>CM062806.1:296891949-297491949 GCA_031772625.1 Pinus tabuliformis
ATCACCCATGGCTCCTTGACAACAATACATCGGTCAGTGTTTTGCAAGGATGTTTGATCAATGTAAACTTGTGCTGGTGCGATTTGTAGTTCCAGAAGGCGTCCCGTGGCCCCATTGACTAGATTGGGCCATTGGTGGTTTGCATCTAATTTATATTTGAATAACTTGAAAAATGGTGGTTATGAATAGGTGTGGAATAATCAAATTATTTAATTTATTTATATTTTGGTTTCTAAATTAAAAAGTGCATAACTAATTATTGAATAGTTTTGTATAATTAAATTAGTGGTTCTCGAGGTTCTTGGTGCTGAGAAAACATATCGCTAATTTGATTATGTGAATCTATTATTTGTTGATGAATCTTGTTGTGCTTTGAGATTCAAGAGCATCAGTTACATGTTATGTTATGTTATGTTATGAGATCCATGTGTGTGGAAAGGTCAATTACATGTTATGTTATGTTATGTTATGAGATCCATGTGTGTGGAAAGGTCAATTGCATAATTGACTGCTAAATATGCCCAATAATGAAACAACTCGTCTATACAACTATCAAAATTGTAGTTCGTTGCAGTTTGATAGATGGGAGTTTGTCCATAGGGTGGTTCAAATCGAGGTTTTGTTTCGGAAGATTGAGAAGTGTCAATTATACAAAGTTCATCAAATATGACACAGGTGATTATGTCATAAATGAGTTGAATGGGAAGCTCAAATATTGTGGTGGTGAAAGGAGCGTTGTGACTTCAGAGTAGGTACAAGTGTCGAGGAACCACTTCAGAGTAGGGATAGGTGTCGAGGAAGACCAACGGGAAAATGTTACATGTAAATTATAAATTTTCATTTTTGTATTAATTTTTGTAATTCTATAAATGTAAGCATTAAAGGGTGTGCACTTGGAATAATGCTTACATTACAATGTAGGTAGATTTTCTCAAGAGTATTCTCGTGAGAAATTATTGGATCTCATTACCACTATTTATGTGGTTTGTAATTTGATTTTGTACTATAGAATACAAATTAATTTGTGAATAAATTTGTGCAACATCTTCTCATCCATTTCTTTTGGTAAAATTTGACTCATTTTCTTTCTCATGCAGTGTCACAGTATCGATACATGGTTTTAGCCAAAAATAATAATTGTTTATTATGCAAAACAGTTAAAAATGAAGGAAAGGAAAATGCAAATCTCACCCAATAAGTTTAATAGGCCAATGGACATGGTGATGAATGTCAAGTCTCTCTCTCTTTTTGTCCGATGTTGCCTGTCAAGTTTTTGTTTGTCTTATATGTTTTCTTTGATATAGCTTGCTTTTGTGCGTTCTACGATTCTGCGTATGTATTAAATCACCATCAAGATATACATTGGCCCTTCTCATAGGTGAGACAAAGATCTCCTTTCATTCTCCCTTTTCTGGTCTACCTTTTTCCATAATAAAGAATCATACATTTTAGGCAAAGGATAGCTGAAAAAACACGAACTGACACCTGAAAATTTGAATTTAATTTTAAATCATGGGTAAATTAGTATAATGTTTAAGAATTTGTGGATGTTAAGAATTTGATTCTATTATTTATATAATGTTCCCTTCCTTTACGCTTTTCCCTCCGCTGTTTTCTGTTTCACGTTACCATTATTTTATTTTATTTATACTTTTCTTACCCTTTCGCTCTTGCCTCCCGTCTTGTACGGTGCATCTATTGCTAATTCTCTAAATATTCAAAGGATCAGACAGATATAAATGTCCGATTCCCAAATATGTGGGGAATCAGCATCGACTTAAGCTCAGGGTCCTTTACCCCTTTACTGCGTGGCCAATGGCCAGTCATGAAAATGCTTAATGTTACGTGTCTCACATTGGTTATGCTTGAGGCTAATAAATGGTAACGGGTTGACAAACGGAGGCATCTATTAAGCATGAATGCATAAAGGTAGCGATGTAGCATTTAGCATGATCTCTTTTGGATCCCGGGACGGATGATTCAGTTTTTTCATTCCTTCCGTTTTCAAAAATTTTCGATAAATAATCATTTAAATAAAAAGATAGATGATTTAGTTTTTTCATTCCTTTCGTTTTCAATAAATTTCCAGTAAAGAATCTTTTAAATAATTTTTAAATCTCATAAAGGGGACGAGAGATTTCTATGACCGCACGGCCTCATAAATATTTCGAACAGTGATCCTGATAAATATCCGAATTCCTTTAAAATTAAAAATCTATTTACTTGATAACATTTTTAATTATTAAATTTCTTATTTTTAGAATTATTATTATTGTTTGATTTAATAGTTTTGCTATGATTTAATTGTTTTAATTTATAATTTTTTTAAGCATTCATTAAGATTTTGAAGATATTCTACTATCAGGAGTTCAGTAAACACGGTAAGTGAGCAAACAAAAAATAATATATCTTATTATTAAAATTTTGATATATATATATATATATATATATATACTTTGAAATGGATGCTTTCAAAATTTTAATAATTAAAATTGTATACCTTTATACACCTTGAATTCCACTAAATTTGCATTTGTTCATCTACTCAACTTAATATGGACTTTATATTAAGCATTAAATTTAATTGAATTTAAACAATCTATAACATCGAAATTTAACGTTATCGCTTAAGCATTAAGCTTGCTGTCGACGAACGCAACGTTAAATTTAAATTACTTTTATGTTTAACGAATTTGAGATTGCTTCTCGAAAAGTTTTGAAAAGATATTTGCCAATGATATATAAACTCCTCACGTGTCGGTGATTTTCTTTCGAGGAAAAACGGCATCATATTATAGATTTTTTATATATATTTGAAATTATGGTTTCGCATCATGTGTATACTTTCTTTTAGTTTACTTCATTATTTAAAAATATGGTTTGGATTATTGTAATTTTAATTGTAAATTTTTCTATATAACAAATTATCGTTTTTAATTTCAAAATTATAAATATTTTATTCTAACTGGTATATTGTTATAAATATTGTGTATACCTTCTTTTAGTTTACTTCATTATTTAAAAATATTGTTTGAATTATTGTAATTTTAATAGTAAATTTTTTAGATAATAAATTATTATTTTTAATTTCTAAATTATAAATATTCTAATCTAATTGGAAGATTCTTATAAATATTATAAGATTGATTAAATTTATAATTGCAATATATTTATTTATTTATACAAAATAAATCAATTTAATATATAAAAAAAATAAAAATATATTTTAATTATTATGAAAGTATTTTGGTGTAAATCAAATGATAGAGCATTTGTCCACGCATTGCCAACCAACCAACTAGTTCATCGTCAGGACAAGTTGAAGAATCAGATCTAGCTTTGCATATTAAATAGTCATACCAGAACATCCAACGGCTATATTTCATGCCCAGGTAACGACTATATTGACTAAAGGCTATATTTGACCGGAAACGGTTAATTGGACTGGAATAAGGCATGACCTTTATTTAATTAATTAATTTAATTCAATTAATTATTAAATGATAGTAAGTTTTATCTTATTAAATAAAACTTAAAGAGACTATTATGAAACTTATAAATATAAATATATATTAAATAAATAAATTATAATATAAATTAATTTAAATTAATAGTTAGTTATAAATATTAGAGAAATAATCATTAGTTATAAAAGTTGTTAAATAAATATATATAGTTAGTTATATTCAATATATATTAAAATAAATAAATAAATTAATTAATTTAACTTAATACTAAAGAAATATATATTAAAATAAATAAATAATTAATTAATTTTACTTAATACTAAAGAAATTTGTGAGGGTTAGAAAGAATATTTCAAATATTTAAAACTAATTAATAGTTTAATTAAGGGGAATATTTATATGATAAAATTCTATATTAATTAATATAAATTAAATAGAATCTTATTTATATTATGTATACTATAACCTTCAGATTAGTTATTAAAAAGGGGAAATTCAATACTAAAATTTTTCTTTGTTAAAAGATTTATTAACCACCAATGTTAAGGCTTTAAAACCAAGAAATCTAAGGGAGCGAGAATTATTAATTAGAGTTTTGAAAGGATTTATCGTATTGTTATTAATATAGTGTTATCATAATAATATTTAATTAATTTTATTAATAAAGTCGAGTACTTATACCCAAATATCCTATTAAATAAAATAACCCTCAAGAGGATCAGAGAAACTAAGCCAAGAAAAAGAGGGTATCAAGGGGGAAAGATTAAAGAACAACCTATTAAGAGAGGGGCAGAATGGGGATGAAATGACTAAGAGGTGAAGGCCAGGACCCAACAACTATTGATTTTCGATGGCTTCCCTAAATTTTCGAAAAAGAGGGTATCAAGGGGGAAAGACTAAAGAACAAGCTATTAAGAGAAGGGCAGAATGGGAGGAAAGGACTAAGAGGTGAGGCTAGGACCAAGCAACTATTGATTTTGGATGGCTTCCCTAAATTTTCTATCGGTGATGAAACTGCGAAATTCTAACGATAACATTGACATCTGCAATAAATATAAAACTATATATAAATTCGCTCCATAAAAAAACCAAAAAACATAAAGAAATATAAATAGTATGTTATATATTAATGGAAAACACATCGGAGCAAATGGGCACCTGATACTTAAATTGATACTAGGCAAACTTACACTTAAATTGATATTTAAGAAAGATTAAAATTAAATTTGAAGGAACTTGAGGACTTTGAGCACTTTGAGATTTTCAGAGGAGAGTCAATAACATAGTCCCCAAAACGAGAACACGCGAAATTATATGAATAAACGCGAAGTTATTAATCGAATAGAATTCAAATGAGCGACTCTTTTAACAATGTAAATTGAACGCCTCTTTTAATAATGTAAATTTAGTGTGTAACATAAATTTACATTAAATGTAAATTGAGCGACTGTTTTAATAATCCAAATTTAGTGTATACCATAAATTTACATTTAAATTGAAATCGCATCTAGGAATCAAACTTAACTTTAACAGCTAGGAATCAAACTTAACTTTAATAGTTTTTTCTAATATATAATGATTTTCTTTCTGAAAAAAAGCTTTTTCTAATAGATTGAATTATTTTCACGTTTTAATAATCTAAATTTAATGTATACGATAAATTTACATTTAAATTTTCACGTTTTAATAATCTAAATTTAATGTATACGATAAATTTACATTTAAATTGAAATTACATATAGGAATCAAATCTAAATTTTACAGTTCTTTTTAAAGGAAGGAATTATTTTCACCAAACTGCCTTACAAGAAATTCGTTGAACGAAATTAAATTCGAGCTATAAGAATCTTGGGTTTTGCCGTTGGAAATTGGAATCTTTGCTTTTTACCGTTGGATATTGCACAATGGAGTGCTTTATAACTATTCTGAGTTAATTATCCTTTATCATTCGGCCGAATTTTAATCCCTTTGTCTCCGCGGATTCCTTTTCCTTTGTCCCATACACTTTTACCGCCGGGCCGCTCATGAAAATTCTATCTGCCTTCTGTTTGTATGTGCGTCTCATTGGTTATGTTTAAGACCTATAATGGAGAAGGTATCAAGGAAGAACTCTGAAGACGAAGAAGATGAGGCTAATTAGACATGTGGAGCAATAAATTAGTATTCTGTGGAGATATTTTTGAAGCACGAAGTTAGAGAGATGTTTATGGTGGATATAGTCATTTAGCTAGTTAGAGGTATGTTTGTAGTGTTGGTGTAGCCATTTTCTTTCTCCAAGAATATGATGGTTTAAAGGAAACTATTGTCCAAGAATATGATGGTTTAAAGGAAACTATGTATTGGCTAGGGCACAAATTTTACACTTGAACTCTTTGCTATATTGTGTACCATGAGGATTTCCCTTTGAAAGTAGGTAAGACTATTCAAATTATATGTGGATTCAAAAGTCTTTGTGATTGTTTCAATGAAAAACCTATCTTAATGGTCTTTCATTTATAATCATTGCAATGAAAATTTATATATGATGATGGGCTGGTACTTCATACATAGAAGGAAAATAATTTTATTAGATCTTTGGTAAGTTCATAAATAATGTGTTGTGTTTTTCGTCATTTAATATTCTATCATATTCAAATAGAATTTAGTTAAGATTCATATTCTATCATATTCAAATAGAATTTAGTTAAGATTCAAAATATGTTGTAAGATATAAGATATATCTTGGATTTTGTTCTTAACCTAGTTTTCTAAGTTACAAGTGTGTTGCTATGAAGCCAAGGCATTATACTTATTGATTTCTTATAAAATACCGAAACCATGTAATTGTTTTTGGAAGAAAATAAACAAAAAAAAAAATTTAAAAAATTAATTATTTTTTTAATAATAAATTAGTTAAATAAATTAAAAAAAATTAATATTAAAATTTAATATATATAAAACCAAAGTTCCAAAATGTCTTCAGAGTAGAAGATGCATACACCAAACCTTACACATTCGAAGAAAGATAAGTCTAAAGAAAAGGCATAACAAAATATATTAATACTCGGTATAAAGCACGTTCGAAATCAAATATGATTTCCAGAAGCATGTCGGAGCCGAAGGGTGGCATTACAAAATATATTAATACTCCGTATAAGGCAGGTTCGAAATCAAATATGTTTTCCGGAAGCATGTGGGAGCCAGAGGCCACACCTTTTTATGCAAAATATCTGAAGCCTCGAGAAGGCATGAGCTGGCAAAGGATTAAATTCATCCTTTAGGGTCTTTTTTTCTTCTAGTTTATATAGCAACCCTTCAAGATTTTAGGAGGTAGCAAATGTAATGCAAGAATCAAGACAGTTGTGTCAGGCTCTTAGAGGAGGCCATATAAGTAATTTTTCCATATTTTGAATTAAGTTTGTGTTGCGTTATTCTTTTTATATGCAACTTGTGCATTTTCTATGAAACTGTGTGTGTTTATCGAATTCAAACCTTGTGCAGTTCTTGTAGTTTCTATGAAGTGGATATTGTATATTTTCCCAGAAGCCATGAGAGTGTATTGATGGTTTGAGGTCTTGGTTTGTGTCTGAAGCTGGAGTACGAGAGTGAGCACTTTGAGGTGGCTTTGAGGTAATTCTACCTCCGGTACCTATCCAGATAACGTAGAGTGAATAGGAATATGTTGACCCGACCTGCAAGAAAGTGGCCCAGTCCATTCGTCAACTTGTGAACGCAACTCTCGGCAAGGTCCAGTCAAGAATGATGTGTTGAAGAGTTGGAGGAGATCGGTTCATAAGAGAAATTGGGTGTAATGAAAGAAACAAAAAAACTCAAATTCAATATAAAATAGACATATGGAAGAGTGCGTCAATCCTAGAGTTTGTTGGAACCCGGAGTGGGAAGAACTCCGGGTGGGACTCATGCGTCTGAGCCCTCACCAATGGTGGTCGTTGTCCACTGTGGGACCATACTCGGGACTTTGGGCCACAACACCATTTGAATTTGAATGCAACAAAAGGGGTTGAACCTTGATCACTCGTGCGCCGGAAACTTTCTTCTTCGTAGATTTTTCCAAATGATTATGATCATTTATTTCAGGAAGAGCGCTTGGGTGGATTGGGTAAAGATCCCAGCACCTTCGGCTAACATTATTTGAGGAGGGATTAATGTTGGCAGAGCACTTAGGTGGATTGGATAAATATCACAACACCTTCGGCTAACATTTGGTCATATGGTTTTCGAATGGAATATATCAAGAGCGGCTCGAACTAAAAAAATAATCTTGGTCTTGTGCATGGTTTTTCCCATAGGCGGAATATTAAACTTCCGGATTCATTGCTACAGAAAAACGAGTTTTGTGGAGCCACAAACCGCTCGTCGGAAGATCGAATTTGACATTCTTCTCAACACGTGGTCTATTTAAAATATGGTCTATTTAAAATAATTAATGTTTATTAGACATAAAATAAAACACATATATTGCTGATGAATGTTTAATATAATGAAAAGTGCATATTTAATATAATGAAGAATACCTTCACATGTAAAGAATTTTAACAATATATTATATATAAAAAAACAAAAAAATATATATATGTTAAACATACTAAACTTATAAACTGCTGTTTTTTACCTTACAGTAAAATATTATTTCAATATTAAATGACTTATTTATTTATTTATTTTTTTTTATTTTTTTTAACTATTAACGAAAATAATCATTAATGAAACAATTTGATAATTCAATCTTTTAACAAACAACTCCTAACTACTTCAACCATCTTCATCACACATATCGAGTGCGCAATATATTCAAAGAAAATATTTCATCTACAAAAAGTTATATTTAATGTAATTATTTTATTTACTGAAATTGTTTTAGTAGCAATCACTTAACATAATTCATGAAATTCATTATGTATCATCAGTTTCAGAAATTTGTTATTGATCATAGAAAACTGAATTCAGCAATACTTATATATTGATATTTTATAACAATTAAAAATAATCTAATTATAATCTATCTTTCTTATATACAAGTTTTGAAACATTTTAGATGATCACATTTTTAAATTTTTAACATTGATATGAAGCTGTATAATTAATTATATAGAGTTTTACATCTTTCCACATTTTTTATATAATTCTTAAAACTAGTACAATCATATTAAAAATATTAATGATGTTGCAAGACTAAGAATGCCTTATCAATGTACACATTTCTCTGATTAACCATGTATAAAAATCTATTGGGTCAATTTTAACTTGAGAAAAAAAAGGAATTACATATCATATGGACGATTTTGCTGAATAAAATTTTCTTATATATTAATTTAGAATCTAATTAGAATATGAATTTGTTAGAATTGGAATAATCTCAGATCCTTAGGAAATTGGTAGGCGGGGAGCCATGCAGCAAAAATTTATTTTAATTTGAGATAAAAAAGGAATTACACATCTTATTGTAAAATTGACCATTTTTGTAAATAAAGTTTGATTATATATTAATTTCCCCATCTAATTAAAATATGAACTTATTATAATTGGAATAATCTTAAAACCCTAGGAAAATTGTGGGCACGGACAAAGTAAATCTAATTTTTTAAATTTGTTAAAATTTAATGCAATCTAATAAAACTTATAACACACTACAACCATTGATAAGCATTAAGAATAAGGATATATTGAGCATATTTCCATGAGAATTAATCTAGAGCTTATCTATTGTAAGTTGAACTAAAAAAGCTAAGGCAAAAAAATTACAACATCATAATAATAACACGTAACAAATTCCACAAACTCAAAAAAACAAAACTCCGGCCAATGCCATAAACGCCCCCAAACATTCAAACCTTAATTCATGGATTCCCTCAAACAATAAATTATGTTAAATGTTCTATTTAATAAGGATTTTTAATATTGCCCAGTTATTTCACAGATCAAAAGGTTGAAATGTTCTATTTAATAAAGGTTTTTATTATTGCCAAGTTTTTTCTCTAATCTATAGCGAACGAGCTCAAAGAATTTAAATAAAATTAATAATTATTATTATACAAATTATTGTAAATTTTAAAGATATATAAATGTAAAATAATAAATAATAAAAAATATTATTTTATGGAAAAGCCAACATTATTTGGTGACTTTATTTTGTAGAATAAATTTAAGTCCATTTTATATAGGATAGTGTAATTGTAACATCTATAAATTTAAGAACTTACAAAAAAAATACATAATTAAAAAAAAAATTACATAAAACTATAACCGGATTACATAAAACTATAACCGGTCTTGAGTAATGGACCTTGTCATATATTACAAAAGTTATTAATGCACTATTGGTTAAAGTTCGTAGCACCCGATAACACTTAAACATATTTCATGTGTGATATTATATTATGAAGTTAACAATGTTTATATGGTGGTTAATATTTAATGTGCACATGGCCTCCGATGGGTTAGTTGTCCCTGCTTAGACTTTTGCAAATCGGTCCTTGTACACTAGGACATGTGGCATGCTGGTAACCAAGGTTGCTACATGCGTCCGCTAGTTGGTTCCAATCTCATGAATTATTTGTCTTGTTTCATGTCCACTGATCTCTCACGGTGGGTAGGGTTTAGGGTTTAACCCCATAACCAATTTTTCGCGGCGGACAGCTGGTGGAGTCATTGTTGTCGCCAGCCCGTGGTATCATGCTGATCTACAGTGGTATGGTATAGGAGGGTTTCCGGGCGACAACTGTTCATTCTGAGGTTTGTAATGGGTGTTATGGTTAGTCCTGCGAAGGCATGTAACCTCGATGTACTGTTATTACGTTATTTCAATTATCTGCATTGGGTGATTTTGGCTTTCGCTTGGAGTCTCCATTTGGTGTCGAATTTAATGGGCCACTTACATTGTGCAGGGGTGCCTCGATGGGCTTCCATTGTTGTAGGGAACACTCTACTCTAAGGACCATCTCCGGAAGGTAACCCACATACCTTGCAGTTATGAATTTTGCAAAGGTTTTCCTCCGGGTTGCTTATAAACTGTAGCTTCCAAATCGTTTTTAATGAACATGTTCGCTGTGAAGCAGGTGAGTTTCTCAAGGCTAGAATCCTCCAATCTCAGGTAAAACCCCTCTCCTCTTGGCATTGTTATTTTAACATATGATGCAAGTTTGTAGGCATACTAACTTCATGGTTTTGGGCATTTTTGCGTAGGTACTCTTATAAATTTGTTCATATAGTCATGTGACTAGGACAGTGTCCCTTAAGGCTTTAAGATCTTACGGCGTCCATGGTTATTTCCAGGTTGGAGCATTTACCTATGGTGCATGAACATTTATCTATAAAATGTTTAACTATTCGGAGATAGAGACTAAGTATTGAGTCGATCTTTAAGCCGAGACTTGCTTAAGTTTGTTTTTTAATTAATTAGTTGTATAAAGGAAATGGCCAAACCCTGTGCACGACACATGTAATTTTGTGAATGATCAACAGTTGATCGATTACAAGTTTTTGTGGATATTTTCTCTGTTATACGTTGTTTTGAGTTTGGTTATATACTGGATGGTATTTTAGGGGTTTTGTTCACGCCAGCACATTCAGGATGTTGAGCTGTTCTGAAATGTAGCATTGTTATTTGAGTTATTACTATAGTGAAATATATTTAATCAACTCAGTGCATCTCACTATTTGAATGACAATGTAGTTATTTTATCTCTGATTTTATGGTGGGCCGAAAATACCTTTGTTTCCTTACTTAGGGTATTAGTAGTTTAGCGAGTTTATCTTAGTTCATTTGACATTTCCACAACGATTCTTTTAAAGGTTATTTATACAATGAGTCACCTAGATTACTCATGTAATGGCTTGCGTTATATTACTCATTTCATCTCTACAGTAGTCTTGTAGCTTTTCACACAGTTTATCTATATGTGACTTTATAGCTTAATGCATAGATAACTTCTACAATAATCTTATAGTGTTTCATACAGATTGTTCCACTCCTTAATTATAAGAAAGTACTCTCAACACTTAAGAGTGTATGAATGTTTATTTGCTACATGAAGTTATTTCTCCATACTATACTAGTATTACTTGCTACCTTTCATGCATTCCGATAACATACTGTCTACAATTTTTTTTATTGCAAAACTTGAAATTTCTATTCTTTTTAATGCATTTTCAAGGATTTTTTTCCTTAGTTTATTCTGTCACTTGAGTAATTCTTCCAGCATTAATTCGTAATGAAAATTTTTATTTTATCATTTAAATAATTTTCCACATTCCAACGCTAATTCGTAATGGAACTTTATATAATACTTATATGTTCAATATTAGCAAACGTGTAATATTCAATCCTTTCTGGAAAGCCTCTCATCCCAGTTGTGAGCCTTACAATTACGTTGAGACTCTCCCCTGAGCACTTTCTTTTGTTTCACAATTAAGGTAATTCTAGCCACAGTCAAGTACCTTAATCCTCGGGACTCCTGTCCCACCTCAAGTCTTATACTTTTTTACTGACTGTTCTTGAGAATTACCTGCTGGTTTATTCCACTAGCTCTAGGATATCTCCTGGACTCTTTTCCCCCATCTAAATCTCCCTTCAGGGAATATAGGTAACTGTCCTTTCGAACTGTTTATTTTAATTAATGTAAACAATTTCTATTTTTGTTAAAGTATCTGGACTCCTTAGTTATTTATTATTTAACATCATAGAGTAATAAAACTAACGTAATAAATCATAAATATCAAACTTAGTAACCACAATAATTTTTATGCATCTTGGGGTGTTACAGTAAATATAAACAAAAAAAGTCAAAATGATCTATTCATCCTATTCAATTTGGTTTTCGGCTGATAGATTGCTTTCCATGAGTGTTGCCATGTCTTTAGGTATTGCAGGTGTTCATCTGCCTCTCAGCAACATAGGTACAACGGTCTCCAGGAGAGCAGAGACGAAGACACTGTTCAGAGCACACTTGGGGATGCAGTCAATCAAGTGTCTATGAACTTGCTTACCCATGAAGACATCAAGTTGTTCATAGACAAGCACATCAAGATATGATGCAGCAGCATCGCAAAAAACAACACCATGAATAACAGTGGAAGACAGCATACCATATGCAAGGAACGCAATAGGAATATTGTTGACAACAGAAAGGAGGAACAAAGTTGCAAGCTCAAGAAGATTCACATGTGGTGAAAGCAACTTTAGAAAATCAGGCTATGAAGTAACTATGCGACATGAAGATCATGCTAAAGCAAAGAACAAAACAGAGAAGGAATTGCATGTACTCAAACAACAACTCAAGGAAGAACATGAGCTGCGTAGACAAGAGAATCGGTTGCAACAAGAACAGGTACAACATCAGGCACAACATGCACTCACGGATGAAATTGCGCTCGTGCAATTTAAAGATCCATCCCAGCAGTTGGCACGGAGCAGACATGGTGAGGAGTGTTGTTGATCACATGCAAGGGAATTCAACAACATGCATGTCATCATGCGCATGCATGCGATCCCACCCATTCGGCAGACTCACCGAGACAAAGAAAAGAAGTAAGTCTAACTAGAGCTGGACATGTAGTTGATAGGTGATGCACATGACCACCAGCACACTCTGGAAGATCAACACGTACACTATGCATCAGTGTGTTTCTGGTTCAGTCATACCCAATAAGACCTTGCGCATGTTAGAAGATGAGTTGGATGGAGGAGACACACCAATGCAATAGAGGAAAGAGTTCATTTTAGCAAGATGTCACCATGGAGCGCATGCACACCATCACGGATGACCAAGCTTGGCATCAACTCAACACCTTCACCATCAAAAGCATGTCAAAGAGTTGCTCTCATCACAACAAACCGAGTGTCAGTGATGTCTTGGATGGCTTTCTCAAGCCATTTTGTCTCACATGAGCACATGTGCATTGTAATGTAACGTCTTGTCAAGTGTAAGTCAAGTGTTGATAGTTGGATGTAACATTCATAGCGTAGATGAAAAGTCATGAGGGTATATGAACTGTCACAAAGGGGAATGTCAACAGTCACCCCACCCTTTGCTATAAATAGAACCTCATAACTCATTGTAAGGGATTTTTGGTCAGCCAAGCTTCGATAGGAGTACCTTATAGAACGCTAGGACAATATTGTAATGAGCCTTGGCTTCTCCACCGTGCAGAGCTAGTACATTTCTTTTGTCGAGCAGAAGGTTGTGGTTGTAACGTTGCGCTATCAGAACTAGTGGTTGGACATGGATATATTGTATGGCTGAAACTTACACTTCTTAATTTAACAAAGCCAACACGTTTCAGGCATATGTTGTATTTTATTCTATGTTATCTGGTTTACTCTAAATGATATATGTATTTCTTTTCTTTAGCATGCATGTATGGACTATTTTGTGTAAGTATGTATGAATCTTTCTGAAATATCTTGTTGGTTTAACCATCACTTTGGATTGCTTTCTAACATTCTTTCCAGCTTGTGACGCATCTTCGTTCGTGTGTTCCCTTCCAAGCCACATACTATTACAAGTTTCTAAGGGGCATACTCACCTCACCCTCAGTGTGTTAGAACTCTCATGCACCTTCCTTGACTTATATCAACTGTCACACCCTTGCTACCAATAGGTACATATTACTTGCGTCTGTGTGAAATCGCGATCAAGGCATTACCATATGACCCACTGTTGGGACTCCTACACCAAGCAGTTTGAGGTCTAATAGGGACTTCTTAAAGGGGATATCCCCTTACATGTTGGCGGGTCCAGCCTCGCCAACATTTTGGCGCTAGATGGAGGACCATATGACAAGATGAGTCCTCACATCTGTTTTGAATCTCTACATATCTATAATGACTACCTAAAGAGGTGCTCTTCCCGAATGCATGTCTTATGGAAACGACTTCATTATTTCGGAAAAGCTCTCGGATAACTTTTCTCATAAAACATATGATGCTAGAGGCCATGTATCCTTGGTTAGACACACGGTTGACGTAATACGCTCATGCGAAAGACATGGATTCTTTGAAGAATACATGAGCTGCACGTTGTTCATCTACACGCTTCAAGGGAACCTAATGAATTGGTGTGGCACGGTGCCTAAAAATTATATTCATTCTCTTGTTCCTCTGATCACAGATATAGACCGTGCTTTCAATCACCTTGGCCATGACACACTTGATCAAGAAATTTTGAAATAACGAAAAACACCCAATGAATCTGTTGATCAGTTTTACACATGTGTTTGTAATCTTGCATACCATTTTCCTAAAGATGAAATTGATTGGGAATTTATTTATGGAAGAGTTGAGTATCTTCTTCACATATGCAAACCCCACTCAGCATACTTTGGTGATGGAGTTGCACAATCACAGGCATGCACAATTACTTTCACAAGTAACTGTCCGCCTTCACCTCCTCAAATATCTCCACCACTGTAGAGTGGTGTGAGAAATCATGCACACACCTCTGTTGAACCATCACCCCACCAAATCTTGATTTTTGTGCAAATTTTGCATGCAAGAATGTTGGTTGTCACATGGATCCATTCCCTCAGCCTTTGTTCCCACATTCTGTATATCCTCCGGATAGTACTCTCTTGTGTTCTCCCATTCTAGACTCCTCACCTATTGTGAATGAGGATCAAGTAGTCGTCGTAGTTGGTGTTATGTAGCCAACCTGCACCATCATTCATGAAGAGTGTGTGCGGGAATCTAAAGAAGAACCCATGGTGAAGGATGATTTCCTTCCAGTCGTGCCTCATCCGCTTTATCCTGACATCCTTTGTGATTCTGTCACTGTTGATTTCCCCTGCGAAAACCCATTTCCGTATGTTTCTACTTTGGATCATTCATAGGAAACCTCGGATGTCAGTTTGTCATTACAGTCGGATGTCAGTCTGTCATTACAGTGAGGAGAGGACACATATTCCTCGGAAAATATGTCCAATCTGTCATCTATCTTTTCTGAAAACATAAAGGGTGAACATCTTTGCTTCCCATCTACCCCTCTTCCTGATTCATCAAATAATGAGGATGCCGACAAACATCTTGAATTTTCTGATGTTGGTTGTCATGATCTCTGTACTTCTTCATCTGATCACAATGTTGATTCAATCGTTATTAATATGCCTAAGACACTGGTCTACAATGATCTATATCTCAATGAAGTCGAAACCCGCAGACTATCGAGGCACTTCAGCCCAAGCTGATGGTTATGTCAGGCCCTCGTTGTCTTGAGGTTGGTTTCACTTCCAATCAGGAAATTGTTGAAAGACTCAAGGCTCCTCATCACTCTCTTCCCAGATTTCAGTTCCTCCACTCGAACTACATGATCCGATTTCTCATGAGTTGGAGGAATCTTACACAGCAAGCACACAGGCACAACGTAAGTGGTCTACCTCTCCCACATTTGCCTGCATGTCACAGTGAAGAGAATGCATACACTCAACATCTACATGTAGTGTATAACAACACCATGGCAGCTCCATAGAATGCATTTCATGTGCTTTCACTATTTTTGTTCTGTAGGCGCTTTTAAGCTCGGAGTGTGTCAATTTTCATCATTATGTCTTTCATGCTTGCTGGTTTATGCCACTGCAATGTTCACAAACCGTTCCTTCACCAAGATGGGTCAACCAATGCGCCAGTGGCTACATTGGAAGTATCACTTCATGTGAGATGACCCATGCACTATTAGCTTAGGAGTAAGAGTAGTGTTTTCTTTCAGTCTGCTTGCTCATGCTTGTTTTCTTACTTGCCTTGTTGGTTTGTTTGTCTACTTGCCAATTTTTTTACTTGCTTTTCTTTCACTTTTGTTTTTGCTTCTCCTTTTCTTTGATATTTGTTTTCTTTTTTTGTTGTAGTTAGTTTCACATGAAATCATGCATGACTCTTGAAACAAGCTGGGTAAAGTACAAGAGGACTTGTACACCTATCAACATTTGGATATCTATTGTCCGCTCTCTTATGTAAGAACTTGTTCTCTTCAGTCCATGATACATCAATGGAAAATACATACTGTTCGAAGTAAACCTTGGTGAAAACACAATGCTTGTGCGCTAACTAGTATAACCTACTCTAGTCGGTTGCTTTTGGGTTAACCCTTGTCAGCCCAGTCAAGTAGAGTAAGTTGAAGGGGGAAAACTTTAACAGGCACGTCAGAGGTATAATAAAATACTTCTTTGTAGGAAAAACTTCTTCTACTCTCAATAAGTCGGGATCCCTCTTCCGCCTCCAAAATGAATAAGTGCTATGCACAGTTACGAAGATGAAAAATGAAAAAATGAAGAAGCTAAAATAGTTAAAAAAAATCAAAATGACTAAGGCAAAAGAAGAGAAAGGCTTTCTTGTTAGGATATTCCGACACATAGGAAATAGTTACGTACAACTTGGTCTAGTATAGAGTTAGGTAAAGTGTGTTTCTTTACTATGTACATTTTGTAACTCGACGGTCACGATATGTACTGATCCGACGGTTCATTCTCTCCTTGGTATTACCGACACTTGATCCGTGGCTTAACACTCGATTGGTCCATGATCTCTATTTTAAGATCATGGAGGGTCATTTGTAGGGTAATCCGTCTATGAGAGAAGCATATGTAAATTTTCATTCTTTTATTATTAAATTGCCTGAAGTGGCCTCGTTGGCTCAGGCCGTGGACTGTTTCCCTCTTTGAGTGTTTTAACCACGTCAAAATACTGGTGTATTGATCTGTGATCTGTTTGTGAGCGGTGTCCTTTGGTGTTCTATTTGAGGAACTTACCCTGTAAATTCCTACATGGTATTAGAGCTATTTGAGGGCCGCATCCGTTGGTGATCCAAATCTGAAGCCGGTAGAACTGCATCCGACTACTGTTTCCTAGATCTACTGTTTTTGACTGCTTTCGGGCTGAGAGGACTGCTCTGTTGTGTTGGGAGCATTTGCTCCAGTGAGGAACCCCTTTCGTTTCACGCGAAAAGGTTTCCGGTAGCCCTAGTTGCGTCGTTTTTAAGATCTGGAGGTATAGAGTGTTTATTTGCAGTTTACAGTTATTTTCTCTCTGTTTATTTCGGTTTTTGGTTTATTTAGCTTTTTTTATTACCAGATCTATACCTTTCATTTCTGCGTATGCTCTTTTCCCTACGACTCTGTGCGATCTGGGCAAATCAGAAACAGAAAGGAAGGATTTTTCTCATGCGTATGCTCTTTTCCGTTGCACCTTAGTGTGATCTCGGAAAATCAGAAACATTGAGGAAAATATTTAGTTTCCGGCTAAAGCTAACTTTGAGCCACAAGGTTCGTCTTTGAAAATATCTAGTTTCCGGCTAAAGCTAACTTCGAGCCGCAAGGTTCGTTTTTTTGTATGTCCGTGTTGGGTTTTGTGTTTTTTGTTTTGTAGGGAAAAAGAGCTTTCTCAAAGCAAGCACGCAACCCAAAGCATCAACCCCCCGCTCTCTCTCTCTCTCTCAAACTTTTTGTATAGCTCACTTGGTGCAAAGCTAATTTATGAGAGTAGAGGTCTTGGGTTCAAGTCTCCATTTTGTGGGGTGGATTTTTCATTCCCGCACTTTGTCGGCGACTTCATCAAATTTTCTTCAAAAAGCCATAACTTCTTCATCCGGAAGCCGTTCTCAGAACTGTTTTTTTGAAACAGCCTAATTTTTCGAGATATTTCCATTGAAACACTTAGTTTCAGCATCTATAGCTTCAGTTTAAAAAAAAAAAATGGAAAGTCCATGCCAAGTTATTCTTGACAGCACCAACTACTTCCAATAGTGGTCCTACATTGTGGATTTACTTAGAAGTAAAGGTCTTTACAGAATAGCCACAGGCCAAGAGACCAAACCAAAAGATGAAGACAAGGCAACTAAATAGGAAAATAGGCAAGACCAAGCACGTGGGTTGATAGGGATGTCTATTTCTCCACATCTTAGATTCCATATTGCAGAAATTGATACTCCTGATGAAGCAATGAAACAGATTACTAAAGTCTTTGGAATTAAAAATGAACTTAAAGCCCATCAACATGAAAATGAATTGCTTACATTGGACCCCAATAATTTTTCTTGCATTGAATATTTTTTGTCCAAGTTCAAGACCCTTAGACTTCTCTTGGCAGGTGTTAAGGTTAAGAAAGAAGATAGTAGCCTTATCTACTCCATTCTTACTAATTTGGGACCAGCATATTCTGTGTTTGTTTCCACCTTCCATTCTACAAGAGAAGCCTTCATTTCTCAAGGACAAACCTACAAGTCCCCTTCCTTTGATTCCTTTTGTGATTCTTTAATAAGAGAACAAGAAAAACTCTTACATCTTGGTCTTATTCATCTTGGAAACTCTTCTAAGAAAGCGTTAGCCACCCAGCAACAACCAAATCCAAAGAATCCTAAGAAGTTGTATCCTAAAAAGAATGGTCCTAAACCAAACAAGTGTCCTAAGCAATTTCAGCCTCAAAATGAAAAATCATTTCAACAAAATGATAAGAGAAATAAAAACAAAGGGAAGAAGATTGATAGACATTGCAACTTTTGTAATCGAGATGGCCACTTAGAATCCAAATGCTTTAAGAAGATGGAAGCCTTGGAAGCAGCAATGAAGAAGCATAACATCCATTTGGAGCACTCTTCAAATTCAACTTCATCTTCAGGAATGGTACTTTCTGCATGTGGTTTTCAAGCATCTCGGTCTGGCTATGCACTAAATGTATCTTCTTCTTCTCATTCTCATGAGTGGCTCATTGATTCTGGAGCTTCTTATCACATGGCCAAAAACAAAGCCATGTTTTCTTCTTTAAATGATTGTAACACCAAAATATATATGTTGGTGATGATAGATCTCTTAGTGTTGTAGGGACTGGAACTGTTCATCTAGACAATGGTCAGTTTAATGATGTATTATGTGTTCCAACCTTATCCTGCAACCTTTTATCTGTATATCAGATAACCCATTCAGGTGAAGGTAAAATCGTTGAATTTTCACCTCACAATGTTGTAATTAAAGACCTAAGAGATCCTAGACAGATTTTAGCTACTGGCATTGCTAATGATTCTAAAAGGTTGTATAAGTTTCACAACATTGGGTCATCAAATCTTCCCTCAGTATTTGTTGCTCATAATGATGAAGTGAGAAAACTTTGGCATGAGCGATTTGGTCACTTAAACTATCACTCTCTTCAGAATCTATGTAAAGAAAATATGGTGACAGGTCTTCCAATGGTATCTTGCAGAGATGGTGTTTGTTCCGGATGTGTACTCAGAAAACATCATCAGGACAGTTTTGAAAACGTGCCTCTTGGCACACCTCATCCCCGTTACAGCTCGTGCATAGTGATTTATGTGGTCCACTTCCAGTTGCTTCATTCTCTGGCTACAAGTATTTCTTAACTTTCATTGATGATTTCTTCAGACGCACTTGGGTATACTTCTTAAAACTCAAGAGTGAAGTATTTAACATGTTCTTGGCCTTTAAGGCCTTTGTTGAAAAACAATCTGTACATCAAATTCTTAAGCTAAGATCTGATAATGGTGGAGAATATGTTAAAAACACATTCATCAACTTTTGCACTGAGAATGGAATTCAAATGCAACATACTGTTCCATATACTCCACAACAAAATGGTGTAGCTGAAAGGAAAAATCGCACCTTAAAGGAAATGGCTAATTGTATGCTTCAATCTAAAGGACTTAGTCTTAATTATTGGGCAGAAGCAATTAACTGTTCAAATTACATAATAAATCGCACTCCTACTAAGGTTTTAAAGAATATCACTCCAGAAGAAGCATGGAGATCAATCAAACCAGATGTAAGTCACTTTCGTGTTTTTGGAAATGAAGCATGGGCCCATATTCCAGATGAGAAACATAAAGCTTTAGAACCTAAGAGTTAAAAATGTATTTTTGTTGGATATTCTGAAGATGTCAAAGGATATAGACTTATTCCACTTAAGTCCAAAAATGTTATCATTAGAAGAGATGTAAAGTTTGTTGAAAATATATCGGCCTGCGAGCCTAGTTCGGCGGATGTGCCACCTCTCCCTATCTCTTCTACTTTTGAAAATATTTCTTCTTCAGATGATGAAAGCGAGGATGAAAATCCTCCCCCACCTTCTCAGGATCCTCCTTCAGCTCCTCAGCTTCCGAAATGGGTCCCTGCTACTTGGGATGCAGCAGGTGATCTTGCCGGTGATCCTACAGATTAGCGACGTACACGTTCTCAGTTCGAGAGAGCGTCTTGTTTACTAGCTCAAGCTTCAGTGAATTATAATCCTGACACCTTTGCAGAAGCTTCAGGCCATCCAGATTGGGAAGCAGCTATGAATGAAGAATATCATTCATTATTGGCAAATGATACATGGGATCTTGTTCCTCTACCAAAGGGACGAAAACTTGTTAGATGCAAATGGGTTTATAGAACCAAGTATGGACCAAATGGGAAAGTTGATAAACATAAAGCTCGTCTTGTTGCTAAGGGTTTTTCACAAGTTGAAGGCATTGACTACACTGAAACCTTCTCCCCTGTTGCCAAAATGAGCTCTATCCGCCTTGTTCTTTCCCTTGCTGCTTCTTTCAACTAGGAATTCCATCAGATGGATGTTAAATCTGCCTTCTTGCATGGGGACTTGCATGAAGAAATCTATATGGAACAACCTATTGGCTTTATACAAACAGACTCCAGCCTTGTATGTCGGCTTAAGAAATCCCTTTATGGTCTCAAGCAAGCTCCTCGAGCTTGGTATGCCAAAATGGATAACTTTATTTTAGAATTTGGCTTCTCTAGGTGTCATTCTGACAATACTGTCTACACCAAGAAAGTGGGCAAGTCTCTTATCATTCTTGTTCTTTATGTTGATGATCTTATCCTGACTGGTAGTGATCCCAACCTTATAAACCATGTGAAGTCTAGCCTTAAAAGGAAGTTTGAAATGAAATACTTAGGACAGTTACATTATTTTCTCGGTCTTCAAGTCTTGCAATCCAAGGAAGGTATTTCCCTTTCCCAGTCCAAGTATGCCTGTGATATTCTACGCCATTTTCACATGGAAGACTGTAAGCCAGCCCCTTCTCCCTTTCAGTCTGGAGTCAAACTTTCAGTCACTTGTACTTCTCCTGAAGTTGATGCTACCTTATACCGTCAACTTGTAGGAAAACTTTTGTATCCAACCCATACTCGTCCTGACCTTTCCTTTGTTGTTGGCCTTGTTGCTCGGTTTATGCAAAACCCACATGAAATTCATTGGAAAGCAGCTGAAAGAATACTTCATTATGTTCGAGGTACAGTTCAGTTTGGGATTCATTACAATGCCGAAGCATCTCCTCTATTGGTTGGTTTCACTGATTCTGATTGGGCTGGTGACCCTGATGATCGGAAGTCTACTGCAGGTTATGTGTTCACTCTTGGTTCAGGACCTATTACATGGGCTTGTAAGAAACAAGGTTCCATTTCTCTTTCTTCAGCAGAAGCAGGGTATCGTGGTGCCGTAGAAGCTAGTAAGGAAGCCTTATGGCTTCGTTAGATCCTGTCAGAGTTTGGCTTTCAGCAGCAGCATTCGACTACACTTTGGTGTGATAATCAAAGTGCCATTCAACTATGCAAAGATCCAGTCCAACATCAGCGCAGCAAACACATTGAACTGCACATGCAGTTCATCAGAAAGCTCATTCATGACCATGTTCTTGAGGTGCAATATTGTTCAACAGATGATCAAGTTGTAGAAATCTTTACAAAGGCTCTCACAGAGGCGAAGTTCACTAAACTTCGATTTGTGGTTGGAGTTTAGGAAGTTGTCACTAAGGGGGGATAGGCTCTAGTGCCTCCTTCCTTCTCCTATTGTGTCATATTTGTAAATCCTTCAATCCTATCCCAAGTTGTTCTTAAGGGGGGATGTTAGGATATTCCGACACATAGGAAATAGTTACGTACAACTTGGTCTGGTATAGAGTTAGGGAAAGTGTGTTTCTTTACTATGTACATTTTGTAACTTACAATCCGATGGTCACGATATGTAGTGATCCGACGGTTCATTCTCTCCTCGGTATTACCGACACTTGATCCGTGGCTTAACATCCGATTGGTCCATGATCTCTATTTAGAGAGCATGGAGGGTCATTTGTAGGGTAATCCGTCTATGAGAGAAGCATACGTAAATTTTCATTCTTTTATTAATAAATTTCCAGAAGTGGCCGTGTTGGCTCAGGCCATGGACTGTTTCCCTCTTTGAGGGTTTTAACCACATCAAAATACTGGTGTATTGATCTGTGATCTGTTTGTGAGCGGTGTCCTTTGGTGTTCTGTCTGAGGAATTTACCCTGTAAATTCCTACATTCCTACACTGAGAGGTGATGAAAGTAACTCCACCGAGGTACTGATCAGGCTCGCTAGCAGCAGAGCCATGCTTGTGTTCCTATGTGATTCCGCCGGGGTACTATCTAGGCCTGCTGGTAGCGGAGCAACACCAAAGATGAAACTAATACTTTGGTGACTATACTCCTTGTGCGCAAATATACCCCTCAACCCTAATCGAAACAACTGTGTTGAATTGGCTTGGAATGTGTGTCAATCGACCAAGAGCTTGGAAGATGCTACATCTTACAAAGAAGCAAGTGTGGAAACCAAGACGAATTGAGAACTGAACAATAATTCCGAAGGTGTTAGACTTGCTTTTCAAGAACAAGGTCCATTTAGAGAGCTAGATTTCTACCAGTGTGTCGCCAAATGTTGTAGCGACTACAACCACCCTCCAAAATTTTTCCTTAGCTTCATTTTGGAGCCTCCCTACCAACGTTTCACAACAACATATCTTGTTTCATCAAGTACACAAGCTTCAGGGATTTTCTTGTAGAATGATAGCCTATCCATTAGAGCTTGTTGTATTCCCCTCACACATTGTTCCTCTCGACTTGGTCCAAATGTAGGCTGAGTAGCTCCCTCAAAAAAATTCACAATTCTGGAGGGAAATCAGCCTTCCCTCCAGAATTTGCACAATTCTGTCTATCAGCCTTTGGGCTCCAGAATTAAGCAATTTTTTCAGTCAAGCTTCATCTAGAAAATTGCGCAATTCTTCCTCGCAGGGCTGCTCAGCCCAAGAATTACGCAATCCTGGGAAGAAGTCAGCTGCTCTGCCCAGAAATTGTGTAAATCTCCTGGGTAGCCAGCCCAGCTCC
Organism: Pinus tabuliformis; assembly: GCA_031772625.1. NCBI lineage: Eukaryota > Viridiplantae > Streptophyta > Pinopsida > Pinales > Pinaceae > Pinus > Pinus tabuliformis. Next base: position 296,915,528 of record CM062806.1, read on the forward strand.
CTTCCAGAAATGTGCATTTTCTCCCAGCAATTGAGAAGCCTCTTGCATATGCAGTTGATTTGACCAGTTCCCTCTGGGACGGAGGAAAAATTATTTGCATGCATGGGCTGCTCCTCCCGAGGCAGCATGCAAATGCATCCCTTGTTTTAGGGATCTATTTTTAGCAATCAAAGGTTACATTCAAGGGTCCGTTCAAAAACCTCCCACCAAGTGTCACTTTTCCTAGATTTGTGGGATGCGCGTCACAACCTCGATTTCATCAAACTCATCAGCCGGATGCTATAGAGATCATTCCTCACATCAACCTTGCAACTTTGACATCCCACATTACATCTAGGAGTTGTCAACACATTCAACTCAACATTTTTGGGGAAGCCTGCCTTCAATGTCTTATGTTGCATTTCTAGCACTTTTTGTGTTTCGCTTCATATGAATGATGTATTCTTGATTTCAGTGAGTGCTTGATGTCATTTTGATACATACTAGCTTGTACTTGCACTATTTCAGTTTTCATTAACATCTCACTGTTGTCGCATGCATGAAACTATTTTTCATGAACAATCATCGATTCAGTGACTCGCCTCACCCACATGCATGTTGTTCCATTTTCTGAATCCTTCATTCACTATTTTGATTCACGATCATTCACTTATGCTTACACTCAATATCACCATGAATTCACATTTACATTCCCTTTGAGTTGCTCGTCAATGGGCTCTGCCTCACCAAGATAGCATTATGCAATCCTGAGAGGAAAAGCACTATCTTCCTCTTCTCAGGAAATGCACATTTCTGCCTAGTGACTATCCTCTAGTCTTGCATTTTTCGATTCTAAGGGACAGCTACTGTTGGCCCAGAAAATTGTGCAATACAGTCACTAAGCCTGCAACCATTTCCAGATGAGATTATGCATTGCGAAATTCCAGTAATCAGCAGCCAGAATGGACTATGCATTTCATAGTTCCAGTAGTTAGTCAGCCTCCTTGTAGCACTGAGTGCCTTGCGCAGTCTTAGCAGTCAGTCTCCCGACCTCCCAGCGGAAATTGCGCAACCTTCGTGATCAGTCACACAGGTATGTTGCAAGTCAATTCTCAAGTTCATTTTGGTTTTTGATTGTCATATTGCTTTCCATGAGTGTTTCCATGTCTCTAGGTATTGCAGGTGTTCATCTGCCTCTAAACAACATAGGTACAATGGTTTCCAGGAGAGAAGAGATGAAGACACCGTTCAGAGCACACTTGGAGATGCAGTCGATCAAGTTTCTATGAACTTGCCTACCCATGAATACATCAAGTTGTTCATAGACAAGCACATCAAGATATGACAGTAGCGGCTTCACAGCAAGAAGCACCATGAACAACACCGAAGGCAACATATCGGATGCAACAAGCGCAAGAGGAATATTGTTGACAACACAAAGGCAGAACAAAGTTACAAGCTCAAGAAGATCCACTTGAGGTGAAAGAAACTTTGGATACTCAGGCTATGACGTGATGGCGTGACATGAAGATCACACGAAAGTAGAGAACGGAACATAGAAGGAATTGCATGTACTCAAACAACAACTCAAGGAATAACAGGAGTGGCTTAAACAAGAGAATGAGTCGCAGTAAGAACAGGTACAACAACGAACACAAGATGCACTCACGGATGAAACTGCGCTTACAGAAGTTAAAGATCCTTCCCAACAGCTGGCATGGAGCAGACATGGTGAGTAGTGTTGTTGATCGCATGCAAGGTAATTCAACATCATGCGCATGCATGCGATCCCACCCATTGAGCACACTCACCGAGGCAAAGACAAGAAGCAAGTCCAACTAGAGTTGAACATGTAGTTGACAGCTAATGTGCATGACCACCAACACACACTGGAAGATGAACACGGACATTATGTATCAATGTGTTTCTTGTTTACCGCACACAAGAAGACCACACACATGTTAGGAGACGAGTTGGATGGAGGAGCCACACCAATGCACCGAGATGCAATGGAGGCAAGAGTTCGCTTCAATAAGATGTCACCATGGAGCGCATGCACACCATCACAGACAACCAAGATTGGAATCAGCTCACCATCTTCACCATCACAAGCATGTCAAAGAGTTGCTCTCATGGCAATGGACCGAGTTCAGTGATGTCTTACATGGGTTGCTCAATCCATTTTGTCCCACATGAGAAAATGTGCATTGTAATGTAACATCTTGTCAAGTGTAAGTCAAGTGTTGATAGTTGGATGTAACAATCATAGAGTAGATAAAGCATCATGAGGGTAGATGAGTTGTCACAAAGGGGAATGTCAATGGTCACCCACCCTTTGTTATAAATAGAACCTCATAACTCATTGTAAGGGATTTTTGGTCAGCCAAGCTTCGATAGGAGTATCCAAGAGAAAGCTTCGACACTATTGTAATGAGCCTTGGTTTCTCCACTACGTAGAGCTAGTGTATCTCTTTGGAGGAGCATGCGGTTGTGGCTGTAACGTTCTGCTATGAGAACTAGTGGTTGGACATGGATGTATTGTATGACTCGAACTAGTGGTTGGACATGAATGTATTGTATGACTCGAACTTACACTTATTAATATAACAAAGCCAACATGTTTCATGCATATGTTGTATTCTATTCTATGCTATCTGGTTTACTCTAAATGATACATGTATTTGTTTGCTTACGCATACATGTATGGACTATTCTGTACAAGTATGTATGAATCTTTCTGAAATGTGATGTTAGTTTAACCATCACTTTGGATTGCTCGCTAACTTGATTTCCATCTTGTGATGCATCTTCGCTCGTCTGTTGCCTTCCAATATGCGTACTATTACAGGTTTCCAAGGGACACACTCACCTCACCCTCAATGTGTTCGAACCTCTCATGCACCTTACTTGACTTACTGCAGCTATCACGCCCTTCCTACCAATAGGGACATCTTACTTGCCTCTATGCAAAATTGCGGTCAAGGCATTACCATATGACTCACTGCTGGGACTCCTACACCAAACGGTTTGACGTCTAATTAGGACTTCTTACCGGGGAGATCCCCTTACAGGTTGGCGGGTCCAACACTAGCAACATTAGAAAATTTTGACTTGTAACTCTAAAGAAAATAATTTAACTACTTCTAAGGACTTGAATTTCAACTATTTTTTTTTTGTTTTTCGTGTTGTCTTAATTTCATTTGATGCTTGACCTATAGCTAGAGAAAGCAACACCCAGGGTTACCTAAGCCATCAAAATCACCATGGGATCACACTTGATCTAGGCCACACTAACCCTCAACATTGTTGGATTTTTTCCCATAGAGTTTCGAATTGTATTTTTTCCCATCACGGTGTGACTTAATAGTGCATGTCGTCACTGTCTACCCTACATCATGTGGAGCATTGGAATTCCTACCTTAAAATTCTTTACACATCACCTTTTTCCATTAACGGCATCCTGTCTTTTCCTATAGAGGACTAGGTTTTAGCTATGGAATACATAGAGATAGTAGTTATGAAACTTATGGAAAACCTTATTATACCAAATAAATATTAAAGAGAATTCGAATTTGTATAAACTCAATTCAAATTATTGTCTGTTTTAATAATGTAAATTTAGTGTGTCCCATAAATTTACATTTAAATTTGAAATTGCACAATAGAAAGCAAATTTCTATATTCTATAATGTTCCCTCCCTCTACGCTTTTCCCTCCGCTGTTTCATGTTATCATTAATATTTTCCTAACATTTCCCTTGCCATTTTCCACACTCTTGTACTGAACTGTCCTGTACACCGTTACTGCCTGGGTAGTCACGAAAACTCTAAACTCTATCTGCTTTCTGTTTCTGTGTGACTCATTGGTTATGCTTAAGATCTGAACAAAGTTTAAATTAAATCTGTACGACGATGTCAAGCAAATTTTAGATTTTAAGGGTGGATTTAAATTTAAATGTGCAGGGTCACAAAAAAAATTATTAAATTTAATGTTTAATGTGAATTCCTATTTCAAACTTGCTTTTGTAAAATACATTTACATTTAAATTTAAATTTGACGCATTCAACGAACTTAAATTTCAATTTGCGAACTCCGATACATACGATATATGGAGGAAAAATAAATTTAAATGATACGAATATCGGATTTTACCATCGGGTATTGCTGTATAGAGAGCTTTAAAACTATTCTCACAGAGAATATTCTCCTTCTCTTTCCTGTGCTCCCACACGGTTTTTCATGGGTCGTTTAACAATAAATAAAAGCAGACATCTGACATTCAGCATTATCCGCATCCGCGTCCACAATGGGTGATTGTAATCTTGGAAATATGTTCAGTGCGGTACCCACTTCTTCACTCTGAAGGTACGCATATGCATTCACAGGTTTCTTAACATGTTTGTTTTTATCAGAGGAACTTACACTGTTTGTGGGGTTGGTATAGCCATTTTCTTCTCCAAGAATATGATGGTTTAAAGGAAACTAAGTATTGGCTAAGGCACAAATTTTACATTTAAACTCTTTGCTATGTTGTGTACCATGAGGATTTCCCTTTGAAAATAGGTAAAAGTATTCAAATTATATGTGGAGTCAAAAGTCCTTGTGAATTGTTTCAATGAAAGAGCTATATTAATGGTATTTCATTTATAATCGTGGCAGTGAAAATTTACGAGCTAAAAGAGCAATATGATGATATAGTAGGAAAATAATTTTCTTATATATTGGGTAAGTTTATATCCTAGAGGTATCCAATAATAATGTGTTGTGGTTTTTGTTATTTAATATTCTATCATATTCAAATAGAATTTAGTTAATATTCAAAATATGTTTTAAGTTACAAGATATATCTTGGATTTTGTTCTTAACCTAGTTTTCTAAGTTACAAGTGTGTTGCTATAAAGCCAAAGCATTACATTTATTGATTTCCTATAAAATACCAAAACTATGTAGTTGTTTTCGGAAGAAAACAAAGAAAAATAAATTCAAAGAATTATTTTTTTTTAGTATTAAATTACTTAAATAAATTAAAAATTCTAATATTAAAATTATATATAGATAGATAGATAAAACCAAAGTTCCCAAATGTCTTCACAGTGGAAGATGCATACACCAAACCCTGTTACACATTCAAAGAAAAATAAGTCTAAAGAAAAGGCATAACAAAATATATTAATACTTTGGTATAAAGCACGTTCCAAATCAATTATGATTTCTCGAAGCATGTGGGAGCCCGAGGCCACACCTTTTTATGTAAAATGTCTGAAGCCTCGAGAAGGCATGAGCTGGCAAAGGACGAAATTTCTCATCCTTTAGGGTTTTTTTCTTCTTGTTTATATAGGAACCCTTCAAGATGTTAGGAGGCAACAAATGTAATGCAAGAATAAAGATGATTATGTGAGACCCTTAGAGGAGGCCATATAAGTAATTTTGCTATATTTTGAATTAATTTCGTTAAGAGTTTGTGTTGCATAATTGCCTTTATATGCAACCTGAGCATTTTCTATGTAATTGTGTGTTTATTGAATTCAAACCCTTTGATGTTCCATGAGTTTCCATGAAGTGGATGTTGTATATTTTCCCATAAGCCATGAGTGTTTATTGAGGGATTGAGGTCTTGTTTTGTGTCTGAAGCTGCAGTACGAGAGTGAGCACATTGAGGTGGCTTTGAGGTAATGCTACCTCCGGTACCTGTCGAGATAACGCAGAGTGAATAGGAAAATCTTGACCTGACCTACAAGAAAGTGGCCAGTCCATTAGTGAACCTGTGAACCCTACTCTTGACAATTTCCAATAAAGAATGACGTGTTGAAGAGTCGGAGGAGATCGAAACATAAGAGAAATTGGGTGCATTGATAATTTGAAAGTAATGAAAGCAAGAAAAAACTCAAATTCCCTGAATTCAACCATTTGGGCTTCAATATTAAATAAGGGTTAAGAGAAATTGGGTGCATTGATAATTCAAAAGTAATAAAAACAAGAAAAAAACTCAAATTCCCCAAAGTCAACCATTTGGGCTTCAGTATAAAATAGACGTAAGGAATAGTGCGTGAATCCTAGAGTTTGTTGGAACCCAGAGTGGGAAGAACTGCGGGTGGAACTCATGTCGCTCAGTGCTCACCAATGGCGGTTGTTGTTCAGTGTGGGACCATACTCGGGCCGTTGGGCCACAACACCATTTGAGTGCAATGAAAGGGCCCGAACTTTGATCACTCGTGACCCCAAACTTTGTAATTCGTAGATTTTTCCAAACGATTATGATCATTTATTTCAAGAGAGATCGACGTTGGCAAAGCGCTTGGGTAAAGATCCTAGCACCTTCGGCTTACATTTGGTCATATGTGGTTTTCGAATGGAAGAACTCAAGAGTGGCTTGAACTGAAGAATAATCTTGGTCTTGTGGATGGTTTTGCCCATGGGCGGAATATTAAGCTTGCGGATTCATTGCTACAGAAAAGAGAGTTTTTTGAAGCCACAAATCATTGGTCGGAGGATTAAACCTCGATAATCAAATTTGACATTCTTCTCAAGACCACGTCATTAATATATTTGATTTAAAATAGTTAATATTTATTAGACATAGAATAAAACACACATATTGCTTATGCATGTTTAATGTAATGAAGAATGTCTTTACATGTAATAAATTTTAAAAATAACATATAAAGAAAATACTCACTTGGGACAATCTAAGGAAAAGAAATTTCCACGGGCCTTCCTTTTGCCCCAACTATAAACAACAGGAAAAAAACATTTTACATCTCATGAACTCCTGCCCTTTGGCAAACAGACTCTGGGAAAAAGCAAGTTTTAGATGCCAAAAAGAAGGAAAAATTAAAGAGGACATTACCAACACCATACGTAGTTGGGTAATCAATCCGTATAAGAGTAAACTATTAAACTCTTTATGGAAACTCATCACAGGTCTTCTCATGTGGACTATATGGAAAGAAAGAAACCACCGCATCTTCAAAGACCAATCTACACCATTAGAAGTCCTATGGAACAATGTTTCCAAAAACCTTCAAGAAACATTAACACTCCAAACTTGGTATGAAGATGAGTTTCCTTCCCTTCCACAGAAGCATAACATATGGACAAACTGGAAACTTCCGTGAACCAGGTACATGCAAAACATAGTAAATTCTCTTTACACCATAATATACCAAACAAATGGCTCCCTTCGCCCCATCATGTAATCCAATTAAACTTCGATGGAGCTCCCAAAGGTAACCCAGGCAAAGTAGGCTATGGAGGAGCATTCGGGGATCATAAATGCAAACCTCTTTTAATTTTCCTAGGCTCAATTGGTTGGGATACGAACAATTTTGCAAAGCTAGAAGGGCTATGGCAGGGGTTTCTTTTAGCTCAACATCACAGTTTCTTCCCCCTAATAACTAAGGGCGACTCTGAGATTCTCATTAACATGATTAATCAGATTCTGCAGGGACCCTAGCATACAAAGTGGTCAGCAGCTGGAGATTGGCAGAAAGATTAGAGCTCATTGAAAAATGGCTCTCCACCAATAGAGCAGTCACCTTCAAACATATCCGAAGAGATAGAACAAAGTAGTTGATCTCTTGGCTAATATAGGGGTTGATAGTGATCAGACTCTACATACAAGTTCGCTCAACACTATTGCCACCACTTCCCAGATACAAGATTATAATGAATTGGTATAGAGTGAAGAGGCACACCCGAATGTGGGTGATCATGATGAAATTAATGAAGATTAGACTGAAGGATGGCAGGTGGCTTGGCCACATGGCCACCCGCATCCCCTTCCAGGCCAATTTATGGCAAATTACTGTCGACTTGCAGGCACCATTACTTTGGTGCTCAAGTCGAGAAATCTGCAGCAAGCATAAGGCTATGGCCTCCACAAGCCACAATTCATCCTTCCCTCCCCTGCTAAACTACTCATGCCCCCCTCAAGCTGCGGAGCCGAGCTCTCGCACCATCACTGGCAGACGTTGTTGGATACTCAGCTGTGTGGATTTGGGAAATGGTTATCACTTCTCCCAACCGACTCACTGTGAGTTGAATTACGCTCAAAATCCCTCTATTTTCCTTCTGAACAGCCACTCCAGTCCTAGAAATACCTCTGCCTCCCCAATTGATAACTCTGAAATTAATACAGTCATGGTGTGCACTCGCCACCGAATGCGCAACAAAAGAGGGGGTAGTCGTGGCGGAAGCATTTGCCCCCCCGCTACGCCCAGCCCTGAACCTGCTTCTCCTTCCTCTTCCCCTTCTACTACTCATTCCCATGGTCCCTTCTCTAGAAGATACCCCGATACTCGCAGTGGAAGAGGACGGTCATAGGCCCATGGTGCCCGCAGAATGAATGCTGCTACCCAAACCGCCAATCTTCCCCTCCCCCCTCATCCCTCTCAACATACGGCCCAATTCCGCTTCCATAGTTCTCTGCCTCGGCCAGTCATCATAGCCACTGTTACCATTACCTTCAGTGAGGAAATCAACCCGTAGGAAGCTCAGACAAGGAACAACGGTGAGCAGCAAAGGGCCGCTCAGTGGAACAGGGATGATCGAGACCCAGGCAAGCAGCAAATGGTATAGAAAATTGGCACTTTGCATGGCGAGGAGTTGGCTAGAAGCAAGCATGCCATCGACGGCAAAGCGGGTGGCACGAAGGCAATTGGTGGCGACCCGGGCGACACGTCAGGCAAGCATGTAGTCGAGGGCAACTCAGCAGGCATACAAACAGTTAGTGGCATCCCGCACGGCACGTCAACAGAGGATGATGACTGGTACGAGTACGCGTGTCGCATTGTAGAAGAGCCCACTCCAGATGACATCCAGGGGTTCCATCCTGATTGATGACCTGGCTGCTAGGTGTTGCTTTGCTGCTCGCTGAAGGTTTCAAGAGCTGTTGTCTGAGGTTTTTCTCTTGTGTTTTGTTTTTTTATCATTCCTTCTGGCATGGTCTGCTTGCTTTTAATCTAGGACCCCTATGCAGACATTTTTATGTTAAAACTCGAGACCCCTGCGTGGGCTTTTCTTGTGTTCACTCGGACTGGTTCCCCTCATTGGGCAGTCGCGTTTTAGGGTTGTGATATATTTTGACAAAATTCTGTTCAGCACCGCAGAGGCCAGCGCCTCATTGTATTTTTATTTTGTTTCAAATCAATAGAATAGTATTACTTATAAAAAAAAATAAAAATAAACAATATATTCTATATAAAAAAACATAATAAATAGATTTTATATAAATATATATATATATCTTAAACATGTTGAATTTATAAACTAATTTTTTTAGTTTAGAGTAAAATATTATTTCAATATTAAATGACCTATTTTTTTCTTCTAATTATTAAAACTATTTCAAAAAATAATCATTAATGAAAATATTTGATAATTCAATCTTTTAACAAACAATTCCTAACTACTTCAATTGCTACCTGGATGCGGGTGTTAGCACAAGCATAAATGCTAGGCCACATGGCCAGCAAGTGTTGCCACGAGCCAGCGCGTGGAGGGATGTAAGGGACGCCGCCGCAGGCATAAATGAAGGGGCTCCCGTTCAAATGCCTTAATCGCATTAATGGAGGTAGGCTGTGAGGGCAGAGCGCATTCATGGCGCTCAGGTTTCAAGAGCCAGCTGATGAACTTAAGATGGGGGAAAGGGTGGAGTTACGCCATTCTCAGCAAGACAAGCTCGCTGCGCAGACGTGCCGGGACATTCTCTGCCTCCAGGCAGACGCTGAGGACTCTGAATTTTCTGCATCGCAAGGGAGAGATAGCAAAGCACCATCTGCAGGTGTTAAGAATTGGAACCTTGCATTGGAAGCTCTGTTTCGAGCAGCCAATCCCATTGCCAACATGGCTAGAACGAGAGAACGGCAACCGTGCAGGCGTGGAACTGGGCGTGGAAGCTCCTCTCGCCCTCCAGCAGCGGATGCCCACCACCATTGTTGCTGCTGCTACTGTTATAGAAGGGCAGGAACTCCCCACCTGCAAGCAACTCAATTCTTGGATACAAGCAACCCAAGTGAAGGACGGCCAGAGCTTCCAGCATTTGGCACTGCAGTGTTCAATTTGGGAAGTCTCAGTGCCCACATTTCAGTCCTCTTCATCAGAGACGCAGAGGAGGACAATGCTGGGTCGAGCAGCAGCGAATTGCCCTCCGAGGACCAGGTGGGCAAGGCTGAGGAACAAGCGAGAGACGCGACTGGGAAGGCACCCGTCCAAACTCAGACGCAGGAGGCGTCCACGTCCAGAGCGGGAGAAGTATGGGCAGAACCTCAGAAAGAATATGGATGGGTCTCGATCGTGGAAATGGAACCAGAGGAGTAGCAGACATGGGCGCCACCATCCTTCTTTTTGTCCAGGTCCTATTCTGAGGTCTTCTGTCTCAGTCACTTTCTATGCTTGGGATAAAATATATGTTTTTATATGGGTCTAGTAGTCTGTCTGCAGGTCTTTCTCTGTTTTGGTTTCAGTTAGCAAGTATTTTCTGGGCGTTTGCACAAGTCCACGGTCGCCCCTGCGAGGGTAGTATTTTGAGTCACAGCTCCTGCGAGGGCAATGTCAAAGTTAAAAGATGATTTCTGATGAGTTTTGAGGCAGCTTGGATCCACAGATGGCCATGGGAAACTAGTTTCACTGCATGTAATGTTATTTTGTACATATATAATTACCTAGCAATAGTCTTACTGAGAAAAAAAAACTACTTCAAATGCTTAAATATCGAGTGCCAAATATACTCAAAGCAATTATTTCATTTACGAAAATTCTTTGGGTAGAAATCGCATAACATATTGTTTTCATATTGTTTTTGTCAAAGCATTTTGAACCAACTAGTTTCAACATAAAAGTATCTTTATATAACAACTAAAAATAATCCAGTTATAATCTATCTTTCTTTATATTAAAGTTTTTAAATATTTTAGATAATCACACTTTCAAATTTTTAACATTGATATGAAGTTATATAATTAATTACACGGAGTTTTACATCTTTCCACATTTCTTCATATAATTCTTAAAACTAGTACAATCATACTAAAAGTATTAATGATGTTGCAAGATCAAGAATGTCTTGCTAATGTCCACATTTACCTGATTAACCATGTATAAAAATCTATTGGGTCAACTTTCTTTAACTTGACAAAAAAAAGAATTTAACTTGAGAAAAAAAAGAATTACATATAGTATGTATGGTTTTGCTAAATAAAAAATTTATTATATATTAATTTCACATCTAATTAGAATATGAACTTATTAGAATTGGAATAATCTCAAATCCCTAGGAAATTGGTGGGCGGGGAGCCATGTAGAATGAATTTAATTTAATTTGAGACAAAATAAGAATTACACATCCTATTGTAAAATGGACTATTTTTCTAAATAAAGTTTTATTATATATCAATCTCCCCTTCTAATTAGAATATGAACTTATTATAATTGGAATAAATTCGAATCCCCAGAAAATTGGTGGCTATGGAGCCATCTGGCACGAATCTAATTTTTTAAATTTATTAAAATTTAATGCAATCTAACAAAATTTATAACACACTACAACCATTGATAAACCTTAGGAATAAAGACATGCTCATCATATTCCCTTGAGAATTAATCTAGGGCTTCAATTAAAAAAATCAACATATACTTATCCCCTTAAGTTGAAATAAAAATCCCCAGACAAAAAATTTACAAGATTCATAATAATAATAACACGTAACAAATTCCACAGACTTCCAAAAAAAACTCCAACCAATCCCATAAACGCCCCCCAAACATTCAGAACCTTAATTCATGAATTCCCTCAAACCATAAATTACATTTAGAACCTTAATAATTCATGGATTCCCTTAAACAATAGATTAGCTTGAAATGTTCTATTTAATAAAGGTTTTCAATATTGCTGAGTTATTTCATAGATCAATTCAAAGAATTTTAATAAAATTAATAATAAGTAAATTTTAAATATAATTAAAAATAAGTAAATTTTAAATATATATAAATGTAAAATAAACAATAATAAAAATTATTATTTTAATTGAAAAAAAAACACGACATCATTCATTGACATTATGTGTAAAATAAATTTAAGTCCATTTTATATAGGATATAGTGTAGATATAAACTAAAAAGTAAAAATGATCTATTCATCCTATTTAAGAGTTTAAGATTTAGAACTTCCAAAATTTCTCACATCTAATTCTCTAAATGCCAATCTCCTCTCTCACAACTAACTTTTTTACGTTGCTTTGAAGTAATCTCTTTTTTCTTCTCACTTCCAAGTATTATTTGGAGTTTTCCTTTTATAATGCTTTAATTTTTTTAAGAAAACCTTTATTTTTACTCTCTTTAACTAAAAATTAAACTCCAGTTTTATCTTGGATCAATAAAATTATTATTATTAGTTAAAATTATTAATTACTTTTTCCATAAAGGATAGATACTAAGCAGCAAGTTATATTTATTTTATTTTGTGATAAATATATTTTAAATGATTTTCTATAAAAATAACTAAATTAATCAAAATATAAAACTCTTTACTTGTTTTGTGATAGATATGTTTTCAATAATTTTCTATAAAACAAGTGAAATTAATCAAAACATAAAACTCATTTAAATTTTCTGTTGTGTAAGTACGAAGAAAATTTAATTAATAAATTCGGAGTTGATATTAAGCAAACTTGAACGTAGACATAAATTTAAATTTAACATTTACACCCAAAAAATTATTTAAAATTTAATTTAATATTTAAATAAAGATAAAAATTAAATTTTAACGTAGAAGAGTCTCAGCACCATTAACAAAGTCCCCCAAAAGAGAAGCAAAATCACGGTTTCAAGTAATATTTAAATTTAAATTTTCCTGGTGATGCAAGTTTCCTGGTTTAGTGTGTACAATAAAATTAAATTCAAATTTAGGGTGTGTTCAGCAAATTGAAATTTAAATTTAAGGATTTGTTTAATAAATCCAATTATTTTTGCCAAGATACAATACATTCAAGTAGTGAAACAAAATTAAATTTTAGGTATACGAGTATTGGGTTTGACGGTTGGAGGTTGGAATCTTATTTGTAATTTTCTTTATTATTTTATTTTAAATTTCATTTCTAAGATTTTGAAAATGAAATTATAATTATGGTGTTTATGACGATTTTTTTTTATTTATATATTTTTATAAACAAATTTAATATTAATTATACACCATGCAAAATTAAATTATTAATTAATTTAATTTTAAATTTGGAATAAAACGTGAAATGTTTAATGAATTATAATTACATATTTTAAAAATATAATTTCATCTAATTTCAAATTTTACGGTTATATTTTTCTAAACAATAATTTAAAACATATAAAAGTTTTGTTAATTAATTTATTTTAATTTTTTTTATAAAATATAAAATATTTAATTAATTATAGTTAAATAAATTTAAAATAAAAGTTAATTTAATTTCAAAATTTACATATATTTTTTAAAAATTATTCAAACATACAATAATCCAAACCTTATTTTTATATGATTAGATACATATATTATTTTAATAATGATGGTGTGAATCAAGAGAAACTTTTTGCTGTTTCAAAATGATGGCACAAATTAGTATGGAAGGGACAAGGCTCCCTTAAATGCAAGTAGTTTTTTTAGGCTATTTCTGGAAGGAGAAATATTGACTTGGGATATTCTTGTGAAACTAGGATAGGTTGGTCTTGGATTTTGTGTCATTTATTTATTTGTTCTCTTTTTGTAACTTATGTTTCAAAGGCAATTTTCTCCTACGTTTACCTTGATTTCGAGTGGAATGGAAGCTCAAGTGAAGATTGTCTCAAGTATTGTAAGGAATTTGGCTATGGAAAAGTCATTGTATGTTTACAAACTTTGTAGATTTCTCTGAATTTATTGTACAAAAACGAAGATCATCTTATCTTGAGGAAGTGAAACCAATGAAAAAGAAGAAGATGAGGCTAATTATAGATGTGGAGCTACCAACTAGTATTGTATGGGGATTCTTTGAAGGGACAAGCTTGAGAGAGGTTTATAGTGTGGGTATAGACATTTAGCCAGTTAGAAGCATGTTTGTGGTGCGAGCCATTTTCTTCTGCAAGAATATGATGATTAAAAGGAAACTAAGTATTGTCTAGGGCACAATGTTTATATTTGAATTCTTTGTTACGTATTGCAGCATGAGGATTTCTCTTTCAAAGTAGGTAAAAGTATTCCGTATGTGGATTCATAAGTTCTTGTAGGCTCGCTCAATGAAAGAGATAGCTTAATGGTCTTTCATTTAAAATAGTGGCAGTGAGAATTTACCAGGTAAGGGAGCAATATGGTGATGTGTAGGTAGTTCAGACATAGAAGGAAAATAATGTTATTTGATGTTGGGTAAGTTTATAGAGGTGTCTTATAGTAATATATTGTGTTTTTTGTCATTTAGCATTATTTCCTATTCAAATAGAATTTAGTTAAGCTTCAAGATATGTTTAAGTTCTAAAATATATCTTGGATGTTCTTCTCAACCTGATTTCCTAAGTTGTAAGTGCGTTGGTATGAAGCCAAGGCATTGTACTTGTTGATTTCCTATGAAATAAAAAAACAATGTAGTTCTTTTTGGAAGAAAACACAGATTTTTTTTTTCAAAGAATTGATTAATTTTTTTTAGTAATAAATTTCTTAAGGAATTAAAAATGTTAACACATATATATATAAAACCAAAGTTCCAAATTTTTCTGAGATAGCAAGCATACGTACACCAAACCCTGTTACACATTGTAAGAAAGATAATTCTAAAGAAAAGGTGTAACAAAATATATTAACATGGGAAAGGATGAGATTCATGAACGAGAAGGCATGAGATTACAAAGGATGAGTAAACCAAACCCTGTTACACATTGTAAGAAAGATAATTCTAAAGAAAAGGTGTAACAAAATAAATTCTAAAGAAAAGGTGTAACAAAATATATTAACATGGGAAAGGATGAGATTCATGAATCCTCCAGCAGGCATGAGATTACAAAGGATGATATTACTCATCCTTTAGGGTTTGTTTTATTTTCTTCTTGTTTATATAGGCAACCTTTAACATGTTGGGAGGCGGAAAATGCAATGAAAGAATCAAGCCCATTGTATCACGCCTTGAGAGGAGGCCATATATGTGATTTTTATGTAGTTTGAATTAAGGTCGTAAGAGGTCGTGCTGCATGCAATTTCCTTTATATGCAACCTGTGCATTTCTATGAACATGTATGTGTGTTTATCGAATTCAAAGCCTATGCAGTTCTTGTATTTTCCATGAATGGGTGTTGTGTTTTTCCGAGAAGCCATGAGATTATATTGATGGTTTTGAGGCCTCATTCTGTTTCTGAAGGTGGTGTATGACAATGATGGAATTGAGGCGTCTTTGAGGGAATACATCTCTGGTACCTGTCAATATAAACGTAGAGTGAATAGGAAAATCCTTACCAGACCTGCAACAAAGAGGCCCAGTCCATTCATGAAACTGTGAACCCATCTCGTGGGAAGGTCCAGTAAAGAATGACATGTTGAAGAGTTGTAGGGGATCGAGACATAAGAGAATTTTGGTGCATTGATAATACAAAACCAATGAAGGGAGACAAAAACTCAAATTCCTCGAATTTAGGTTCGGGATTTAATATAAAATAGACATAAGAAATAATGCATGAACCCTCAAGTTTGTTGGGACCCGGAATGGGGAGAACTCAGAGTGGGACTCGTATGTCTGAGCCCTCAAATTAACCAATGGTGGACATTGTTCAGTGTGGGACCGTACTCGAGCCTTCAAGACAACACAATTTGAGTGCAACGAAAGGGATGAACCTTGATCACCCGTGGGATCGACACTTTGTGCTTCGTCGATTTCGCCAAGCAATTATGGCCATTTATATGAGGAAGAATCAACGTTGGCAAAGCGCTTCGGTGGCTGCGTTAAAGATCCCAACAGCTTTGGCAATCAATTATGGCCATTTATTTGAGGAGGGATCAACGTTGGAAAAGTTCTTCAATGACGGCGATAAAGATCCCAACACCTTCGACTAACATTTGGTAAAGATCCCAACACCTATATTTTGAATGGAAGATATCAAGAGTGGCTCGAAGGAAAGAATAATGTTGGTCTTGTGCATGGTTTTTCCCACAGGCAGAATATTAAGCTTTCGATGCAGATTCATTGCTCGAGAAAGGCAATCTTTGTGGGCCCATAAACCACATGTTAGAGGATTGAACCTTGAGGATCGAATATGAAATTCTTCTCATCACGTGGTCTATTCAAACCTCGAGGTTTGAATTTGACATTCTTCTCATGACGTGGTCTATTTAAACCTCGAGGATCCAATTTGACATTCTTCTCATAATATGATATATTGATACGATAACCATTATACATCTTTAACAAATTATTATTTTTTTATAATTTTAACATAGAAAAATCACTTATAAATACACTAAATATTAATTTTAAATTAATTTAATTCACCAAAATACTAATACATGTTTGATTTAAAACAATTAATATTTATTAAATATAAAATATAACACACATACTAATTATAAATAGAAGACACATACTACTTATACATATTTAATATATATAGATATAAATATGTACGCACAAGAATTCCTTTACTTAAATACGCTGTAATAAATTTTTAAAATGCATTTTATATTAAGAAAGCATAAAAAATATATTATAATTTTAATTATATATATATATATATATATATATATATAAATAAATAAATAATGCTTAATTTAAGAATACAAATATTTTAGGTGTTCAATATAGTGTATAATAAGCATTTCCCTGCTTTCAGGGAAATCTGTCGGCTGCTTCTCGGATGTACCATGTCCAATTCTGCATACGATAGGACTTTTCCCTACCCGAAAATCACGCTGCTCGCGGTCATCTGATGCATTAAATCTTCTTCTCGTTCTCTTTCTTTTGCATTTTTCTTTGTGGCAGGTTGTATCACTAATGACGTGGAACTTTCTTCTTCAAAGCTCTCAGATGAAGTATGTAAGATATGCGATACAATTTTGATTGAGGAGGAAAAAGAGCAGGAGAGCCGAAGCGATCAGGGTTTCTGAAAACAGCAGAGTTCGTCTCTTATGGTGGGCGACAGAGGAGGGAGCTCGGCTCCCTACTACAAAGAAGCGGTGGCTAGCAAAAGTAAATCACCGTCAGGGAACAACGGAGATTACACTAATGAAAGGATCAAGGAGAATGAAAAGGAAACAGGGGGGACCAAAGACAAAGAAAACAGTAGCACAACGAACAAAGACGAAGAAGACAAAAGTCAGGGTTCAAGGGAAAAAAAACAAGAAGGACCTTGCAAACCAAAAGCAGAAATTACTCCGAGAGTAATATAAAATGATCCTGCTCTGCAGGCGCACATGGAACACATGGGGACCTACGCCATTATCTATAAATTCATGGGACTATGGCCCACTGAAAAAGCTTTGCAAACGTGGATTAAGTATCACTGGAAACCCAAAGGAAGCATTGACCTACATCTTGGGTCAAAGGGATTCTTCACAGTGGTGTTTTCAAACATCGAAGATAAAGACAGAATATTTGAAGGAGGACCCTAATTTTTTGCAGCAGCTGGTCTCTATATGAGGCCTTGGAGGATGAACTTTGTACCAGAGAAGGAAACGTTCTCTTCGGTACCAGTTTGGGTAAGGCTCTACTCTCTACCTCTTGATTATTGGCAAACTGAATCACTAACTACCATTGGAAATAAACTAGGACGTTTTGTCCAAGCTTCTGAAGCCACAAGAAGAGGTAAATATACCTCCTTTGCCAGGATATGTGTAGAAATGGATCTGTCAGGTGCGCTTCCGGATGAAGTCATCCTGGAAGTTTTTGATGAGGAATGGGTGCAGACAGTGGACTACGAGCATATCCCTTTTAGATGCCGTAGATGCCATGAACATGGACATCTGTCCAGAGACTGCCCTCTTAATAAAGCAGACAATAAAGATAAACTCCATCCAATGAAGGACTCAGATAACTTTCAGAAAGTAGCAAGCAAAGGAAAAGGGGGAAAAGGGGCTAAAGCAACAACATAATGAGGGGCTGAAGATTAATCAGAACAAGTTTCATGTGCTGGAAGAGAAGGAAGAAACCACAAGAGAAAACCAATATCAGGAGAAAGGCACTAATGAAAAAGACAAAGAAGAGGACAAGATACACTCTCTAGATATTGATTCTCTAAAAGAAACGATGATAAGTGAAACAGAAATGGAGATGGACTAGGAAATGACCCAAAGTGAAACAGATCTGGAAGATCATGAACTACAAGAAATTCTCGACAAGGAAAACCTGGATCTGGAAGGATTCTTGATGCAGGGAACCAAAGGAGGAATAGATTCACTGCCTCAAGAAGAATGAAACAGAATACAACAACTGTTTTTATGGAAAACTCAGGAAAAAGAACTGGGTAAAGGTAAAAATATTCACAAACAGGAGCACAGAGGGGTGAAAACAATGAAATCAACTCCCGGATTAGCTACTAGAAATCCAGGAAAGAAGAGAGGTAGGAAAAAACAAAATGAGCTCTTGATGGAGTGTGGAAAGCTAATGATAGATTTTGGTAAGATGAAAGATCTAACCAGTTACTCCTTTACAAATCTTTAATCATGAAGTTCATATCTTGGAATATCAGAGGTCTAGGTAGTAAAAGGAAACAAAGAATGATAAGTAACAGAATGAAAATAGCAACACCAGACATAATATTCATTCAAGAAACAAAATGCTCCATCCAAAAACTAAAACAAATACATAGCAAATGGCTTAACAAATTTGAGTTTCTAGAAGTTAAAGCAGAGAACACAGCTGGGGGCATTCTCACTCTATGGAATCCCCAAAAAGTCATCATAACAGATGCAGAGGCATCGAGAAATTATTTATCAGTCATCATTCAACCAGTGGGGGTGTCAGACACCTTCCTGGTTACAAATGTTTATGTTCCACAACGAATAGATGAGAAACTCAAATTTCTTGAATCCTTGGTAAATCTCAGAAGCAAACATGTACAAATGCCTTGGGTCTTGCAAGGAGATTTTAATATGATTAATTCTCTTTCGAAAAAAAAAAGGAGGTACCAGATTGCTAAGTAAAGATTCAGTAGCATTCCAATCCTTCACAGACGACATGAAACTGGTTGACTCTGATATGCACAACGACCTTTTTACTTGGAATAACAAAAGAGGAGGTGAAGCCCAGGTCACCTCCAAGTTAGATAGATTTTTGATCTCAGAGGAGATGATGCTCACAAATAAAGAAATAACTAATAGATTTCTCCCCTTTGGAGGCTCTGATCACTGGCCGATTCAACTAGAAATAAAGGGGATTGATTCACCCAGAAATAGACCCTTCAGATTTGAGAATATCTGGCTTTCCCACCCAGATTTCATTAGTAACATTGAAAAATGGTGGTCTGAAGATCTGCAGATCCAGGGCACTAGAATGTTCCTCCTGCATAAAATATTGAAGCACATTAAACTCCGACTCAAAGAATGGAACAAGAAGGATTTTGGAAACATTTTCATAGATAAAAAATCAGTGGAAATCAAACTACAGGAACTAAACCAAGCATTAATCACAGAAGGTTTTGATAAAGTCAAGAGTGAACAAGCTGATAAATACAATCAAGGATGGGAGAATTTATGTAAACAAGAGGAATTCATCTGGAGACAAAATTCTAGAGTTCAATGGCTCAAAAAAGGGGAACGAAACACCAAATTTTTCCATAGATCCACTATGGCCAATAGAGCGCACAATAGTCTCTTTGTTATTGAATGAGAATGGGGAGCTCCAGACAACCCATAAGAATATCGAATTTGTGCTAGTTCACCATTTCAAAGGCATCACAAAGGAAAGTAATCTTGACAGAGAACAAAGCATCAAGGAAATCACAAAAAATATCCCTCAGATGGTGTCTATAGAGGACAATTTCAACCTGAATAAACCAGTTACCGAAGAATAAATCAGAGAGGTCATTAAAGACGTGCAGAATGGTAAAGCTCTAGGTCCAGATGGCTTTAATGTAGTTTTTTTAAAGGCCTGCTGGAATATTGCCAAACATGATATTCTGAATGTTGTAGAGGACTCCAGAAGAAGCAGGTCCATTCTGAAAGCCCTCATCACATCCTTCATCTCCCTAATCCCCAAACAGGAGTCAGCCCTGACTGCTGATAAGTACAGACCCATTATTTTATGTAATGTGGTGTATAAAATCATATCCAAGATTTTGGCCAACAGGCTCAAACCTCTTCTCCATTCTTTAATTTCAGGGGAACAATATGGTTATGTGGAGGGAAGACAAATCCTAAAAAACATTATTCAGGCCCACGAGGTTGTTCATTCGCTTACTAGTGAAAGGCAGGCCGGAATGATCATGCAATTAGATATTGCTAAAGCGTATGACAAGGCGAATTGGATGTACATCAAGAAGGTTCTTATTGCTTTTGGGTTTGATCACAACTAGGTCAAATGGGTTATGGCTCTGGTTACTTTATCTAGCTTTTCTATTTTGGTGAATGGCTCGCCCTCAGAGATATTTTCTCCTTCCAGAGGACTCAGGCAAGGAGACCCACCCTCTCCCTTTCTCTTTATCCTCATGATGGAAGGATTAGGCAAATCCATTAAACAAGCCAAAATCTCAGGAAAGATCAAGGGACTACAATTAATAGAGAAGGGTCAAGCAATGACTCACCAAAAATTTGTGGATGACAGCATGTTGCAGGGGATCCCCAAAGTCAAAGAAGCTTCAGCATACAAACAAATCCTAAATGACCTTGCCTTGGCTACAGGTATGGAAGTCAATCTCTCCAAATCAAAGGATTTTTCTTTAATACTAACATTGCAATTCAGAAGAATATCTCTAGAATTTTGGGCTTTCAAATGGATTCCCTCCCCTCAAAGTATCTGGGAGTTTCCCTTATTGCTAAATCATTGCACAAAAGCATTTGGCAACTGGTGCTCAACAAGATGCAAGACAAAGTCAAAAAATGGACTTTCAGATCTTTGAACCTTGCTGGTAGGTTGATTTTGACAAAGGCTGTTTTGCAATCCATCCCAATTTTCTTTTTATCTGCCCTTCCAACTCCCAAAGGGATCTTACAACAATTTACAAATATCTAGATAGATTTCCTTTGGGGCAAGGAGGTAACAAGGAAGAAATGGGCCTTTGTTTCTTGGGACAAAATCTGTAAACCCAAAAGTCATGGAGGTCTAGGCTTAGATGATCAGGAGATTCTAAGCAATGTTTTAGGGGCTAAGCTCTAGTGGAGGTGGGTTAAAGAACCAGAAGCTCAATGGGCAAAAACCTGGAAAGAGAAATATGCTAGATCTTGGCATACAAATGATCTTATAAGAATGTTGGGAAATATAAAAGGCTCTCATATCTAGAACAAAGCCTGGGTTAACAGAAGCCTAGTTCAAAACAAAAGCTTCTGGGAAACGAGAGAGGGAGATCTAGCTCTCTTCTGGGAAGACAAATGGCAACAAGAAAAAATGTTGATAAGAGACGACTTTATAAGCCTCAAGCAAGAAACAGAGTCCCAAGGTTTAATAAAAGTTAAAGATTTCTGGAATCTTCCTCATGACTCGAGAAAGTGGAGAAAGTGGAAAGATATAGAATGCAAAGAGGACAGTCCAAACAAAGGAAAAGCAGAGGAACTCATGAATATATTGAAACAAAGGAAGATCTTGGTAACAGAAGGGCATGATCAATTAAGATGGGGTCTCAAAAAAAAAGGTTTCTTCAACATTAAGGAAGCAAAAAGATTAATCCTAAACCTTGATCCTTGTATCTTGGCGAAATCCTGGCAACAGCTTTGGAGTCACCAAGGATGGATGAAGATCAAGCTCTTTATGTGGTTAGTTCTTCACAAGAAAATATTAACTTGGGACAATATGAGGAAGATGGGGGTTATTGGACCTTCTAAATGTCAATTATGTGAAGCTCAAGAGGAGATAATGGAGCATATTCTCAATAGTTGCACCTATACCACCTGGCTGTGGGATTCCTTTTACACCATTTTCCAACAGACAGACAGAGATAAGGGTAGCATCATTAATACCCTGAATAAGTGGAGGAAAAATTATTCGGAGTATGAGATCCTTAATCTGGCCTGGACCTTTACTCCAAGTTTCATTATCTGGAATGTTTGGAAAGAAAGGAATAAAAGAATTTTCAAAGATGAAAAAACTACTCCTCTTCGCCTGATTGATCTGATCTTGAAACAGATCAAGGAGACAGTGTCCACCAATATGAGCACTTATCCCAAGAAGCCTCCCACTTCGACTGATTTGAAATCCCTGAGGCATCTGGGCATGCAGGAGATCACTTACAATGGTCTTAACAGAAAGGAAAGAGATTTAGACATGGAAAAGGAGATATGGCAACCTCCACCGAAAGGTTATCTATGTTATGGAACCAGCTCAAGAAAAATATAGAAAAGATAGATCAACACCTTAGAATTCAGCCTCTTCGAGGGGGCAACCTCATTTACATTACATAAATGAAAAATTCTTGGATGATTCAAATGACAAAACCTCCTTTCTATATATATGAGTGTAAGGAGTCACAATATAACCCATCTGACCTAACAATAATAATATAAAGCCACAAAAATAACAATAGAGGGATTCTATGGGGCACAATAATAACAATATGGGGATAATAGGGGCACAACAATATTAATAAGGGGTACAACTACAATAGTAATGGGGTAATCACTAGTATTATAGGGACCCAACATGCCCCTCTCCTTCAAAAAAGTGTTGTCCTCAACGCTTGAGAAGTTCTGGATGCTTCTGTATAAAATTCTCATCCTCCCATGTGGAATCTTCAGCGGATAAGTTCTTCCACTTGATAAGATACTCTGAAATTGATCGATTTCGTAGCTGTCGAGTTCTTGTTTCTGTGACTGCTTCCGGTTCCAATATAATTTTTCCTTCCTCATCAAGTTCTGGCAATATTGTTTGAACTGGGAGCTTGTCACCTATAACCTTCTTTAAACATGAAACATGGAAAACTGGGTGCAATCGAGAAGCTGCAGGAAGCTCCAATTTGTATGCCATAGTACCAATCTTTTGCAACACCTTGTATGGACCATAATACTTTGGTGATAATTTATTATCCTTCTTAGCTTGCTTGAGGGACATTTGCTTATATGGTTGTAGCCGTAGGAATACCCAATCACCTACATCAAAACTTCTTTCACTGCGATGTTGATCTGCCTGTTGTTTCATTCTATTTTGTGCCAACACGAGGTTATCCTTTAAGAGTTGGAGGACTTGTTGTTGATGTTCGATGTGATGTTCCACTGCTTGAACCTTAGAATTTTCTCTTAAATATGATGTGATGGATGGTGGTTGATACCCATAAAGTGCCATAAATGGGGTCATTTTTGTTGCTGTATGGAAGGAAGTGTTATACCACCATTCAGCCAGAGGCAACCATTTGACCCATTGTGTCTGTTTATCAGATACAAAGCAACGAAGATATCCTTCCAAACATTTGTTTACTATCTCAGTTTGCCCATCAGATTGAGGATGATAAGATGAGCTATGAGCTAACTGAGTACCAAGACAAGAAAATAATTCTGTCCAAAAATTTCCAGTGAAAATGGGATCTCTGTCACTTACAATAATCTTTGGGTTTCCATGTAGCTTTTGAATTGTTTCCATAAATGCAGTAGAAACTGTACTGGCTTTAAATGGATGTGATAATGCACAAAAGTGTGCATACTTGGTAAGTCTGTCAACTACCACCATGATGACACTCTTTCCCTCAGACTTGGGTAAACCTGTGATAAAATCCATTGAAACCTCCTCCCAACGTTGGCTTGGAATGGATAAAGGTTGTAATAGACCCGGTGTCTTAATTGTTTCAACTTTATTTTGTTGGCAAACCAAACATTCCGCCACAAACTTTTGAATATCTGATTTAAGGCCATCCCAAAAAAATTCCTTCTTAACCCTGTGGTAAGTTTTTAAAAATCCTGAGTGCCCTCCTAAGGGAGAAGTGTGCAATTCCATAAGAATCTTTTGTTTTAGCTGGGAATTCTTACAGAGGTATAAGCGATCTTTGTACCATAACGAATCATTTTGCCAGCTAAATGTATCAGACGTACTGGAATCTTGTTGTAACTTTCGAATAAGTGCCCACACTTCTTCGTCATTCTTCCATTCCTCCCTTGCTTCGTTTATCCAATCTGGTTGGATAATAGAAATGGCGCACAACAATGCTTCCACATCCTCATCCTTTCTTGAGAGTGCATCTGCCACCACATTTTGCTTCCCTTTTTTGTAGATGATTTCAAAGTCATAACCCAACATCTTTGTGACCCACTTTTGTTGCTCTTCAGAGGATAATCTTTGTTCTAAAAAGTATTTAAGGCTATCATGATCCGTTTTTACCTTGAAGTGTCTTCCCATTAGGTAGGGTCGCCATTTCTTAAGTGCATGGAGTATTGCCAACATTTCCTTCTCATAAATAGCTTTGTGTAAAAACTTTCCCTTGATTGGACGACTTTCAAAAGCAATGGGTCTTTCATCTTGCATTAAAACAACACCAATTCCATTTCCTGAAGCATCACATTCCACAATAAAGGTTTTTGTGAAGTCCGGTGTAGCTAAGACCGGTGCTTGGCACATTGCCTCTTTAAGATGTTCGAAGGCCTTTGTTGCTTCTGGAGTCCATGAAAATGCATCTTTCTTCAATAATGTTGTTAGAGGTGCTGCTATTCTCCCATAATTCTTAACAAACTTGCGATAATACCCTGTCAACCCGAGAAATCCTCGCAGATGCTTTATGGATGTGGGGATTTTCCATTCCTTAATGGCTTTAATTTTGCTAGGGTCTACCTTAACTCCTTCATGAGATACAATATGACCCAGATATTCCACCTCTTGTACTCCAAAGAAACATTTGGATCTTTTTGCATATAATTGTTTCTCCTCCAATAGTTGTAGCACCCTGTCAACATGTTCAACATGATCCTTCCAAGACTTGCTGTAGATTAGTATATCATCAAAAAATACTAACACAAATTTTCTAAGGAATGGTTTGAAAATTGAATTCATCAAACCTTGAAATGTTGAAGGTGCATTGGTAAGGCCAAAAGGCATGACCAAAAATTCATAATGACCCTCATGAGTTCTAAATGTTGTTTTCGGAATGTCTTCAATCTTCATTCTGATTTGATGATATCCTGAACGAAGATCCAACTTGGTGAAGTAAATTGATCCATGCAATTCATCCAGTAATTCATCAATGACAGGAATGGGAAACTTATCTTTAATAGTGAGCTTGTTGAGCTCCCTATAATCCGGACACATGCGCCATGATCCATCCTTCTTGTGCACCAATACTACTGGAGCAGAGAAAGAACTTTGACGGTTGAATTATACCAGCCTCTAGCATTTCTGCAACCATACGTTCAATTTCACTCTTTTGGGCATAGGGATATCTGTACGGCCTGATGTTTGGAGGAACACTTCCTGGAATCAGATGAATAGCATGATCATGATCACGCATAGGTGGGAGACCTTTGGGAGTCTCAAATACCTTGGAATGATTGTCCAAGACTTTTTGGAGATCTGGAGAAATAGATGATTCCAATGTGGAAACATCTAGCGAACATAATTGTGCAATTACACCTCTTTGTTCCTTTTTTAGAAGCTTTGTCATACCATTAGAGCTGATTATCTTTCCTGGTTTCCCTGCAATACCCCTTAATTCAACTTCCTTTCCTTCCACAGAAAATTTCATGAAAAGTTCTTGAAAATTAAAAGCTATTGTACCCAAGGATTGTAGCCATTGGACTCCTAGTACAACATCAGCACCTCCCATTGGAATGGAAAGCATTGGGCTAGTCAATACATATTCTCCCATGGATAGCTTGATATTATGGCACTTTCCGAGAAATTTATTGTTCCTCCATTTGCAATCATCACTTGACACTCTGGTGCTGGATATAGGAAGCAATTCAATTCTTTTGCTACCTTACAATGAATAAAATTGTGGGTGCTTCCTGAATCAATCAACACTATTACCTTTTTCTTCTTGATTTGTCCTTCTATCTTGATGGTTTGAGGAGTGGTAATTCCCACCAATGCATTACAAGATATGGTCGGATTTATTTGTTCTTTATCTAGGCTTTGTTCCTGGAGTATATCCTCTTCTTTTGACCTTTCTTGCTCCTTTTCTTCTTCCTCTTCACAATCTATGTAGAATAATTTCTTCTCAGCACACTTATGACCTTTAGTGTATTTGCTATCACAACTGTAACAAAGCCCTTTTGCTCTTTTTTCTTCCAATTGTTGTGGTGTCAACCTTATAGGTTGTGGAAGACTAGGGGCAACAACACTTCCGTCTTTATAGTTGTGAGTGGTATGCTTCCTGGTTGCCATAATTTTGCTTTCCATTTTTCTTGCTAACCTGAATGCCTTCTCTAATGAATCAGGTTCCCAAAGGCGAACATCATGTTGGATATTATCCTTTAAAGACCCTATGAACACATCAATCCTATGCTCCTCTGGAATATCTTTTACCCTTATGTTCAATTTTTGGAACTCCTCAATGTGCTCCATTATTGAACCCTTTTGTTTGAGACTTATCAATTGGCTAAAAAAAGTGTTGCTTTTTGTATCCTCATAATGTGCTATCAATTCTTCCGTAAAAATTGCCCAAGTGATAAATTGTTTACGAGAGCAAAGCCATTGATACCATACAAACTGATTTGGTTCCAAATATAAAGTTGCAATACGTACCTTTTGTGTGTTTTTCACAAAAATTATTCCATCTGTAATATCCATGTTGCGGGATCCTTGCCATCAAACTTCCTCATATCGATTTTTGGAATATGGTGGGTCTTTGATCCAACATTAGAGTCTATGGAATCATGATTAACATTTCTTTTGTTCTCATCATGAGTTTCCTTTACTACCCTTTCACCATTAGTGACCCTTTCTTGTAGCAAATTATTCATATTTATCTTCAATTCTTCCATGTCTGTCTTCAAATCTATCTTCAAATCATCCATCTTAACTTCCACGTCATTCATCTTAGCTTCTACACCTTTCTTTAAAAATTCCATCTTAGCTTCTACTCCTCTCTTTAAACCATCCATCTTAGATTCTATTCCTTTTTGTGCAAGGGACAGTTGTTGCACTTGGTCTTGTAATTTTGATATATCATGTTGCATTTCTTCCTCTTCTTCATGAGTCATGCTAGAGCTTTCAGGTTCCTTACTAGGTGTTTGCATTTTCTTTCCTCGGGGCATCAGTTACTGATAATAATGCTCTACTATGCCCTTTGAATTCCTTCAAAATAAATTTTCAAACCAAGCTTAAGCAAAAATTTAAGAAAATCTACACACCTTTTTTCACTTTGTAGGAGCTCGATATTGCCTCTGATGTATCTCTCTACTTCCAATCATCTAGATCTAAATTTATGACCTGCAGTAGCCCTCTGTGTCCTCTTTCCAATGCCACAAGTCTGACCCAAATTGGATTCTCCAAGGAAGAGTTATGCGAAATCTCCCACAATGACTTGATTATAGACTAGTTCAGTAGAGTGAACTTGTACGACGTGCCACGAGTCACTGTTTCGACCTTTGGATCTGAAAAATGCATACAAGAAACTACAGTCCGTCCTCTTTCTGTACCTTCTTACGAAATTTCAATCTGAACCCCAGAGAGAAAGTTATGACATTTTCCCCAGGTCACCTGTTTGGAATGTAATTCAGGAGTCTGCAAAAAGACCAACTTCCTCAGATCATATCTCCGCAAATATAACGCGAAAAGCTCTGAATTCGGACCCGAGGTTCAGTGCGATTTCTTCTCAAATGGGTTTTTTTTGCAACTTCTGAAATGTCGCAGAAAAAAAATTATAGTGAAAATGCCACGATGACCTATTTGGAGCAGCGAAACCCTAGAATCCAAAGCTCTGATACCAAATGTTATGGAACCAGCTCAAGAAAAATATAGAAAAGATAGATCAACGCCTTAGAATTCAGCCTCTTCGAGGGGGACACCTCCTTTACATTACATAAATGAACAATTCTTGGATGATTCAAATGACAAAACCTCCTTTCTATATATAGGAGTCTAAGGAGTCACAATATAACCCAGTCGACCTAACAATAATAATATAAAGCCACAAAAATAACAATAGAGGGATTCTATGGGGCACAGTAATAACAATATGGGGATAATAGGGGCACAAAAATATTAATAAGGGGTACAACTACAATAGTAATGGGGTAATCACTAGTATTATAGGGACCCAACAATCTGAAATGCAATATTGATGGTGCTTCAAAAAGCAACCCTGGTACAGCTGGTTATGGAGGGGTGTTAAGAGATGAAGAAGGAAATATAATCTTTACTTTCCACTGCCATTTAGGCAGAGCCACTAATAACATGGCTGAATTAATGGCCTTGGAACAATGTCTAGAGCTTCTTATACTAAATCACAACTCAAATGTCATTATTGAAGCTGACTCAGAGATCTCTATAAAGGCGGTGAAGAGAATCAGTTGTGGAAAAGCGCCAGAAAGGGTCTCAAAACACTGGAGACTATTACAAGTGTACCAAAGAATTCAAAAACATCTCCTGAGTCTCAAAACTGTTAGCTTCAAGCATGTTTGCTGGAAAGCCAATAAACTAGCTGATTTACTGGCCAACCAAGGAGTGATCAATTCAGAAAGCAAGATTGAGATGAAGTGGATGGAGGTGCTGCAGAGCAGATTAAAGGCTCTCTACAATGAACAGGCGATAGAGGATAGAGAAATTTTTAGCTATTGGGTAAGTAGGGAAAGCACAGAATGAAGCACAGTATGCATATTCAAACACAGTTCCGTGGTTGGTACCTTGAAGAAGGTAAAACTCTGATTGGTTGAATTAGACTATGGGGTAAGTTAACCAGTCTCGTTTTCTTGTATATTGCTACACAAGGTTTTTATGTTCAGTCAATGGCTGCGTCAGTCGAGAGTCCCGAAGTAGGATATCGGGGGAAGAACGAGTGAACCCTCCCGGCGATGGAGATTCTCATGTTTTCCTATTTCAGGCTGGCGATCCAGGCTTTAAAGCGGTCTCCAAGCATTTTCCAGGCGATCGCTGTGATTTTAAATGGTAAGTGGTTTGGGCGCTTTGAGAGTGATTCCACTAGGCTCTCGACACGTAGCAAGGGTAGGGTACGATTTACCACCCTCCATCACGCCGTAAAGCTCGAGCATCTTGGCATTCCGATATTTCTCCGTGCCGTTCATTTGCGTAGCGGGATTCAACGGTCCGATTTAGTCATGCAATTTTGTGGGGCCACTTGTATGTTCAAACTTTGTAAGTTTATGTTGAAGATACTGTGGAGTTCGACGGGGAGTTTTCGGTTAACCGAGAGCACCATTTGTGAGAATAGATGATCCTTTAGTTAGTTTGGAGGGTTATATTCATGGCAGAATAGCCTGGATATCTTCGGACTCCATGATTTAATCTAGCGGATTGTATATATTGTAATACTTCTTTTGGTTGATGGAAATAGAAGGATATTCACTTGCTTTAGCAAAAAAAAGAATACAAATATTTTAAATAAAAATATAAAAATATATATTTATTATTTGTTGCCTATTTTATTATATTAAAAAAATTATTTATATTTTATATTAAAAATTTATATCAATAGAATATAAATTAATTTTATTATATAATTTTATAAATAAATTGTTAAAATAATACCAAATAATAAAAATTTAAGAATATTTTAAAATACTATTAACAAAATATTATTGTTAGAAAATATATAAAATATTATATAATTTAACACAATAAAAAGTTACTAGAATCAAATTGAATTTAACTAAAAGAAAATAATCATTTTTTACCATTTTTAAGTAAAAAGATGAATCACATTAAATTATTCTAAATCATTTATTATATAATTAATCCAAAAAATATTCAAAAAAACAATCTTTTTCTTAAAATATTCTATGTAAATTGAATTAATATTATTTTTATATATTTATTTAACTTCTATTTAGGTATCCAAATCAAAATAATAATTTTAAAAAATATATAAATTTGTATCCGTTAAACCAATTAAAATACAACCATATAAATTCAATACGTAGTTAAGATTAAAAAAGGGATTTTATGTTATACATACAAGAAAGCAACGTTCCATTCACATTGTGTAGTTAGAGAAAGTACCACCTAGGGTTATCTAGATCATTAAAATCATCCTAATATCATACCTGATCTAGGCTATGCCTATCTTCAACATGGTTGGATTTTTTCCCATCATGGAG
Source organism: Pinus tabuliformis (assembly GCA_031772625.1). NCBI lineage: Eukaryota > Viridiplantae > Streptophyta > Pinopsida > Pinales > Pinaceae > Pinus > Pinus tabuliformis. Next base: position 296,945,823 of record CM062806.1, read on the forward strand.
TGATTTAATAGTGCACGTCCTCACCGTCTATTCTATGTCATGTGGGCCTTTGGAATGGAGTTGTCTATAATGCGACTTTTTGGAAGTCTTTCTGGTGGGTTTTTCCGGTCAAAATCCAGTAGCAATTTATTGGAATCGCAAGTTTGATAGCTAGTTTCTGCACAATCAAAGCGTCCTAGGGGTTTTGCAGGGTGCTGAATCCAAATATGCAGTTAAAAAACCATTTTAACTGCAAAACATCAAGATTTAACCTCAATTTCTTCCGCCGGATTCCGTCACCGGAATCTCCAAAAAGTCGCATTATAGACAACTCCCTTTGGAATTCCTACCTTAAAAGTCTTTACACATCCCCTTTTTCCATGAACGCCATCGTGAATTTTCCTACACCGTACTAGGTTTTATGAATGGAATAGATAGAGATAGTAGTTATGAAACTTACAAATGGAAAACGTTATCATATGAAATACTAACAAGATAACATATTAAAAATTAGAGGGTTTATTCTCTTGGACCTCACATAAAGAAGATTTTGAATTCAGTAGCCAATTATCCTAAAATTTAGATCAAAATCATTATTTTACTTAATTTTTAAAATGAGATAAAAGAAACCCTTGTATCTATAACATCATTAGGAATAGAATTATTTGGAGACATCTATATGGTATTATTTTACAACAGAATACTACTATATAGATAGAAACCCATTGAAAAACACTGAAATGATAAAATGAATTTAAGAGCTAAATCACCATCGTTGTGGAGGAGTGTTGCAATAAGAAAGTCAATCTCCTCCTTTTTTTTTCCATTAATTTTATAAAATGTTTAGACAATGTGTATAAAAAGGCCTTTGTAATAAATTGAAGGAAGAAAACGTCCTTAATCAAAGAATGTTATCAAAAAAAAATTATGTGAAAACGTTATTGATAATTTTAAGAACATTAATATTCATTTGAAGAAATTAATTACATTATTATAATTTAATAATACTATTCATTGCCTTTTATTCTTTTTACATGTATATTGACAAAGTCGCCATTTAATTATTGAAATTATTTGATATAATAACTTAAAATAATATCTTATGCTCTTTTACCTAAAATTCATATCTTATAATAAAACGCACTAGTTTTTAACGCGACTTTTTGAAAGCCTTTTCCGGCGATTTTTTCCGGTGAAAATCCGGCAGTAATTTATTGGAATCCAAGTTTGATAGCTAATTTATGCACAATGAAACCGTCCCAGGGGTTTTTCAAGGTGCTGAATCCGAATATGCAGTTAAAAAACCATTTTAACTGCAACAAATCATGATTTCATCTCAATTTCTTCCGCCGGATTCCGTCACCGGAATCTCAAAAAGTCGCATTATAGAGAACTCCTAATAAAACTATTCAAACTAAATTTCCAGTATATAAGTCACTATGATCTTTGTTCTCAAGCAAACACCATAGTCCCGCCATATCTCTATGCCAAGAAGATTCCCACACATCAAGAGTATATATTTATATTTTGAAGATTTTTTATGGATCGAAAAATTCATCGAAGTGGGTCCCAAGAAAAATAAAATTATAAATTTAAAGGTTGAAATAAATTCGAAATTGATATTAGGCAAACTCAGATTTAAATTTAAATTTTTAACAAAAATTAAAACAAACTTTGAAAGTACTTGATGAGTCATAGCAATTCAAATCTTGAAAGGAGAGTCGAGAAGAAAGTCCCCAAAACGAGAACAACCGAGATTACACTTAAATTTAAATTTAAGATTTGAACAAAGGTTAAATTAAATCTGTACGGGGATTGAAATGTCAAGCGAACTTTAGATCTTAACCGTGGATTTAAATTTAAATGTGCAGGATCACGAAGAGTTTAGCGTGGATTTAAATTTAAATGTGCAGGATCACGAAGAGTTTATTAAATTTAATGTTTAAGGTGAATTCCTATTTCAAACTTGCTTTCCTAAAATACATTTACATTTAAATTTGATCATTTTCTTTTATCTCTCTAATGGTTCTCTCATCTCGCTCTTTCTCTGCGCTGTTCTACCATGTCATGCAATAATAACAATCTTGTTTATTATGCAAAACAGCGAATAAAGAAGGAAATGAAAAAAAACATCCCTCACTCAATAAGTTTAAGAGACGAATGCACATGGTGATGAACGTCAAGGCTCTCCCTCGGTTTGTCCGATGGGCTGTGGAGTTTTTGTTTGTGTTATATGTTTTATTTGATATAGTTTGTGTGTTTTAGAAATCTCCGTATGTATGAAATCACCATCAAGATATACATTTGCTTTTTTCATCGGTAAGCGAGAGATCTTCCTTCCTTCTCCTTTTTCCACAATAAACAATCATACAATTTAGGCAAAGGATAGCTGAAAAGACTAGACGAGCTGACACCTAAAAATTTGGAATTTAATTCTAAATCATTGGATAAATGAGCGTAATGTTTAAGATTTCAATATGGTAAGAATTTGTCCATGTTTGCCGTATGTTTTTGTGTGTCTAAGTGGCTATGCTTAACGATGATAATGGAGAGGATGGACAAAGGGAGGCATCTTTAAAGCATGAATGAAAAGACAACGATGTGGCATTTAGCATGATCTCTATCGGATTCTGGGATGGATGATTTAGTTTTTTCATTCTTTCGGTTTTCAATAAATTTGCAATAAATAATTAAGCATGATCTCTATCGATGATCCAAAATGGATCCTGGATAGAATTCTAAGTTTAAAGTGTTTCTCGCAGAGGAAAAATGAAAGTCAAGAACTTTTCTTGGAAATAGTCCCATTGCGTAGATCTTTTCACTCTGAATCTATTGCAATTTGAATGGGCTAAAATGGACTTCAGATAAAGAAGTTATCGCTGAAAGAAGTTTGCCAATGTCCTTTGAAAAGGAGGCAAATTCTTCCAAAAATGGGCTTAAGGCCTTATAAAGGAAATCGCATCGCAAATGTGAAAAGCGGAGGACTTAAAGCAGAGGCGAAAGGGATCCCCCACTGCGACCTCTGACTTATCGTGTCAGAGATAGGCCCGCATGTGATATTGGGACCCCAAGCAGGGCAATATGCGATATACATTCAGTGTGATGGAGCGATTGCGATAATCGGCGATCGGAGCGATCGACCGATCGACGATCGGAGGAGTAGGCACATAGACCCCACCGATGCGATACGCGAGGTGCGATATCGGTGATCGGCATAACCAAAGGGAAGACCCCTGGGGCTGTTGCGATTGGGATGTGCGATATAGTGATGGGGCCAATAGCGATACACCGATATCAGCGATTGGCAATCAGGTCATCGGTGATCCCCAATGCAAAGGGTCGTTGGGCACGCAACTTGCGATAAGCTGATAAAGGATAGACCCGATGGGAATTATAAACCCGATTTCATAAGATTTGAAATCCGGGAATTCGGGATTTCTGTGTATTTCCCGTGTATTGAGGTTTTTGACCTCCCGCCTATGTGATTGCGATGAGTCAATGAAAGGCGGACCCGATAGGGTTTATAGAGGCGATTTCATGGAATTTGAAGTCTGAATTTCACGCCCGATTGAGTATTTCCGGTAAATATTTGTGTAATGGAATTTTATCCCATTTTTGGGTTTTTGCCTAAAGGAAGGCCTGATTCCTTTGTAACAGCTCATGATCATTGTGCCACGTTGCAAGCGAGTGTTTTGTAGACAATGATGTGTTTGTAATGCCGAAAGAGCCACAGAGCCAGATGGCCAGTCGAAGAGACAAGGAGCAGAGAAGCTGCAATGCCGCAGAGGAATAATGACACGTAGAGAAACCGTTGGGGAAGCCGCAGAGCCGGAAGAATATCTCAAAGGAGCCAGAGAACCCACGAGGTAGCTAGCGAGAGCTAAGCGCACAGAGAGTTTTTAGAGTCACTTGGAGGTCGAGTGAACTTGAGAGCTCAATTGACGGCAGCGAGTTGTTGCTGAAGGTCGCTGGAAGGTTGCTGAAGAGTCGCTTGAAGGTCAAGCGAACTACAGAGACACGCAGGGCGAGAGAAATATCCAAGAAGCAAAAGCCAGAGATCCAAGAGCCAGATCCAGAGTCAGAGCCGAGAGCCAGAGCTAGGAAGCCTGAGAGCTTCAGAGCCAGGGATAGGATGGTGTTCTAAGCCCATTGTTTCTGTGTAATTCAATGGAGTTGAGCGTGGATCTTGTAAAAAAACTCATGCCATATTCCCAGAGAGCCTAGTTGAGTTGACTAGTGCTCACGGAGACGTAGCCCAAGAATTTTGGGTGAACTCCTAATTAAATTTTTGTCTTATGTGTTTGTTATTTGCTGCATTGTTTTACTGTTACATGTATTTACATATCAGCGCAAACAACAGAAATTAAGACATAAACAACTTAAAAACAAACACAAGCATACACCTATTTTCAAACACTTTTAATTCCGCAATTGGTTAATCATAAGGTCTTAGGAATATTTAAGCTTTGGAAGTGGGAGAGGTTCTTGTAACCTTGACAAGAAGCCTTTAGTGCTCCATTTTTTAGATCAGGTGGTATCAGAGCTTAAGTTTGATTAACCCCATCTTCAAAGAAGGTGATATCAAAGCTGGTTATACCAGAGCAGGTGATATCAAATCAGAATGTTTGATTCACAGAGAAAAGGTTGCTTGTCTGAATGGTTTATGGGCAGTCAAGGATTGATTGTATGCTTGTTTGCAGACTGACTATTGTTTAAGTTTGCAGAGGTGAAGGAAAAGATATTGATAGCTCAGTCCAGGAAGGATAAGAATGAAGAAGGGCTGAAGGCAATCTTCTTATCCCAAAAAACCTCAAAGCAATCCTTGAAGCACAAGAGGTTTGTGGCAAAATGTTGCTTGAATAAGCTCTTTATTAATCTTGTTTGAAGTTCTTTTGTTCATTTTGATAATGACAACTTCTACAAGTGAGTCCTCAAATTGTCCTTTCTTCACAAGCTTCTTTAATGGAGACATGAAGCAAGACTTATTCATCATGATGGATATGGTGAGAGCAGCATACTTAGAGAAGTTGAATTCCGTAGAGAAAGAGAAGAAGTTGATTTCTGACAAATTACAAGAAATGGAGAGACAACTTCATATTACAAATATGAACCTAGAAAAGATGCATGAGTTGGAGACACAACGCTTTGTTGCAAAAGAAGCCTTAGTCAAGTATCAGCTTGAAGAAGAGATAAATAATTCCAGTTTCTCTTCAAATTCCTCTAAGAATGTTTGTATTGGTTCTTTTGAAAAACATACCAAAGGAGTAAGTTCCAAGTTAATGTCCAAGATGGGCTATGAAGGAAAAGGCTTGGGCAGGCATGCGCAAGGTATTGTTGAACCAATAATGGTTGAGGAAAGGCCTAAGTATTTAAGTCTTGGCTATGGATAGTCTTATGGAGAAAGTTCCAAAGCTGCCATGAAGACCATTGAAACAGTTCCAAGAAGGAGTTTCATTGCAGGTCTTCTACCTTAGAAGTGTAAAGATTGTATTCAGGAGGAATGCAATAGCTTGAAACATCATTTGCAGGATGCAGGGGTTCAGAAGCATACACTTGAACCAGAGAGTTGTGGAAACTCTAAAAGCCTTGAAGAGATTGATGGTGTTCCAAAGGGAGCCACTCCTTCATTTGCTTCACCTCCTCATGAAGGTAATAAATGTGAAAGAGGCATGTATAAATCTGTTTCTAATCATATTCCTTTTCATTATGTTCAGCATCATAACTTTCCATATAAGTATGGGAAAAGAATTGATTTTTCCTTTTGTGGTTTGAATAACCATAATGTTTCTAGATGTTCGAAGAGGATAGCCACATGCAGGAAACTTTTGAAGGAAAGGAAGCAAGAAACGAATGGTCCACAAGACAAGGCAAATCATGTTGTCAAGAGGATGCACATGTGTTGCACTTACTGCCATAAGCAAGGGCATCTTCCTGAAAGGTGTTGGACTCTGAATCCAACAATGCTTCCGCAAAAGCTGAAGAAGGTGGAAAGAGAAAATGGTAGGGATGGAAAGGAAGATTCCATGAATGATGTGTCTCAGGATGATTCACATGTTGATGCTAACGTGCAAACAAAGGAAAAACCTTTGAAATGGATTGGTAAGAAATGGTTAGAGTTCTTATCCAATTAAAGATTCTATGTCTATTGATGCATCTGTTTGCATTTATTTGTTGACGGAATGCAAGTCGCAGGTTGTTACCAAGATGGTGAATGGAAAAGTTGAGGAGACTCACTTTATTTGCTGCAACATTATATTTCATTTCAGCTTTGGAAGTACAGTGTGCTTAAGCGAAAGTTGAAGGATGAAATGCATGCATAAACTTGATGTGGATGAACACAGGGATGTTTATGATTTCCTTGTATTTGAATATGTATGTGTGATTAACTTGAAGGGTTGATTGCTTTGTTGTAAACATGCATGTGATGCAATGCTAACTTGAGAGAAGTTAATTTGGTCTCCAAGATGGAGATAATGATGAAGTGTTTCATCTTTTGAGAAAAAGTCTTAATGGTCTTTTTCTACATGCTTGACTTGAAGGGTCATTTGTTTTAAAGCCATGTTTTGTGGGCTTGTTATATAGTCCATCATTTGTAAGCAGATGTAAGACATGGAGGTGTTCACAAGATGTGAAATCTGTTTCTTTTGTTGACGCAGGAGTTTAAACCATCCAGTTGTTGTCTGTATTTTTATTGTTGTTAACAGTTGTTGTTGACAGCTTCTCAAATAGGTAGAAATGAAAATTTTGTGGAGCAGATGTACTTCACATTTGTTTGAGCCACCTTGGATCAATGATCAAGGAAAAGAAGTTCAAAGTACCTTCTGTGACAATCTCAGCAGGAGTTCGATATGAAACAATGTAAACTTTGAAACAGGAACTGATACTGTTACCCGTTTTGTAGAGATAGCAAAAAAGTGACCCGATTTTGAAAAGGGGTGATGCAGAACACACATGTTTTTTTTAGAGCATAGTTTTTGGCACTTTAATTTTTTTAAATTCTTTTTATGTACATTGCGTTTTAGAATGGTAGTGATTTTCATGCCAATTTAAAAAAGTGGTTATTCTGCATCAGACCATTTCTTTAAAAAGCATGTTTTCTTGACTTTAACTTTTCTAATGTATGAAATGTAAATAATTATTTTGTAAATTTAATAATTTTGGAAGTGGTCTTCCTCTTCATAGTTTTTTGTTTTTATTTTTATTTTTATTTTTTTTGTAGTGGGGTTTTTATTGATTTGCATATTTAAAGAAGAAGGTGGATATTTTTCATTTTCGATATTTTACATATTTATACATCATTAATTAAATTTTCAATCCAAATTAAAATTATTCTCTCTAAAAAACAAATAAAAAATTATATATAAAAAAAGACAAAAATAAAAAAAGAATGTTAAAAAAAATATCTTATAAACCATAAAACAATTTGGAAATAAAAAACAAAATTAATATAGATATATATAAGTCAGTAAAAATTGAGGGAAAAAAAACATGAGTAAAAACTAGGGAAAAAAAATTAAAAACAAACTAATTAAAAAAAAAAAATAATAATGAAAAAAATTTAAAAAATAGTAAAATTAATATTTAAAAAAAAATGTTAAAAAAATAATCTCACAAACCATAAAACGATTTGGAAAACAAAAAAAACACAATATATATATATATATATATATATATATATATATATATAAAGTAAGTAAAAATAGAGAAATGAAAAAAAAAAAAAAAAAACATTAGAAAAAAACGAGAAAAAAAAATAAAATTAAAAACAAACTAGTTTAAAAAAAAAAATTAGAAATTAATGAAAAAAATTTAAAAACCAATAAAATTAATATTAAAAAACAAAAAAAAATGTGTATTTTTTATTAAAAAAAATAAAATGTAATTATTTTTTATTAAACATAGATATTTTGTTTAAAAAAAAATCAAAATTAAATTTTTTTTTTTAAACAATCTCTTTTATTATTAAAAACAAATTTTATTTTTATTTCTATTTTTTATTTAAAAATAAAATTATCCAACAGAGCTTTTATATTTAAAAAAAAAATAAACCTATATGTTATATTTAAAAAAAAAAAAATTACATTAATTTTTTTTTTTTAAACAATGTTTAAAAAAAAAATGAAAATTAATTTTTTTTTTTTTTAACAATTTTTTTTTTTTTAAACCATTTTTTTTTTTTTTTATAATTAAGAATAGTTTTTTTTTAAAACAATTTTAATTTTTTTTTTATTTAAAATTTTAAAAATTATTAAAAAAAATTAAAAATTTTAAAAATGAAATCGGTTTTTCTTTTTTTTTTAAATTAAAAATTTTAAAAATTAAATAAAATTTTAGAAATTAAATAAAATTTTAAAAATTAAACATTTTAAAAAATTAATATTGTGTTTTTTTATTTTTTAAATTAAAAATTTTAAAAAACTCAATAGATACATTTATCATATCCGTCCCATATAATTTCCGGGGTTTTTATAAACCTATTTCTCACCAGGATTTCCATTATTAAAACACAACAAACTCAAGAAGCAACACATACTTCTCTCATACAACTATAGCACAAGAACACAAAAACTCACTCCATAACATTCTACACTCTCCCTCTACTCATCGTGTAACTTGGAAAGGAGCAACAAGGGGAAAATCATGATGACAATGTTCTCTTTCTTTGATATACAAGAATTATAATAATGAAGGCATAATCGCATATAAGTTGCCTTCCTATATTGTCTTCTCTACCTTTTATTTACAATATCGATAATTATTCCTCTATTTTTGATACTATTATTCTTACAATATACTTCTCTTGTATTATTGAATGATAATTATTCAAACAACTCAAGGACATAGAAATTACAATTTTACAGTGTGAATTGATCCATTTAAGTTGTAAATTTATGTGTTCTAGAATTAATATTCCTATTTTTCAAACTGCGTCCTTTAAAGAAAGGAATTCAAACGTCAAGAGAAATAAATAATAATAATGTATCAAATTCAGTCAATAAATTTATTATCCTCCAGTAAATATGACTATTGACCTAATTCTTTAATATCTGTGAGTACCTTCATTCATATTAAATTTTCAATAAGATATTCTGTAACCTGGCTAAAGATGGTCGTGTGGAGGTTGTTTGTACAATAATAGACTCTCTGTGATATGGGAGTGGGGGCGGGCCCTCGATCAAATACTTCCTCTCATAAATGGCACCAGCCCGTAAACATGGAAAGGCAATGATCAGGTTAGATTTGAATTGACTTTCTTCGCACTGAATCCAAAACTCAATGTTGTCGCACCATGGCGTGAGTGGGATATAAAAGGACGAGAAGATGCCATTGAGTATGCAAAGAAACATAATGTTCTTGTTCCGGTTACTAAGAAATCAATTTACAGCAGAGACCGCAATCTATGGCATCTTAGCCATGAGGGAGATATTCTTGAAGACCCTGCTAATGAACCAAAGAAAGACATGTATGTAGTGACTGTGGATCCAGAGGAAGCGCCAGAAGAACCAGAATATGTGGAGATAGGAATTGTATCTGGAATACCAGTTTCAATAAATGGAAAAGAGCTTTCTCCCGCAAATTTATTGGCAGTGTTGAATGAACTAGGAGGAAGGCATGGTATTGGGCGCGTGGACATGGTGGAGAACAGATTGGTTGGTATGAAAAGTTGAGGTGTCTATGTTTCGATGTGACCCTGTTTAGAACGTGTCATTTTAATCCCCATAAACCCTAAACCCCATTTCGAAACCCCTAACAGAGCATCCCTTCTGCCATTTCTTCACCTCCTTAGCTTGTATACAGATCTCAAACTAGCTTTCAGGGAATAGAGTGTTCCTGTGGGTTGACATGGCGCATTTGTCGGCAACTTCCATATGCTGTTGCTCCAAGGTTCCAGTCTCCGTCCCTGCAAGTTCTAGTTGTTGGTACCCGCAAGGCATACACTTTTGGCCAGTCAATGCTACTGCTTATACACGAGGCTTTCGACGAGATTTTTCTTTGTATGAAAACTCAACAATTTCAAGGCTAGGGTTTTCTTCAAGTGAATTATTGGGGGAAGCAATTTCTTATCGTGCAAGGTGTTCAAGCAAAGTATCCCAAGTTCAAGCTATTCAAATGGCATTGGCTGCTGAAGGTGATACAAAACCAACAAAGACAAAGAGTGGAGGAGGAATACGTGGAAAATTGAATAAAGTGGTTTTGGCCTATAGTGGTGGATTAGACACATCAGTGATTGTGCCTTGGTTGAGGGAAAACTATGACTGCGAGGTGGTTTGCTTTACTGCCGATGTTGGACAGGGCGTGGGAGAAATGGAACGCGTAGGCCGTTCGCCCCCGGCAGCGCCACCACGGGCGGCCGGGGGCGGGCCCTCGATTCTGGGAATCGAGGGCCCGCCCCCGGCCGCCTGTGGTGGCGCTGCCGGGGACGGAGGGGCCTGCGTGCAGGCCCTCCACCCGTGGTGGCGCTACCGGGGGCGCCAATTTTTTTTTTTTTTTTTTTAAATTAATTTTTAAAATTAAAATTTTTAATTTAAAAAAAAAACGATATTAATTTTTTAAAATTTTTAGTTTTTAAAATTTTATTTAATTTTTAAAATTTTTAATTAAAAAAAAAAAAAAAAACCGATTTCATTTTTAAAATTTTTAATTTTTTTTTTAATAATTTTTAAAATTTTAAATAAAAAGAAAATTAAAATGATTTAAAAAAAAAAAACTTTTCTTAATTATAACAAAAAAAATGGTTTAAAAAAAAATAATTGTTAAAAAAAAAAAATAATTGTTAAAAAAACAAATTAATTTTCATTTTTTTTTTAAACATTGTTTAAAAAAAAAATTTAATGTAATTTTTTTTTTAAAAAATATAAAATATAGGTTTATTTTTTTTTTTAAATATAAAAGATCCGTTGAATAATTTTATTTATAAATAAAAATAAAAATAAAAGTAAAATTTGTTTTTAATAATAAAATCGTTTAAAAAAAAAAAATTGATTTTTTTTTTCTAAACAAAATATCTATGTTTAATGAAATTTTTTTTTTTTTTTTTTTTGAAATGGTCGGTTGCTATATATTATATTCTGAAAAAAAACAAGGATTTTGAATCCTCTGGTACATAGATTGCGCAGACTGAGAAGGAGCAAGGGGTTTACAAAAAGTGGCTACCCCCTTGGTCCTTAGATTGCTTTTTTTGCTACTATTAAAGACAACACTAGTATAGATTCTAATAAAGGAGAATAACAAAAAGATACATTTGAAATTCATTCAGTCAATCATGATGTGTTGGATTCCTCCGTTGATTCCTCCGACTTGTCATCTTTAGCTTCTTGTTTGACGGTGGAGGAGCTGGTGGCAATGGCGTTCTTTTCCATCATGAATTTCAGAATGGAAATTGATTCTTCGGCATGGGCGCAACGGTTTGTGAGCTGCCTGAATTGCTCTTGGAGGGAGGCAGCCTTATGCATAAAAAGCTGGATTTCTGCTTTATACTTTTCAGTATTAATGCGGTCCTGATCAAAGAGTCTCCTGCTTTGCTCGTCAAGACGCCTATCGTGCTCTTCTAATCTTGCATCCAATAGACTTTGCTTTTCATCTAACATTGACTGCTGAGTCCTTATTTCTTCTAACTCAGCTTGCAGATCAGCACAGTGAAAACAATCCTCACTGCGCGCCATTGAAGGGAGAATGATGCGGTTGAGGAGGTAGGTGAAAACAGAGGTCAAGTGGGCGGGAGAGTTAAGAGCGTTATTGTATGCTCTGACTTGATGATAAGTTCTGGAGACGCTGTCGGGAGAAACAGAGTATCCCGCATTCAGAGCAACAGATACAGATGGGAGATTGGGCGGGGGCTTATTGCACGAACCTGAGGGGAAATGGACCAGAGGTCTGATGGGAGAGAGGCAGATGGGGCAGAAGGGAATATCAGAGGTGAGGGCGGAGAAAAGGAGAGAGGAGGGAGCTCGAGAGAGCTCGCTGTAGAGACGGACAGTGGGAGAGGAATAGAGACAGAGAAAGAATGAGAAGGGAAGAACTGTGAACGCCGGACAGAGACGTTGAGAGGTGGGCGCAGAATGAAAAGATGGAGGAGCAGCTAGACGAGACGCCCTGCAGAGACAAACTTGAGCGTTCCTATAGATCACCGCAACAGTAGTTAGAATGAAACTAGACAGAATAAAGTGAGGCGATACCAGAGGATTGTTCCTTCTGAGACTCTGAGTAAAAACGCCTGCTTCAAACAAATGTTGCTGCACAGTCTCTTGATCGCGATAGGCAACGCTTTGTTTGCTGATGCTCGCATTTATAGATTGGATCAAACAATGGGTAGAATGCCAAACTGGAGTCGGAATCACGAGAATGGTGAGGTTCTGCCCCAAATCTTTCAGACAATCTCCGTTTACTGTATTTTCAAGTCTTGTGCCAGCGCTGAATTGAGTTGTTTTTCCTTGTTGACAGGTGATTACCTCTATCGAGGTTCGGATTTGACTGGTTGTGCATAATACACTTTCTGCAGTTTGTCCTGCGACTGTGGAGACCATGCCCTTCGCACACTTGATGAACAAGCGAAACTGGGCAGTACCAGGATTTTTCTGAGTCATGGCAGGGGTTGAAAAGTTTCTCTATTGTTGTGCCTTAACACACCTTCCTGCTTTCCCACTGCATTATTCGCGCACTTGTCTGCTTTCGTATTTAGCGTGCGAAGAATGTGATAGAATTTGATGTTTTCAAAATGATTGAGGAGGAGTTTGATGCGCTCAATGTGTTGCTGGAGGTTACTGTTGGGAGATCGTTGTTTGTAGTTCATGAGGCGAATAATTATTGTAGAGTCCCCAAAAACTAATGCCTTTCTGATACCCATATTTTTTAATTGTATTAGACCTTGATAAAGGGCTAATGCCTCTGCATTGTTGTTTGTTTTTCTTCCCAAGCTCCATTCATAACTGCAGATTTCATCCCCTGACTCATTTAATATAACTCCTCCCGCTCCTGTTGGTCCTGGGTTAGACTTTGATGCACCATCGAAGTATAGAGTTGGACAGTTACTGCTCTGAATCCACATCTTGTAATCCTGAATTGGGAGTCTGATTTCCCACTCCCTAGTTTGTGCTTGCTGCTGTCTATCAGTGCTCTGAGTATCCTGATGTTGACCTGGTCGGTCTAGTATGTGCCTGATAACTGATCTTTCTTCCACTGAGTAGTCTGCTGCTTGGATTTTTCCTTTATACTTTGCTGCTATTGTCTCTTGCGCCAAGGTGTGGGCTTTATTGCATGTCGTTCGAACATTGCTCTCTTTGTTTTGGAAGATCTTTTTGTTTCTTGTGAGCCAAATTTTCCAGAGTAGGTTATGAGGAATGATAGCCCAAATTCTTTTAACAATCTTACTCCTCTTGTCTTTCCATGGGCAGTTCTTTCTCCATTCATTTATTGTCTCTGAAATGTTCTGTTGGGGTTGCCATTTTATATTGCCCAAGTTGGACAAATTGATCTAGCATCTCTTGGCGAAGGGGCAGTCAAGGAACAAATGTTGAATTGTTTCCTCTGCTGAGTAGCAGTTGGGGCATCTTGAGGGACCGTTGATCCCTCTCTTTCTTAAGTTTTCAGATGTGAGTACTTTGCCTTTTAGCAACAGCGAGGTGAAGAATTTGATTTTGGGGATGGCCTCGGATTTCCAGATTATCCTCCATTGGTTCCAAATGGGAATCTGATAAGTGCTTTTACAGATATAGTGATAACCAGACTTGATGGTGTAGCTTGAACCCGTGGGATCCCATCGAAATCCGTCTGCTGCTCCTTTTTTTATGGGGGCTCTGTTCTGAAGATTTTTTTGGAGGGCTTTGAGGCTTGCTTCTAGAGCTGATGGAGTGGCTGGAAATTCCCAATTAGTCCAGGCTCCTGTATCTACATCCCATTTCGATATTTGGTCTAGCCTCTGGATGCCTTTACTATTGAGATGGAGTATAAAAGTGATGGCTTCTTCTATTGTATTTAGAGGTTGAAGACCCATTATCTTGTCAGTAGCATAGTTGATGCTGTCCCCTCCTCCAGGGATCTTTGAGGTGTTTTGATTGAGGAAGGGGATTGCTTTCTTGCAGAGATGCCAAATTTTGGTGGAATCTCTGTTGGGAATGTCTATTTCAAGAAGTCTTTGCCTTTTGCCGTTGAGGTATTTGCTTTCTATGACCTGTTTCCACCAGGATTTTGGCTCATTGATTAACCTCCAGGCCATTTTGATCCCAAATGCCAAATTTAGGATTTTGGGGGCTCTAATTCCCAGACCACCTCTGTCCTGAGATTGGATTACACTTTTCCAACTGACCAAATTAAATCTATTTTTTTCTTTTTTCCCTCCTTGCCATAAGAAATTTCGGAGGGCGATTTCCAGCTTATGATGAAATGTAGCAGGAGCTTGATAAAGAGTAAATCGGTATAGAGGTAAAGAGGATATACTTGATTTGAGTAGAATTATTCTGCCTGCTGGATTGAGCCATTGAGTTCCCCATTGCTGGATCTTCCTCTTGACTTTGTCTATTATTTCATTCCAAGTAGCAGCTTTTAATGGGCCCAGGGTGACCGGCATCCCAAGGTAGGTGAAGTGGTCCCAGTTTGCTTTGTAGGCAACTCCAAAGATGTTGGCGATGCTGTGAGCAGTTTGGTTGGAAATATTCCAGCCATAGATGCAACTTTTTTGAAAGTTGACCTCTCCCCCTGAGTACTCCATAAATTGATCGAGGAGAATCTTGAAGCGCCTTGCAATGGTAGTGGATGCTCCTCCAATTAGCAGAGTGTCATCAGCAAATTGGGAGTGGTTGATGTTCTTGACTCTGTTCCCGAATTTGATGCCGGAGATGAGGCCACCTCTTCTGTTGTGATCTAGAGCACTGCTAAAGGATTCAGCCATAAGAATAAAGAGATAAGGGGAGAGAGGGCAGCCTTGCCTTAACCCTCGGGAGGATTGGAAAGCATCACAAGGGCGCCCATTAATCAGAGGCGAAATCTAAGGGCCTGAAATGCAAGCGGCAATGGTACTAATAAAGGCAGAATTGAATCCCATTTTCCTCAAGACAGCGAACAAGAAGGAGTGTCTTACCCGGTCAAATGCATTGGCTAAGTCGAGCTTGAGGACAAAACCTTTCTCTTGCCTAGAAGTGCTGGAATGAATGGCTTCTTGGACCAAGGTAATTGTGTCATGAATTTGCCTATTAGATATGAAGCCCCCTTGATTTTCAGAGATAAGGGATGGAAGGAGGGGTTGGAGTCTAGAAGCTATGATTTTCGTGAAAATCTTATAAGAGGAGTTACACAATGAAATTGGTCGAAACCTGGAGAAGGAAGTGGGACGATTTTCCTTGGGAATGAGGGCGAGGAAGGTTGAATTTGTGAAACCCCCCATTTTCCCTTTTCTTTGAATTCCCCTCAACATCAAAAATATCTATGTTTAATGAAAATTAATTACATATTTTTTTCTTAATAAAAAATACACTTTTTTTTTTTGTTTTTTTTTTTTATAATTTGAATTTTGTTTTTTTTTTTTTAATATTAATTTTATTAGTTTTTAATTTTTTTCATTAATTTCTATTTTTTTTTTTTAAACTAGTTTGTTTTTAATTTTTTTTCACAGTTTTTTTTAATGTTTTTTTTTTTTAATTTCTCTATTTTTACTTACTTAATATATATATATATATATATATATATATATATATATATTAATTTTGTTTTTTTGTTTTCCAAATTCTTTTATGGTTTGTGAGATAATTTATTTAATATATATATATATATATATATATATATATATATATATTTTGTCTTTTATATATATTTTTATATTTGTTTTTTAAGTAATCAACATTTTAGTCTTAATTTTAGTAGCTTTTATTTATTTTTATTTTTTTTTAATTTAGTTTGTTTTTAATTTTAATTTTTTTGTTTTTCTGTTTTTTTTTTTTTTTTTTTTTTTTTTTCACCCACTTAATTTTTTGTTTCTTTTTAATTTTTTTTTTTTTTTTTTTTCATATATATTTTATTTTGCCCATTTTTTTTGGTTTACAAGATTACTCATTTTTTCCCCATTTTTTTAAAATATTTTTTTTACTATTTAATTGTTTATATATATATATATATATATTTTATTTTTTTTTAGTTTTTTCGTTCTTATCATTAATTTCGTTCTTTTTACATTTTATGATTGATTTTTTTTTTTTTTTTCATTTTTTTTTTTTGTTTTATATTTTTCTTTTAATAGATATTTTAATCTATGTTTTGTTTTTTTGTGTTTTTTCATTGTTTTTTTTTTTTTTTTTTTTTTTTTTTTTTTTTATGTTTTCATTATTTTTTTTAAATTTAATGTTTTTTCGGGGTCATGATAAAATATTTCATGTCATTATTTCGAGATGTTGAAATTTAACTTTTGAAAAAAAAAAGTCTTCTTCCAGAATCAACCATTTTCATTTTGAGGGTGTTTTTTGGATAATTTTTGCGCAAAAAATTGGTTTTCACCGCCATTTTTAAAACATGTTGAAAATTTACCCAAGAAAAGAAAAGGTGTTATTCCAGCATCAACACCTTTCACTTTTAGCACTGTTTTTGATGTTTTTTCGGGGTTTTTTGGCCAGAGTTCCCGTTTTGAGTTTATAGTTCCCGTTTCAAAGTTTACATTGTTATGAAGTCAAGGAGGAAAATAGTTCTTCCCAAGAGGACTAGCACATCCAGGAAGGAGAGTGGTCAAAGGCTTTGGTTCAGAGGCACTATGCAAGGCAAGTGCATGGAGGCTGAAAGAAGAGGGTGAGGTACTCTCATGTACTTTTCAGAGCAGTATGTCAATCTTTTGGAGACCAAAAGTTCTTTAGTGGGAAGGCATGATCCAAAATGGATTTTGGATAGACTTCTAAGTCTAAAGTGTTCCTCACAGAGGAAAAATGAAATTCAAGGGCTGCTCTTGGAAATAGCCTCATTGCATAGATCTTCTCACTCTGAATCTACTATTTGAATGGGCTAAACTGGATTTCGGATAAAGAAGTTATCACAGAAAGAAGTTTACTAATGTCCTTTGAAAAGGAGGAAAATTCTTCCAAAAATGCGCTTAAAGCCTTATAAAGGAAATCACATCGCAAATGTGCAAAGCGGAGGACTTAAAGCAGAGGCGGAAGGGATCTACGACTACGACTTCCGACTTATCGCATCAGAGATAGGCCCGCATGCGATATCGGGACCCCAGACAGGGTGATATGCGATATGCAATCAGTGCGATGGAGTGATTGCGATAATTGGCGATCGACGGATTGGTGGTTGGCATAACCAAAGGGAAGACCCCCGGGGCCATTGCGATTGCGATGTCCGATATAACAAAGGGGCCGATAGTGATACGCCGATATCGGCGATCGGCCATCAGGTGATCAGTGATCCCCAATGCAAAGGGCCATTAGGCACGCGACTTGCGATAAGCTGATAAGGGCCAGACCCGATGGGAATTATAAACCTAATTTCATAAGATTTGAAATCCGAGAATTTAGGATTTCTGTGTATTTCCCATGTATTGAGGTTTTTTATCTCCCGCCTATATGATTGTGATGTTCCAATGAAAGGCGGACCCGATAGGGTTTATAGGGGCGATTTCATGGAATTTGAAGTCCGGATTTCACGCCCGATAGTGTATTTCCGGTAAATCTCTGTGTAATGGAATTTTATCCCATTTTCAGGTTTTTGCCTGAAGGAAGGCCCTGATTCCTTTGTAACAACTCCTGATCATTGTGCCAAGCTGCAAGCGGGCGTTTTGCAGACAATGATGCATTTGTAATGCCGAGAGAGCCACAAAGCCATAGAGCTAGATGGCCAGTCAAAGAGACAAGACGCAGAGAAGCCACAAAGCTGCAAAGGAATAATGACACACGGAGAAACGATTGGGGAAGCCGTAGAGCCAGACAAATGCCTTAAAGGAGCTAGAGAGCCCAATTGACGAGGTAGCTAGCGAGAGATGAGCGCGCAGAGAGTTTTTGGAGTCACTTGGAGGTCGATTGAACCTGAGAGCTCGATTGATAGTAGTGAGTTGTTGCTGAAGGTCGCTGGAAGGTTGCTGAAGAGTCGATTGGAGGTTAAGTGAACTACAAAGGCATGCAGAGGCCGAGAGAAAGCTCCGAGAAGCAAAAGCCAAAGAGCCAAGAGCTAGAGCCAGAGCCAGAGTCGAGAGCTAGAGCCAGTGCTAGAACCAAAGCCAGAGTTGAAGAGCTAGAGCGGGAGCCAGCACGGAGAGCCAAAGCCAGAGCCAAGAGCCAGAGCCAGAGCCAGAGCCAAAAAGCCTGAGAGCTTCAGAGCCAGGGATAGGATGGTGTTCTAAGCCCATTGTTTCTGTGTAATTCAATGGAGTTGAGCGTGGAGCTTGTAAAAGAACTGATACCATAATCCCAGAGAGCCTCGTTGAGTTGACTAGAGCTCACAGAGATGTAGCCTAGGAGTTTTGGATGAACTAATTAAATTGCTATCTTATGTGTTTGTTATTTGCTGCAATGTTTTATTGTTACATGTATTTATATATCAGCACAAACAACAAAACTTACGACATAAACAATTTAAAAACAAACACAAGCATACATCTATTTTCAAGCACATTTTTAATTCTACAATTGGTTAATCATAAGGTCTTGGGAATATTTAAGCTTTGAAAGTGAGAGAGATTCTTGTAAGCTTGACAAAAAACTTTTAGTGCCTCATTTTTAGATCAATTGATTTCGGAATGGATGATTTAGTTTTTTCATTCCTCCCATTTTCAACAAATTTGCAATAAATAATCATTTAAATAAAAGATAAATGATTTAGGTTTTTTTATTCCATACCTTTTCAATCAATTTCGAATAAATAATATTTTCAATAAAAAAGTAATTAATTTATTTTTTCATTATTTTCGTTTTCAATAAATTTCCAATAAATAATCTTTTAAATAAAAATGTAATTTGGTTAACTACTGATTTAAACTATTATACTTTTCGAGCTGGCTAGCTTTTCAATGATATTCACCAATACTCAAATCTTATGGAGTTGTCTATAACGCGACTTTTTGAAAGCTTTTCCGGCGGATTTTTCCGGTCGAAATCCGGCAAGAATTATTGGAATCGCAAGTTTGATAGCTAGTTTCTGCACAATGAAAGCGTCCCAGGGGTTTTTCAGGGTGTTGAATCCAAATATGCAGTTAAAAAACCATTTTAACTGCAAGAAATCAAGATTTGACCTCAATTTCTTCGCCGGATTCCGTCACCGGAATCTTCAAAAAGTCGCATTATAGACAACTCCAAATCTTATAAAGGTGAACAGCACGGGATTTCTATGAACCTACTCCCTCATAAATATTTTCAAACAGTGATCCTGATAATATCCCAATTCCTTTAAATTTAAAAATATATTTAGTTGTGTAACATTTTTATTTATTAAATTTTATTCTTAAAAAAATATTTTATTGTTTGATTTAATCATTTTTCTATGATTTAAATTGTTTTAATTTATATTTTTTTATAAAGTATTCATTAAGATTTTGAAGATATTCTATTATGAGGAGTTCAGTCCATAGATTCCGGGCTTAAACCTGGTAAGTGAGCCAACAAAAAATAATATATCTTATTAGTAAGATTTTGAAAATAAAATTATAGCTATAATATATATATATATATACACCTTGAAATGGATTTTTCAAAAATTTAGTAATTAAAATTAATACATTTATACGCCTTGAATTCCATTAAATTTGCATTCGTTGTCATAGTCAACTTAATATTGACTTTATATTAAGCATTAAATTTAAACAATCTATGACATCGAAATTTAACGTTATAACGTTATCTCACTCGTTCAATTTAAATATCGGTTAAGCATTAGATTTGCTTTGGACGAACCCAACATTAAATTTAAATTACTTTTATGTTTCGCCTTTAGATGAATTTGAGATTGCTTCTCGAAAATTTCTGAAAAGATATTTCCCAATGATATATAAACTCTTCACGTGTGGATGATTTCCTTTCGAATAAAAAAGGCATCATATTATTGTTTTTTTTTAATATTTGAAATGATGGTTTTCCCATTGTGTGTATAGTTTCCTTAGGGTTACTTCATTTTAGATGTAAGTATGAATAATTTATTTTTTAAACCATCTCATTTATTTTTAATTAAGAATAATTTTCATTAAAATTAAAATATTATTTAAAAATAGAATTTGAATTATTGTAATTTTAATATTAAATTTTTTAAATAACAAATTATTATTCTTAATTTCTAAATTATAAATATTTTATTTTAATTGGAATATTGTCATATATATTATAAGATTGAAAGCTTTTAATATTTTATTTTAATTGGAATATTGTCATATATATTATAAGATTGAAAGCTTTTAACCCAGATTGTTTTATTTTAATTGGAATATTGTCATATATATTATAGGATTGAAAGCTTTTAACCAAGATTGAAATTAAATTGGAAGGAACTTGAAGAGTAATAGCACTTTGAGATCTTCAAAGGAGGGTCAATAGCAAAGTCTCCAGTGCAAGAACAAGCGAAAGTACATGTAAATTTAAATTTGCGTTTTGAGGCAAGTTTAATGGAATAGAGTTCAAAAATGTATAAACATAATTGAAATGAACACTTATTTTAATAATGTAGGTTAAATATAGAAATGTATTTTATAAGAGAGTTAGTTTATTAGTTATTTGTGAAGTTTTGATTAGGAATTTGTTCCTATTTTCTAGGTGGTTGTTCTAATTTTCTTATTTGCTTGTAAATGATTTATTTATGATGATAAATGATGAATGTGTAGAGCGTTTTACAAGAGGCAGTCTCCAAGTGAAGCCCTTACTTGAGAGCTGCTCCATTTGAGGAATAAAGTCTTTGTCTTCAATTTTTAGCATTGTATCAGAACTTCAGGGTTGAGTGAGGGAAAGTGAGAGTGCTTGGTGTTACACTAAAATTTGTCACCGTGACTATTTGCAGTCAGTATGGCTCCATCAATAATCATACTGTCCTCCTTCGCAAGTCTTATACCTCTGCTCCTCATGTCAAACTCCAAAAAAGAGAGAAAGCCTTTAAAAAATCAATATAACTCTCGTTCCGCACTTTCTCTTACTCTTACCTGCGGGCCCGCACCTCAAGTACATAATACCTGTGTACTTGTACGCTCTGTCTGTAAAGGGGTGGGTGTGTACCCCTGTAAAAGTCAAAAGGCGCAAGTTTTACTTCAAAAAACTTACTTGCTGTCGATTCTAGAGCATTCTAGAAGATGGTTTGACGTGGATTGAGCGCCTCCAGATGGTTCATGCATCCCAATGAAAGAGGAACTTATCCCATGAAGAAGGGAGCTATCCCTTTGAAAGAGGGGCTTGTCCCATTGATGGTGGATCTGTTTAACTTCCTCCAAAGCATTATAAATATAGGCATTGGGCTAGAGGCAAAGGAGGTTGAAAGCTGAACATTCCTAAGGGTAGATGCTGCTGAAATTAGGACTCCCTTATAGAGCTTGAGAGGAGAGATCACATTCCTTTCTTAGCTTCATTTGGAAGTGGGTGAGCTGATCAAAGTAGAGGAGAACTCTTGCTGGACCTTGGGAGGGACCTGCACAACACCAAGGCATTGGTTGTAAGGTTTCTTTTGTTTCCAATTAATACAATTAAGTTCATTTTTCTCAACAAGTTGTTATATATAATTTGTTTCATAAACTCCTTGGTCTTTATGATGAATATGTTTTATTATATGAGTTGTTCAGGTGCTATGTAATCGTTTGCTTGTTTGTGTATGCAGGCTTCAAGGAGAGGAGCTCAGCTGGATCGAAGAGGCTTGGCTGCTACAAACAACATTGGACTAAAGGTAAGCCTTAAACACCTGGTTGCTCTTATTTTAAATGCATATTTAGGGAAATATAGTGCTTGATTGTTTTGTTTGTTACTAGAAAAGTCTTAGTTTCTAGGGAGGTCTGTTTTGTCCACAAAATTGACTCTTTCCGCATGACAAAATGGCGACTCCACTGGGGAATCCATGGATTTGATTGATACTTTGATTTGAGAAACGTTGATTTCTTTGTAGTTTTTGATTGATTGACTGTGAATTTGGGTATAATAGCTTAGGATTGAGTTAGTTTTTTATTTTTCTTGTTTTTGAGAGAAGTACGCACCCTCTGAGTTAAGAACAGTGCGTACCTATACGCACTTCTGCTTTGCGCACACC
Source organism: Pinus tabuliformis (assembly GCA_031772625.1). NCBI lineage: Eukaryota > Viridiplantae > Streptophyta > Pinopsida > Pinales > Pinaceae > Pinus > Pinus tabuliformis. The sequence continues at coordinate 296,967,978 of CM062806.1, forward strand.
TGTGCAAACGGGTTGCCTGCGTACCCTGTCAAAAGTTTAGAAAATTTCAATTTTTGTTTTCCTTTTTTACCTATTAGATCTTGTTTATAGTTTATTTATTGCTACCCAGATCCACTGGTTACCTGTCAGAAGTTCTCATCTAGGCTTGTTTCATTAGCATCAAGGGTTTCAGTGAAGTTCATAGAAATTCTAGCCCTAGGTTTGATTTTTGTATTGGTCTTGTAGTGACTCTGGATTTAGAAGTTGTAAAAACCTTGGATATCCCTAGTCTTTTCAGTCTTCTTAGGAGTCAGACCATTCGTAAAATCCACCTTTGTTTGAGAAACCTACCATTGTGTTGTCTCTTTGCGGAATTTCGAGAAGGCTTGTTTGTTAAGCTGTGAATTTCATTCTTAAGAAAAAGAACAAGAGATTTTTATTTTTGTTTTTGACTGATTTATGATTCTGCATGAATTAGTCCTTGGTTGAATTGTAACTGAGTAAAACAACCTGGAATTATATTTTGTAGGCTTTTACCTCATTGGATTTGCTTTTAGATAAATTTCTCTTAGATTTTCATAGATCTTAAAATTGATTTTTGTTAAGTAGTTTTACATGCTTTGTTAAAATAGGAAAAATACAAAATCTCTTTTGAAGAAAGTTTGTTTTAGTAGCGTTTGAAGTCTTTGAAAAAGATAAAGGAAGTTTTCGTGAAATAATTAGTGGTCTTGTGTTGTGTGCTTTGGAAAAGATAAAGATATTTTTTCTTTGATTTTCATTGCTAAGAAAGTTGTCTTTATAAATTTTGCATTCTCCAACTCTCTTAGCTAGGGAATTCATTGAAAAGGAAAGATTGTTTTTTCATCCTAGGTGCATCTTTTTAGTGGATTTGAGTCGAGACTACACATCATAAGTTTCATCTCCGCTACCTTTTGTCCTAAAGAAAAGCCATAAAAAATAACGCTTAAAGTAAAATTAACTTAGTAACTTTTTATTTACTAGGGCTCTGATACACCAACATAGATCAGGCTAGTGTCTTAGAGTAGGAGAGTAATTAACTCTCCAAGACAGTAAAAACAAACAAGTAGCTTATCTTGCGGTAGGATAAATCCAATTGTTACATTTATGCTCTGGGAAAGCTCCTCTTAAAGGAGAAGCACGAGATCGTGTCCGAACCAGTGAGGGGATTAATCCTCCTTCATTGGGAACGACGCCAGATATGCACGTACTACAAACGGTAAACCTCGGATTAACCATTGTCGAGGAGCCTGGGGTCACTTGTCGGTAAACCTTGGATTATTGTCAAGGAGCCGACAAGGGGATTGAGCTTGTTACTCTGCCCTTGCGTGCGTATCGGATCGTAGACTGTTCCCCCAGGTATATTTGTTGCTGTTGGTGACCTTAGTGACTATTATCTTTAAGATTCTTCCTAAGGTGACGGTGGAGGGAAGATCCCACTGTACCTGGAGCAAACGTCGGCTAGACTCACTTGGATTTTCTGGGGGGTTCACTTCACTCGAGACAGTTAAAGTGGAGGAACTTGGTCCAGTCTATTCATTAAGCAGGTTGCCGCGGTAACTGTTCCACCCGCCATTTCTGTATTGAACTCTACGATGTTGGATTTCATCACCAACTAGCGTTTTCATTACAGAAAGTTATTGTTTGTGTGTGGTTTGACGCCCTAGATTCTTTAGGCGTGTGATTTGAATTTGTTTGGTTCTTTAGAGACTTTAGGCGGTTTGCTTTGAGATTTTACTTTGTTTGCGTGTGCAGTAGTTAAAAGTTTTTAGCTGTGGCTGAATTACCTAGACAGTCCCGTAGACTTCGGGGCCAGTCTCCTGAGGTTATAACCATGGCTGATTTGTTGAGGAAGTCCCGTAGACTTCGGGGCCAACCTCTTGAAGAAGTCCCGAGCCATTACGAAGGTTTGAAAGTCCTCGTAACTCCTAGTGGCAGTAAAGTTGGGTCACCTGAAGAAGGAGAGTCTTCGTTGGTTGTTCATCCTGATTACCAAACTCTAGAAACAGGTTATAATCCTGAAGCTATTTCGGTTTCCGAACTTGCTGGTAGCTTTTCATCTACTAGTGATATAGGCGAAGAACCTGAGATATCTGAACCTGTTACTCCAACATCGGGGTTTGTCTCTCCAACTTCTAGTGCTCCTAATTCACCTAGGGTAGAAAGAGTAACCATCGAAAATCTTCCTTCTGGTTTGATAGCTATTGAAGAACTTGCTCCGGAAGAAGAAATAGGCATCCCTATCCCTAAAAATCAACCTGTTATTGATCTAAGGGAGCGTGAATCAATTTTTTACAGTCCACCTAGAAGTACTACTTCGTATCTTTCTTTAACTAATTATTTGGAAAACTCAGTGTTAAGTTTTTCTCCACCTCGTGCTGCTTATCCACCTAGGGGTTTTTATACTCCCGTAAATATGTCAGGTCAGTCGTCCATGTTTACTCAATCGCCTGAATCTTTCTTTTACGGCGGTCCTTCTGTTCCCTCTGGGTATCAGTCACTTTCTGGTACTTTTTTGGGAGCATCTCCTCAACCCATTGAGCAAAGGTTATTCACTGGAAGCAATGGTGCAAAGTCGTTGAGTGTAGAAGATATTCTTATGATGTTAGGTTCTATTCCCAATTCTCAACCTCAAGGTGGCCAGTTACCGCCTGGGGGGCAGCCTCAATTAACGCCTGGGGGGCAACCTCAAGGTACACAATTTGCATCTGGGGGGCAACCTTAAGGACAGTACGTGCCTACGGTACATTAAGTTCCTCAAGGTCAACCCCAGACTCAATATGTACCCCAAGGTCAACCCCAATATCAATTTATACCTCAAGGTTAACCCCAGTATCAGTACATGCCTCAAGGGTATCTACCCCAAGGTCAGTACTCGAACCAAGGTTTCCAACCACCCCAAGGTCAATCTTATGTTCAAGGAACGGGAAATGTACCTTTCAATTATCAATCCTACCCTCAACCCGGTTTTGGATCTCAATATTCTCAACCTGTTATGGGTCAGTACCCCGGAATGAACATAGTGTGGGATCCATCGCAAACTCAACAGGTGTTGCAGCCAAATGTACAGTTGTCATCTCAAACTGGACAACCCTTAGTTTCTGGTTCACCCCAGCAACCAGTCCAGTCTAATATTCAAACTTCTGTACCTTCGGTAGTTTCTCAGTCTGGGCCTACTGTGCCTCGTACTCCATCTCAAACGACTGCTGCAACTGCCGCAACATCTGTTCAATCTACCCCACCTACTTCTGGAGTATCAACAGCTCCGGTTTCTACTGTTCCTGTATCTACTCCTCAGACATCTTTACCATCGTCTGGATCCACGATTCAAACTACGGTTCAGATGCCTGTAGGACAACCTGGTTTAAGTACGGTTGTCACAAGTCAACCACAATTCACTTATCAACCGTACCAGGGACAGTACCAATTCAGTCCTGCTGTCCAACAGCCAGTTTATCAGTATCAACCGTATCCTGGGTACACTTATCAACAACCACAACAACCCCAGTACGGTTCGGTTAATCCTGGTTTTCCAGGAGGATACAATATCCCGAACGCGATTCCTATTCCTAGTTATCCTGGATATCCTCCTCCTGGGGCTGGTCTCATGACCCAGAGTTTTAGGGATCCTAATCGGCAGCTACCGTTTATCGCAACTTTGGACTTACCAGACTTGTCGCGCCTAACGAACGATCCAATTAATTATCTTCCGTTTTGGCCACCAATGCCGAATAAGTTGCCCAGTGACATTCCCAAGTTCGAAGGTAAATCTGGAGAGGACCCATCGAACCATGTGATGACTTACCACCTCTGGTGTGCCTTTAATTCCATCTCGGATGATTCGATCTGCTTACGTCTTTTCCAGCGCACTCTCATTGGTCTTGCGGCCAAGTGGTATATTGAGTTACCACGGGCCTCTTTTTATAATTTTAGCCAGTTAGCTAACTCGTTTTTAACTCATTTTCAGTTGCCGGTCAGATATGATAATGGCACGGAGTTACTAACTTCATTAAAGCAAGTGACGTCCACTTATATTTCCGATCATATTCATGAATGGAGACGTCGAGGGCGGTTAGTGAAAGTTTTTATCCCGGACCAGATCTTAGCTAAATGGTTTGTTAAATCATTGTTACCGAAGATTACTGAAGACGTAGCTAAGGCCAGAGTAGTTACTGAGGAGCAAGTGATTGCTCAAGCACAGTACCTTGACTTAGTTTATACTCAGTCAGGTACGTTTCATGAAAAAATCCCAGATCTTCCCAAGGGGAATCAAATCGCTGCTGCTCCTTCGGGATCTCATGCCGCTGATGGTATGATTGGTACGGTTAACACTAAAAGTAAGAAGAAGTCTTCCAAGAATTCTTCTCCTATCATAACCTTTCCTGATTCCCCGACAGGAGATTCTTCTGCAGAGGTTTCCGCCGATATTCACGCTATAGAATCATCTATGACTAAATCAAAATCTTGTGGAAAGAAGAAAGGAAAGAAGAAGAATTAAAAGGACAAAAGTTCGAAAGAGAAATCCGAAAAGGCAGAATCCAATGATGAAAAACGCAAACCTCGTTATCCATGTCTCATTTGTGACGAAGAACATTTTACAAGAGACTACCCTCATCGAGCAGAGGTTGTGAAGATTGTCAAAGGTTCCCAAACTCCTGCTGTTTTGAAGGATCTATTTCCAAATCAAGATAGCAAGATGATAGGTTCTTCCTCGAGTGCCAATGAAGAACCCATATTGATGATGTCCCATGTAAGGATTGCGACTCGATCGCAAGATTATGGTAGCAAAAGTCCTGTTGATGGCAAAGAAGCAAAATCTTCTCATTCTAATCCATCAACCTCAGCTCCCGGTTCCGATCCACTACAGATCGAGAAGCCTAATCCAGACTTAGTAATCAAACTGCCCGCCAAGGGTATACTTCGAAAGTCTGCTTTCAATCCACATGCAAGAGTGGCCCAGAATTATAACATTGTTGAGGACTTAGTTGTTTCACCCTCAGCAATGTCGGCTTTGGAAGTGCTGCAATCATGCCCAGCACAGCGTAAATTACTTTTGTCGGCTATAGGAGCCGTTGATGTTCAGGACCCGAACCTAATAATCTTTGATATAGAAAATAGTACACCGCGTTTGCCTCATCAAATGGCTTTCCAAATCCCAGTGATAGTAAAAAACATGCCTATTCATCGGAATGTAATTGATGAGGGAGCTTCAACGTGTATTATGTCGATACAGTGTTGGAGATCGCTTGGTTCTCCTTCACTAAATCAATCCCCGACAATTCTTAAGGCCTTTGATGGCCGTAGGTTTCATCCTTTTGGCATTCTACAGGATTTGCCTATAGGGGTTGAAGGAAAAACCGTTAGTCTAGATGTGGAGGTGGTTGATGCCCCTCTAGACTACAACCTTCTCTTAGGTCGAAGTTGGTCTTACGCTATGACAGCGGTCGTTTCATCGGTCTTCCGAGTAATAAAGTTCCCACATAATGGAAAGATCGTAATAATAGACCAGCTGGCTTACTTTTCATCCGACCCAGCCTCTTCAGAGAGTATTCAGCATGTCGGTAAAACGACTATCCCATATAAGGATGTTGGAGTAGGATTAGTTAAAGATGCCGGTTTACTGGGAACTTTTCCTTTTCCTCCAATCAACACATCATCTTCATTTGCAACCATTCATATGATTACATCAGACACTATTTTTTATGACGATCCTTGGATCGTTCCTTCTGAATCTGAAATAGACTCATTTGGTAATTTTATGCCGTTGAGTCCATATGAAATTGCCTATGAAGCCGTGCAGTCTTTTACCGACCCGTGTTCAACCAAAATCGACCTAATGAATGTGGTCCGTGAGGAATCACTTTTCACATCAACCTCGGAGTTAATAGCGTTTCCCGAAGTTGTTTCATCTGACGAGCAACTTCGTGAAGTCCTGTGTATAGATGATTTACCATGGGACGATCTTCATCATAGATCTTCGTTTTTACCCAAGGATGATCATTTTGAAAATGATTTCTCATCAATCTTTACGACTGAATATGTCAAGGAACCTCAGAATCCAATGAAACATCCCGATTCAGAGTTAAATTTGGGAAACATCTCTCGAACTATTCCCATTGACATTTCGGTTAAGCCTGGAATTGTTGAAAACATTCATATAGGTGCCTCGTGTATAGATGACGAAATTCAGACATACAAGGCCCTATTTCAAGAATTCCGCGACGTGTTTGCCTGGTCCTATGAGGAAATTCCAGGAATTGATCCCGCGATTGTTGTTCATGAGATCAAGACTTACCCGGACGCTAAACCCGTCCGGCAGCGTTTGCATCAGATTCACCCACGAAAAGTTGTTGCAATTAAAGCAGAAGTTGAAAAAATGTTGAAAGCAGGTTTCATTTATCCGATCCCGTTAACGGATTGGGTATCGAATATTGTTCCGGTTAACAAAAAACAGGGAACAGTAAGAATATGCATCGATTATAGGGACATTAATCGAGCTTGTCCAAAGGACAACTACCCAACTCCCTATATCGATCAAATCATTGATGATTGTGCCAGCAACGAAATATTTTCCTTTATGGACGGTTTTTCCGGATACAATCAAATCAATATTCTACCTGCCGATCAACAAAAAACGGCTTTCATTTGTCCATGTGGAACATTTTCTTATTGTAAATTACCTTTTGGGCTGAAGAATGCCGGAGCAACTTTTCAAAGGGCGATGTCTTATGCGTTTCATGACATCAAACACATTGTGCAACCGTATCTCGATGATTTGCCCGCTCATTCATTACATTGAGATGATCACCTCGTCCACTTACGTGCAATCTTCATGAGGTGTAGGCATTATCGTATTCGGTTGAACCCACACAAATGTGTCTTCTGTATAGAAACGGGTCGATTACTGGGTTTTGTAGTTTCGAAAGCCGGCATTCGCGTTGATCCCTCAAAGGTCGAAGCTATTATCAATTTGCCTCCTCCTTTGAGTCTTCACCAACTCCAAAGTTTGCAGGGGAAAGCAAAATTTTTACGACGATTCATTCCTAACTACGCCGAGGTTACAAAGGGTTTTACACGGTTGTTGAAACATAACGCTCAATTCTCTTGGGATGAGATAGCTCAGAAATCTTTTGATGCACTCAAACACGCGTTGACCCATGCACCGTTGTTGCATCCTCCCAACTACAACCAGGATTACTTTTTGTATCTCGCCACCTCCCATTCCACCATTGGGATGGTCTTAGTTCAGGAAGATGAATTCGGAACGGAACATGTGATATATTACCTTAGTCAAACGTTAAATCCAACTGAGCTAAAATACTCACATGTGGAGAAATTGGCATTGGCAGCCGTTCAAGCTATCCAACGTTTTCGTCACTACATTTTACTACGTAAAACTACAGTCATTTCGGATTGCAACCCTATGATCTACATTTTGACCAAACAATTGCTAGGGGGCAAGTACTCTAAATGGATTGTTATCCTGCAGGAGTTCGACTTGGAGTTTGAGAAATCTAAGTCTAAGAAATCTTTAGTTTTTGCAGAGTTAATGTGTGACTTCCCGCGTGCTGACACGGAAACTGTGGCAGAGGAGCCCATTGCGGACGAATCTTTGTTTCTAATCAGCACTTTAGATCCGTGGTATGGGGATATCATCATCTATCTCCAGACCCAATCCTTTCGGCCAGATCTTTGAAAGTCGGAACGTCGGAAAATTCGATTCCAGTCCCAACAATACAACATTATTGGAGATACTCTTTATCGCCGTGGGGCGGACTCTATTTTTCGACGTTGCTTAACTCACGAAGAGGCTGAAAGGGTTCTAAATGACTGTCACTCTGGAGCGTGTGGCGGTCATATGTCTGGGTATGCCACAGCCCAAAATATATTGCGCGCTGGCTACTTCTGGCCGTCCTTGTTTAAAGATTGTATTACTGCGGTCCGAAAATGCCACAACTGTCAAGTGTTTAATCAAAAGATGCGTGCTCCATCTGCTCCTCTCCACCCTATAATTGTCGTTGGTCCTTTTGCCAAATGGGGTATCGATTTTATTACATGTAACCCTCACTCGGCTGGGGGGCATGCGTATATCATCCTTGCGGTAGATTATTTTACTAAGTGGGCCGAGGCGATGCCTACATTTGAGGCAGATGGCAAGACAGCCGCAATTTTCGTATTCAATCATATAATTGCTAGGTTTGGTGTCCCACAAGTGATAATCACTGACCATGGGTGCCATTTTCGAAACGTTATGATGACAGAACTTACAGGCCAACTTGGTTTGCGTCATGATAGTTCAACTCCTTATTATCCACAAGCGAATGGTCTGGTTGAGTCCATCAACAAAGTTTTAGTTATCATGATCCGACGAATCATTGGTATTCATCGGTCGAATTGGCACAACATGTTATTTTCAGCGCTTTGGGCGTACCGAACCTCAGTGAAAACATCAACAGGGTTCACTCCTTTCCAACTAGTTTATGGTTTGGAAGCTGTGCTACCCATTGAATGCAAAATCCCGTCACTGCAAATGGCCATCGAGTTACTTCCAGCTACTTCCGAAGAAGAAAAGCGTTTATTATACTTAGCTCAATTAGATGAGGATCGACGTGATGCTGCATTAGCAATCGAGACTCACGCAAAACATATGAAAGCTCAGTATGATCGAAATGTGACCCCTCGAAATTTTTCGGAAGGAGACCTAGTGTTATTATATGATCAAGCTAATGATAAATTAGGTGCTGGAAAATTTGTTCCTATGTGGCATGGGCCCTATATTGTCAAGCGAAAGCTAGCAAAAGGGGCCTATGAGTTGGTAGACTTTGACGGGGACTCTTTAGGTAAACCCAGAAATGGTCTTTACTTGAAGAGGTATTATGCTTAAAAGAATGGGTATGGAGATTTTTAGTTAGGTTAGTTTTTTCTTTCTAGCAAGTGTGTTTTGGTTTAAAAAGTATAATTAGCTTAGAGAGTGTTTTTCGTCATTATTCTGGCTTATCTTGGTTTTACTCTTGGTATTGCAGATATCGATGCCTCTCCAAACATACATTGGATTTGATGATGGTGCTTGTCGTAATACACGGAACGTTTCTTCCGCAGCTTGGGTTATCTATTCGCCCTCTGACGAGTTAGTTTCTATGCATGGGGTAAGCCTCGGTCAAACAACAAACATCATTGTCGAGTATAGTGCAGTGATTGAGTTATTATCTGAATCTATTTCATTTGGGATTCGGAGTTTGATAGTGAGGTTAGATTCTGAACTCGTTGTATTACAGCTTAATAGAGTGTATGCCATTAGAAATCCAGTGTTATTAAGATTATTTTTGAGAGTGCGTCTCTTGGAACGTGAGTTTGATTTCATTGAATATCAGCATATTCCAAGGTCTTTAAATACATTAGCAGATGCAATTGCTTCTTGAATGTTAAATAGACATTTGCAATAATCATACATGTAAATTTAAAACCATTCCATAACATGATTTACAAGATAAGCCGGTAATAATGATATATATATATATAGGAGTGTGTCAAAAAATACATCGTCTTCGATCATAGGTTGAAAAATACCTTATGATCGGCAAAAAAGATAAGTACAAAAAACCAAAATGTCACATGTGTCTAAAAAACGACCATCCAATCACTGGTGATGATCTCTATATGACACCACTGTACGGGCCACACTACACAAGAACCTCCTAAAAGGTCCTGGGACCCCGACTACATAGCGCTGAAGCCTGATTGGAATATCATCTATGGTAGTCTCCGGTATGTCTGCTGTAAGACGCTCCAGGTCACTTTCCAACTCAGCCAAAGTCTCTGTGGCCTCGTCCTATGGGGCCGGTGCCGCTGCAGCTGGTAGTCTCCTCTCGTAAGGCCGGAGATTGGCTGGACGACATGGGCCTACATCTGCATTTTGAAAATTATTACTATCATTTTTGAGACGATATAAAACAAACAAAAATAATAGATAGTTTAAAAAACTTGTGAAAAATGAAGTTACCTGTATCATCCCATTGTTCTCCCGGTGGAAGAACCATGTCCGGATCTCCACGAAAATCAACTCCGGCATAAGGAAAATCCTGTATAGCAAAGACCTGGTTTTCTAACCAGCGAAAGTACTCCGAAGTAAATCGGACAACCTCCGTCCCCTCATCAGGATGACAGGCCATAACTGCAACCCATCGCATCAATTTGGGCTCTCGAGGAAGCCCAACCTCAACAGTGAGCTGTTGTGGGATCAGCATCGGAACCCTCTCTAAGCCAAAACTCACAACTAAAGCCCCATAACCAAAGGTCTTCAGCTGTCCGTTTTTGGCTCTAGTCAGTTGGCCTTTTACATTGGCCAACACAACATCACACCAGTTGAAAATGGTACCTCGATAGCAATCAATTGCCATCCGCATCTGGGATCCAGTGGCAATGTGTAAAGCTGCAGCCCCGCAAAGTCCAGTAACTGTAAAAGCAATCACCATAAGTTCAGGACGGGATATAGTTTTGATTTCTATCCCCTTCTCCTGAGACTGAGTGTTACACCACTCTAGTCGGAGACTAGTGACAGACTGGCCACCTGGCCTAGTCCCGAACAGAGTCAAGTGTTTGCCTCTCTTGGGCAAACCAGTGAGAAAGTAGATATCTGCCGGCTCCATCTCAAGCTGGTGCCCTCCAATATAAAAACACTAGTCCTGAACGTTCCATCTTTCTACCAGCCACTCTGGAAAGCTCACTTGGGCCCTCATGCCAGGTATGGCCCAAAATTTATAAAGGCCGCATGCCTTCAAAGCATCAATTGACGGTTGATGATTAATGGCGGCCAAATCAACATCTTCGTGCTCTCTCTCACGCCAACCGAGCATGGTGAACAATCTACATGCCATGAAACATCCATTAGATTCCATAAAATCAAAAATTTTTGGTCCATTTTGGAGAATTTAGGTTTTAAAAACTCGTTGCGCGTGGTACGCACCCCGCCTTTAGGAACAAAGCGTAGGTACGCAGGGTCCCTGAACGCAGGGTGCGGACCCTTGACATTTTTCCAACTGAGAAAATGTCGGGGTCTGCGGGTCCCTAGTGTGGTGCCTGCGTACCCCGAGAGGCGGTTTTTGAAACCATAAAACCTCCCAAAAATGAAATCTGGGGCCTTAAAAAGAATTCTAAACGGATGAAGATGTTGTAGATTACCTGGAGGAGACGGCGTTCGATTTCGACGGTCGGATTCTCCGCAATGTCCATGAGAAGTTTCTTGCCAAAAGCCCTTTTTCTCTCCTCAAATAGTAAAATGGTAAAAATGAATTGGTAAAAGCCCTTTTTATAGGTTTTTTGGGTAAATAAATGGTAAATTTGTTTATTTTTCACCATGAAAAGGTATTTTTATCTATCTTCAACAGGTATGAGTAATGTGTTGGATTTTGTGCAGGATAAAGGATTTTCAGGGAAAATTGTCATTTTTTACAAACAAAAACATCAGAGTCATCTTTAAGCTCTTTTCTGACTCCTAAAATGTGAAAAGATTGTCGAGTTTTCTTTTTAGCTCGTTAAAATGGAATTAAAAAGACGGTCCTCTTACAGCCCTTTTCTGACCGTAAAAACATGAAAAGATTTCCGGATTTTTGTCGTTTCAAATTCGATATTGGAAATAAAACGACGTGTCCTTGATCGCTTTCTACTTTTCAGATCAGAGACACTAATCATGAAAGTACTCCTTGGTCGTAAAGATCAAGCGGTTCTCTCAAGTATTATTTTATACTTTTTCGGGCTTGGGAGACACAAATTTACGAAAAAGGTCAACCCTGGAGTCTTCTTAAGTTTTTCAGACTCTCTAAAATTGAAAAACGCTGAGTTTATCCTATACTGGACTCGTTAAAATTTCACAGTAAAGGACCTGTTCTATTACAAACAGGAACGGACCACTCATTCTTAGGGTTCAAATCTAAACTAAGTTGGACTCATCCAAAGGATGAGCTTATAATCAAGCAAATGTTATCCTCCTCAAGCTTGTAAAAAATAAAGAGGTACTTGCCAGAAATGGTGGGGGAAAAGAGAAGAAAATGAGCCTATTTTTTATACTTTGTCTCGGAAAAACCTTGTCACCACTCTTGAACACAACACTTTTAATTCACCTGGGTTGGGAAATCCTTTGCCTAATAGTTGATCAAACCACATTGAAAGTCTTCAGCCGGTTTCCAGGTATTAACTTTGGGACAATTGTCACCAAACCATCTGTAGTGTCGTTATGTGTTCAAGAGGAGTCTTGCAAATAAACCATTCATCTGCAAAATATTTGTCATCCATCTTGACCATCCCTGAGTCAGTCCTTATAGCTACATTTCTTCAACTTGATCTATGATTTCGTGTTGTGGGCTTGCCTGCAACGGATCACTTTCTATCGACTTCAGTTCATTATCTAGAAAGATGATCTAGAAATCATCAGTACCTTGAAATCTGCATGCCTCAATGGCAGGTTTCTCGCCTTTGATGACAGTTTACATCATTGACTTTTGATCGAAGGATTCCGTGACATGTTCGACATCAACACATCTACACACATCTCATGGATTGTACTGGGTACTTTGAGAACCATTGACATCACTGGTGGTCTCTCTCACACTTGTTAACAGTTTACATCATTGACTGGTAATCAAGTGGTTTCTACCATGTTCGACATCAACTCATTTATTCCCATGGCTAGAATCGTACTATTTCGGGAAGCAGAAATGAAGACCCTGGATCTAGTTTCCGCCATCCAGGCTGCGAGGAGTTTTGTATTCATTATACAGTAGACTAATTATAAATAGATGGCTGTGTCCATACTGTGTCTAGATATGTCTATGATTATGATGTATTGCGAAATCATTCCTATATCAGAGCAGTAGTTAGTTTGTTAGATAAGTTTTTGATCTGAGTATGGGAATGCCTACCTCAGCGATGATATGATCTCATATATGTATTTTGTGTTGAATATTTGCAGGTTCCGACTAGGCTCTCCACAAGATAATCCTCGAAATGATAAAGTGCTTCACCCTTCCTAGATGATATAAAACCCTGATCTACTACAGACCTCGCACTTTAGGGGGCAATCTGTTACACTAAAATTTGTCACCATGACTATTTGCAGTCAGTATGGCTCCATCAATAACCATACTGTCCTCCTTGGCAAGTCTTATACCTCTGCTCCTCATGTCAAACTCCAAAAAAGAGAGAAAGCCTTTAAAAAATCAATATAACTCTAGTTCCGCACTTTCTCTTACTCTTACCTGCGGGCCCGCACCTCAAGTACATAATACCTGCGTACTTGTACGCTCTGTCTGTAAAGGGGTGGGTGCGTACCCCTGTAAAAGTCAAAAGGCGCAAGTTTTACTTCAAAAAACTTACTTGCGGTCGATTCTAGAGCATTCTAGAAGATGGTTTGACGTGGATTGAGCGCCTCCAGATGGTTCATGCATCCCAATGAAAGAGGAACTTATCCCATGAAGAGGGGAGCTATCCCTTTGAAAGAGGGGCTTATCCCATTGATGGTGGACTTGTTTAACTTCCTCCAAAGCATTATAAATATAGGCATTGGGCTAGAGGCAAGGGAGGTTGAAAGCTGAACATTCCTAAGGGTAGATGCTGCTGAAATTAGGACTCCCTTATAGAGCTTGAGAGGAGAGATCACATTCCTTTCTTAGCTTCATTTGGAAGTGGGTGAGCTGATCAAAGTAGAGGAGAACTCTTGCTGGACCCTGGGAGGGACCTGCACAACACCAAGGCATTGGTTGTAAGGTTTCTTTTGTTTCCAATTAATACAATTAAGTTCATTTTTCTCAACAAGTTGTTATATATAATTTGTTTCATAAACTCCTTGGTCTTTATGATGAATATGTTTTATTATATGAGTTGTTCAGGTGCTATGTAATCGTTTGCTTGTTTGTGTATGCAGGCTTCAAGGAGAGGAGCTCATCTGGATCGAAGAGGCTTGGCTGCTACAAACAACATTGGACTAAAGGTAAGCCTTAAACACCTGGTTGCTCTTATTTTAAATGCATATTTAGGGAAACATAGTGCTTGATTGTTTTGTTTGTCACTAGAAAAGCCTTAGTTTCTAGGGAGGTCGGTTTTGTCCGCAAAATTGACTCTTTCCGCATGACACTTGGATGACTGAGAGTGCTTGGTGGTTGTAGTGTGGCCCTTAATGGCGGTGGTGGAGAAGATTCTGCTCTTTGATCAACGCGCATTTTGGCTCAAAAAATGCGCTTTTAAGTGTTTACTGGCGCCCTTCCTAGGGAGAAAGTCGCGTTGTTCAGCCTTCACTCAGTGAGATTTGTCTAAGCGTGGGCCATCAACGCTAATTTGCATTGAAAAACATGTTGCTGGAGTTTGACAGGATTCAATGTGTTGCGTGGGGGTTAGATGTCATGGAAGTGGTTTATCGCGTGTTGTCTGGGAGAGGTTTGTCTGCATAGCGGTGGATGATGGAGATTTGTCACTGTTAAAGTGAATCTACAGCAGTGGGAGCTAGATCTGCTGGTGTGTCGCGAGGGGGTCAAATATGTTGGTTTCTAATGCTAAGTGCAAAGATCACATCAAACAAAAGTGTGACTGTCATAGTAGCAATTGTGTGAGGTGCTCATCGCGTGGAGGTTGAGATATCCCGGTGGATCATGGGCAAGTTCTGTCGACCTCAGAGCTGAGCAGCGAATCTGTGGCGTGGATCAAGTGTGTCGGTTCATAGTGGTCGTCGAGTAGCAGTGGATGGTGTGAGGCCTGAAAGTTGTGGATCGGTGGGTAGATTGTTGTTGTGGTGGATCACTGTGGTGGTAGTTAGTGGATCCAGGGTGAAGGGGCAGAGAGTTCCTGCTCAGCAGTGGTAGCTTGAGTCAGTGAGAGAGTGGTGGTCGCCTCGCATGATGCGGGGTGTGAACACGCAGGGTGCGACTAGTGTGAACACGCAGAGAGCGGCTGTAGCAATTTTGAGTTAGCAAAAGAATAGAACTAGTTGTCTTTACAACATTTTCCACCATTAAGAGGAATCGAGTCGGCAATATCCACAACATAAACGATAAGGTGATGAGTGCCATGTAGAATGGTGCACTTGTTTCTCTGTTGATCCACTGAACATAATGGAAGGAGTCGGCGATAATAGTAGCAGCTTCACAGATCTGAATTGTGGAGGCATGGTTTTTGATATCGTTAAACAGAGAGCAGCAAATCTGGTGTGGTGAGCTACAAAAGAAGCATGGATCTACTGCATGGTGGATCACTATGGAGGTGTTGTGCATTGAGTTGTGTCCATCTGCAGATACCCTTGCCTCAGTGGTGGAGGTGAGTTGAGTGACGACTGGAGGAAGATCGCTCAGGAAGATCATGTAGCGATAAGGATGTCGGTTGTGCCTTTGTGCGGCAGGCTAAGAGCAAGGTTTAAGGCCTAAATTAGAAAAATAAAAAATTGTTTCAAGTTATAACAATTAAAAAAATGTTGGGCGCATGTGATAGAATTTTGATCCATGAGCATTTGGACTTAACCAGCAATGTGATTGTATGTTCACATGTTGTGGCTAAAGTAGATGAATTTCATTGACCTAATGGTCAAAAATCAGTTTTAGTCGAGAGGATTGGATCCCTCAAATTTGACTTAGTATTCCATTATTGTAATAACTGGAATATTGTATTATTTTAGAGTAAGAGATAAATTGTTATTGTAGATGTGTAATAGAGCTTGAGAATAGAGATTTAGTTGTTAGATTGATTAAAATAGGGGTCAAGTTGTCAATGCAGTTAGGATAGGATTTGACTCATAAAAGGAAAAAGAATGTAATAGAGGAGGATTAGTTGAGATGATAGGGGATTGAGTGAGTGAGCGAGAGGTGTGATAGAGATAGGGTTTGAGATTGATATAGAAGTAAGATAAACTGTTATAACCGAGCCGAGAGGGCCAAGACTCTGTAATTTTCATGTTGTGGAGTAATTGATTGAATTTGTGTTGTTCTGTGTAATCCTAGTGCAGAATTGCATTTACATCTGTGTATCGATGTTTTGGACCCTTAACGGGTATTTCTCTGTTTTCATATTTTAATTAAATCTCAGTATTTATGTGATTTATTATTAAACACTATTGGTTCGTGATTAAGGTTAATACTGGGGTTAGAGTGCTAAACCATCATTTAAGTGTCTTTCTTAAAAGTTAAGTAATAAGCATGTGGGTTGTTTTGATGAGTGGGAAATGGTGTATCGAGAGCTCAAAAAGTGGTAAGTGGTAATATCCCGAGTTCAATTGATTAGCCTTAGCGCTCGACATGTAGCAAATGGAGGAGAGATAAAAACCACTTTATTGGGCAGGTAACCATCACACAAGTGGTCCACCCGATATCACTATTAATTGTTGGATGGGATGGAATAGATCGACGATAGAGAATATAAGGGCTAGTTGGTGATCGGGGAAAGTGATAGCCGTCGGATCTGGAAGAGTGAAATCAACGATAGAGATCGAAGCACTCACTTCAGTGGAAAAGTCAAGTGGGACCGGTGGTGTTAGTGGACAAGTGGGACCCTCAAGGGAAATAGTAGCCATGTACAGAATCTGAAATAACGCAGTTGATTGGTTATTAAGTTAACTTGTAGTATATTATCACACTTTAGCTTGTTTCGTCAACCTACTGCGTCAGTTTTGGTATCAAAGCTCAGAGATTGAGTTTTGTTGTAGTAAACATGCCATCGAGGAGAGAAGCAGGCAAAGGTCGAGGAAGACCTAGAGCAAATACAGTTCTGCTGGATGAGATCTGGAGTCTGCGTACAAGGATGGAGACAATGGAGACCGCACATAGGATGACCCCTGATGAAGAAATTGCCAGTGCTACAGAAGAAGCTTCTGAGGAAGAAGAAGAGGAGGAAACTGAAACTACCAAATTTATGAAGATGTTAGCTAAAGTAGGAGGAAAACCAAAGGTGGAAATTTCTTTTTATGAAGGGAGTCTCAATGCAGAAGAATTGATGGACTAGATCAGATCAGTGGACAAATATTTTGACTATGAGGAGGTTGATGATAAAAAGAAGGTGAAGTTTGCAGTTACCAGATTGAAGGGTCATGCAGTTATCTGGTGGGATGAACTACAAACGTCCAGAGTAAGAAAAAGAAAGTCCAAGATCAAGAAATGGGATAAAATGGTAAGTAAAATGAAAGCTAAATTTATGCCAAAAGATTATCTGTTAAATCTTTTCAGATAATTACAAAACTTAAGGAAAAAGGGAATGATTGTCAAAGAATATAAAGAAGATTTTTATAGGCTGAGTATTAGAGCATGGCATGTAGAAGATGAGATGGAGAAGGTATCCAGATACATCAATGGCTTGAGATATGATATACATGATGAGATCAATTTGCTGAATTTGAAGACAATTGAAGATGCCTATCAAGCAGGTTTGAAGGCAGAAGAGAAGATGTTGAGGAAACAAAACCAGAGGAACAGAGGAAGAAGTTCAGTAAGAGGTAGAGGAACTACCAGACCAAGATTTCAACACCCTCAGAGTGAAGCAGGAAGCTCAAGTAGTAGACCACCATAGAGAGGAGACTTTAATAAAGGAACATTTTCACCCAGAGGAAGAGGCTGAGGAAGAGACATTCGGTGTTATACATGTGGAGAGTGGGGACTCGATCATGGGACTGTCCTCATAATAAAGCAACAAGATAGAGGAATTTGAATGTGGCTGAAGAAAAGGAAGAAAAACCTCAAGTTGCAGACAAAGAAGAACCCCTTGAAGTAGGAGAATCCCCATTGTTAAAAAGGGTATTGCTTAAGGTAGAGAAAGAGATTGGAGAACCAGTTCAGAGAAAGAATTTATTCAGAACTACATGGAAATCCATAGGCAAATGTTGTAAAGTGGTAATTGACAGTGGAAGCACTAATAACCTTGTTTCTACAGAAATGGTGGACAAGTTGGCATTAGTGAAGACAGTACACCATACTCCTTACAAAGTATTATGGTTGCAAAAACCACATCGGATCATTGTGACAGAACAATGCAAGGTAGAGATACAGATTGGTACTTATAGGGATGTGATATTGTGTGATGTGATGCAAATGGATGTATGCCATGTGTTGTTGGGAAGACCTTGGCAGTTTGATAGGAAAGATATTCATGATGGGAGAAGAAATACTTACACTCTGGAAAAGGATGGAAATAAACATACAATGTTGCCAATGAAGGATGAAGCTGACAAAGGAATAGCTGAAAACAATGTTATGTAGATGAGTAGAAAGGAGTTGTTGCAAGAGGTTGGAAAAGGTAAAGAAATGCATTTTGCTGTCACAGGGAGACCTAAGGTAGTTTTTACTTCCACAAACTTAGATGATTTACCTGAAGAAATCAAAACTCTATTGAATGATTTTACTGATATTATTATGGATGAGTTTCCAAATGCATTGCCACCAATAAGGAGTATTAGTCATCATATTGACCTAATACGAGGAGCAAGTTTGCCAAACAAAGCAACATATAGATTAACTCCTCAAGAAAATGTAGAAGTTGGAAGACAAGTGCAAGAACTGATGGATAAGGCACTAATCAAAGAGAGTCTTAGTCCATGTGTTGTACCAACAGTACTCACTCTAAAGAAAGGAGGTGAATGACACGTATACTGATTCCAGAGCCATAAACAAGATCACAATTAGGTGTAGAATTCCTTTACCACACATGGATGATTTGATGGATTGTTTGAGTGGGTCAAAGTATTTCACTAAAATAGATCGGAAGAGTGGATATCATAAAATAAGAATTAGAGAGGGAGATGAGTGGAATACTGCATTTAAAACAAATAGTGGGTTGTATGAGTGGTTAGTGATGCCTTTTGGACTCACTAATGCACCTAGTACATTCGTGAGATTGATGAATGAAGTCTTGAAGGAATATGCAAGCAAGTTTGTCATTGTTTATCTTGATGACATTTTAGTTTTTAGTAGAAGAAAAGAAGAACATCTGGGGCATCTTGAGTTGGTTTTAAGAACTCTACAGGAAGAGAAGCTGCTGATAAATCTGAAGAAATGTGGCTTCATGAAAGAAGAATTGATCTATTTTGGATTTGTAGTTTCCAAAGAAGGTTTCAAAATGGATCTAGAGAAAGTCCAAGCAATTTGGAATAGGCATATTCCAAGGAACATATTTGACAAAAGAATCTTTCATGGTCTTGCAAGTCTTTATAGGAAATTTATCAAAGGTTTTAGTCAGATTTGTGCACCAATTCTTGAAACAATAAAGGAGACTAATCAGCTATTCAAGTGGACAGAAGAAACAGACAGAAATTTTAAGTTGTTGAAGAAGAAAATTACAGAGAAACCAGTTTTGGCTTTACCTTATTTTGAAAAGGTATTTCAAGTTGAAACAGATGCTAGTGGAGTTGCAATTGGAGTAGTTTTGAGTCAGGAACAGAGACCAATAGCGTACTTTAGTGAGAAACTAAATGAAGCTAAGAAGAAGTATTCTTCTTATGATAAATAATTTTATGCTATTGTGCAAGCTTTAAAGAAATGGAGACATTATTTGCTACCAAAAGAGTTTATATTCTATTCTGACAATCATGCATTGCAGCTCATAAACAACCAGCCAAAATTGAAAGAGAAACATGCCAAGTGGGTACAGTCTTTACATAGCTTTACTTTTGTGATAAAACACACAAGTGGTAAGTTGAACAAAGTTGATGATGTTCTAAGCAGGGTAAGTTTCATTTTACAAGAATTGAGAGTCAGTGTTGTAGGATTTGAAGAAATGGTTGATATGTATAAAGATGATGCAGATTTCAAAGATATTTATGCAGCCGTACAAAACCCAATAGTTCATAATAGAAGCTAGTGGTTGGATTATCTTATCAAAGGGGATTTACTGTTTAAAGGGAAAAAATTGTACATTCCCAAATGTTCTATGAGGGAGAACATAATCAAGGAGAAACATAGTAGGGTATGGGAACTTTGGGCAAGACAAAACCTTTGCTCAGGTAAATGCTTTTTACTATTGGCCAAAGATGCAAAATGATGTTAAGAGATTTTTTGAGAAGTGCATGATCTGTTAGCATGCTAAAGGGAGAAGCCAAAATACAGGATTGTACCAGCCATTACCAATACCAGACCGACCATGGGATGCAGTTAGTATGGATTTTGTTTTAGGATTACCTAGAACCCAAAGAGGGAATGATTCTATTTATGTTGTGGTAGATATATTTTCCAAAATGGCACATTTCATTGCATGTAAAAAGACTAGTGATGCAACACATATTGCTAATCTGGTTTTTTCAAAAGTTGTAAGGTTACATGGGTTCCCTGTAAGTATTGTGTCTGATAGAGATACAAAGTTTGTATGACATTTATGGAGAACTCTTTGGAAGAAACTAGGTGCTAACCTTAGTTTTAGTTCAGCATATCACCCTCAAACAGATGGGAAGACTGAAGTGGTAAATAGAAGCTTGGGAAACATATTGAGAAACTTAGTGTATCAAAATCTTAAACAATGGGATTTATCACTTTCTCAAGCTGAGTTTGCTTATAATGACACTCCAAACCGAAGTACTGGAATGATTCCATTTCAGATTGTATTCGGGATGAATCCAAGAGGTCTGTATGAGCTCAGAAATTTGGGTAAACAGGAGACAAGAAGTGCAAAAGTTGAAGAGTTTGCAGAGCAGATGCAGAGACTACAATAAGATGTTAAGGGCAGATTGCAGGAAAGTAATGGAAAATACAAACAGAGAGTTGATATGAAGAGGAAAGAAAAAGAATTCCAAGTGGGATATTTAGTGATGGTATACGTGAGGAAAGAAATATTTCCTGCTAAGACTTATAATGAACTAAAGATGAAAATGATAGGACCATGCAAAATTGTGAGGAAGTTATCCACTAATGCTTATGAAATTGAAATGCTAGAAGGGATTGGAATATCACCTATCTTTAATGTTGCAAATTTGTATTCATACAAAGATACAAAGACAGAGCTACAGAAGGAAGCTACAGAAGATGAAGTTCAAACTTTGAACTGGGAAGAACAAATGCCAAAGACAGCGAAGAAAGAGGTAGAAGTTGTATCCAAAAGAACCAGTGGACAAGTTTATTTTCAGTATTTGATCAAATGGACAGCCAGCAGAGGATGCTAGTTGGTTGACAACAACAGAGTTGCAGAATTATGGAGTCGGCCTTGAAAGTCTGATGGATGATTCTTCTTCCCCAGGAGTCTGATATAGGAGCATTTGGACTTAGCTAGCAATGTGATTGTATGTTCACATGTTGTGGCTAAAAGAGATGAATTTCATTGACCTGATGGTCAAAAATCAGTTTTAGTCATGAGGATTGGATCCCTCGTATTTGTCTTAGTATTCCGTTATTGTAATAATTGGAATATTGTATTATTTTTAGACTAAGAGATAAGTTGTTAGTGTAGGTGTGTAACAGAGCTTGAGAATAGAGATTTAGTTTTTAGATTGATTAAAATAGGGGTCGAGTTGTCAATGCAATTAGGCTAGGATTTGACTCATAAAAGGAAAAAGAATTTAATAGAGAAGGATTAGCTGAGATGATAGGGAATTGAGTGAATGAGCGAAAGGTGTGACAGATATAGGGTTTGAGATTGATACAGAAGTCAGATAAACCGCTATAACTGAGCTGAGAGGGCCAAGACTCTGTAATTTTCATGTTGTGGAGTAATTGATTGAATTTGTGCTGTTGTGTGTAATCCTGGTGTAGAATTTTATTTACATTTGTGTAACGGCGTTTTGGAACCTTAATGTGTATTTCTCTATTTTCATATTTTAATTAAAAATCTCAGTGTTTATGTGATTTATCATTAAATGCTACCAATTTGTGATTAAGATTAATACTTGGGTTAGAGCGCTAAACTGTCATTTAGGTGTCTTTCTTAAAAGTTAAGTAATAAGCACGCGGGTTGTTTTGATGAAAGGGAAGCAGTGTATCGGGAGCTCAAAAAGTGGTAAGTGGTAATATCCCGAGTCCGAGAAATTAGCCTTATCGCTCGACACGTAGAAAACGGAGGAAAGAGAAAAACAACTTTATTGGGCGGGTAACCATTGCACAAATGGTCCACCCGATATCACTATTAACTGTTGGATCGGATGGAATAGATCGACGATGGAGAATCTACGGGCTAGTTGGCGATCAGGCAAAGTGATAGCCGTCAGATCTGGAAGAGTGAAACTGACAGTAGAGATTGAAGCACTTGCTTCAATGGAAAAGTCAAGTGGGACCAACAGTGTTAGTGGACAAGTGGGACCCTCAAGGGAAATAGTAGCCACGTACAAAATCTGAAATAACACAGCTGATTTGTTATTAGGTTAACCAATAGTCTATTATCAGACTTTAACTTATTTCGTCAACCTCCTACGTCAAATTTTTAACATGTAAAAAAAAGGGATTCACTTTTTTAAAGAAAGTAGGGTTTCTATTAAAAAAACAAAAGGGGATCTTGTTTTTTTGCATCCAATTATAGGATTTTATTTTATAGAGAGAGCACCCATTTTTTAAGATTTCCCTTTGGATCTAGAGATAGTTCCGTCTTTGAATTACTGGAGGTCAAATTTTTTATTTCTTGATGGAGACCTATCAAGATGAATAACCAGATGGCAGAGACATATCTGAGTGAGAGCAATAAGCTCGACGGATCCAATTTCTCTAATTGGGAATTTAAGTTGTAGACCCTGTTGGAGGGGAAAAACACATGGACAATTGCAAGTGGTGATGTGTTGAAGCTAACCTTAGCTACATACAGAACAATAACAACAATCGAGGATTGGGAAAAGAGAGAGAACAAAGCAAAAGTGTTGTTAAAAATTTCAGTGAAAGACTGTATTATCCCTCACATCCGTGAATGTAAATCAACAAATGACATCTAGAAAACCTTCAAGGACCTCTACGAGATAAAAAACACAAATCGCTTGTTGTTTTTGAAAAGAAAGATTCTCTCCATTAAAATGGAGGAGAATGAATAGTGGTTGCGTTCATCTCCCGAATCAAGGAGCTCAGAGATAATATGGGTGACATAGGAGAGACAATGTCAAAAACTGATCTGGTCAAAATTACCATGAATGGTATGATTGATGAAAGAGGAAGAGAGGCAGATGACTCTGAAACCGCAGGGTTCAGATATTGCCTTAATAGTGAAGAAGAAGCCCTTCAAAGGGAAGGAAAATGCAGGACACAAAGGCGGAAGCACATCACAAAGAAAATCATCTTAGGGTATGTCCTCAAATAGAATTGATTCAGGACCCAAATGTTTCTATTGTGCTAGAGTAGGTCACATAGCTAAAATCTATCAGAAGAAGAAGTTTGATGAAGATTGCCATAAACATAAGAATCATGCAGGACACTTTGCTGAAGAAGATCAGAATCAAAATCTTAGATTTTTTGTATACAATTCTGCTTTCTCTGCTAAAGATGAAGAAGAAACTTGGTTTGTGAACTCAGGAGCTTCCACTGACATGACATGTATCAGACATTGGTTTGAAAAATTTAAAGAAACCAACAATGGTGCAAATATCTACCTTGGTGATGATAAAAGGTACCAAATTAAAGGGTATGGTAATGTATGTCATTTTTCTTGATGGAAATATTAGACATATTCAAAATGTAATGTATATACCTGGAATAAAAAATAAGATGTGTAGAGATGAGTTTCGTGCAAATGTAGATAAATATAAGAGATATATAGTAGAGCTTGTGCACACTGATTTGTGAGGGAAATGCAAACGAGGTCATTAAAAGGTGCCTATTATTTCCTATTATTTGTTGATGATTGCACGATATTTACTTGGGTATATTTTCTCAGAAAGAAGAGCCATACTTCTGAATATTTTAAAGAGTTCAGAGGCATGATTGAAAACCAGACACGAAAATTCATCAAACTTCTCTTAGATCAAGGGGGAGAATTAAAGAAGGGTGGTTTCATAAAATATTGCAAGGACCATGGGATAGTTTAGTATTTCACATTACCCCACACTCGTTAACAGAACAAGGTCGCAGAGAGAAAGAACAAAACCCTTATGTAGTGTGCTCAAAGCATGTTAAAAGGTAAGAACCTGTCTAATGGGTTTTGGGCAGAAGAAATAAATACTGTAGTATATTTCAAGAAAAGGAGTCCAACAAAAAACTTTGATTTTAAAACACCATTCAAAGCTTTATTAGGTTTTAAGCCCGCAGTTAATCATTTAAGAGTTTTTGGCTCCAAATATTTTTCTCATGTTCCAAAAGAGTATAGGAAGAAACTATATTCAGAGGCCATCAAATGCATTTTTGTTGGGTACTGCACAAAGTTTAAGGATTATAAATTGTTTAATCCCTCTACTCATAAAGTTTTTGCAAGTAGAGATGTAGTATTCCATGAGGAGGTTGATGATGGAAACCATGGTAGAGGTGATGAAGATTGGCACATGCCTTTGCTGGTGGAATATGAAAGTGATGAAACAAACAACCATGAGCAACAACAACAACAACATCAACAACATCAACATCAACATCAACAACAGAAAAAGGAGGATGTGGATGATGCCGATGAAGGTAGCAGGCCAAGTCCAGCAAGAGATGATTAGAACAGACGTGAAGCCAATCCACCACTCAGGAGATCATGTAGGCAAATTCAATTGCCACTAATATATAGGGATCTTTATCTTATAACTAGTATGTTAAATGTTGTTGAACCCTCTAACTATAAAGAAGTAAGTCAATATAGTGAATGGAGGGCAGCCATGGAAGAGGAATATGAGCCAATACTTAAAAAAAACCTCGGATAGAGTTGAACTACTTGAAGGAAAAAACCCCATAGGTTGCAAATGGTTATACAAGCCTAAATTTAAAGAAGATGGGAGCATAGACAAATAAAGCTAGGCTGGTTGCAAAGGGGTACTCGTAGAAAGAAGGCATAGACTATGATGAAACCTTCGTCCTTGTAGCTAAATTAAATACAATTAGAATGATACTTTCTTTAGCTACCAAACATCATTGGATGATACACAAGCTAGATGTGAAATATGCATTCTTAAATGGGGAATTAAAAGAAGAATTAGATTTAATGCAACCCGAAGGGTTTTTTAAATAGGGGGAGGAAAATTAAGCATGTAGATTGAAGAAAGCATTGTATGGACTAAAACAGGTACCCAGGTTGTGGTATGATAAAATTGATTCATTTTTCCTACAACATAGTTATAAAAGAAAAACGAATGACCCTAATCTGTATACCGTGTTTGATGAAAAGGGGAAAATTGTTTTGATTTCTTTAAATGTAGATGTTCTTATCATTGTAGGAAATGTTGATGAAATCACTAAAGAAATCAAAGAGTAGATGTCATAGGTTTTTGATATGAAAGACCTCGAAGAGTTACACTATTATTTGGGTCTAGAAGTCTAAAAGGATTCTGATGAGACTTTTCTGTCTCAGGGAATGTATGTCAGGGGTTTATTGAAAAAGTTCAAAATGGATCTGTGCAAAGCAACATCAGTGCCTTTACAAAAAAATACCAAACATCAGAATAATGATGGTTCTAAGGAGGCTGATGCAACACTGTATAGACAACTATTTGGGAGTCTCATTTACTTGACTAAAACTAGGCAGTATTTGGCTTTTGCAATCAATATATTGAACCAATTCATGTCAAAGCCTATTGAGAATCATTGGGCTATAGCGAAAGGCGTCTTAAGGTATCTTCAAGGAACCTTAGAATTTGGTATTAAATATACTAATTCGTTTGATGTTAGATTGATAGGTTTCTCGGACTCAGGTTGGTCTGAAAATCTAGATGATCAACGATCCATAACAGCTTATGCTTTCAGCATTGGGTCTAGGGCCATTGCATGGAGCATCGAGAAGAAGAACAATGTATCCCTATCTTCAGCAGAAGCAGAGTATCATGTGAGGCAATTTGGTTGAGGATACTTCTCCAAGGATGCCGGAGAAGAACAAAAGATGTAACTGTTATCAGATGTGATAAGTAGACCTCAATCAAACTTGCAAACAATCCAGTGTTTCATAAAAACACCAAGTATATTGATACACAGTTTCAATTTTTTAGGGAGAAGGTTCAGTCAAAGGAAATCGATATTGAATATTGTAATACTAGTGACAATGTTGCAAATATATTTACTAAGCCTCTTGGAAGAATTAAATTTGAGTTATTTAGGGAGATGTTATGAGTGCTAGTGAACCATTTCTCCATTAAGGGGGAGTGTTAAAGTTAAATAGAGAAATGTATTCTAGGAGAGAGTTATTTCATTAGTTACGTGAGAGAATTAGATTAGGAATTTGTTCCTATTTTCTAGGTGGTTGTTGTAACCTTCCTATTTGCTTGTAAACTATTTATTCATAGTGATTAATGATGAATGTGTAGAGCGTTATGCCAGAGACAATCTCTAGGTAAAGCCTTGTCATGCCCACGAGTCGTGTGGGAGATGCGCCCTCAGTTAAATGTGACGAGCTGGCGTGCGATGAGTCGGTGAACGGGCGAGTTGGTTGTGATGAAAGGTTGCGACGATGGGACAGGTTGGTGTTGTGATGAGTTAGGCGGTCGGTTAAAGCAGGCCTGGACACGAGTTGCGACGAGCCAACGGAGAGTCAAAAAACCGAAATTTGGCTAAGTGTGGAGACTTTAAGATGGTGAGCTTATATAGTGCGAAGTTGGGCAGGTGGACCCGTCAGGGCGGCGACATGGGTGAGCCAACGTAATGTGGGGGCATGGTTTGCCGAAATGGGAGTTCGGCCTAGGTAGGCTGACACATGTCATATCCTTGACAAAGCATATAAGTAAAGGATGTGTTGGAGAGGAGAAGGCATCATTCATTCATTCAAAGTTCAAGCATTCAAGTGCGAGTTTAGATGTTCATGGACGAACAAAGGAGTTGGTGAATAGAGTAAGGGCAAGGTGCAGGTGGCTCTAGAACGAAGCACTGAGTGGAAGAAATAGAACGCAAAAGTTTCAAGTTTGCAAGCCATAGGGCAGGGCACGTC
Source organism: Pinus tabuliformis (assembly GCA_031772625.1). Taxonomy (NCBI): domain Eukaryota; kingdom Viridiplantae; phylum Streptophyta; class Pinopsida; order Pinales; family Pinaceae; genus Pinus; species Pinus tabuliformis. The sequence continues at coordinate 296,994,930 of CM062806.1, forward strand.
TGTCCGACGGGCAAACCAGGTAGGGCATCACTGCATGGCGTCGGCATGTCTGCCTAGTGGGCGACCCGTGGAGGTTGTCGCTGCACAACAGGGGTACGTTTGCATGAAACGATGAGCTGGTGCAGTTAGTCCACAGTAAGGTTGTTTGGAGGTGCGGCTGAAGTGTTGTAGTGTTGGGTTGAGTTGCGGGCAGGGTCCAGAAGGGCAACATGCTGAAGGCAAGGCCAAATGTGTTAGGACCTGCGGTTCGTGCGACGGGCAGGGCGACTCCACTGTGCGAAGGACGTGCAAAATCTGAAACAAAACGAGCCAAGAAACGAGTTTATAAGGTGTTGGGCGAGTTGAGGGGGGCGGTCCCATGAGTTGGGCGGGCCGACCCTCCTCTTGGGTGAGACAACACATGTTGAACAAGTCGGCTTGGGCGTTTGGTGTGGGTCGGCCGGGTGACATAACCAGCCACTCGTCCGTATATATTGGAGGGTGTTTGGAGGCAAACGACCATCATTCGATCAACATGAGTTCGAACAAGGAGTTCTGAAGTGCGTAGATGAGCCCGCACGACGAGCGGAACTCAGGTGTAAAACTCATTCAAGAAAGTTGTTCAAGAAATCGTTCGAGGACATCGTTTAGGAATTCGATCGAGGTCGTCGTTCAGAAAATCGTTCGAGGCCATCGTTCAGAAAATCGTTCAAGGTCGTCGTTCAGGAAAATCGTTCGAGGTTGTCGTTGAGGGATTCGTTCAAGGTCATCGTTCAGGAAAATCTTTCGAGGTCGTTCGGGTGAACCGGGCGAGGTCGTCGGGCGACCCAGGTGAGGTCGTTCGAGCGAGCCAGGCGAGGTCGTTGGGCGACCCGGGTGAAGTCGTTCAGGTGAACCGGGTGAGGGCATCGGGTGACCCGGGTGAACAAGTTTGGGTGAATGAGCTTGGGTGAATGGGTGGATGTGCGGACGGGTGACCGAGTGAGGGCGTGTCGTGCACGCCGAAACGAAGAATCGTGCAGACAGGTGACTTGGGTAGGGCGTGCCGTGCATGACGAAACAGTGAAAACGGTGAAGTGTTGAGATTGTGAACAGAGGTGTGACTCGTGCGGAGGCGCCCGTGTGTGGCGACTTGGTTATGACGAGGCGCACCCAAGTTGGGCAAACAACACGATCGTGCGACGAGGTGAACGAAGGGTTGTTGAGTCTTGCGGCGACCGTGCAGAGGTGCCGACGAGCTGGGCAACCGAGTTTGCCGAAGTTGAAAATTGGCTAAGTGTAAATTTAGGGTTTCCCAAGATTTAACTTGTACTTTGTAAAAGTGAAGATTGTATATATTGATTCGGGCATACTCATATTGCAGGGAGTTGCCCCTCTCTTTATACCATTGTGCATTTCTATTGTATAATGTTGCTGATAATGAATGTGTATGGGTATTCATTGGTATAAAGGAACATTAATAATTACTTGGTTGCGGAAGAAAAACTAAGTAGGACAAGTGGTTAGGCATAGTCTACAATCCTAAGTATTGGTGAAAAGAAAACGATTGGTAGTGCCGCACCTCGCTATAAGCGGTTGAAAGACTACCGCAGGTGTAGGGGCGTGACAGGTGGTATCAGAGCTGGTGAACTGAATCAAGGAGCTGATTCTACGAAGATCGAAGACTTGAAAGGGAGTTCAAGTTTTGCAGGTAGTAGGTGGAATATCAGGGTGATTCAGGTGAATGGTGAAGCAGGTTTAGTAGAGGTGAAGCATTGTGCTTGGACCAAGATGAACGACAAGGCATGGCAAGTTTGGAAGAATGCGAAGGGAAGCTCTTGCTTACCTTATATAGGTTGAAGTGGATGAAAGAAGAGAATCCCCGGATTCGAAAGGAACTTGAAGTCTTGGAAAAGAATGTTGAAAACAAACTTCTTCAACTTGGTTGGACAATGGAGCAAGATGAAGTTGCAGATTGTGCTAACAAGGAAGAGGAAGTCGTGATGATTAAGGATGTTGTAGATGTGACAACGGTGGAGGATGAACTTTAGATCGATTAAGTTGGACTAGGATCGTGTAGTTTGCAGACATGGGTGGATGAGGATACTCACATGGAGGAACCTCATGATGATGATGTAAGTACTATTGATACTTGTGTTTCACTTGAGCATTTGGTAGATGGACCGTATGCAGGGAAGAGCAAAATCAGTTTACCGATGCTAGGGAGGATCTTACCATGGATGACTATGACGAGACCTTGTATGGAGAAGCAAGGATTGTAGATTGTTTCAGGACTTGTTGGGGTTGTTTGTGACCTTATGATAGAAGGTACAAGGGCCCGTGACAAGGGAGGAACATGATGATCATTGCAGAAGATTGGGTCATGCTTTAGCCACATGGAGAATTGGCTAAGTGCCCGGCATGACTCATGGATAGGTTGGAGGGCACACACTTGAGGTATGACGATGCTTGGGTGGACTTCTCATGGCCGAGACCAAGAGATAGTCTTGGTGGAACCTTTAGTGGGGGAGTTATGATGGAAGGGACTCGTGATGATGATGATATGGTTAGGTGACCAAGTTCACTAGACCGAAGATTGTAGACTTGGATGAGGATGACCGATTGTTGTGATGGGTCTACTTGGTTGGACTACATGGGGCAACTTAGTCATGGACATCAGGTTGGAGACATGGAGCATGGCAGTCTTGTGCAGGGACATTGTGCAGGAGCACTTGTAAAGGTGTCATTTATGGGCATCCAATGAGGAGTGCCAAGGCAGGGATGTTGTGCAGATGGGTTGCTGGTGTGACATGGAGATGTTTTACTTATGAGCCGATGGAGAGGTTGTGCACTCTTATATAACAAGGCCATGGACTTGGATGGAGTTGTGAGCAGACTATGGAGTATTCCTACTACATGGAGAGTTGAGGCATCTTGCAAAGACCTTTGGGCCGAGAATTGCATGCTTGCTGAGATGTTGGTTGGAGATGACTCATGGAGCCCATGATGACATGAGTTTGTTGTGACTTTTGGGGACTTCATATATGGTGGACTTGGAGGATCTGATGCATTGAGGCACTGAGGTTAGAGACTTTGATGCAGGATGGGGTGCATACTTTCGAGTGCATGTATGGGAATGGCTTGAAAGAGTGACTTGATGTGGAGGATCGATATGAGACATTTTTGAGTGATGAAGTTACAACGATGATGATGCCTTGGTGACAAAACTTGGGCATGGGTTGAGTCGAGACTTGACCACTTTTGACACATGGGAGCTGATTGATCTATGATCATGGGCAGCACATGGATAGGTGAGACAGGTGTATACTTGTTTCTATGGCAGACTTGAGGGATGGCACATACAGATATGATGGAGGTTGCTTCATGGACTTAGATGTGGCACATCGAGAGTCGGAGTTTGATGAGGAGATCTCTTCCTATTGAGGAGAAACGCATATGGATGATGTTGGGATAGATGTGGCTGATTTTATGCAGCACATTAGTACCAAACATCATGGACAGCATGTTGCAGATGAGATGAGGGCTACTTCATGGACCTGAGCATGGCTTACACTTATATGGAGATGGATTCTTGATCGAGTTGATGATATGACGGGATGTTCTGAGAAACAAGTGATGGAGGCATGAGGATGTGCATTCTCATGGTTTGAGCATGACAGTTGGATTAGCTACCCAACTAGCTCGAGTCATGGGGGCTAGCGATGTACAGAGATGTGTTAGCATTGTGATGGAGTATCATGGCAGCAGTTCACATGAGGACGACACATGATGAGGTCAGCACGAGATGTTGCAAGAGGCATGTAGCTTGAGATGGAAGGGCCAACCTTCCACGATGGGGAGCAGCATGTGGAGATTGTGACAGGATGGTTGATGATCATGGATTGAGATGATTTCCAACATATGACATACCGATGGGGTGTATACCTTGGTATGGTGATCTTGGTGATAGATGGTTTCCGGGATGAGGTATTGTCGAGGACGACAATGACTTCCAGTGGGGGAGGATGTTAGGACCTACGGTTCGTGCGATGGGCAGGGCGACTCCACCATGCAAAGGATGTACAAAATTTGAAACAAAACGAGCCAAGAAACGAGTTTATAAGGTGTTGGGCGAGTTGAGGGGGGTGGTCCCATGAGTTGGGCAGGCCGACCCTCCTCTTGGGCGAGACAACACATGTTGAACGAGTCGGCTTGGGTGTTTGGTGTGGGTCGGCCCGGTGACATAACCCGCCACTCGCCCGTATATATTAGAGGGCGTTTGGAGGCAAACGACCGTCATTCGATCAACACGAGTTCGAACAAGGAGTTATGAAGTGCGTAGATGAGCCTGCATGACGGGCGGAACTCAGGTGTAAAACTCGTTCAAGAAAGTTGTTCGAGAAATCGTTTGAGTTCGTCGTTCAGAAAATCGTTCGAAGTCGTTGTTCAGAAAATCATTCAAAGTCATCATTTAGAAAATTGTTCGAGGTTGTCGTTCAGGAAAATCGTTCGAGGTCGTCGTTCAGGAATTCGTTTGAGCTCATCGTTCAGGAAAATCATTCGAGGTCGTTCGGGTGAACCGGGCGAGAACGTCGAGCAACCCGGGTGAGGTCGTTCGGGCGAGGTTGTCGGGCGACCTGGGTGAGGTCGTTCGGGCGAGCCGGGCAAGGTCCTTCGGCAACCCGGGTGAAGTCGTTCAAGTGAACTGGGTTAGGGCATCGGGCGACCCGGGTGAACGAGTTTGGGTGAACGGGTGGACGTGCGGACGGGCGGCCGGGTGAGGGTGCGCCGTGCACGCCGAAACGAAGAATTGTGTGGATGGACGACTTGGGTAGGGCGTGCCGTGCACAATGAAATGGTGAAAATGGTGAAGTGTTGAGATTGTGAACGGAGGTGTGACTCGTGCGGAGGCGCTCGTGTGTGGCGACTTGGTTATGACAAGGCGTGCCCAAGTTGGGCAAACAACATGATCGTGCGACGAGGTGAATGAAGGGTTGGTAAGTTGTGCGACAACCGTGTGGAGGTGCTGACGAGCTGGGCCACTGAGTTTGCCGAAGTTGAAAATTGGCTAAGTGTAAATTTGGGGTTTCCTAAGATTTAACTTGTACTTTGTAAAAGTGAAGATTGTATATATTGATTCAGACAGACTCATATTGCAAGGAGTTGCCCCTCCCTTTATATTGTTGTGCATTTCTATTGTATAATGTTGTTGATAATGAATGTGTATGGGTATTCATTGGTATAAAGGAACATTAATAATTACTTGGTTGGAAACACAAACTAAGTAGCACAAGTGGTTAGGCGTAGTCTACAATCGTAAGTATTGGTGAAAAGAAAACGATTGGTAGTGCTGCACCTCGCTATAAGCGGTTGAAAGACTACCGCAGGTGTAGGGGCGTGACAGAACGGGTCGGACTTGCAGGTAACCGGTTTGTGCGACGAGTAAGTGCGGAGGGCGGCCTATGGTGGGAAACTGTGCTCGAGGAGTTGAGCGACCTGACCCGGCAGGAGTGGCGCTCCTAAATCACGGTTGGGCATTGTTGAACAGTGCAGGGTGAATTGTGATGATTTGAAAAAATTGTTGAGAGAAAGTTTGGGGTTCCCTCACAAAGGCTGTAAATGTATGTTTATTTATAAAATATTATTATTATCATTGTGGGCAGACTCATATTCAGGGAGTTTCCCCTCCCATTAAAGATTATATCCATTGTGCATATATTTATAAATGATAATAATGATGAAAGAATATTAAATGAATGTTTCCGTTGTGTTATGAATATTAAACACTTAGAAAGTGAGAGATAAACTAAGTATAGAATATTAGGCGTAGTCCACACTTGAAAGTGTTGCTGAAAAAAATCGGGTAGTGGTGCCGCACCTGCCTATGAGCGATTGAAAGACTACCGCCAAAATAAAAATGTGACAAGCCTCGCCTGAGAGTTGCTTAGTTTGATGAATAAAATCTATGTCTTTTTATTTTTAACACCATCAATTTATATTTAAATTGAAATTGAAATAATGTAAATTTAGTGTGTACCATACATTTACATTTAAATTGAAAATGCATATAGGAATCAAACTTTAAATTTAACAACTTTTTTTTAATGAATGGAATTATTTTCACTAGCAGTACATGAAATTCGTTAAGCGAAATTAAATTCGAGCTATACGGATCTTGGGTTTTGCCGTTGGAGATTGGAATCTTTGCTTTTTACCGTTGGATATTGCACAATGGAGTGCTTTAAAACTATTCTGACTTAATTTTCCTTATTAATTCGTCCCAATTTTAATCCCTTGTCTTCGCGGATCCCTTTGTCTTTGTCGGGTACAGTTTCACTGCCCAGGCGTTCAGGAAAATTCTAAATTATATCTGCCTTCTAAAGGCGTCTCATTGGTTATGTTTAAGCCTTATAATGGAGAAGGTATAAAAAGGGGCATCCTTTCATGAGTCTTTTAATGGAGAGGATGGAGAAAGGAAAACATATTTTACACATGATTAAAGGCGGGGATCTGGCATTTAGCATGATTTTCATCGGCTTCAAAGAGAAATGATTTTTTTTTTTCCGCTATTTTTGTTTTCGATTTTTTATTAAATCATTTAATCAAATCTCTAATTAATCATCTTAATTTGATTTCTAAGTCGTTTAATCAAATTAAAGCAAATGTCTTGGAAATACCTTTTAATGCTCTGATGTTGAACTTCATGGGCCTTCTAAGAACTCACCGCCCGATGAAGTGGACATATAAATATTCCGAATAGTATTCGCATCAATATTCCGATCCTCTTCAAATTTAAAGATTTATTTAGTATATAAATTTTAGGGTGAATAAATATTCCGAACGGTGTTGGCATCAATATTCCCGACTCTATTTAAAATCAATAATTTATTTAAGGTATAATTATTATCCCGACTCTGTTTAAAATCAATGATTTATTTAGGATATAATTTTTATAATTATTAAACTTTATTTTTACAAACTAATTTATTGTTTTGATTAATTTTTTCACATCGTAAATCGATTTCATTTATAATTTTACTTGTACTTTTTTCCGAGTATTTTATTTTATATTTCATTTCTAAGATTTTCAAAATAAAATTATAATTATGGTGGTTAGATGCAATTTTATTTTTTTATTTTTTTTATTAATAAATTTAATATGATTTAAGGTCGTGGAGGCGGTGTAGTGGTAAGGTCGACCTCGTCATGACGGACGGTCTTGTGTTCGATCCCGAGCAAGGTCGGTGCTCGTCGTGCGAATAGTAACCGAACCGGGCCAAGCCCACTACCTTTTGAAATTTTACGGTATTATCGGTTTACGCGCTGCAGGCCCTGCTCCCGCCTGAACCCCTGTGCGCCTCTGCCCTCGCCCCCAGGCTCTGCCTGGTCGGGCCCTGCGCCCGCCCCTCGGTGTCTTTAGCGTGGACCCTCTTGGGGCCTGCTGCCCGCCGCTCTGATCCCTCGCGCTCTCAGCGGGCCTGGAATGGCAAGATTCGCTTCCCCCATCCCGGCTGCAGAAAACCAAGAAGAAATTTTCGCTTCTCTATTGACTGAACCATCGGATGCAAGACCGCGCCCCTCTCAAACAAAGTTTATAAAAAAGTTGGATGAAATACCAAAGGTGAATCTTCCCCCTTCTCTCCCAAGGAAATCGGCAATAGCTCTATCAGAAAGAGGACTCGTCGGCCAGTTTACTGGACTCTGGCCGTCCCCAAGAACAGTGCAAAAATGGGTGGAACGCAATTGGAGCTCTATGACCCAAGGAAAGATCGTCATCAGATTTTGTGGCCGCGGGTACTACACATTTCTGTTCGAATCGAAAGAAGACAAGAACCTTATCTTCCGCAATGGCCCCTACTTCATGGACACTAGGGGTCTATATCTGAATAGATGGACCCCAGATTTCGATCCGGAAATGGATATACCTAATGCTGTTCCTGTTTGGGTGCGCCTCCCTCACCTCCCACTTCACTGTTGGGGAGACGAATCAGTAAAGGCCATCGGCAACGCAGTAGGAAAATACATCGACACATCAGAACCAAGAGAGAATATGCACGCATGTGCAAGGATCTGCGTTGAAGTCGACCTCGGGAAAGGACTGCCGGAAGCAATCAAGATTAAGGTGGACCAATGGGCGCATATCCAGCAGCTGGACTATGAACAACTCCCCTTCAAATGCAAGGTATGTCATGAGTATGGTCATTTTGCCAATAGATGTAATAAGTTAAAAGCAAAAGAAATAGAAAACAACGAGGAAACCACAGAGGGAACTTGGGAACAAGTCAAAAGGAAAAAGTCCTCTTCTAACCAAGGCCCCAGCTCCACAGCTCCTCCTGAAACAAATCCCACTCCCCCCCCCCTCCTCCCCCTGTCTCATCCTTCCCATCATCCTCTAATCCCTTTGAATCTTTAGCAGGGGAAACCCTAGTATCCCCCCCTCAATCCCCTCGCCCAGCTTCTCCCCGTTCAAACCCTCCTCCCTCCCCTCCCCCCACCATCGAAAGAATCCTAACCCGAAACAAAGCAAAAGAAGCCAACCAACCATCAGATCCCCCGAGAAAAGTTGGCAGGAAAACAAATAAAGAACTCAGGGATGAAACAGCAGCAAAGGAAATGGCAACTGGAACACAGCAACCCTTGGACTCATATTTAGGAAGGCTAAAAGGAAGTGGCGAAAAAACAAAGGAGAGGTCTGGATCTCACCCCACAGTCGGTAAATAATGAATTTGGTCTCTTGGAATCGTAGGGGAATGGGCTCCTCCCTAAAGATGAAAGCAATCAAGGACCTATTAAATCAGGAACAGCCAGATATTCTCCTACTCTAGGAGACCAAAACCACCGAACAGGATTTTCTCCACCAAACTCAGCGATTTAAAAACTTCTCAGGTCTCTCCATAGGTTCAGATGGGGCATCAGGAGGAATAGGAACATTGTGGAACAAAAATAAGTGGGAAATCACCAACTCACACCAATGCTCTTGGTGGATCAGATCAGATCTAAAGTGTAAAAGCTCGCAGGAAATTTACCACATATACAATATATACGCACCCAACCATTACAGGGACAAAGCTAACTGCTGGAACACCATAGAAGAGGACATCAGCGTTCTCCAAAGCAGCAGGCTAATTCTCGGGGGAGATATGAATCTTATAAGGCAAGTGGAAGAAAAGTACGGAGGTATTTTTCATGCAGACCCCTCAAGAGATAAGCTAGAAACTATCATACAGCTCTTCAACTTGATAGATATACCTCTGTCAAATGGAAAATACACGTGGTCCAACAAGAGATCAGGCTCCCACAACATAAAGGAGAGATTGGATAGGTTTCTCATTCAGGAAGGAATAGCAGGCAACTTTCAGTCAATCAAGAGCAAAATAATCCATGGTTCAGCGTCTGATCATAAACCCGTGGTCCTCCTTTTGGATAAAGGTCCAAACCTCGGCCCTCTCCCTTTTAAATATAACAAAAATTGGGATCTCCACGAAGATTTCAGCACTCTCATACGCGAGCAATGGGCTAAAGAAGTCATAGGGTCGCCTTATTTCGTTTGGGAAACGAAGTTAAAACAGCTCCGGACAGCAATAAAGCATTGGGCGCGAGAGCAGGCAAAATCTGATAAGAAAAAGAAAACAGATTTGCTAGTAGAGATGGAACGCTGGCACAAAGAAAAAGAGCAAGTTCAATATACAGCTGAAGACCTCGAGAAGGAAAAAACTTTGTACAAGGAGCTCTATAGGCAAAATCGGGTCGAGGAAGAGGAGCAAAGAATAAGATCCCGTTGTTTATGGCTGAAGGCTGGGGACAAGAACACCTCTTTTTTCCACAATAATATCAAGACCAGAAGAGCCAGCAACCAAATAGACAAAATCGAAGTGGCAGGGAGGGAGCTGAAGGAACAAGAAGAAATAAAAAGAGCAGCCTTTAATCATTTTAAGGATCTCCTTACTGCAGACCCCCATCATCAAGACAGCGAGGCTTTCCTCAGTATTATAGAGAGCAAAATAAAAGATAACCACAACAACAAGCTTGAACAAGAGCCTTCAGAAGAAGAAATCAGAGAAGCCACCTTCAACATGTAGCAAGACAAGGACCCTGGGCCGGATGGCTTCACGGTGGCGTTCTACAGGCAACATTGGGAAATTATAAAGAAGGACTTCGTGAGAATGATAAAAAACGCCTTCAGAAATCACAAGGTGGGGGAAAACACGAAATCCTCTCACATAGCTTTGATCCCAAAGGAAGCAAATCCAAAAACCTTTGACAGATTCCGCCCCATTTCGCTCTGCAATGTCTCATACAAGATAATCACAAAAATTCTCGCCAACAGATTAAAGGAATTCCTTCCCATCTTAATCTCTGAGAATCAGGGCGGTTTTGTTCCCAGCAGACAGATCATTGACAATGTCATTCTAGTCCAAGAAGCCATTCACAGCAGCCTCAATAGAGGAGAGCGGGGAATGATCATCAAATTGGACATGGCCAACGCCTTTGATCGGGTGGACCACTCGTTCTTAAGAGCAGTCCTTAAAAAATTTGGCTTCTCCTCCAACTTCATCAGTATCATCTTCGGGTGTATCTCCAATCCTTGGACAGCACCTCTGATCAATGGTCGCCCCAGCAGTTACTTCAGAAGCTCGAGGGGACTAAGGCAGGGTTGTCCCCTCTCACCTTTCCTTTACATTCTCATGGCAGAGACTCTGAGTGCCCATCTTGAAAATCTCCGCAGTAAAAAAGAAATTACGGGCATCCGCATTGAACGAGGATTAAAGGAGATTAATCACTCGCTTTTCGTGGATGACACTTTGCTAATCGGGGGAGCTTCTAGTCTAATGGCCAGGAGGTTCAAAAGAGTCCTGGACGCTTTCCTCATCGCTTCTGGGGGCAAACTAAACAACAGAAAATGTAAGATTTACACTTGGAATGTCTCCCTTCAGATTCAACAAAGAATATCTCAGATCCTAGACATTCCTTTACAAAGAAACTGGAGCTCCTTCTCTTATCTGGGCCTACCTTTAGCAAAAGAACACATTAAAGCAGAAGTTTGGACAAATCTTATTGAGAAGATGCGAGGTCTCCTCCAAAGTTGGGGTGCTTCCTGGTTGAACCTTGCTGGCACTCATAAAGGCGGTTCTTTCAGGTCTCCCCATTTACCAGTATGCGGTCATCATGGCTCCCGCTAGTATTCACAAGCACATTGAGCTCATTATGAGAAGTTTCCTCTGGCAAGGGGGAAAACAAGACACAAAGAAATTCAGTCTTGTCAACTGGGAACAAGTCATCCTTCCGTATGAAAAAGGTGGCTTATCCATAAAAAAACCTAGTCTCTCCAATCAGGCTCTGGGGCTTAAACTAATCTGGAAGATCCTGTCAGGAAATGGCTCGTGGTGGGTGGAGATAATAAAAAGAAAATACCTCAGTGGCCAAGATTCCAACATTCTTCAGGATCCAATTATGGACAGGCCATGTACTCCAATGTGGAGATTGATCAAAAAAGTTTTGCCTCACTTCAGAGGAAATGTCTCTAAAGTTCCAGGTAGCGGAAAGAAGGTTAAAATCTGGGTTGACAGAATAATGGGCTCCAATCAACGAAATTCGCTTCAAGAATTGCAACCTCTTCAAGCATGGATGGAGGAGCGAAACATTCACACTCTGTTTGACATATCCTCTTGGTCTCAAAACAGGTGGCTCGGTTGGAAAGATCTTAATCTTCCTCCGGAGCTTCGAGACCTATGGCACAATCTGAGACTTTCTCTCTCTGGCTCTGCCCCTATTAATAAGGAAAAGGAGGACAGATACATCTGGGATACCTGTGGGGGAAGTTTCATAGTAAAAGAAGGCTACAAATCTCTGCAAAACATGGCACTAATAGCAAATTGGAATCTTCATAAGGCAGCATGGAAGAATGAATGCATCCCAAAGGTGAAACACTTCAACTGGGCCCTCTTAAAAGGAAAAATTCTAACAGCTGAGAACCTGAGAAAGAGAGGTATACAAGGCCCCTCGATCTGTTGTTTTTGTCGAGCTGCAGAAGAGACAATTCATCACATTTTCCTTAATTGCCCTTTCGCTCAAAGCTGTTGGGACCAGTTAGTTAGTCCTCTGGAAATCAATAGAAGATTTGATCAGGTAAACAACCTTCAGAGAAACTGGAAGAAAGAATATCCTTTGAACAGGAGAGGCAAGAATAACCTCATAAGAATTTGGAAATGTATCCCAGCTACGCTATGTTGGAACATCTGGTTAGCTAGGAATAACTACGTTTTCAAAAATGGAAAGCCAACAATAGAAAGGATCATCGCCAAAACAATTGCAGGGATCTCAGAAGCTATCAGTACTAATCATATAGCTCTCCCAGATCAACAAAGTTGGACAAAGGAAGAGAAAGAATGGTATAATAGCTTCAATATCAGTCATTCACAAAGTTCCCCCCCTCAGCCTAAAGCAACGCAGAAGCACAACAATTGGAAACTTAGGGGAGAAAAAGAGGAAATAAACAAATGGATTCTTGCCCAGAACCGTCCCCTTCTTCTATTTGACGGAGCTTCAAAGAGCAATCCCGAGAGAGCCGGTGCTGGGGGTATAATTAAAGATCAGAAGGGGAACCTCATATGCAGCTACGAATGGGGGCTCGAAACAGCCAGCAACAACGTTGCAGAAGCATATAGCATGTTACTAGGTTCCTCGATTCTCCATAAGCTTGGAATGCGGAATGCCTTAATCCTTGGGGACTCGGCAATCATTATCGTAGCAATGAATTCAGGCAAGGAATTCAATAAAACAAGCCTCAACAACATCAAAGAGCGGATAATTGACAATATGAGACACCTGGGGGAAGTCACTTTTATGCACGTGTTAAGGGAGAACAATGCAGATGCGGACTCTCTAGCGAACAAAGCGGTCAACCGGCAGCAAGGACAGGTCAATGAGAATGGCAGAAACTATGAAAGAGCAATCCCTTAAGAATCTTAGTTGTCTGACAGATTTCAGGATTAGCCTCTGCAGAATTTGTCAATACCCCAATCCCACTGCGGGCTCTACCCCACTAAATCCTCCCTTCTCTCTCATTTTGCCGGCGTCTCCCTTACACCTTGATCTTAGAGTATCTCTCCCTCATCCTCCTCGTGACTTCCCCTTCGAATTTGCAGTTAAACGTCCTCTCCACACTTGCGAACTCTCCCTCCTAAATCCACAATCGGATCTGTTTGCAGTTCCCCAAGCAAATTATCTCCTCCCCGACTGCCCCCTCCCACTCCTTTATATTCCCCCTCCTTCCCATTCGTTTTTCACTCCTCTCTCGCATATCCAGTATCAGTTTGGGCTAGTGAAGTTCTCAGAGCAAGGAAGCTCTCTCAGCGGCAACAATCAGCCATCCCCAGCACCCGACCACCTTACCAGCGTCCAGCAAGCAAGCCTCCAGAGTTTTATCGGCCCTCAGGCATTTCACTCAGCGCTCAGGTATAATTCCAGTATTCAGAAAATCGTTTTTATACTAATCAGTTTGCTCTCAGTCATGGCAGAAAGACAGCAACCTGGAGCTCAGAGGGATGGAGCTAATCCGCTTGACAGAGTTCTGGACAATGACACCTGCACCCTTTGCAGAGAGCATTGTTGCATGATTGCTCGCTTTGTGAAGCACCACAACGAACTCCGGGAGGACTTCATCGCAGACAGCCGATCCAAGCGCAAAAAGCTGGAAAAACATAAGAAGGAAATTGAGAGCCTCAAGGACAAGTGTGAACATCTAGAGGAGGCAATCAAACACATTAAAAGCATCACGGAGAGCATGCATGCAGAGGCTTCCTCAAAAGACAGTCAACAGGAACAGCAGAAAGAAGCTCAAATGGAGGACACAGTGAACCAATTCCGGAGTTAATCCCATGAAAAGCAAAGTTTGCCTAATAGATGGCCTTTTTGTAAGACAGTATAGTAGATATCTTTTTCAGTACTCTTTTTTCAAGTTAAACTCTCAGAAGTCAAGGGCTGCGCCCCTCTTTTGGACTTCTTTACTTATCTCTCTTCTAGCATCCTATGTATTTCCCCTGCTTTCTGCAGTTTTTATAATATATGAGTAGACGACCTTGTAAAAAAAAAATAAATTTAATATGATTTGTTTTTCTCCATTATGCATAATTTATTTATTTTAGAATTTTAAATAAAATAAGAAATGTTTAATTAATTATAATTACATAATTAAAAAAAATTAATTTCAAATTTTACATATATACTATTTTGGAACCAGAATTCAAATTATATACAAAATTATTAATTAATTTATTTTAAAAAAATTAAAAAAAATATAAAAATTAATTAATAATAATTAAATGCTTTTAAAGTTATTTTAATTTCAAAATTTACATATATATTTCTTGAAACAATAATTCAAACCATATTCTTATAGAGATAGATAAATATATTATTTTAACTATGAGGGGTGTGTTACAGATCCATTTGGGATATCAACCCCAACTTACAGGTCAATGTTATTAAGGCTCATTAACCCCTAATACAGTTGTTACATGCCCTAAAGAAGTTAGTCATCAGAATGCCTTACTCCCAAAGAGGTTCCATCAAAGAAAACATCCAAAAGTGCCCTTAAGGAGATCAGCGCAGGAAGCCTTCTATCAGGCTACAATGCATTGTAGGAGTTACATTGGTTGAGTGCTATGCATCGCACTTAGTCCCTCTTTAACCTGCGATGAGCAAACTTGGGCATATTTCCATGAGGGTTTGAAGATTCCTTACCCATTGGAAACCTCTAGAAGTTTCTTAAGTGCCACCTGCCCCTCTGAGTTCGCCCTTGGATGACAAAGAGAATTAGGAAACATCAATCTCCTATCCCCTCTTTCATGGAACTAATTTCTAAAAATAGAAAGGCATTCATCATCACCATTGATGACACAACCTCCTTCACTCATCTATAAATAGATCACTCATCTAAGAGATCTGGAGGCTGAAAAATACTGAGTTGTAAGGAGGTGCTGATGGTATGAGAATTGAGTCTAAGTATTGTGATAATGTTGGAGTGTCTTGCTGTTCATGAGGTGAAGAAGGATTGAAATTGGAAGTACGACGCTGGATCGAGCTCGTGGGTTGTAATCTTTCCTCTTATCAATAAAGCTCTTCAATATTTTTCCCTTATGTTTGAGTAATCTGTTAATGCATTCATATGTTTACCATGCTTTCGATTCCATGTTATTTATGAATAATAGATCATTATGCTTTGACGGGTCTTTGTTTCTGTAATTGCGCAGGTACTTTCCAAGCGAATTAAGTATGGAAAGGAGCAGCGAGATCATTCTAAGGAGAGAGATCAAGCATAGGATCAAGCGAAATTTGCAAGTTGGTTCCTTATAATCTTTCTCTTATTTGTTGTTTATAGGAAAAATAGTGAATTGTTTTGACTGTTGTTTCTAGGTTAGCTACCAAACCTAGAGGGTTAGCATTTTGAAGAAACACTAATTATTCCCGAAACAAACTGGCGACTCCGCTGGGGAACTTTTTCCCTTTTTGGTAGCTTAGTAGCCTCTTAGAACATTCCAATATATTGTACTTGCTGTCGTTTATTGAATACAAGTCTAATCCACTGAAAATTGAATCAAATTTGAGGCAAAAACACCTTCAAAATTGCTCATTGTAATCATCGCACTGTCCTTAACTAAGACCTGCGATGCATTGCATTTCCCACATTGGTACAGAGAGATTCAGTGCACCGTCTATCACTACAGCCTGTGCTGATCTCTTGAAGATCAGTTTTCCCATCTAGGAGCTAAAGTTTTTGTCAAATTTTCATCTTTCATTGGATTGCTTGTTGAATATGAATGATGTCTCATCTCTGAAATCAACCTCTCATTTCCTTAGTTTGGTTTCACTTAGTTTGGATTGTTAGATGTTTTTTATGTATTTGTTTTGTCATTTGCAATCGATTGTCGAAAAGAAGTTTGATTGATTGTTCTGTCAGTAGAAAAGTGTCGTAAAGTCGTCATTTTCTTCAAAAAGTGAAGTGTCGTAAAATTCCCCTTCATAGACAATCAATTGATCTATTTGTGCATTTGATTTATATTTTCATTTAAAGTGTCGAAAATCTTCATTTCTTCAAAATTGAAAGTGTCGTTCAATCTTCCTTTCTCTCTTAAAAGGAATTTTTGTAAATCGCCAATTTTTTATGAAAAGGTTCTGAATCATTTGTGCATTAGTTTTTCTTATTGCATCATTCACATTAAAAGAAACTAAAAATAAATACATGCAATTTGCATTTTAGCGCTTGAGTTTGTGTGTTAAAAGGAACGTTTAGGGAATTGCATTAGTTTGTGCTCCTTGTTGATTGTTCAAAAGTACTTCTATACTCTATCCCTCATAGTTAGGATTTTCATTGTTGAAAATAAAAGAAAAGAGTGCTTCTCATACTAGTTTCATTTTTAGGAATTTCAGAACACATTTGGCAGTGAACCCTCAAAGGCAAACTTTTTAAGCAAGATCAAATTAAAACAAACATCAATTAAACTAACAACGCTTTGGAACTTAACCAAAAACCTCTAGAGGTCTAGGCTAGAGACATGTTCTGGCGTCTTTAAACCTAGTGGATGTCATCCTCATTGAAGGTTGGGTGATTCCTCCTCTTTAATCTGATAAGTGCTAGTACAAACTTGTGCTCCCTATACTGTCGTGTATATAGTGGGAGACCCCAATATGTTGAAATCCTTTATCCCTAGGAAGCTGAGTTTGCCACCTTACCGATCGCAACACACCGAACACAACATTTGGGAAGATTGACTATTGTAAGTAAAGTACTTGGTAATTTCTCTTTCATTTATCACCAAGGTGTATATTGCAGTTTTGCGATTTGTCCGGTAAACCCTCTTGTCTAGAGTCCCCAGAGTAGTCACTTTCATTCCTTTTCGACTCTTTAAAACTAAAAGGATCATCTGAGCACTTTTCCTTTGAGGCTCATTAAAAATCGAAGGTGACTAGAGTCCTCTTTTGTTTTTTCTTGACTCTTTAAAATTGAAAAGGCGAAGTTGTGTTCCAGTATCGTAAAATTAATTGACCACAAATAACATCCTTATTCCTTAGTTGAGTTTACATTGATAAAGTAATTAGCAATCGTGGAGGAAAGTCAGCCCAAACCCCATCGTTTGCGGAGAACAGTGAGTCAAGCACTTCTGCCTCCCGAAGCAACACCAATTCAGACAAAATGGTCTCATTTAACTGAGTCTAGTACACCAAGAACTCTTAGTTCTTCAGCTTCAGAGACTCCAATTACTCTAATTATTTCTGGTACATCTGTTCCTAAAGAGGAAATTTCACAGTTACCTGAGGACATTAGCACTGATCCTAGTGTAGCAGCAACCGAGCTTTTCCAACAACAAGTTGATACTCAATTTGAAATTGTTCAACCAGGAAGTGCTTTTGAACTTGAAACAACTCCATCAAGAGTTGATCCAGAATCTATCCCAATTCAAATAGAAGTTACATCTGAACCAGAAGTTGTTCAGGAACCTCCCTTTGAAATTGTTGTTCATTTACCTGAACATCTGGACTTCGAATATCAACATTTAGAA
Source organism: Pinus tabuliformis (assembly GCA_031772625.1). Classification (NCBI taxonomy): domain Eukaryota; kingdom Viridiplantae; phylum Streptophyta; class Pinopsida; order Pinales; family Pinaceae; genus Pinus; species Pinus tabuliformis. Next base: position 297,012,446 of record CM062806.1, read on the forward strand.
GTTGTCACCCCTCCAACATCAGTCACTGTTGAAACTACATTTTCTTCAACACCAGAAATCTTTTACGGACCTGACGGTCAACCTCTTCCACCGGATTTGATTGCCATAGAAGATATAGTAGAGGATTCCACACCTGGAACCCCGTTTCACTTTGGAACTGGGATTAATTTTTATCCTGCTACTCTTGATTACTTTCATTCATATGATCCTGCTCCTTTGCAAGTTCCCATTGAATCTTTAAGATAGCTTTTGGGCCAGTTAACTATGGCTGAACAACCGTCAACGTCCAAGACTGTATCATTTGATGCAGCTGCAACATAAACTTCTGTTGTAACTCCTTCTATGTTTTCCACCACACCTGAGTCAAACCTATACGGTGAATCATCCATCCCGGTTGGTTACCAATCATTGTCTGGAACCCACTCAGGGGTTGCTTCTGCACCATGGTCGACACCCATAAACTTGTCCGGAATTCTATCTAGTTTTTCTCAAATGGGAAGTCAACAGTTTGATCCTACACATCAGTATCAGACTGGGCAGTCTAGTCATCAAGGACCTGTATATCCATTAAATACTAGATTGCTGCCGTATGGAGAGCAATGTGCTTATTCACCACATCCTCCCTACTCTGGGGGACAACCATATGGTAATTTCCCACAATATTCTAGTCAACCTGGGATTAGAGCTAATCAATGGCAACCAGTAATGCCAACCCAACCAAGACTTGTGTATCCAACACAACCAATGCAAACTGGGTCAAATATTCCTGCTACACCTGTTGTTACTACTCTGTCGTAGTCACAAGCTCAAACTGTTGTATCTCAACTGGCACAAACTGATCCTTCTTCCTTGCGACCACAAGTTTCAAGTCAAGAGGTTAAAGTTTCTCAAGTTGTTATACAACAACCACTTCTTTCTAGAGCCCAGCAACGACCTCAGGTTAGTATACCTCTATCAGGAATAACCCTGGATTACACTGGTATAGTTGATCCACAACTTCGTCAATCTTTCATTACTGGGCAGCAATAGTTGGTTCAACAACCATGGCTACCACAATTCCAACAACCCCAATTCCAACAGTCCCAACCTCAGTTTGGATTTGGTTCACAAGCTCAAACTGGTTTGGGTCAATATCAAGCCTACCAAGGACCTGGGCAACATGGCTTTGCAGATTATGGACAACCACAATTCCAATCCAGTTATCAACAATCACCTTATACTGGTTTTGTCCAACAACCTTACCAAGGTTACCAAATGCAGATGCCCTATGTTGGTATGCAAAGACCTATGGCACAGGCAATTCCATCATATCCTGGGTATGCTCAACCTGACTTGAATCGACAGTTGCCATTCGTAGCAACTTTAGAATTACCAGATTTAAACCGGCTCACTAATGATCCAATTGCATATGCACCCTGGTGGCCGGTGATTCCCCATAAGTTACCATCTGATATTCCAAAGTTTAATGGAAATCCTGGAGAAGACCCATCGAATCATGTTATGACCTTTCATCTATGGTGTTCATCCAATACTTTGAATGATGATTCGATCAGACTTCGTCTTTTCCAAAGAACGCTTACTGGTCTAGCTGCTAAATGGTACATTGAATTACCAAGAGCTTCTTTCGATAACTTCACCATTTTAGCCACCACCTTTTTGACCCACTTCCAGTTACCTATCAGATACAAAACTGGAATGGAACTCTTGACCAACTTTAAACAAACTACCTCCACCCATATATCTAATCATATTCATGAGTGGTGGCGTCGTCGTCGAATGGTTAAGACGTATGTTCCCGATCAACTTTTAGTTGAGTGGTTCATAAAATCCTTGTTTCCATCTATCATCGAGGATGTGGCAAAAGGAGGAGTTGTCACAGAAGAGCAAGTTATCACTTTTGCCCAATACTTAGATTTTATCTACACACAATCTGGCACGCTCTATGATAAAATTCTTGATGCACCTAGACCATCCTTTACTGTTCCTCCACCTCCAAAATCGAGCAGGGACTCTCATGCCAGTGATGGTGTAATCAGTTCGTAAAGCACACACATTAGCAAGAGGACCATCTGGTCAAACTCTTGTTATTTCCCATCAAATTGCAAATCCATCAGAAAACCCTCTTGCCTGAGATTAACGCTGTGTTGTTTGAGAAAGGAAAAAAACCAAAGCAACCAAGAGGTAAGAAAAAGGGGAAGAATAACAAAAAGAAACAAGAAAATTCCACTCCTGAAAAATCATTTGAATCCCCTACTGTGGTTAGGAAACCTCCTTATCCGTGTCTAACATGTAATGATGAGCATTATACAAGAGATTGTCCACATCACTCTGAGGTCTCTAAACTTCTAAAGACTTCAAATACCTTAGCAGTGTTGACTGATCCATTTCCAAGCCCAGAAACACATTTGGTTGCAACTGATAATGCTTCCACATCCCAATTACTTATGTTGTCCATTGCACATCCGCAAAATGATGTTTTGATGTCAACAAGGAATAAAGATAATGGGAATCCATCGTTGTCGAATAACTAGGCTACTGATCAACCTAGTACTTCAACCTCAACTTTGTCAAAAGTTGTTCCACCAATTATACTTGAATTGACGATAAAGCCACCAAAGGGAGTTGTGCACAAATCAACATTCAATCCTTGTGCTCGATCAGCTCAAGACTATAATATAGTAGAATATCTGGCTCAATCCCCTTCCACTATGTCAACACTCGAGGTGTTGCAAAAATGTCCCTCCCATAAAGAAGCTTTATTGATAACAATAGGTGGAATAGATCCTACTGATTCAAATCTTGTGGTTTTTAACCATGCAGGATATACACCATAGTTACCGGCACAATTAGCTTTCTTAATACAAGTAAAATCTCTCAATAAAAATTTCCACCAAACTATTATTGATGAGGGAGCCTCTACTTGCATTATTTCCATGAGCTGTTGGAAAACTCTTGGTTCGCCTCCCTTGTCACGATCATCAACTACATTAAAAGCATTCGATGGAAGAGCATACACTCCGTATGGGATTTTAAGTAACCTGCAAATTGAACTAGGGGGAAAAACAGTAAATGTTGAAGTCGAAGTAGTTGACGGACTCCTTGATTACAACATTTTACTAGGAAATCCTTGGGTATACGCTGCGGTTGTTGTTCTTTCCACATACTTTCGAACAATTGCATTTCTCTTCAAGGGTGGAATCACAGTCATCGATCAACTAGCCTTCTTTGCCAATAGTTCACAGGCTACGGGAAGCATTCCGCTGATACATGCAAACTCACCATCACTTCAAAATGTTGGAGTAGGGCTCCTTAAAGATCCTTCCCTGATGGGCACTTTTACCCTCCCGTCACCATCTGGTTTTGCAGAAGTGGCAAGAGTGGAGACCTGCAACATGATTTCTTTTGCATCATCTGATTTTAAGAAGATTTCCAACTGCTTTGAAAGTGATGGTCATAGCGAGGCAATGCTGCCAAGCCCCATCGAATCGACATAGCAATCAATTTTTCGGGCTTGTGCGGCAAACCCTAATCCGCACTCAACAATTGCATGGGTAGATAGGTCATTAGAATATGGTACCTCTTCGGATCCTTTTTCACGTATACATTCTATGGATGAAGGAATCATCCAATCAATGATGATAGGAGAGACGTCGTGGGAAGATTATCATCATCGTTCCCACCTTCGAGATGAAAATGAAGATTATTCAAATGAACTCGATCACCCATCGATTGTTGATTTCTTGTTGAATTCTGTAAATACTGTAGATTCTGAGCGTAATTTGTCTAACATAGAAGAAACAATTTCTATAAACATTTTGACCAAGCCCAACATTGTAGAAAACATTCATGTCAGCAAATATTGTTCTCCATTGGAACTATATAATTACTCTGCTCTTTTTCATGAATTTCGAGATGTGCTTGCATCGTCTTATGAGGAGATGTCAAGCATCAACTCAAGCATTTTTTAACATGAGATTAAAATGTCGCCTGATGTCAAACCAGTAAGACAACGGCTTCGACCGGTTCATCCTAAGAAAGCCGTTGCCATTAAAGCAAAGGTTGAAAAGCTTTTGCATGTTGGCTTCATTTTCCCTGTACCTCTTACTGAATGGGTATCTAATATTGTTCCAGTGATGAAAAAACAAGGGACAATTCGAGTGTGCATCGATCATAGGGATGTAAATCAAGCATGTCCAAAGGACAATTATCCTACACCCTTTATCGACCGGATTATTGACGAATGTGCTGGTTGTGAAATCTTTTCATTTATGGATGGATTTTCTGGCTACAATCAAATCAATATTCGCCCACAGGACCAATCAAAAACTGCATTTATTTGTCCGTGGGGCACATTCGCTTATCGAAAGCTACCTTTTGGTTTGAAGAATGCAGGGGCTACATTTTAGAGGGTGATGAATTATGCCTTCCATGACATCAAACACATTGTTCAACCCTATCTTGATGATTTGCCTGCTCATTCGCGAAAACGGATTGATCATCCGCAACATTTGAGAGCAACATTTTTACGATATCGAAACTACAAGATAAGACTCAAACCGCACAAATGTGTGTTTTTTGTTGGCTCTGGTCGATTGCTCGGATTCGTAGTTACGAAAGACGGAATTTGACTCGATCCAATAAAGGTGTAGGCAATCTTTGACATGCCTTCACCTTCAAATTTATTACAGATACAGAGAGTTGAAGGGAAGGCAAACTTTCTGAGGAGGTTCATTCCAAACTATGCCGAATTAGCGAAAGGTTATACACGTGAATTGAAGAAAAGGGTTCCCTTCCATTGGGACCAAGTAGTGCAAGCTTCTTTTGATGCTCTCAAAGATTCAATGATTAGAGCATCATTAATATATGCCCCAAACTATCGAAAAGACTTTTACCTGTATCTTGCTGCTGCAGATACAACCATTGGTATGGTTTTAGTTCAAGAGGAAAGTGGAACCAAACATCCTATTTATTATTTAAGTCGTAATCTCAATGATACAGAAAGTAAATATTCATATGTTGAAAAGTTAGCTTTGGCAGCCGTTTAAGCCATACAGAGATTTCGTCATTATGCCCTCCTTCGCAAAACTACCATTGTAACAGATTGCAACCCTATGACATACATCTTGTCACGTCAATTGCTGGGGGGAAAATATTTTAAATGGATAGTTATCTTGCAGGAGTTTGATTTAGAATTCATCAAATCTAAATAAAAGAAATCTCTCGTCTTTGTTAAGCTACTTTGCGGTCTTCCCTCATCCTCCAATGATTTAACTTCAGAAGCAACAATCTTGGATGAGTCTCTGTTTCTAATTTCTTCAAGTGATCCATGGTATGGAGATATATTGATCTATCTCCAGACCCAAGCTTTTTAGCCTAATACCTCTCACTCTGAACAACGACGTACTCGATACCAAGCCAAAGATTATCTGATCATTGGTGATACACTTTATCATCATGGTGTCGATACGATCTTATGTAGGTGCCTTACTCATGAGGAGGCCGAGAAAGCTTTGAATGAATGTCATTCAGGTGCTTGTGGGGGGAATTTATCTGGTTACACAACTGCACAAAAAATTCTACGAGCTGGTTACTTCTGGCCATCTATATTCAAAGATTGCATTCTTGCTATCAGAAGTTGCCATGCTTACCAGATTTTTGATCGTAAAACCAGATTACCACCTGCACCATTGCATCCAGTCGTCGCTGTTGGCCCATTCGCAAAATGGGGCATCAATTTTATGACATGTAACCCCACCTCGGCCTAGGGGCATGGGTATATTATAGTCACTGTCAACTATTTTACAAAACGGGCCGAGAAGATGCCTACATTTAACAACAATGGCAAAACGGCTACTCTCTTTCTTTTTAACCATGTGGTTTCCATGTTTGGTGTACCACAAGGTATAGTTACAGATCATGGGTCAAATTTTCGCAATCACATGATGATCGAATTAACTACCAAATTAGGACTGTCACATGATAGTTCTACTCCATACTACCCGCAAGCTAATGGACAAGTTGAGGCAATCAACAAAGTCCTTAAGCGCATGTTGCAAAGAATGATTGGAGTCCATAAACGGAATTGGCATTTAATCCTGTACTCAACTTTGTGGGCATATCGAACCTCGGTAAGAAATGCAACTGGATTTACACCCTTTCAGTTGGTGTATGGTTTGGAAGCAGTCTTACCAATCCAATGTGAAATCTCATCCCTTAAACTCGCAATCGATCTCCTATCTGAAACTTCTGAAGAAAAAGCGTGTTTCTTGGAATTAATCCGTCTGGATGAAACCGGTCATGATGCCGCTTTGGCTAACGAGGCACATAAGAAACGCATCAAGGCACAATATGACAAGAATCTTAAGCCTCGAGTCTTCTCAGTAGGTGACCTGGTCTTGCTTTACGATCAGGATTTTGACAAATTAGGAGCGGGAAAATTTGAAGCATTATGGATGGGCCCTTATATTGTTAAACCTATGTTAACAAAAGGTGCCTACGAGTTAGTGGATTATGATGGGATTCCATTGTCGCAACCCCAAAACGGGTTGTATCTTAAACGTTACTATGCTTAGTTAAGTGTAGTAAAACTCACTCTACATATGCTTTGATTGCATTTTTTGTGTGTCAGTTTTCTTTTTAGAGTTTTTTTTTGATTAGGTAATCCACTTCACATTTGTTGCGGATCTCGAACTTTTCAGAACCATTTTTTGGGTATGCCAATGGAGCTAGTCGTAGTACATAGAATCTTTCTTTTGCAGCATGGGCCATTTTCACTCCTAGCGGCGAGTTAGTGAGTTTCAGAGGGATAAGTATTGGTCAATCAACAAATAACATCGATGAGTATAGCGTGTTGATTTAACTTCTCTTTGATGCCGTTTCACATGGCATACGTTGAATCATTATTAGACTAGACTTACAACTTGTCGTACTACAGCTTACTAGCATCTATTCCATCCGAAACCCAGCAATTCATCGCATGTTCCTTAGAGTTCGAATTTTGGAAAGACATTTTGAATTTATTCAATATCAACATATTTCCAGAAATTTAAACACATTAACTGACTCTCTAGAAAACTATGTGTTAAATAGACATTTGCAACATATGTAAAGAAAACATTTTCAAATCACATCATCATTTGAACAAGATTTCATCACTTAACCACAATAAAACTCTGAAAGTCAAATAGATAGTTGTATATAAGTTTTTACAAATAGTTTGTGTCCAAGACAAAATTGGTCATCTGACCCAAAAACTCAAAAATGAATGTAGAAAATATCCTAATAGACTAGTGTTGTTGATGATAACAGGTCACAGCCTGTGCTATCATACGTAGGAGTCTCATCCAGCGACTCGGTATGCCAATGGTATGGCGCTGCAATCTCATGGGTAACTCCTCAATCCGGACATCCAGAATACCGAGGGTTAAACCCTCTATGTGATCCTGCAACTGAGCCAAGGTCTCTGCTATGTCCAAATCTCTGAGAACTACCCTCCAACAGCACTCTGCACTGGCGCACCTGCCTCCCGTGAGCGTACCACAGGTTGAACGGATTCAACATCTGCATACATATATAATTTTTTTTTAGTGTTGCTAATAATAAAAAAACACAAAAAAGTAAAAACTTCAATATAGTGTGGTCGAATCAATTTACCAATAACGCTACACTGTTCCCCAACTAGTAATACCAGATCTGGATCACCATGGAAGTCTATCCCAACATATGGATATTCCGCGAGGACCATCTCCTAATGGTCAAACCACTCGAAGAAAGTGAAGGAAAATGAGATTGATGACTGGCCAACATGCCTAGCCATAAGATCTACCCACCTCTGCATCTGTGGGTCCCTAGGTCTAGGTACTCCTAGAGAAATGTGTTGTGGCTGCATAAGTGGGATTCTCTCCAAGGCGAAGGAAATCAAGATAGACCCATAACCAAAATTTTTTGTCTTCCCAGTCTTCACCTTGGTCAGTTGTTCTCTCATAGATGGAAGAATTGCCTCACACCAGTTGAATACCTTTGGCTCCAAGCACTCTAAAGCATGCTGCATATAAGATCTGTTTGCCAAATGTAAAGCCGCACTACCAGCCAGTCTGGCAAGGGTAAAGAGGATTGTTCTCAAAGGTAGATCACTAACATCTCGGATATGAATCTTTCCATCTCTGCTGGGTTGAGATCCTTCCTGATAGAACTGATGAATATAATCTCTCACTGATTCACCTCCTCTGGTGAATCCTGATAATGAAATGGGGGCACCCCACCTCGATAAACCTGTCAGAAAGTAAACATCCTCGATGGTAAAGGGGATCACTTTTCCCCTAATGTGAAAAACCTGGTTAGTGGGATCCCAAGCATGAACAAGATACTGTAGCAATTCAATTTGTTTCCGCATGCTGGATTAATGAAAGTGTTTCAGCGACCCATAGTTCCTTAAGGCATCAACTGTGCCCTGATCATTTAAGAAAATCATGTCTTGTGCCTCGTGTTCTCATTCTCTCCATGTAATGACCATTTTGATCCAATGAATGTTTGAAACACAACCATTAGACAAATTAGGATCTAACTTTTGCAAAAAATAGTTAAAACTTTGGAAGAAAATAACTGTTTAATTTTGGCTTTTGCGCTGATTGCACTCCCCCATTAGAGGCAGTGCGATGCATTGCAAGCTCCCTTTTAGATGCATGAAATGCATCGCACCTTTCAACATAGAAGAGTGCGATGATCAGGAGAACGCAAAATGAAACCCTAGGGGCCTAAAAAAACAAAAAAATTTGCTCAAAATTGAAAATGAATGGAATGAAATTGAAGAGAATTGGGATAGCTCCTACCTGGTCCTAACGGCACGAAAAATGATCCACATAATCTTTCGCAATTAGCTGGTGAAGTTAGCGGTAAAAGACTGCTCCAAAGCTCCAAATCAAACGGTAAAAATAAAATGGCTTAAATGAATTACCAAACTTGTTTTTATATTTACTTTTGCATGTAAATCAAGTGAATGTTAGTTTTTTAATTCATTTTTATCCACGAACATGTATTTTGAATCATCTTTGGTGGAGTTTTGAGCAGGATGAACGACCAGAAGCAGAATCCGATATACTAAATGGTAAATTGAGCATCTTTGACCGCAAAGCAAATTTTTGTTTCTTTTTCAAGCTTTGATAAAAATGAAAAGAAACCATAGAGTCCTCTTTAAACTCTTTTCAGACTCTCTAAATAAGAAAAGATTGTCGAGCGCTTGTCTATTCCAGCTCATTAAAGGATTGGAAATGACATCTCTCTTGTATTATTTTATGCTTTTTTGGACCCGAGAGATTATTTTACGAAAAATAACTTATAGAGTTTTCTTTTCATCCCTTTTCAAACTCTCTAAACATGAAAAGGACCGAGTTATCTTTGTCATTAAACTCGTTAAAATATCAAATAGCAACAAAATTGTCCATCTAGACAAGGCCGAGTTTCACCTTTGCTAGACTCGTTACAACATCAAATAGTGAAGGGTTCACCTGCAGGGTGAATTATACACCAAGCATATGTTATCCTCCTCAAACTTGATAAATATAGAGAGGTACTGGTCAATAATGACTAGGTAAAATGGGAAAAGTTTTGAAAAGCTTTTGGTAGCGAGTAGCTCTTGAACATGACACTTTCACCTCATCTTCATGACTATTTGTGTTGGGTCATTCAGCTTGATGTTTATCGCACCATTAGTCTATCACACCATCCATTACTTTTGTTTTGGGTCAATGCTACCAATTCATCTTAGGGTCACTGATATGTTCAAGAGAAGTCACCCAATTAAAACTTAATCTGTTGCAATACTATAAAATAATGTTGCATTAATCGTTATCGGGATAATATCGGCGCGAGGAAAAAATCGTTTGGTACAAAAATATTCATTTTTTTTTTTTTTTAATATCTAAACCATCTACAACATAGAATAAATACATTGACACATAAATATGATAAAAGAACTAATATATAAGATGTTTAATATAATTTCTAGTGCTAAAATCACACATAACATTGAATCATGTCCTGAATAGTAAGTCCTGACTCTTGAGTCCCAACTCAGCCTCAAAATATCAACAAAAAATATAATAATGTATCTCATCATGTCATAATGTCATATAAAATAAAATGAAGAAAATAACTAAAGTCTAATCCTATTGATTTCCTCTGCCCCTCTTGCGAGAAAATGCCACAGCTTTCCCTTTCCCTCTAGATGTAGATGCTAGTGCTGGTGGAGTTGACAGTGGAGTATGTTGTGCTCTAGAAGCTGAAGAACTAGAAGTAGGAGCTATAGGAGGTAGACTACGTCCTCTACTGGTGGTAGGGTAGCCTGGGCAGGTGGTGTCACCTGGAAATATTACAATCTCCCAATCTTGAAATCCTGAAAAACTGATAAATCTGCTGGATTTTGAATGAAATCTAAAATTCTACTTTCTCCATATGAAATCCAATGAGGCCGAAACCACTCTCAAACATCCCGAGTCATTTCATGGTAATGTTAAAAATTTAAGTAAAAGGATGAAAATGAAGATTAAGGAGAATGTCACTTTTACTTTAAGAATTTAACATTACCATGAATAACATATCAATACTAGGGCCTAGACTTGATCATCAAGATGTCCCACTCAAAAATTATTTGTTTCTTTCAAAAAAAATTGCATTTCGAACATTTAGCATCCCTTATAAAACCATGTTGCCCCGACCCTCGGCGATAAATTGGGAAAAAATCACGTATAAAAAAAACGCGAGTATTACTCGCGATAATATCGGCTTCGGGAAAAAATCGCAATAAATCGATAATATCTCGATATTATTGTGATTTCAACAACACTGTTATAAACCTTCATTTTCATGCTTGCCATTCCTGAACCTTTGTGTCGTCAGTCAATTCCCATATCCAAAAATCATTTACCTCGTTTCGTGTCGTAGATGTGGGATACATCAAGGCCCTCCTACGACAAAGTTACTTCTTGTCGACATCAGCACATCATCCAAGAAGTTGACTTAGAAACACCCCTCCAGTGCCTTGGAGCTTGCATACATCAATGGCAGGTTTGTCGCTTCCGGTGATAGGTTGACATCAATGACCTTCAATTGAAATAATTTGTATGGTGTTCAACATCAAATCATTTATTCACACCATTCGAAATGTACTGTAGTACCTTGAGGGTCATCATTATTATTTGTGATTCCTCTCGCATCTGCTAACAGCTTACATCATTGGCTGGTAATTAGGCAATGTCTCTCCATGTTCAACCTCAGAACATCTATTCACATGGTAAGACTTGTACATTGAGTGAAGATTGAACGAGATTCAAGAGCCCAGATGTAGTTTCATCCATCCGGGCTGTGATATATTTGGGAGTACCAAATCAAATGTACAATGGTCATATACAGACAATGATCTTACTCATGAGTCTATATCTATAGACAACTATCTGATTTATGTACATGTAATGAAAGTTTATATGTTGAGCATGGGAATGCCTCCCTCAGCTAGTTCATGAAAAAATATCAAATTATCATGATGTATTGTATTGTAATTGATGCAGGTCACCTTTCGTTTCGAAACTTCCTATCCTTATGATAAAGCATTTCACCCAACATAGATATTTACGACTTCATGCTTTAGGGGGAAACTGTTATAGATCCATTTGGGCATATCAACCTCAACTTACAGGTCAGTGTTATTAAGGCTCATTAACCCCTAATACAGTTGTTACATGCCCTAAAGAAGTTAGTCATCAGAATGCCTTACTCCCAAAGAGGTTCCATCACAAAAAACATCCAAAAGTGCCCCTAAGGAGATCAGCGCAGGAAGCCTTTTATCAGGCTGCAATGCATTGCAGGAGCTACATTGGTTGAGTGTTACGCATCACACTTAGTCCCTCTTTAACCTGTGATGAGCGAACTTGGGCATATTTCCATGAGGGTTTGAAGATTCCTTACCCATTGAAAACCTCTAGAAGTTTCTCAAGTGCCACCTGCCCCTCTGAGTTTGCCCTTGGATGACAAAGAGAATTAGGAAACATCAATCTCATATCCCCTGTTTCATGGAAATAATTTCTAAAAATAGAAAGGCATTCATCATCACCATTGATGACACAACCTCCTTCACTCATCTATAAATAGATCACTCATCTAAGAGATGTAGAGGCTGAAAGATACTAATTTGTAAGGAGGTGCTGATGGTATGAGAATTGAGTCTAAGTATTGTGATAATGTTCGAGTGTCTTGCTGCTCATGAGGTGAAGAAGGATTGAAATTGGAAGTACGATGCTGGATCGAGTTCATGGGTTGTTATCTTTCCTCTTATCAATAAATCTCTTCAAGAATTTTCCCTTATGTTTGAGTAATCTGTTAATGCATTCATATGTTTACCATGCTTTCGATTCCATGTTATTTATGAATAATAGATCATTATGCTTTGACGGGTCTTTGTTTATGTAATTGCACAGATACTTTCCAAGCGAATTAAGTACGGAAAGGAGTAGCGAGATCAGTCTAAGGAGAGAGAGATCAAGTAGAGGATCAAGCGAAAGTTGTAGGTTGGTTCCTTATAATATTTCTCTTATCTGTTGTTTATGGGAAAAATAGTGAATTGTTTTGATTGTTGTTTCTAGGTTAGCTACCAAGCCTAGAGGGTTAGCGTTTTGAAGAAACACTAATTATTCCCAAAATAGGGTGAATCAAGAAAGTCTCTTTGTGTGATATCCCCACAAAATGTAAATATTTAATTTACTGCAAACTAAACAAACTGTTTATTATTTTAAGTTATAAAAACTATTCTTGAATTTAATTATGCAGAAGTGAAATAACAGTTACCTATAAATATTGTTTTACTTGTTAAAAGTAGTTAGGATTGATAGTTACATATCCCTAACTAATTTCTTGAGGATTTATTCAAGAAAGAGATAAGAAGATAGGGGTATATGAGATCAAGAGTGAAAGTGAGCGAAAAATAAAAGAAAAGAAAGAAAATATGTGCTGAGACGTCAGGCAGTTTTCTCTAGGCTATGTCTAGTTTGGACCAGATAGCTATGAGACAGTGGGTTCTCATAATAAAAATAGAAGGTTCTTGTATCTACGAATAACTCGGGGGGAGACTAACTTATATAGTAGTCTCAAGGTTGGGATGCAAAGTAGCCAGCAGCAAGGTCTAGTTGCAGACAAAACCTGGAAGACAACGAGATCCAAATAAGTGAAAATTCTCATAATAAATAGTTCGGGATCTAATATATATCTTTAGAAAAATATGTGCTTGATATTTGTTAATAAATAGTAGAGATAGAATAAATAGTAGAGATAGAAAGGTTAACTCAAGGCACCTTGTACATAATAGTTCATAGCAATCCCTAGGTGTCTAGATGAGAAGTAGATTTACTTTTCTAATTCCCAGAGAAATGTTTAGCCATTAATGGCTGAAATGGAAAAAAGGAACTGACAGAGTTTAGGTATGTAAATATTATAGCAAATGAAGAAAAAATAAGAAAACGAGAAATGCCAAGACTTATATATATATATATATATATATATATATATATATATATATATATATATATATATATATATATATATATATGCACATGAAGATTGAATACGCTCATGATCCTTTTATTAGATAAAGGAAACCTTGATCACCAGGGAAAGAAGGAACAATCTAAATATATAAGAAAATAATGCAACATTCATACCATGTAAAACAGAAACATTTAGCGTTGCAAACTTCCTATGTTAAAAGAGAAATTTAAAAACAATATTTAACTAAATTTATAAGATTGTGATAGTTATACACCCTTTGTACCATACATAACCAAAAATTCCTCCCTCGCAACCAGGTCAGGTTATTGTAACCTTGACCTGATAAACCACATTCGATCCATATTTTTTCAGTCTCAACTTAAAAAATAGACGAGTGTTTGGACCTCTATTTGGATGGAAATAGTGAGGCAATTACCGAAAAAATAATACACTACCTCGAAGGGGTTTATAGATAATTAAGAAAATGAAAAAAAACAAGAACTGCAAGTTGGAATAAACAATCCTCTTAACAACCATGCGAGTCTGTCGAAAATCTATTACCAGAGAAATGAAAAAAAAATAGAGCTGGGTTGGGGTTTTGATCTACTGATAACCATTTACTCAATATATACAAAATTCATTTCGCCTTAAAAGTCGGCAATGCTTCTAACAGTAAGGTTACAGTTATACAACTGATAAATTAAAAAGTTCATGTAGTAAAGTATTCCTTCTAGAGTCCAAAACCCTCCAACTAAGAAAAACCTTAACTAAACATACTGGGCAAGGCACAAGTACCCAGTAAATCAGCTAGAAAATCCATCGCCGTGGTAGAAGGGTCGAGAAAAGACTTTCGTCGGATTTTCACACAAACCTCTGTCACCTGTGAAACTCTCCAGTCCACCTGGGAGGAGTAACAAAGTGAAACTCTATTTGTAAATCAAAGACTAAAAATAAGCTGGTGAACAAAACTTGAATTTTGAGCTATTTAAAACATTACCTAGAATTGAACTACATGTAGAAACCCTCCTCGCTTCAGAACGCGAAACCAGGAACAAGATTGCACCCGCCAAAGGAATCCATATTCGAATATAAAGCATTTTTATGGTAAGTGGTAAGCCAAAAGGAAAACAACAGTCTCGTACTACAAAAGGATGGACCTGTAGTTACTGGGTACAAGGAAAATCCCTCTGCATAGCACGTTGTGCCTACTCCAGGAAGGAAGGAATGAGGAGGAGACAACACAACTCCAGAAGCATAGAACCTCGAGATTCTCCTCCACCGTTCGATTTTCCTTGATAGTTGGGCACCATAGATGAAGAGCCTTTCCCAATGTCAACAGTGAAGCAGTACCCCGGACGAAGACTCCATAGGGGCAATCACTCCGCACCTAGGCTGATCCCACATCCTCAGAGTTAATGAAATATATGTGCAAGAAGGGTGGCAAATTAAAAGTACAACTCAATGACACGATAGAATTAAATGTCTCGATTTAATCATAGTCGAATCTACGAAATGGTTAAGTCATGGTTTGACAGTAAGCAGACTAGTTGATTTAAAATCCAAGTAATGTATATTCACGTTAAACCCTTAGTCGTGACTAGTTTTCCTTTGATGATTTTGTAAAAGGAAAGTAACCAGACTTTAATATTTCGATGAAATGTAAAAGATAAAAACTTCATTGGAAGAAATTACAGTGACAATATAAATATGTACATTAACATTAAATGAATTCTGCTTAATATCATGTTACTTTTGGTATATATATATATATATATATATATATATATATATATATATATATATATTTACATATCTTGACATGTAGATGTGTGACATATGGTATGAGAGTGCTCAGGTTGCAAAACTGAGGCCTCTGGAATATAATTAAATAACAACATCTGTGACGTGCATATAGGAAGAAGGGAAATAGTCGGCATGAGGAGAACTGGAAATCCATTGCAAAGGTTCGTAACAGGAATAGTGTTAGCATCATTTCAAGAAGGCAATCCTGAGGTATGGGTGCAGTTGGGAGAAGATTCGCACAACACCAATACTGCTATCATGGAAACTGTACAAGAATTGAAGGATGAGATGGCCCGTTTGCGGGCAGATAATGAAAGGTTGATGCAGGAGCAAGAAATGATTATGAAGATTCTATCTGATAGACAAAATCATGGACCACTAATTCCCAGCCCTGAACACACAAATATCACTGGCGAATAAGAATCTTCAATTGAGAATGTGGAAACAGAGGGTGGCGAAGAGAATCATGAAGATGAATTAGATAATGTATCAGGACACAAGACACAAAAAAGGAAGAAAATGGAGATTTAAGGGGAATTTCATTAAATAAACCCTCCCCTCTTTGATGGTGAACAGGAATAGGCAGCGGAAGCTTATCTCATTAATATGAACAAGTTTTTTTAGTTGTATGAGTATGACCACAATTTAAAGGCTCGTTTGGCCATCTTCTAGCTACAAGGGAAATCCACCTTGTGGTGGGAAGAAGTAAAAATAGTTTGTGGTGTAAATGAACAAAGCATAACCTGGGATAAATTTCAAAGGTATTTTAAAGAAAAATATTTAATTGAAATATTCTATGACGAAAAGTCCAAGGATTTTCATGACCTTCGACTGGGTCAATTGTCCATGGATGAGTTCATAACAAAATTCACATCCTTACTTCGGTATTTCCCTTACATACGCGAAGACAAGGAAAAAGTACAGTGGTTTTTCAGCAGTCTTCAACAGTCTTCCACTATTCATGAAGGAATGATTTGAGTTTGATAACCCAAAAACCATGGACGAAGTTATAAGAAAAGAACAGATATGCTACCAGTAGAACAAACAAAAGGGTGATGTGGGAAAGAGATGGGTCAACAAAAAGGGAATTAAATTTGCTTCCAATAACAAGGGAAATAAGGTTGCAGTCAACAAAGGACTGTATAAAGGTCAAAATAGGCGGAACATGAATATAAATCAACCTAGATTTAAACTTCCAGGTGAAACCAAGATGAATGAGCAGTCAGGCAGAATGGAAGTAGAATTAACCAACAAACCACCTATACATTGTTGGGGATGCAAGGGCCCGCATTATGTCAAAAACTACCCACACCGCAAGGGAGATGATCATATTTCATAGATTCAAGAAGCATCTACTGTGGGAGAAGCAGCAAGAAGCATTCCCAAAATTAATGTTGCCCTTGAAGACCATCAGGTAGAATATCAGCCAGTAATGGTTGAATTTGAAGGTGAATTTTTGACTGAACCATATCCATTTTAATTGATCCCAAAGCTACTTTAGGTTATATTAGCCCCAAGATAGTGGAACAATGTTGTTTGCAAGATGTTAAGTTTAAAAATCCTTGGTTAGTACAACTAGCCACGAGAGAAAAAAGAAGGGTGTTGGCCAAGGTCAGCAACTGTCCCCTAATATTAGTTGGTCAGTCTATCATGGCATATTTGAATTTGTTACCCCAGGGATCATACGACATCCTTATAGGTATGGACTAGTTGGAAAAACATTGGTCCCTCACTAAGTGTAAAACCAAAACCATTAATTACCTTGGTGAGAAAGGAGAAAGACAGGAAATTCAAGGTATTCAAAAACCTTTGAAATTAAGGCCTGTGATAGCCTCCCAATTAGAAAAATGCATCAGAAAAGGTTGCTAGGTTTATGCAATACAAGAAGGGTATGATGATTCTAAGGATAAAACTATTTCATTAGAGAATATACTAGTGGTACAGAATTTTCCGGATGTATTTCTTGAGGAAATCCTGGGACTACCCCCGCAAAGGAACATAGATTTCACCATTGACTTGATTCTGGGAGTTGCCTTAGTCTCCCGAGCCCCTTACCGTATGAGTATACCAGAGTTAGCATAATTAAAAATGCAGCTACAAGAGCTGCTTGATAAAAAGTATATCCGTCCGAGTGTGTCACCTTGGGGAGCTCCGATGCTCTTTGTTAAGAAGAAGGACAGAACCTTGCGAATGTGCATGGATTATCGTTAGTTAAATAAGTTGACTATTAAGAATAAATACCCCCTCCCCCATATAGATGAGTTATTTGATCAAGTGAAGGGTGTGACCGTGTTTTCAAAGATTGACCTCTGCTCGGGTTACCATCAGATTAGGATAAAGGAAGAGGACACAACAAAAACTGCTTTTAGGACTCGTTATGGACATTATGAGTTCGTGGTGGTGCCTTTTGAACTGACTAATGCCCCAACAACCTTCATGTGCCTCATGAACAATATATTTCATCAGTATTTGGATAAGTTTGTGTTAATATTTATCGATGATATACTGATTTACTCCTGGAACATAGAAGAAGATAAGGAGCATCTCCATATTGTTCTGCAAGTTCTAAGAGAACACCAGTTGTACGCTAAGTATAGTAAATGTGATTTCTTAAAGAACAAATTTAGTACTTGGGACATGTCATCACCAATAATGGAATCGTAGTGGACCTAGAGAAAATAAGGACTATCATGGAGTGGTCAGTACCAAAGGACGTAGCTGACATAAGATCATTCATGGGTCTAGCGGGATATTATAGATGATTTGTGGAAGGTTTTTCTAGGGTGGCATACCCCATTACCTCTCTGCAAAATAAAGGAAAAACCTTTAGGTGGACCTCTAATTGTCAGAGTTTTGATCAGCTCAAACATTTACTTACCACCGCACCCATTTTGAGCATTTTTTATCCCAATAAAGAGTAAGTGGTTTGTACAGATGCTAGCAAAGAAGGTGTAGGTGGCGTATTAATGCAATAAGGAAAAGTTGTTGCCTATGAGTCAAGGAAGCTTAAAGAATATGAGAAAAAGTATTCGTCTTATGACTTAGAGTTGACAACAGTCATCCATGCCTTAAAGATGTGGTGACATTATTTAATGGGTAAGAAATATCTGTTAATGACTAATCATCATAGTCTATCAAACTATTTCAAACATCCCACTTTGAATTCTAGGTAGGCTCATTGGGCTGACTTCCTAAGAAAATTTGATTTTGAAATCAAACACTTGAAGAGAAAAAAGAACCGAGTTTCACATGCCTTAAGTCGATAGGTAAATTGTTTGTATGAGATTTCTTTGAGTGAATCCCGAACTAATTTTTATGAGCAGATTCAAGAAATAGCCATGCAATATTTAGAATAGAACCATTTATGGCAGCAAGATAAAATTCTGAACAACAATGAACAACAACTGAAATATGAGGTAAATTCAGAAGACTTTCTGATTTATAGGAAAAGGATATAGGTGCCTAATCAGAAAAATCCTAAAAATTTAATTTTAGATGAATATCATAAGTGTCCTTATGTAGGCCATCCCGGGTACCAGAAACTGATTACTACCCTTAGAAAAGATTTTTTCTAGCTTGGTATGAAGAAGGAAGTAGCAGAATACTTAGCCTGCTATCTCGAATGCCAGAAAGTGAAGGCAGAGCACCATCACCTAGTGGTATTATTCCACCCATTGCCTATTCCTGAATGGAAATGGGAGACCATATTGATCGATTTAATTTATGGGAATACCCAAGTCTAAGCGGAAAAGTCACTCAATAATGGTGGTAGTGGAAAAATTAAGCAAATCTGCTCATTTCATACCAATACAGTGAACTTATAGAGTGGTACAAATTGCTAACATTTTTATGCAAAACATTTTTAAATTGCATGTAGTACCAAGATGATCATTTCTGACCGGGATGTGAAATTTACATCACCATTCTGGAAAGCTCTATTTGAAAGATTGGGCACACAGCTACACTTTAGCATTGCTTATCGCGTTCAAACGGATGGGCAGACTGAGCAAGTAAATCAATTAGTAGAGGACATGTTGCGAACTTATTTAATGCAACAACCATCTAGATGGGAGGACTACTTGCGCTTGATAGAGTTTTCTTATAACAATAGATACCATACATCCTTACAAATGAGTCCTTTTGAAGTGTTATACAGGCGTAAGTGTAGGACACCCTTGATTTGGGGTGGTCCAAAGGAAAAATTAATGCTAGGACCATATATGTTAGAGGAAATAGAGGAGATGGTTAAAAAGGTACAAGACAATTTGAAAGCCGCTCAGGACCGGCAAAAGATCTTTGCTGATCAAAGAAGAAGTTTCTAGGAATTCCAAGTGGGGGTTCATGTTTACGTTCGGGTATGAGCTAAGAAAAGCACATTGGATAGGACTGGATGTGCTAAATTAGCACCCCAATTCTTTGGTCCTTTGCAAATTTTGGCTCGAATCGGATGAGTGGCTTACCAACTTGCCTTACCCAACGATATTCATGTGCACAATGTCTTTCACGTTTTCGTAGTTAAGAAATACATATATGATGCTAAGCATATAATCAATTGGCAAGACATTTAGGTGAAATATATAATATGTATTTTTTTTGTAAATTAGGACTTATTAAACAACTTGGTTGATGATTTAATTGTTTTGTTGCTCTGTATAGGTCGAAGCGGAAGGCAAGTTCTTGGTCTAACCCCTGGTTATACTTGATTGGAGAGAAGTAACATTGTAGAAATGAGTTATCACCCAGATTAAAGTGCAATCGTAGCACTATGGGCTGGAGGAGGCCACCTGGGAAGATGAAATGGTTATGAAGGAGACATTTCTGGACTTATTTTCAGAAGGAAAACATCGAGACGATGTTAAATCTTGGGGGAAGATTTGATATCCACAGACAACGTAAATATTTAACTTACTGCAAACTAAACAAATTGTTTGTTATTTTAAGTTATAAAATCTATTTTTGAATTTAATTGTGCAGAAGTTAAATAAGGGTTACCTGTAAATATTTTTTTACTTGTTAAAAGTAGTTAGGATTGATAATTACGTGTCCCTAACTAATTTCTTGAGTATTTATTCAAGAAAGATCAAGAGGATAGGGGTATTTGAGATTGGGAGGGGAAAATGAGAAAGAAAGAAAATAAAAGAAATAAAATATGTGCTAACATGTCAAACAATTTTCTGTAGGCTACGTCTCTTTTGGACCAGATAGTTGTGAGATGGTGGGTTCTGATAATAAAAATAGAAGGTTCCTATATCCAGGAACAACTCTGGCGGAGACTAGCTGATATAGTAGTCTCAAGGTTGGGAGGAAAAGTAATGAGCAGCAAGGTCTAGTTGCAGACAAAACCTGGAAGACAACAAAATCCAGATAAGTGAAATTTCTCATAATAAATAGTTAGATATCTGATATGTATCTTTAGATAAATCTATGCTTGATACTTTTTAATAAATAGTAGAGATAATCTATGTCTGATATTTGTTAATAAATAGTAGAGATAGAAAGGTTAACTCAGGGCATGTTGTATAGAATAGTTCATAGCAATCCCTAAATGTCTATATGAGAAGTAGATTTACTTTTCTAATACCTAGAGAAATGTTTAGTCATAAATGGTGGAAATAACAAAAAGGAACTAATAAAGCTTAGGTATGTAAATATTTTTTGCGAATGAACAAAAATTGAGAAGACGAGAATTGCCAAGACTTATATATATATATATATATATATGCAGACGAAGATCTAATACGCTCATGCTCCTTTTATTAGATAAAGGAAACGATGATCACCAAGGATAGAAGGAACAAATCTAAATATATGAGAAAATAATGCAACATTCATACCGTGTAAAAGGGAAACATTTAGTAGTGCGGACTTCCAATGTTAACAGAGAAATTAAAAAACAAAATTTAACTGAATTTATAAGACCACATTAGTTATACACCCTTTATACCATACATAACCAAAATTTCCTCCCTCGCGGTCAGGTCAGGTTATAGTAACCTTGACCTGATAAACCATGGTCGCTCCATATTTTTACAGTCTCAACTTAAAAAATAGACGAGTGTTTTGACCTCTGTCTGGACGGAAATAGTGAGGCAATTACCGAAAAAACAATACGCTACCCTGAAGGGGTTTATAGATAATTAAGAAAATGACAAAAACAAGAACTGTAAGATAGAGTCCAAGTTGGTTCAGGGTTTTGATCCACCGCTAACCCTTTACTCAATATATACAAAATTCATTTCACCTTAAAATTCAGCAATGCTTTTAACAGTAAGGTTACAATTATAGAACTGATAAACTAACAAGTTCATGTAGTAAAGTATTCCTTTTGCAGTCCAAAACCCTCCAACTAAGAAAAACCTTAAATGAACATAATCGGCAAGGCACAAGTACCCACTAAATGATCTAGAACATCCATCACCGCGATGAGAGGTCCGAGCAAATAATTTCTTCAGCTTTTCACCCAAACCTTTCTCACTTGTGAAACCCTATAGTCCACCTGGGAGGAGTAACAAAGTTAAAATTTGTGTGTAAATCAAATATTAAGAATAAGCTGGTGAACAAAACTTGAATTTCGAGCTATTTAAAACATTAACTGGAATTGAATTACATGTAGAAACCCTCCTCGCATCAAAATGCAGAACCGGGAACTAGAGTGTGTCTCCCAAAGGAAGCCTTAGTCGAATAGAAATCATTGTTATGGTAAGTGGTAAGCCAAAAGGAAAACAACAACCTCCTACTGCAAAAGGATGGACCTGTAGTTACCGGGTAAAGGGAAAACCCCTCTGTAGAGCACGTTTTGCCTACTTCCGGAAGGAAGGAATGAGGAAGCGACCGCACAACTCCAGAAGCATAGAACCCCGAGATTCTCCTCCACCATTCGACTTGCCTCGACAGCTGGGCACCATAGATGAAGGGCCTTTCCCAAGTTCGACAGTGAAACACTATGATGGACGAAGACTCGAGAGGGAAGATCACTTCACATCTAGGCCAATCCCACAACCTCAGAGTTAATGCAGCATGTGTGCAAGACGGGTGGTGAATTAAAAGCACAACTCAATGACATGATAGAATTAAATGTCTTGATTTAATCACAATCAAATCTACAAAACGGTTAAGTCATGGTTCAATGGTAAGCGGACTAGTTGATTTAAAATCCAACTAATGTATATTCATGTTAAACTCTTAGTTTTTACCAGTTTACCTCTGATAAGTTTGTAAAAGGAAAGTAATGAGACTTTGATATTTCGATGAGATGTAAAAGAGAAAACTATTGACTTGGGATATTCTTGTGAAGCTATTATTGGCAAGTCCGAGATTCTGTGTTCTTTGTAGGAAGGATAAGGAATCTATTCTCATTTATTTAAATATTGACTTGGGATATTCTTGTGAAGCTAGGATTGGCAGGTCCCGGATTTTGTGTTCTATGTAGGAAGGATGAGGAATATATTGATCATTTATTTATTTTTTGTTCTTTCGTAACTCATATTTCTAAAGAGATTTTCTCTTGTTTTTACCTCGATTCCTAGTGGAATGAAATCTTAGGTGAAGAGTGTCTCAAGACATGGAATCAAATGCTTACTTCATCTTCCCTTAAATTCCTTCTTATATTTGTACTGTGAGAAATTTGGTTAGGGTGAAGTTGTTGTATGTTTGAAGACTTTGCAGTTTTATATGAAGTTATTGTTTAAAATGCAAGATCGTATTATCTTCTGCAATAATATGATGGTTTAAAGAAAACTAAGTATTGGCTAGGGCACAAATTTTACATTTGAACTGTTTTCTATGTTGTATACCATGAGGATTTCCCTTGGGAAGTAGGTAAAATTATTCAAATTGTATGTGGATTCAAAATTCCTTGTGGATTGGTTCAATGAAAGAGCTATCTTAATGGTCTTTCATTTATAATCGTGGGAGTGAAAATTTACCAGCTAAATGAGAAATATGATGATATGATATAAGTTTATTAAACGTTGGGTAAGTTTATATCCTAGAGGTATCCAATAGTAATGTGTTGTCTTTTTTGTCATTTAATATTCTATCATATTCAAATATAATTTAGTTAAGTTTCAAAATATGTTTTATGTTATAAGACATATCTTGGATTTTGTTCTTAGCATAGTTTTCTAAGTTACAAGTGTGTTGCTATGAAGCAAAGGCATTATACTTAATTATTTTTTTAGTAATAAATTACTTAAATAAATTAAAAATTATAATATAAAATATATATATATATATAACCAAAGTTTTGAAACGTCTTCAAAGTGGAAGATACATACACCAAACCCTGTTACACATTGGAAGAAATATAAAACACGTTCCAAATTAAATATGATTTTCGGAAGCATGTGGGAGCCATAGGCCACACCATTTTTTGTAAAATATCTGAAGCCTCGAGAAGGCATGAGCTGGAAAAGGACGAAATTCCTCATCCTTTAGGGTTTGTTTTTTCTTCTGGTTTATATAGGAACCTTTCTAAGATGTTACGAGGAGAAAATGTAATGCAAGGATCAAGACGATTGTGTCAGGCCCTTAGAGGAGGCTATATAAGTAATTTTGCTAAAGTTCGTAAGAGGTCATGTTGTGTAATTGCCTTTATATGCAACCTGTGCATTTTCTATGAACCTGTGTGTTTATCGAATTCAAACACTCTGTCGTTCTTGTATTTGCCATGAAGTGGGTATTGTATTATTATTTTCCGAGAATCCATGAGAGTTTATTGATGGTTTGAGGCCTTGTTTTGTGTTGGAAGCTGGAGTACGAAAGTGAGCACATTGAGGTGGCTTTGAGGTAATAGTATCTCTGGTACTTGTCGAGATAACGCAGAGTGAACAAGAAAATCCTAACCAGACCTACAAGAAAGCCCAGTCCATTCGTCAACCTGTGAACCCAACTCTGGACAAGGTCCAATAAAGAATGACATATTGAAGATTTGGAGGAGATCGGTACATAAGAGAAATTGGGTGCACTGATAATTCGAAAGTAACGAAAGCAAGAAAAATCTCAAATTCCCCGAATTCAAGCATTCGAGCTTCAATATAAAATCGACATATGGAATAATGCATGAACCTCGAGTTTGTTGGATCCCGGATTGGGAGGAATTGAGGGTGGGACTCATGTGTCTGAGCCCTCACCAATGGTGGTCGTTGTTCAGAGTGGGACCATTCTCGGGCCTTTGGGCCACACCACAATTTGAGTGCAAGGAAGGGGCTGCACCTTGATCACTCGTGGGCTTCAAATTTTTTTCTTCGTAAATTTTTCCAAACAATTATGATCGTTTATTTGAGGAGGGATCAATGTTGGCAAAGCGCTTGCGTGATTTGGTTTTCGAATCGAAGATCTCGAGATCGGCTCGAACGAAAGAATAATCCTAATCTTATGCATCGTTTTTCCCAGACGGAATATTAGGCTTGTGGATTCATTGCTACAGAAAAGTGAGTTTCGTGCGGCCACAAACCACCAGTCGGAAAATTGAACATTGAAAATCAAATTTTACATTCTTCTCCGTACGTGGTCTAACAACATCATATATATTTGATTTCAAACACTTCATGTTTCTTAAACAAAATAAAATACACATATTACTTATACATGTTTTAATATAATGAAAAATGCATATCTAATATAATGAAGAATGCCTTTACGAAACATAATAAATAGTTAATACTTTTAATTTCAATGATATTTTATAAACACGTTTAACTTACAAACTATTTTTTTTTACCTTAAAGTAAAATATTATTTCAATGCTAAAAGACCTAGAACTATTTTCTTTACCTTAAAGTAAAATATTATTTCAATGCTAAAAGACCTAAAAAAGAATTCTGATTATTAAAACTATTCCGACACAAATTCATTAATGAAAACATTTGATAAACCAATATTTTAACAAACTAACCCCTAACTACTTCAACCGCTCAGTGTCTCCATCACAAATATGGAGTGCGAAATATATTCAAAACAATTATTTTATATTTATATTTTATAAAAATTAAAAATAATCTAATTATAATCTATTTTATTTTTCTTTAGCTAAACTTTTTAAAATATTTTACCTATTTTAAATTTCTAATATTATTATAAAATTATATAATTAATTACATAGTTTTACATTTTTCATATTTTTTTATATAATTTTTAAAACTAGTACAACCATATTAAAAATATTAATGAGTTTAATATAGCCGAAAGATTTATAAATATAATAAAGAAAGTTGTTACAACACAAAAACTATTGCAAGACCAAGAATGTATTACCAATGTACACATTTACTTGGCTAACCTTATATAAAAATCTATTGGGTCAATTTTAAGGAAATAACTATTGCAAGAACAAAAATGTCTTACCAATGTACACATTTCCCTTTCCCTGATTAACCATGTATAAAAATATGTTGGTCAACTTTAACTTGAGCAAAAAAGAGAATTAGATATAGTATTGTAAAATGGACGATTTTGTTAAATAAAAGTTTATTATATATTAAATTCCCATCTAATTAGAAAATGAACTTATTAGAACTGCACTAATCTCAAATCCCTAGGAAATTTGTGGGTGGAGAAAAAAAAAATAAAAAATTAGAAATCTTATTGTAAAATAGACCATTTTGGTAAATAAAATTTGATTATATATTAATTTTCCCATCTAATTAAAATATGGACTTATTATAATTAGAATAATCTCAAATCACTGGGCAAAGAGTCACTTGGTACGAATCTAATTTTTTTAATTTATTAAAATGCAATGTAACCTAACAAACTTTGTAACACATTATAACCATTGATAAACATTAAGAATAAACATATGCTTTTTTTCTTGTGGAAGAAGTTGTAATTTTTTTTCCCTTAAGAATTAATCTAGGGCGTCAATTAAAAAAAAATCAACATATCTTTATCCACCTTAAGTTGAAATAAAAAAATTTTGACAAAAAAAAATTACAACATTCCTAAATAACAAATTCCACAAACTCCAACCAATCACACAAACGCCCCCAAACATATAAAAATTATTATTTTATAAAAAAAACACGACATAAAAACTATTTATCAGTAATAAATATATAAAAAATCTAATTAAAAAAAGGATATTATTCACAAACATTATCTTTGTGGAATAAATTTAAGCCCATTTTATATATGATAGTGTAAATATAAACTAAAATTAATTAATAAATTCAGAGCTGATATTAAGCAAACTTAAACCTACACCGAAATTTGAATTTAAAATTTAAACCAAAAGTATTAAAATAATATTTAAAATTTAATTTAATATTTAAATAAAAATAAAAATTAAATTTTAACGTGGAAGAGTCTCAGCACTTTGAACAAACTCCCCAAAAAGAGAAAAGCAAAGTTACGGTTCGAGGTAATATTTAAATTTAAATTTGCGTGGTCATGCAAGTTTCCTGGTTTAGTGTGTACGATAAAATTAAATTCAAATTTAACCTGTGTTCAGCAAATGTAATCTTAAATAGTATATAGGAATGAAGCTTAAATTTAACAATTTTTTCAATACATCCATTTAGTTTTACCAAGCTACATTACATTCAATTCGTGAAGCAAAAATAATTTTTTGCTATACAAGTGTTGGGTTTGACCGTTGGAGATTAAACATTAGGCTAAACTATTCTGATTTCATTTCCCTTGTCCTGACTGTGCGGTCCTGCCAGACTGCCTTTGGTGCGATGGTCTGTGGAGTTTTTGTTTGTGTTATATGTTTCGTTTGATATAGCTTCTCTGTGTTCTAGGATTCTGCGTGTGTATGAATCACCATAATCTCTTTAAGATCAAAGTTTTTTTTAGGGTTTATTATTTATAATTTCTATTATTTATTTATTTATTTATTCTTTTGATTAATTTTTTCATTCATTTATAATTTATAATTTATTCATTTATAATTTTATTTGTATTTTTTTTTAGTATTTTATTTTATATTTCAGTTCTAAGATTGTGAAGATGAAGTTATAATTATGTCATTTATCATGCAATTTTATTAATTTTTTTATATATAAATAAATTTAATATTAATTATATGGAAAGGATCTGGCATATATGTGAGAATAAGAGCATTGAGGATGAAAACCACTTCCTCTTAGAGTGTCGTGCGTACAACCACATTAGATCTCAGTTTCACAATCTTTGTTACAATACTGACCTTCCTAGCCTTTTACAACGTCAAAATTATAGTGAGCTCTGGAGGCTTCTCTCCAAGCTTTTTGAGCATAGGAATAAAATCTTAAATCAAAATAAATAATCTGTCATCATCATCATCATCATCATCATCATCATCATCATCATCATCATCATCATCATCATCATCATCATCATCATCATCATCATCATCATCAATTAATTTAATTTTCAATTTTAAATAAAATGTGAAATGTTTAACCAATTATAATTACATATTTTTAGAATATAATATAATTTAATTTCAAATAATATATTAACTAATTAATTTTAAATTTTTAATAAAATATAAAATATGTAATTAATTATAGTTAAATAATTTTCAAATAAAAGTTGATTTATGTATATATATATATTTTTAAACAATAATTCAAACAGACAATAATTCAAATCATAATTTTATATGGGTAGATTTATATGGTTAAATACATATATTATTTTAATAATGATGGGGTGAATCAAGAGAGTTTTTTCCCTGCTTCAAAATGATGGCACAAATTAGTATGGAAGGGACAAGGCTATTTTAAATGGAACTTGTTTCTTTGGCTATTTTTTGAAGGAGAAATATTGACTTGGGATATTCTTGTGAAGCTAGGATTGTTAGGTCTTGGATTTTGTGTTCTTGGTTGGAAGGATGAGGAATCTATTGCTCATTTATTTATTTGTTGTATTTTTGTAACTTATGTTTCAAAGACAATTTTCCCCTTCTTTTACCTTGATTCTGGGTGGAATGGAAGCTCATGTGAAGAGTGTCTCAAGACATGGAATAAAAAATTTACTTCATCTTCCCTTAAATTCCTTTTGATATTTGTATTGTGAGGAATTTGGCTAGGCAAAACTAGTTGTATGTTTACACACTTTGTGGTTTTCTCTAAAGCTATTGTACAAAAAGAAAGTTTGTCTTATCTTGATCAAGTGAAACAACTAAAAAGCAAGAAGATGGGGATAATTGTAGATGTGGAGCTACCACTAGTATTATATGGGGATTCTTTGAAGGGGCAACCTAGGGTGATGTTGAATAGTGTGGGTATAGACATTTACCCACTTTTCTTCTCCAAGAATATGATGATTAAAGGGAAACTAAGTATTGGCTAGGGAACAATTTTTACATTTGAATTCTTTGCTATGTCGTGTAACATGAGGATTTCCCTTTGGAAGTAGGTAAAAGTATTCCAATTGCATGTGGCTTCATAAGTCCTTGTAGGCTTGTTCAATGAAAGAGATATCTTAAGGGTCTTTCATTTAAAATCATGGTAGTGAGAATTTACCCGCTAAAGCAGCAATATGATGATGTGCAAGGAGTTCATACATAGAAGGAAAAAAATGTTATTTGATGTTGGGCAAGTTTATAGATGTGTCTAATAGTAATGTGTTGTGTTTTTTGTCATTTAATATTCTTTCCTATTCAAATAGATTTTAGTTAAGCTTCATTTTAGAGCCCAAAGGGTTAGCTCAGTTGGTCCAAATTAGTGCCTTGCCATTCGGGAGGTCACAGGGTCCATTCTGCCCGAAGCCCTTAGGGTTAGGCCTTGCTAGTGGGCCATGGGGCTAGATTCCCTTCGGGGTCGATTAGCTCGGAAAACAAAAAAGAAAAAAAAGTTAAGCTTGAAGGTATGTTAAAATTCTAAAATATATCCTGGATTTTGTTTTCAACCTAATTACCTAAGTTATAACTATGTTGGTATGAAGCCCAGGCATTGTACTTGTTGATTTCCTATGAAATAGAAAAACTATGTAGTTAGTTTTAGAAGAAAACAAAGAAAATAAATTTCAAAGAATTGATTAATTTAAAAAAAAATAAATTTCGTAAAGATTTAGGTACACCACCAAATAGGAAGCATACATACACAAAACCCTGTTACGCATCGAAAGAAAGATAAGTCTAAAGAAAAGGAATAACAAAATATATTAATACTAGGAAAGGACGAGATTCCTCAATCCTCGCGAATCCTCGAGAATGCACGAGCTGGGAAAGGATGATATTCCTCATCCTTGAAGGTTTGCTTTTTTCTTTTTGTTTATATAGGCAGCCTACAAGATGTTGGGAGGTGGAAAATGCAATGCAAGAATCAAGCCCGTTGTATCAGGCCCTGAGAGGAGGCCATATATGTGATTTTTCTATAGTTTGAATTAAGGTCGTAAGAGGTCGTTCTGCATATAATTGCCTTTATATGCAAACTGCGAATTTCTATGATTGTGTATGTGTTTTTCGAATTCAACCCCTATGCAGTTCTTGTATTGGCCATGAATGGGTATTGTGTTTTTTTCCCTGAAGCCATGACATTTTATTGAGGGTTTGAGGTCTCGTTATGTTTCCCAACGTGGTGTACGAGAGTGATCCCATTGAGGTGGATTTTGATGGAATGTATCTTCGATAAACCCAGAGTGAATAGGAAAATCGTGAACGGACCTGCAAGAAAGAGGCCCAGTCCATTCGTGAAACTTGAACCCATCTCTCGGCAAGGTCCAGTAAAGAATGACGCGTTGAAGAGTTGGTGGGGATTGGGACATAAGAGAAATTTTGTGCACTTATAATTCGAAAGCAATGAAGGTAGAAAAAATGCATTCGGGCTTTGATATAAATTAGACATAAGGAATACTGCATGAACCATCGAGTTTGTTGGGACCCTGAGTGGGGAGTACTTACAATGGGACTCGCGTGTCAGAGCCCTCAAATTAACGAATGCTGGGCATTTCTCAGTGTGGGACAACACTCGGGCCTTCAGGACATAACACAATTTGAGTGCAAGGAAAGGGGATGAACCTTCATCACCTGTGGGATTGAAACTTTGTTCTTTGTCGATTTTGCCTAGCAATTATGGCCATTTATTTGAGGAGGGATCAACGTTGGAAAAGTGCTTCGGTGGGTTGGGTAAAGATCCCAACACCTTCAGCTAATATTTGGTAAAGATCCCAACATCTGGTTTTCGAATGGAAGATCCCAAGAGCGGCTAGGAGGAAAGAATAATGTTGGTCTTCTGCATGGTTTTTCCCACAAGCGGAATATTAATCTTGCGGACTTGAAGGATGCAGATTCATTGCTGAAGAAAGGCATGTTTTGTGGTCCCGTAAACCACGGGTCAGAAGCTTGAACCTCGCGATCGAATTTGGGATTCTTCTCATCACGTTCTCTATTCAAACCTAGAGAAGCCAATTTGAGATTCCTCTCATCATATGGTTTATTCATGAGATGACCGTTACACATAATTAACAAATAAAAATTTATATATATTTTTATATCTAAACATTAAATTTAATATAATTCACCAAAATACTAATGTATATTTGATTTAAGATCTGTAATATTTATTAAATATAAAATAAACACACACATACCACTATATATGTATATACCTTTACTTCAATAATCTGTGATAAATTTGAAAAATGCATTCTATATTAAAAATCATAATAAATATATTATACTTTTATAAATATATATATTTCTTAATTTAGGAATATAAATATTTTAAATAAAAATATTGAAATTGTATTTATTATTTGTTACGTATTTTATCATATTAAAAAATTTACTTATATTTTATTAAAAATTGATGTTAATAGAATAAAAAATAATTTTAATATATAATTTTTTAAATAAATTATTAAAATAATAAAAAATAAAAAATATTTTAAATTACTATTAACAAAAGAATATTTTTAGAAAATATATAAAATATTAAAAATCAAAATATTATACAATTTAATATAACATAAAGTTACTCGAATCAAATTGAATTTAACTAAAAGAAAATAATCAGTTTTTTACAATCTTTCCGTGAAAAGATGAATTACAGATAGTTCTAAACCATATATTATTCTAAAATCCAATCATTTCTTTAAAATATTGAATATAAATTGAATTAATATTATTTTTATATATTTATTTAAATTTTATTTAGGTATCCGCTTGAAAATAATAATTTTAACAAATATCTAAATTCGCAACGGTTAAACAAATTAAATATAATCATATAAATTAAATATTTATTAAGATTAAAAAACGGATTTTATGCCATACATATATGAAAGCGATATTCCATTGACATCGTGTCAAGAAGAAAGTGGCGAAAGCTTTTTGTGAAATCAATAGATCATTAACCAATGTAATGATATCATAACATTGTGACATTGTGGCTCACAGCGTGTAACGAGGAAAGTGGTGAAATCTTCTTAATGAAAGCGACAGATCATCAACCAATGTAATGATTTCTTGAAACGGTTACGGAGATGAAAAGGCAACCACTATTTTCTATAGTTAAGTCACGGGGCTAAACATACATTATTGTTATATTCCAATTATGCATCATCTTTCCTTCGCATTTTTTTCTCAAATTTGCTTCTCTCTTTCAGTACGGTTCAATTTTCAAATTTGTATGGAAGGGCTTCCATTTCAACTTGATCCTCAGTGGATTTATGTTTGCAGTTGTCTATAATGAGACCTTTTGGAAGCTTTTCTGGTGGGTTTTTCCGGTCAAAATCCGGCAGCAATTTATTGAAATCGCAAGTTTGATAGCTAGTTTCTGCACAATCAAAGCGTCCCAGGGGTTTTTCAGGGCGCTGAATCCAAATATGCAGTTAAAAACCCATTTTAACTGCAACAAATCAAGATTTAACCTCAATTTCTTCCGCCGGATTTCGTCACCGGAATCTCCAAAAAGTCGCATTATAGACAACTCCTTTATGTTCTTCATGTGTGTTGTGTTAGGTTGTCATGTGTATTTACGTGCTTGTTTTTCTAATCCTACGATAAAGGAGAAGGAACAAAAACAGTGATTTATGTTTTTCATGTGTGTTGTGTTATGTTGTCATGTGTATTTATATGTTTGTTTTTATAATCCTACGATAAAGGAGAAGGAACAAAAACAGAATAATTGGAAGGGAAGGAAAAGAAAGATGGGATGTTTTCTCTACCCTATTCTTGTTGCATCAAAATCAATATTTATTTTATGCCTTGATGACCTCTTTTGATCGCTTTTGTAAACGTGCAACAATAGCATGGTGTATAACCAAAGGGCCATATAAATTTATTTATAAGAAAAACTTTCTCCAGATCGCCTCCCTGTAGCATTGAATTTTGGGGCTGCCAAATCCATATCTGAATCTCGTCTTGCTCCTAGAATTGTCACTGGTATGCTATGGAGTTTGAGGAGAGTTAATGTTATCCTTTACTGGAATGAATTCTCAACTAGGGTTGAGTTTCCCATCGCTTGTGCGAATGGATTACCATCTCAAAGCAATAATACCTTGTGCTATATGTTCGTGCAATTCGTCACTGGATTTTCTAGATGTTTATTTGGTTTGGACAGGAGTGGAGATCCATGAAGTTGTGCACCCAAGAAATTAATGTATTCCACTCTGCATATATAAATCATTTGAAAGATTATAGTCCATGTACATTATAGGAGGAATATTCGAGCGACCTTCTCCTTAGATATTTGTTCAAATATTTTAATGTGAGAGTTAATGCTTTAATAATTGATTTCAATATTCATGGAATGGGTGAAGTGTGAGTGAACCCATGGTCTATTTATAATTTCCCTTGCTCTAGCATGATGTTAGAGTTAACACAGTGAAAATTTAAAACAAATAAGACACACACAACATTCAACCATGAAAAACAGAGATTTTAACGTGGTTCACCCAACCAATCTGGGCTACTTCCACTAAATAGAGGCATCGGAAATCTTATTACTCAACAGGAGATTACAACAACAGATTTGCACATTTGGAATTCTTTTTCCTGACACCTTCTCATCACACATATCCTCTACGGGCTTACATTTTTATAGCTGGGAGTAGAAAAATGAATCATAAATTCACTCACAACAAATATAGGATGCAATAAGTCCTCATCAGGAATAAATGGAGTTAATTTAGCAACAAATCCTATTGTTGTCACATTCATGAGATTTCCTCCAAATTTAATTAACAGAAAATCTCAACAATCTCCACCTTGAAAACAATTAGCCTGATACCCTATTCCATTATTATTTTATCTTTTCTGCAAGCCAAGAGAAGCCAGACACCATCGTAGCTTCTCTAACAAAACTGGTTTCGTGAACATGTCTGCACAGTTTTCCTTTCAAGAGAGACTCCCCTTTCAGTGATAACCTGCCTTACAAAATGGTACTTAATATGTATATTCTTTGATTTACTATGATAGGCTGGATTTTTAGCCAAGTGAATTGCACTTTGACTATCACAAAATAACTTGATGTTGTCCTATAACCTACCAAACTCACCAAACAAACATTTCAACCAAACCGCTTCTTTGCAAGCATGTGAAGCAGTTATGTATTCTGCTTCTGTAGTGGATAAAGCAACAATGTTTTGTAGCTTTGACATCCAGCTTATAGCTCCACCTGAAAGAGTAAAGACGTATCCAGAAGTTGACCTTCTTTTATCCAAATCACCTACAAAATCGGAATCAACATATCCACAAACAAATTCACTACTTCTGCTATAAGTGATACAATAATCACTTGTGCCTCTCAAATACTGAAGCACCCATTTCACTACTGACCAGTGTTATTTTCCTGGATTTTCCATATACGTGATGACAACCCCAACTGCATGTGAAATATCTAGTCGATTACAAACCATCGCATACATCAAACAACCTACTACATTGGCATATGGAATTCAAGACATATATTCTTTTTCTTCATTTGTATTAGGACGTAAAATTGAAGAAAGCTTAAAATGGGAAGCTAAAGGGACTAAAATAGGCTTCACATTGTTCATACCAAACCTGAAGAGTATTTTCTCAATATACTTCTTTTGTGATAGCCACAGCTTACCATTGCTCCTGTCTCTGAAAATCTCCATGCCCAAAATCTGTCTTGCTGCACCTAGATCTTTCATATCAAACGTCCTAGCTATCTGAGCCTTTAACTTGTTGATTTCTATTATGCTTTTGCTTGCTAAAAGCATATCGTCAACATACAACACTAAAATAATGAACATGCCATTACTTAATTTCTTAAAGTAAACACAATGATCATATTCACTTCTTATATAGTTTTGACTCATCATGAAAGAATCAAATTTCTTGTACCATTGTCGAGGCTACTGCTTCAGACCATACAATTATTTCTTGAGTCTGCAGACAAATTTCTTGTTGCGATTGTGAACAAACCCTTCCGGTTGTTCCATGTAAATCTCCTCATCTAAATCTACATGTAAAAATGTAGTTTTAACATCTAGTTGTTGTAATTCTAAATCAAGTAAAGCAACTAATGCTAACACAATCCGAAGTGAAACAATTTTTACAACTGGTGAAAATATCTCATGAAAGTCAATGCCTGCTTTCCGAGAAAAACCTTTCGCGACCAGCCTTGCTTTGTACCTGTCCTCTGTATCATCAACACCCCTTTTCAATTTGTAAACCCATTTACATCCCACAGTTTTCCTGTTTTTAGTAAGTTCTACCAGATCCCATGTGGCATTCTTGTCTAATGCAATCATCTCGTCCTTCATAGCTTCTTTCTATTTATCACTCTAGAACCTTCTACAGCTTCCTGATAGCACAAAGGTTCATCATCATTAGCGATTAAAGCAACTGAAGTAACATAATCATCATACCTTTTAGGAGGACGTTTGATTCTCGTGGACCTCCCTAAAGATGTTTCTAGTACTTCCACAATTTGCTGATTATTATTTGTAGGAACTTCTTCATGATCAACATCTGAAACATGTTAATGGTCTGCATCTGAAACTTGTTCATGATCTGAATCTGAAACTTGTTCATCTCGACTATCATCAATGTTTGAATTGGTTTCAAACTGAATGTGTTGAAGCTTAGATACATTATCCTGATTCAATTTATCATCTACAACTGGATTCTCAAGTGAAGATTCATTAAATTTAACATCTCTATTAATGATGATCTTGTGAGTAATAGGATCCCACAACCTGTATCCCTTAGTCCCATCACCATATCCAACGAAGATATATATTTTTGATTTAGGATCTAATTTAGAACGCTGATGTTTCGGAACTAGAGCATATGCGTCACAACCAAAAACATTCAGTTTAGAATAATCACAATGTAGGAATTTACAGGGTAAGTTCCTCAGATAGAACACCAAAGGACACCGCTCACAAACATATCACAGATCAATACACCAGTACTTTTGACTTGGTTAAAACCCTCAAAGAGGGAAACAGTCCACGACCTGAGCCAACACGACCACTTCAAGCAATTTATTAATAAAAGAACGAAAATTTACATAAGCTTCTCTCATGGACGATTAACCTACAAATGACCCTCCATGCTCTTTAAACAGAGATCATGGACCAATCAGGTGTTAAGCCACGGATCAAGTGTCGGTAATACCGAGGAGAGAATGAACCGTCGGATCACTACATATCGTGACCGTTGGATTGTAAGTTACAAAATGTACATAGTAAAGAAACACACTTTACCTAACTCTATACTAGACCAAGTTATACTTAAATATTTCCTATGTGTCAGAATATCCTAACATCCCCCCTTAAGAACAACTTGGAATAGGATTGAAGGATTTACAAATATGACACAATAGGAGAAGGAAGGAGGCATTAGAGCCTATCCCCCATTACTGACAACTTCCTGAACTCCAACCATAAATAGAATTTTAGTAAACTTCGCCTCTGTGAGAGCCTTTGTAAAGATGTCTACAACTTGATCATCTGTTGAACAATATTGCACTTCAAGAACATGATCGTGAATGAGCTTTCTGATGAAGTGCATGTGAAGTTCAATGTGTTTGGTGTGCTGATGTTGGACTGGATCTTTGCATATTTGAATGGCACTTTGATTATCACACTAAAGTGTAGTCAGATGCTGCTGCTGAAAGCCAAACTCTGATAGGATCTGACGAAGCGACAAGGCTTCCTTACTGGCTTCTACAACACCACCATACTCTGCTTCTGCTGAAGAAAGAGAAATGGCACCTTGTTTCTTGCAAGCCCATGTCATAGGTCCCGAACCAAGAGTGAACACATAACCTGCAGTAGACTTTCGATCATCAAGGTCACTAGCCCAATCGGAATCAATGAAACCAACCAATAGAGGGGATGCTTTGGAACTGTAATGAATCCCAAACTGAACTGTACCTCGAACATAACGAAGTATTCTTTTATCTGCTTTCTACTGACTTTCACGTGGGTTTTGCATAAATCGAGCAACAAGGCCAACAGTAAAGGAAAGGTCGGGACGAGTATGGGTTAGATACAAAAGTTTTCCTACAAGTTGATGGTATAAGGTAGCATCAACTTCAGGAGAAGTACAAGTGACTGAAAGTTTGACTCTAGACTGAAAGGGAGAAGGGGCTAGCTTACAGTCTTCCATGTGAAAATGGCATAGACTATCACATGCATACTTGGACTGGGAAAGGGAAATACCTTCCTTGGATTGCAAGACTTGAAGACCAAGAAAATAATGTAAGTTTCCTAAGTCTGTCATTTCGAACTTCCTTTTAAGGCTAGACTTCACATGGTTTATAAGGTTGGGATCACTACTAGTCAGGATAAGATCATCAACATAAAGAACAAGAATGATAAGAGACTTGCCCACTTTCTTGGTGCAGACAGTATTGTCAGAATGACACCTAGAAAATCCATTTTCAAAAAGAAAGTTATCCATTTTGGCATACCAAGCTCGAGGAGCTTGCTTGAGACCATAAAGGGATTTCTTAAGCTGACATACAAGGCTGGAGTCTGTTTGTATAAAGCCAATAGGTTGTTCCATATAGATTTCTTCATGCAAGTCCCCATGCAAGAAGGCAGATTTAACATCCATCTGATGGACTTCCCATTTGAAAGAGGCAGCAAGGGAAAGAACAAGGCGGATAGAGTTCATTTTGGCAACAGGGGAGAAGGTTTCAGTGTATTCAATGCCTTCAACTTGTGAAAAACCCTTAGCAACAAGACGAGCTTTATGTTTATCAACTTTCCCATATGGTCGATACTTGGTTCTGTAAACCCATTTGCATCTAACAAGTTTTCGTCCCTTTGGTAGAGGAACAAGATCCCATGTATCATTTGCCAATAATGAATGATATTCTTCATTCATAGCTGCTTCCCAATCTGGATGGCCTGAAGCTTCTGCAAAGGTGTCAGGATCATAATACATTGAAGCTTGAGCCAGTAAAGAAGAGGCTCTATCAAACTGAGAACGTGTACGTCGCTGATCTGTAGGATCACCGACAAGATCACCTGCTGCATCCCGAGTAGCACGGACCCATTTTGGAAGCTGAGGAGCTGAAGGAGGATCCTGATAAGGTGGGCGAGGATTTTCATCCTCGCTTTCATCATCTGAAGAAGAAATATTTTCAAAAGTAGAAGAGATAGGGAGAGGTGACACATTTGCCGAACTAGGCTCGTAGGCCGATATATTTTCAGCAAACTTTACATCTCTTCTAATAATAACATTTTTGGACTTAAGTGAAATAAGTCTATATCCTTTGACATCTTCATAATATCCAACAAAAATACATTTTTCACTCTTAGGTTCTAAAGCTTTATGTTTCTCATCTGGAATATGGGCCCATGCTTCACTTCCAAAAACACGAAAGTGACTTACATCTGGTTTAATTGAGCTCCATGCTTCTTCTGGAGTGATATTATTTAAAACCTTAGTAGGAGTGCGATTTATTATGTAATTTGCACAATTAATTGCTTCTGTCCAATAATTAAGACTAAGTCCTTTAGATTGAAGCATACAATTAGCCATTTCCTTTAAGTTGCGATTCTTCCTTTTAGCTACACCATTTTGTTGTGGAGTATATGGAACAGTATGTTGCATTTTAATTCCATTCTCAGTGCAAAAGTTGATGAATTTGTTGTTAACATATTCTCCGCCATTATCGGATCTTAGCTTAAGAATTTGATGTCCAGATTGTTTTTCAACAAAGGCCTTAAAGGCCAAGAACATGTTAAATACTTCACTCTTGAGTTTTAAAAAGTATACCCAAGTGCGTCTGGAGAAATCATCAATGAAAGTTAATAAATACTTGTAGCCAGAGAATGAAACAACTGGAAGTGGACCACATAAATCACTATGCACGAGCTGTAAAGGGGCTGAGGCGTGCCAAGAGGCACGTTTTTCAAAACTATCCCGATGATGTTTTCCGAGTACACATACGGAACAAACACCATCTCTACAAGATACCATTGGAAGACCTGTCACCATATTTTCTTTACATAGATTCTAAAGGGAGCAATAGTTTAAGTGACCAAATCGCTCATGCCAAAGTTTGCTCACTTCATCGTTATGAGCAACAAATACTGAGGGAAGATTTCATGACCCAAAGTTGTGAAACTTATACAACCTTGTAGAATCATCAGCAATGCCAGTAGCTAAAATCTGTCTAGGATCTCTTAGGTCCTTAATTACAACATCATGAGGTGAAAATTCAACGATTTTACCTTCACCTGAATGAGTTATCTGATATACAGATAGAAGGATGCAGGATAAGGTTGGAACACATAATACATCATTAAACTGACCATTGTCTATATGAACAGTTCCAGTCCCGACAACACTAAGAGATCTATCATCACCAACATATATATATTTTGGTGTTACAATCATTTAAAGAAGAAAACATGGCTTTGTTTCTGGCATGTGATAAGAAGCTCCAGAATCAATGAGCCACTCATGAGAATGAGAAGAAGAAGATACATTTAGTGAATAGCCAGACCGAGATGCTTGAAAACCACATGCAGAAAGTTCCATTCCTGAAGATGAAGTTGAATTTGAAGAGTGCTACAAATAGATGTTATGCTTCTTCATTGCTGCTTCCAAGGCTTCCATCTTCTTAAAGCATTTGGATTTTAAGTGGCCATGTCGATTAAAAAAGTTGCAATGTCTATCAGTCTTCTTCCCTTTGTTTTTATTTGTCTTATCATTTTGTTGAAATGATTTTTCATTTTGAGGCTGAGATTGCTTAGGACCCTTATTTGGTTTAGGACCATTCCTTTTAGGATACAACTTCTTAGGATTCTTTGGATTTGGTTGCTGCTGGGTGGCTAACGCTTTCTTGGAAGAGTTTCCAAGATTAAGAAGACCAATGTGTAAGAGTTTTTCTTGTTCTCTTATTAAAGAATCACAAAAAGAATCAAAGGAAGGGGACTTGTAGTCTTGTCCTTGAGAAATGAAGGCTTCTCTTGTAGAATGGAAGGTGGAAACAAACGCAGAGTAGGTTGGTCCCAACTTAGTAAGAATGGAATAGATAAGGTTACTATCTTCTTTCTTAACCTTAACACCTTGCAAGAGAAGTCTAAGGGTTTTGAACTTGGACAAAAAATCTTCAATGCAAGAAAAATTATTGGGGTCCAATGTAAGCAACTCATTTTCAAGTTGATGGGCTCTAAGTTCATTTTTGATTCCAAAAACTTTAGTAATCTGTTTCAATGCTTCATCAGGAGTATCAAGTTCTGCAATATGGAATCTAAGATCTGGAGAAATAGACATCCCTATCAACCCACGTGCTTGATCTTGCCTATTTTCCCATTTAGCTGCCTTATCTTCATCTTTCGGTTTGGTTTCTTGGCCTGAGGCTATTCTGTAAAGACCTTTACTTCTAAGTAAATCCACAATGTAGGACCACCATTGGGAGTAGTTGGTGCTGTTAAGAATAACTTGGCATGGAATTTCCATTTTAATAGAAACTGAAGCTATAGATTCTAAAACTAAGTGTTCCAATGGAAATATCTCGAAAAATTAGGCTATTTAAAAAAAACCGATTCTGAAAACGGCTTCCGGATGAAGAAGTTATGGCTTTTTGAAGAAAATTTGATGAAGATTCCAACGAAGTGTGGGAATGTGCGGAAATGAAAAATCCGGCCCCACAAAAAGTAGACTTGAACTCAAGACCTCTACTCTCATAAATTAGCTTTGGACCAAGTGAAATATACAAAAGGTTTGAGAGAGAGAGAGCGGGGGGGGGGGGGGGGGGGTTGAAGCCTTGGGTTGCGTGCTTGCTTTGAGAAAGCTCTTTTTCCCTACAAAACAAAAAACACAAAACCCAACATGGACATACAAAAAAAAAAAAATGAACCTTGCGGCTCGAAGTTATCTTTAGCCGGAAACTAAATATTTTCCTCAATGTTTCTGATTTTCCGATATCACACTAAGGCGCAGTGGAAAAGAGCATACGCATGAGAAAAATCCTTGCTTTCTCTTTCTGATTTGCCCAGATCGCACAGAGTCGCGGGGCAAAGAGCATACGTAGAAATGAAAGGTATATATTCGGTAATAAAAATGCTAAATAAACCGAAACCGAAATAAACAGAGAGAAAATAAGTGTAAACTGCAAATAAACACTGTATACCTCCAGATCTTAAAAATGACGTAGCTAGGGCTACCGGAAACCTTTTCACGTGAAACGAAAGGAGTTCCACACTGGAAAAGATGCTCCCAACACAATAGAGCAGTCCTCTTGGCCCGAAAGTAGTCAAAAATAGTAGATCTAGGAAACGATAGTCGGATGCAGTTCTACCGGCTTCAGATTTGGATCACCAACGGATGCAGCCCTCAAATAGCTCTGATACCATGTAGGAATTTACAGGGTAAGTTCCTCAGATAGAAAACCAAAGGAAACCGCTCACAAACAGATCACAGATCAATACACCAATACTTTTGACGTGGTTAAAACCCTCAAAGAGGGAAACAGTCCACGGCCTGAGCCAACGCGGCCACTTCAGGGAATTTATTAATAAAAGAATGAAAATTTACATAAGCTTCTCTCTTGGACGGTTAACCTAAAAATGACCCTCCATGCTCTTTAAATAGAGATCATGGACCAATCGGGTGTTAAGCCATGGATCAAGTGTCGGTAATACCGAGGAGAGAATGAATCGTCAGATCACTACATATCGTGACCGTCGCATTGTAAGTTACAAAATGTACATAGTAAAGAAACACACTTTACCTAACTCTATACTAGACCAAGTTATACTTAACTATTTCCTATGTGTCGGAATATCCTAACACACAAGGATGACCTTTCCATACCTCCTGCGGAATTTTGCATCCTATTGCAGTTGATGGTGATCGATTTATCAAATAACAAGTTGTAGAAACTGCTTCTGTCCACAAATCCTTCTGCAAATTGGCGTTACTAAGCATACCTCTTGCTCTCTCTAAAAGAGTCCTGTTCATGTGTTCAACAACTCTATTTTGCTGAGGAGTATATACAGTGGTTTTATGTCTTTCGATCCCAGCGTCCTTGCAATAATTATCAAATTCCTTTGAAGTAAACTCACCACCATTGTCAGTTCTTAAACATTTAATGGTTCTTCCAGTGATGTTTTCAACTAATGCTCTAAACTATTTGAAAACTGTGAATACATCAGACTCCTTATTTAACATGTAGACCCACACTTTTCTAGAGAAATCAACAATAAAAGATACAAAATATGATGATCCTCCATATGAGGTTGTAGGAGATGGACCCAAAACATCAGAATGGATATAATCAAGCATTCCCTTACTAGTATGTTTTCCAGTTTTAAACTTCTGCTTGATTTGTTTCCCAAATAGACAATGTTTGCAGAAATCTAACTTAGAAGATTTTGAACTAGGAAGTAATTGATGATCAGATAAAATTTGTAATCCTCTTTCACTCATATGGCCCAACCTTTGATGCCATAAACGAATATAATTACTTTCGTTTTCAGATACTGTAGAAACATGATTTGACTCTGTTCTTCCTTCTAATTGAAAAAGATTTCCAACCTTCTTTGCTCTCATTACTAGTAAAATTCCTTTATAAAATTTCATTACTCCACCTTGAATAAAGGTTTTATATCCTTTAGTGTCTAGTACTCCTAGTGAAATGAGTTTTTTTCTGAGTTCAGGCACGTGTCTTACATCAGTTAATATTTTATTTGTCCCATCAAACATTTTATGCTGGATGTTTTCAATTCCCACAATATTACATGAGACATCATTTCCCATGTAAAAAACTCCATCATTGATTGATTTGTAAGTTTTAAACAATTCTCTATGAATGCACATGTGATTTGACGCACCAGAATCTAACAACCAATGTTTATCATGATTAGACAAACTAACTGATAACACTTCATCACTCATACTTGAAATGGATGACGAACCTGTATCCGTCGTGTTTGCTTATTTCTTCTCCGTTGAAGAGTCTTCTTTGGATGTTTGCTGTCTCTTCCAACAGTCCTTCTTCAAATTTCCCGATTTGCCACAAAACCAACATTTTACCTTACTCTTCTTCCTTTTCGATTTTGAACGCGAGTTTTTGTGCTTACTGAAGCATCTTTCTTTAGAACGACCTCTGACCATCATCATTTCTGATGTAGTGGTTTCTGAATTTGACCTCTTCCTTGTTTCTTCGGACAACAGAGCTCCAACAACATCATCAAATTCAAGGGTTTCTGATGAACTAAGACTTATAGAAGTAACAAAATGATCCCATGACTCGGGCAATGAGCACAATAAAGTTATAGCTTTATCTTCTGATTCAAATTTTACTTCTATACCTTCTAATTGCACCAAGAGAGTATTAAAGGTATTCAATTGATCAGTAATAGATGTACCTTCCTTCATGCGAAAACTGTACAACTATCGCTTTAGAAGAATCCTATTGGTTAAGGATTTTGTCATGTACAACTTTTCAAGCTTTGTCCACAAACTAGCAGTAGTTTTCTCTGACATGGTGTTAAATAAAACATCATCAGCCAAACACAGTCGAATGCCGCTTAGTGCTCTTTCATCCAAGTCACTCAATTCATCATCTGTCATGGTGTAAGGCTATTTGGCTTTTCCCAACGGTGCCTTCGCCATGCCTTGTTGTACGAGTAGATCATACATCTTCACTTTCCAGATCTCGAAGTTGTTTTTGCCATTGAACTTCTCGATCTCAAACCGAGAACTTTGTGTTTTTGCCATGTTTAGTAGCTCGTGTCACAAAAATCTCCAATTTCAAAAGGAATTAGTGTTGATTAAGAAAGCCCTTGCCTTATAATATCATGGCATATTACCATTTAAAGAAT
Organism: Pinus tabuliformis; assembly: GCA_031772625.1. Lineage (NCBI taxonomy): Eukaryota > Viridiplantae > Streptophyta > Pinopsida > Pinales > Pinaceae > Pinus > Pinus tabuliformis. Next base: position 297,055,979 of record CM062806.1, read on the forward strand.
GAAATATGATATAGATATAATATCATATATAAAAACTTCAAATCGACTTTTTATAAAAACTTCAAAGCTGTTACGAAACACCAACGGTCTGCGCTAAGCATATTTTACAATACAGAAAAACCAAAGCGAGAATTAGCTCAAACGTATAGCTAGTAGAGGTTTCATATGGAATATTTTTGAATTTATTAAAGACGTGCACCATTTAATTGAAACTTCAATGGCATTTCATAACAGCTTTATAAAAACTTCAACGATTCAACGTGGCATTTTAATAATTGATGTAAAAGAAAAACTTGAAGACACCATGCAACTACCTTTCACCACTGCAAATTCACCATTCAACGCTGCAAATCAAACAGCTTCCATGTAGTTGAGCAGAATTCAACACTATATCCACAGTGGGCTGCCAATCAGCACCGCAAGGATTGTCACCAAAATTATGCAGCCACAAACTTGTGTTCCACCGATTAGATTTTCCACGTGAATGGTCGCTCATCAACAGATATGGAATGTTCCACCAGCCCACAGTGATCCTCTCGACACAACATATACAAAACAAACAGGCAACCTCAATTCAGCTCTTCCTCTTTTGATTCTACAGCAGATCGATGACAGATCTGGCCACACAGATTGATAACAGATCTAGTCCCTTCGAACAGCTCATGGCGTAGTGTGTCAACACACATAGCCACGCAGATCGATTGGAAAACACATCAACGCTAGTGCATCTGCATATGCACCAGTGTCTACTACCGCATATGCCGAGATTGTCTCGGTCTCACGGCTGCTACTTTACCTTACTTTTCCGCTTTAAATATCTGATCTCTGACGGAGCTAGCAGTAATGCTAACAACACACGGATTCACTCTTCAGCAACAAGAAGTGGATCGATCATGCTCTCATACCAAGTGTTAGAGTTAACACAACGAAAATTTAAAACAAATAAGACACACACAACATTCAACCATGAAAAAAAAAGATTTTAAGGTGGTTCACCCAAACAATCTGGACCACGTCCACCAAACAGAGGCATCGACAATCTTATTACTCAATATGAGATTACAACAACAGATTTACACATATGGAATTCTTTTTCCTCACACCTTCTCATCACACATATCCTCTACGGGCTTACATTTTTATAGCTGGGAGTAGAAAACTGAATCATAAATTCACTCACAACAAATATAGGATGCAATAACTCCTCATCAGGAATAAATGGAGTTAATTTAGCAACAAATCTTATTATTGTCACATTCATGAGATTTTCTCCAAATTTAATTAACAGAAAATCTCAACACATGACTCCTTGTTGGCCAATGAATTTTCCCTCTTGTTCAAATGTCGTAACACATGGAAAAATTTGATTTGTTTGAAAAAAGATCCTCTACAGAATAAGGGGGAGAATTTATGCTTGGCATTTATTTGGTTTCCACAACTTTATGATTTCTATCACTGAAATTTGTGTCCCCAAATACTATTAATTTGGATATTTTTCTTGTCGTTGCGATTTTCAAGCCCTTCATAGTTGTAAATATTATGTTTGGTTATTGGTTTTCATGATCAATCCCCATGTTTACTGAATCTCTATTTTTTCATCGAGGCATAATATTACTGCGGTAAATGAACTGGAAAAATACTATTTAAGTTTCTATATTTATTATTTTTTTTACAATTTTCATGAGGCAAATGTTTTGATAATATCAATTATATAACTCTCACATGACAGGTAGTTAGGATAGGTAGTTACCTATCCCTAACTACTTCATTGTAGATTTATTCTCAAGGAAAAATAATCAAGAGGGTATTGGTACTTGGGATGAAGACAGGAGAGGGAGAGAAGATATTTATGTGCTTATTTTTCAGATAGATTCCAAAAGCTATGTCTGATTAGTCCCATATAGTTGTAAACTAGTAAGACTGTAGTCTTACAGGAAACACCCAGTGTGTGGGTAACACCTTGGAGGGGAGACTTTGGCCTGAAAGTGAGTCTCAAGGTTGGGAGGAAACTGGGCAATTTATAGTTGCATATGACACCAGCAGTCAACAACATTTCTACAGAATTCAGATAAGTACTTATGTGATTGAAAGCTTTTATACTGATAAGGTAATACTTGTTATTTTACTGAAGGGAACATATGTGCTTATCAATGGAAGAATTTAGACAACATGCTAGATAACTAACAGGAATTTAGCAGATTGTAAAGAAAAGAAAGAAATGAATAAATAGTGAAATTTGTGAATAGGGTAATTAATTTCTACAGAGGTATTCCACTCTTATGATAATAATATCCAAGATACAAACAGGAAATAGAAAAGAAATATGAAACCCTCTGTAACTGATAAAACTGTATTTGAAGCTTTTTGAGCCAATTGCAAAGACAGAAAGGAGAAGAACAACTTATTCGTAGGCCTTCTAATCGAGTAGATACATGTCAAGGGGTTACAGTACTCTAACCCCGACAACCTAAACGTTAAGAAGGAAAGATTAATAAAACTTTTAACAGAAGACTACTAGTCTAATTACAACCATGTGAGTAAAATATTCAGGGGTTTTAAAAACTTACTAGAACTCAGGGGACCTACCTTCCCTCTAGATTTTCAAGGACGAGAATTTGTATACAAAACAAAAGTAGAGTATGACGACTAAATTTCTTAATATTCTTTAACAAGTACCAACAGAGTTATTCATATAACAATGCCCATAGAAATGCAAACGAAACCCCAACAGTATAACATATTCGCTAACAGTATGAATTTTATTGTTAATAATGTGAAATATATTCGCTAACAGTTTAAATCTTACTGTAAACAGCGTGAAACATATACATCAACAGTATGAATCTTATTGAAACATATTCACTACAGTAGAAACGTAAAAACCCGAAAGGTGAAAGGGGAAAATGACTGTAGCACCAGAACATGCAAGCGAGCCTAAATATCTCATAATAATCCATAGAGAAGCCGACCTATGCTAGGAGAACCGACACCTTAAACATAAATTAATCATGAGGCATTACAAAACATCAAGAATTTATATTAAAACAGAGAGCCATTTCCTGTAAGTGCTAGAAACAAACATATTTCTCTGCACACAGATTAAACAATTCAAATTACCAAAATAATTACAAATTGGGTTGCGAGATAACTCGGGTTGCAAAACCCAGAAAATAATTTAAGTCTTTTGTCCGAAAATGTTCAAAATACAAGCATGATGCCGCCAAGGTAGAATAATAGAAATTTGAAACTTTTAATTTTACAATCCTAAGGAATATTGAGATAATCTCTAGGCTAGAAACAAGACCACCAAAATTATGAAAAGCCATACAACCCAAAATGCCATAAGTAAGTTCATCAGATTACCTTGAGGCTGAGCGAAAATTCTACCATAAAACTTTGTAAACAGACTTGAAATGGAATGGTGTTGGACCTCCGCAGTCAAACCCTCATCGCATAAACCCTCTTAAGCATCCTAGCCCAAACATAAGAATTTCATTAAAAAGTGGCAGAGGATACATCTAGATGCGAGAAAACAAATATAACTTCCATAGGAAAAACCCTCTTACCTGAACTGGTTTGGGTGGACAGAGAATTCTCCGGAGGACAACATGGAACTCTACAGAAAACACATCGCCAGGTGAAATACTTGAAGGATCCATAGTATAGCACAACAAGCATCAAACGACAGGTCCGAAACATGGAATTGAAGAAATGAGGGCATCGAATGCCATGGACCAGAGACATAGCAAACAGGCACTCTGTCGAACCAAAGGAAATGCAAAAAGTTGCCCAAAAAGCAAACGATAAGGGTTTAAGGGGATTACTCAACACCATTGGATGGAGTCGCTGTGAAATGAGTCATTGATACAATGACTTTCCCAAGGAGATGGATGACAACTGGTTATCAACAGGAAGAGTCCAGAACATAAACTCTCACTAGATCAATTGGAAATCCCAAGATACTCTCTGGACTATGGTCGCATAACCATAGGTTGATATATTAATACTAGTATGCCAACAAATCATGTTGCAATTTATTACGAACTAATGTGTATAATGTTATATATGTATAGAATTATATGCGTGCAGAGAAATACATGTGGTTAATGTTACATAATTATATAAGTTTAAACTCAGAATAAATATCAGCTAATAGATATGGTATTCATTTATCACTCTGTAATTTTTTTTATATGATTTAATTAACATGTTAAGTAGAAGTGTGACAAGTGGTATCAGAGTGCTCAGGTTACAAAGCTGAGACCTTTGGAAAAAAAATTGACTAAAAATAATGATGATATGCACAGAGAAAGAAAAGTAGCCAGCATGAGAAGGACGGGAATCACACCCCACAGATCCATGATAGGAACAAGAGTGAAATCTTTTCAAGAAGCCAATCTTGAGGTATGGGTACAGTTGGGGGAATAACCATGCAATACCAACACTACAATCTTGGAAAGTATGCAAGAAATGAAGGATGAGATGGCCCAGTTGTGTGCAGCTAATGAAAGACTAATGCAGGAGCAAGGAAATATTTTGAAGAGTCTTTCTGACAAATAGAATCAGCAACAACCAATACCCAGCCCAGAGCACAGGAACATGACTGTAGAACAATAATTTTGAACCGAGTATTTAGGAACGGAGGGCGGTGAAGAAAACAAGGAAGAAAAATATGATAATGCATCACAACATAAAACACAAAAAAGACAAAAGATATAATTGGAAGGAGAATTTTGGAAAATAAAACTGCTCCTCTTTGATGGTGAATAGGAAGAGGCAAAAGAAGCCTAGATTATTAATGTGAATAAGTACTTTCAACTGTATGAATATGACCATAACTTAAAGGCTCACTTGGCCAGATGAAGTAAAATCTATGCATGAAGTAAATGATCAGAACATAACCTAGGAAAATTTTCAAAGATATTTTAAGGAGAAATATTTAACTGAAAGATTTTATGACAAAAAGGCAAAGGAGTTTCATGATCTTCGATTGGGTTAGTTGTCTATGGACGAGTTCATGGAAAAGTTTACATCCTTAATTCGATATGTCCCTTACATACGAGAGGGAAAGGTGAGAGTACAACAATTTATCAGTAGTTTTCTGTTGTTCATGAAAGAGCGTCTTGAGTTCGACAACCCAAACACCATTGAATAAATGACATGAAAAGCTTGGATATGCTATCAGAAAAATAGGCAAAAGGGGATGTGGGAAAAATATGGGCTGATAAAAATGGAATTATGTTTCCTTCCAGTAGGAAGGGAAATAAAGCCATACTCAACAAGGGACCCCATAAAGGCAAGAAAATAGAAATATAAATAGGAATCAACCCATATTTAAACTTCCCAATGAGTCCAAGAATAATAAGCAGTCGGTTAGAACTGAAGTGGAGATAGCAACTAGACCCCCAGTACAGTGTTGGGGATGTGGAGAGCCACACTACGTCAAAAATTGTCCGTATCGCAAGGGAACCGATCAGGTTGCACAGATTCAAGAAGAGTCAACTATGGGAGAAGTGGCAAGAAGCATTCCAAAAATAAATGTTGCCCTTGAAGACCATCAGGTGAAATACTAGCCAACTATGGTTAAATTTGAAGGTAAAATCTTTGACCAAACTATATCTATTTTAATTGATCCAGGAGCTACTTTGAGTTATATTAGCCCTAAGATAGTAGAACAACGATGTTTGCAAGGGGTTAAGTTTAAGAATCCTTGGTTAGTACAACTAGCCACAGGGGAAAAAAGAAGGGTGTTGGCCAAGGTCAGCAGCTGCCCCTTAAAGATAGCAAGTCAGTCCCTTGTGGCAGACCTGAATGTATTGCCTCTAGGATCATATGATATCCTAATAGGCATGGATTGGATGGAAAAACATTGGTCCCTCATTAACTGTAAGACCAAAACTATTAGCTATATGGATGAAGAAGGAAAGAGGCAGGAAATTCAAGGCATAAATAGACCTCTAAAATTAAGACCAGTGATAAACTCTCAGTTAGAAAAATGTATCAGAAAAGGATGTCAAATCTATGCGATACAGGTAGGATATGCTAATTCAAAAGAGAAATCTGTTTCTTTAGAAAATATACCTGTAATACAAAATTTTCCGGACGTATTTCCTGAGGAAATACTGGGACTTCCTCCAAAACGAGATATAGATTTCACTATTGAGTTAATTTTGGGAGCTACTCCAGTATCCCAAGCCCCTTATCACATGAGTATACCAGAATTGACAGAATTAAAAATGCAGCTACAAGAATTGTTTGATAGGACATACATCTGCCCAAGCGTATCACATTGGGGAGCCCTGATGCTTTTCGTTAAGAAGAAGGATGGAACCCTACGAATTTCAATGAATTACTGCAGTTAAATAAACTGACCATAAAAAATGAATACCACTTACCCCGTATAGACGAGATGTTTGAACATGTGCCAGGTGTAACGGTGTTTTCAAAAATCGATCTTCATTCAGGTTACCATCAAATTAGAATTAAGGAAGAAGATATAGCTAAAACAACTTTTAGGACTCGTTATGGACATTACGAGTTCGTTGTGTTTCCCTTTGGGCAAACTAATGCACTTGAAACCTTCATGTGTCTCATGAACAATATATTCCATGAGTATTTGGATAAATTTGTGTTGATTTTTATCAACGACATATTAATTTACTCTCGTAATATAGAAGAACATAAAGAGAATCTCTGTATTGTTTTGTAATTTTTAAGAGAGCATCAGCTATATGCTAAGTACAACAAATGCAATTTCTTTAAAGAAAAAATCTAGTATCTAGGGCATGTCATTACCAAGGATGGAATTGCAGTTGACCCATAAAAGATAAAAACTATAATGGAGTGGCCAATACCAAAAGATGTCGCAGATATAAGGTCATTCATGGGTCTAGCCAGATACTATAGGTGTTTTTTCGAGGGATTTTCCAGGGTTGCATATCCTATTACCTCTCTACAAAAGAAATGAATTTTTTTTAGTTGACCATGGAGTGTCAAAAAAGTTTTGATCAGCTTAAGCGATTACTTACCACCGCGCCTATTTTGAGCATTGCAGACCCAAATAAAGATTATGTGGTTTGTACATATGCCAGCAAGGAAGGTCTTGGTGGCATGCTAATGTAGGAGGGCAGAGTGATTGCTTATGATTCTAGGAAACTTAAGGAGCACGAACAAAAATATTCAACCTATGACTTGAAGCTAACAACAGTGATTCATGCATTAAAGATGTGGCAACATTACTTGATTGGTAAGAAATTTATTTTAATGACTGATCATCATAGTTAACTAACTATTTTAAGAAGCCAACTTTGAATGCTAGGCAGACTCATTGGTTCAATTTTCTAAGTGGACTTGATTTTGAAATCAAGCACTTGAAAGGAAAGGAGAATCGGGTCATGGATGCCTTAAATTAGAAGGAATATTGTATATATGAGATCTCTTTCAGTGAGGTGCGAACTACCTTTAATGAGCAGATTAAAGAGGTAGACATACTTGATCCAAAATATTAATTTTTAGCCAGCCAACTAAATTTGAGACAACAATGAGCATCAGCTAGGATATGAGATAAATCATAAAGGTATGCTAATTTATAAAGGGATACTGTATCTACCTAACTAGAAAATATTAAAGACTTAATTTTAGATGAATATCATAAAATTCCATATGCAGGCCACCCTAGATACTAGAAGTTAATTACCACACCTAGAAAAGAATATTTCTGGCCATGTATGAAGAAAGAAGTGGCTGAGTACTTAGCTCACTTTTTTGAATGTCAGTAAGTAAAAGAAAAGCACCAACACCCAGCTGAATTGCTACACCCATTACCTATTCTGGAATGGAAGTGGGAAACCATTTCCATCGATTTTATTACAAGATTGCCTAAGTCTAAAATGTAGAATGATTTGATAATGGTGGTGGTGGATAATTTGAGCAAGTCTGCTCACTTCATACCAGTACAGTCAACCTACAAGGTAGTTGAAATTGCTAACATATTCATGCAAACCATTTTTAGATTACATGGATTACTGAAGATCATAATTTTTGATCGAGATGTAAAATTTACATTAGCTTTTTGGAGAGTCTTATTTGAAGGTTTAGGCACACAGTTGCATTTTAGCACTGCTTACCACCCTCAAATAGATGGGAAAACTAAGTGAGTGAATCAGGTATTAGAAGACATGATGCGAACTTATGTAATGCAACAACCATCTAAATGGGAGGATTACATTCATCTGGTAGAATTTGCTTACAACAATGGTTATCATACATCACTACAAATGAGTCCATTTGAAGTATTGTATGGTTGCAAGTGCAGGACACCCTCAAGTTGGGGCGGGCGAGAAGATAAGTTGATTTTAGAACTAAACATGTTAAAAGAAATGTAGGAGATGGTTGAAAGAGTACATTCCAATTTAAAGGTTGTGCAAGACCGACAAAAGAACTTTGTTGATCGAAAGAGGAATTTGAGGGAATTTCAAGTTGGAGATAATGTTTATGTGCATATACGGGCCAAGAAGAGTACATTACAATGGAGCCGATGTACTGAATTGGCACCCCAATTTTGTGGTCTTTTCCAGATCCTAGCTTGAATCGGACCAATGGCTTACCAACTCACCTTGCCCAGCCACATACATGTCCACAATGTTTTCCATGTTTCTATGTTTTATATATATATATATATATATATATATATATATATATATATATATATATATATATATATATGACCCTAAGCATATAATCAATTGGAAAGATATACATGTAGTTTAGTTTTAAGTAGATTTGTCAAGACAAGGTTGCCAAAGGAAAAATAAGTAACTAAACTTTTTCTCTTCTGCATGTCGAGTTGGAAGACGATTTCTCAGTCAAACCTTTGGTTATGCTCGATCAGAGAGAAGTAATGTTTTGGAAATGAATTATTACCGAAGTTAAAGTGCAATGGCAGCACTTTCGGCCGGAGGAGGCCACTTAGGAAGATGAACAATTTATGAGGGAGACATGTCCAGATCTATTTGCAACAGAGAAATATCGGGATGATGTTTGATATTGGGGGGGAGATGTGATGTCCCCAGTAGGTTGTAAATATTTAATTACTGCAGTAAACAAACTGGATAATTACTATTTAAGTTTATATATTTATTATTTTGTTTAAAATGTGCATGAGGAAAATGTCTTGATAATATCAATTATATAACTCTCACATGACAGGTAGTTAGGATAGGTAGTTACCTATCCCTAACTACTTCCTTGTAGATTTATTCTCAAGGAAAGAAAATCAAGAGGGTATGTGTAAGGACCTGCGGTCTGGGTCACCTTCACCATGCGAAGTGCGTGTGAGGAGCATGAGAAAAATGCAAAGTGAGCGAGCCAAGAAATGAGTTTATAAGGTGTTGGGCGAGTTGAGGGGGTGGTCCCATGAGTTGGGCGAGCCGACCCTCCTGCTAGGCGAGACAGCACATTGTGAACAAGTTGGCTTGGGCATTAGGCATGGGTTGGCCAGGTGACACATCCTGCCACCCACCCGTATATATTGGTGGAGCGTTTGTGGAGACGAGCCATCATCATTCAATCAATATGAGTTTGATAAAAGGAGTTTTGTAGTGCGTGGATGAGACGGCATGACGGGCAGAACTCGGGTGAGAAACTCATGTAGAAACGTTGGGTGAGAAACTCGTGTAAGAAACTCGGGAGAGGTCATCAGTCAGAAAACTCGGGTGAGGTTGTTCGGGCGGACTCGAGTGAAGTCATCGGGTGACCCCAGTAAATTCGTTTGGGCGAGCCAGGTGAGGTCATCGAGCGACCCGGGTGAAGTCGTTCAGGCGACCCGGGTGAGGTCGTCGGGCGACCCGGATGAAGTCGTTCAGGCAAGCCGGGTGAGGTCGTTGGGCGACCTGGGTGAACGAGTTCGGGTGAAGGTGTTCAGGCGGACTCGGGTGAGTCGTGCAAAGGTGTGGGTGAACATGCGAATGGGCGAGGGCACGCCATGCACGTCGAAACAAAGGTTGGAATAGAATATTGTGAACGAGAGTCGGGTAGGCGGTACTGCGTGTGGCCCATCGAACGGAGGTTGGGTAGGGTAGCATGATTTGGGTGTTTGCTGACCACACGAAGAGTGAGTCGGGTGAAGACGTGCGACGAGGTGAATGAAGGGTTGGTGAGTCATGTGGCGACCGCATGGAGGTGCCGGTGAGCTGGGAAATCAAGTTTGTGAGAGTTGGAAATTTGGCTAAGTGTAAATTTGGGGTTTCCCAAGATTTAGCTTATACTCTGTAAAAGTGGAAAATTATTTATATTGATATCGGGCAGACTCATATTGCAGGGAGTTGGCCCTCTCTTTATAGTGTTGTGCATTTCTCTTGTATAATGTTGTTGGTGATGAATATGTATGGTTTTTCATCTGTATAAAGGATAAAGATGGAATGTTAGGTGTAGTCTACAATCATAAGTATTGGTGAAAAGAAAACAGTTGGTAGTGCCGCACCTCGCTATAGTGCAGTTGGAAGAGTACCATCAGTTTAGGGGCATGATAGATGGTATCAGAGGTGATGATCAGGAAGCTGATTGGGTTGATGATGAAGTGCTGATCCCACTGCACTATCGTGACAATGCCATCAGAGCTAATGATCAGGAAGCTGATCGGGTTAATGATGAAGTGTTGATCCCACTGCACTATCGTGATAGATGGTATCAAAGTTGGTCCAGGTTTTGTAGGAAACCTGGTGAAGTGCAAAGGGGATTTGCAGAAGAAGCTGATCCCATTGTCACTTCGTTACAAGTGGTATCAGAGCTGATTCAGGTGGAGTGTAAGTTAAGAACACTGATCTCACCGACAGGTGGAATCAAGAGTAGTTTGAGTTTTGCCGAGAACTTGGTGAATGGTGAAGAAATCTGAACAGATGATTCAGGTTGCAGGAAAGTGGATGGCCGAGATGGTAGAAGAACCTATGGTGAGTGAATCTAGCCATAATGCAAGTGAAGCTTTCCGATACAAGGTGTTGGAACTGATGAGCAGATGGAGTTCTGAATGGGCTTCGATGAAGGCCGAGAACATGATGATTCGGGAGGGCTATTCAATGATCAAAGAAGAACTTGAAGAAATCAAGCACCAATATGGGGATGTTGCAGATGTGACAAAGGTGGAGGATGAACTTGAGATTGATCAAGTTGGACCAGGATCGTGAAATTTGTAGACATGGATAGTTGAGGATACTCACATGGAGGAGCCTCATGATGATAATGTAAGTACTATTGACACTTGTGTTTCACTTGAGCATTTGGTAGATGAACTGTATGCAGGGAAGAGCAAAGTCAGTTTGCCGATGCAAAATAACATCTTACCATGGATGACTATGATGAGACCTTGTATGGAGAAGCAAGGATTATTGATCGTTGCAGAACTTGTTGGGGTTGTTTGTGACCTTATTGTAGAAGGTATAAAGGCCCGTGACAAGGGAGGAACATGATGATCATTGCGGAGGATTGGGTCATGCTTTAGCCACATGGAGAATTGGCTAAGTGCCCGGCATGACTCATGGACAAATTGGAGAAGGGCACACACTTGAGTTACTTGAGTGAACTTCTCATGGCCGATACCAAGAGCAAGTCTTGGTGGAACCTTTAGTGGGGGAGCTATGATGAAGAGACTCATGTGATGATGATATGGTTGGGTGACCGAGTTCACTAGACCGAAGAAGGCAAACATGGATGGGGATGACCGATTATTGTGATCGGTGTACTTGTTTGGACTACATGGGCAACTTAGTCATGGACATTAAGTTGGAGACATGGAGCATGGCAGTCTTATGCAGGGACATTAAGCAGAAGCACTCGTAGAGGTGTCACTTATGGGCATCCAATGAGGAGTGCCAAGTCAAGGATGTTGTGCAGGTGGATTTGCTGGTGTGACATGGAGATGTTTTATTTATGAGCCAACGGAGAGGTTGTGCACTCTTGTACAACAAGGCCATGGACTTGGATGGAGTTGTGAGCAAAATATGGAGCATTCCTACTACATGGAGAGCTGAGGCATCTTACAGAGACCTTTGGCCCGAGACTTATATGCTTGCTGAGATGTTGGTTGGAGATGACTCATGGAGCTCATGATGACATGAGGTTGTAACTTTTGGAGACTTCATATATGGTGGATTTGATGGATCTGATGCATTGAGGAGTTGAGGTCAGAGACTTTGATGCATAATGGGATGCATACTTTCAAGTACATGTACGGGTGTGGCTTGAAAGAGTGACTTGATGAGGAGGATCGATATGAGACACTTTGGAGTGATGGATTTACAATGATGATGATGCCTTGGTAGCAACACTTGGGCATGGGTTGAGCCGAGACTTAACCACTTTTGACACATGGGAGCTGATTGATCTATGATCGTGGGCAGCACATGGATAGATGAGACAAGTGTATACCTGTTTCCCTGATAGGATTGAGGCATGGCACACACAGATATGATGGAGGTTGCCTCATGGACCTGGATGTGGCACATCGAGAGTTGGGGTTTGATGAGATGATCTCTTCATATTGAGGAGATACACATATGGATGATGATGTTGGGATAGATGCGATTGATTTCATGCAGTAAATTGACACCAAACATCATGGACAACATGTTGCAGATGAGATGAGGACTACTTCATGGACCTGAGCATCGCTTACACTTATATGGAGATGGATTCTTGATCGAGTTGATGATGTGACAAGATTTTTTGAGAAACGACTAATGATGGCATGAGGACGTACATTCTCATAGTTTGAGCGTGACAATTGGACTGATCACCCGACTAGTTTAAACATGGGAAGGCTGCAACATGTACATAGATGTGTTAGCATTATGTTGGAGTATCGTGACAGCAGTTCACACGAGGACGACACATGATGAGGTCGACACGATATGTTGCAGGAAGCATGTAGCTTGAGATGGAGGGACCAACCTTCCACAATGGAAAGCAGCATGTGGAGATTGCGACGAGATGGTTGATGATTATGGATTGAGATGATTTTCTGATGTATGACATACTGATGGATTATATGCCTTGGTATGGATATCATGGTGACATATGGTTGCCGGGATGAGATATTGTCAAGGATGACAATGAATTCAAGTGGGGGAGGATGTAAGGACCTGCAATACAGGTCACTTTCACCGTGTGAAGTGCGTGCGGGAAGCATGAGAAAAATGCAAAGTGAATGAGCCAAGAAACGAGTTTATAAGGTGTTGGGTGAGTTGAGGGGGCGGTCCCACAAGTTGGGCGGGCCGACCCTCCTCCTGGCGAGACAACACATTGTGAATGAGTCGGCTTGGGCGTTGGTCATGGGTTGGCCAGGTGACACAACCTGCCACCCACCCGTATATATTGGTGGAGCGTTTATGGAGATGAGCCATCATCATTCAATCAACACGAGTTCGATAAAAGGAGTTCTGCAGTGGATGGATGAGCCTGCACGACGGGTAGAATTCGGGTGAGAAACTCGTGCATAAAAATTAGGTGAGAAACTCGGGCGAGGTCGTCGGGCAGAAAACTCGGGTGAGGTCATTCGAGCGAGCTGGGTGAGGTCATTCTGGCGGACTCGGGTGAAGGTTTCGGGTGAGCCGGGTGAAGTCGTTTGGGTGAGCCGGGTGAGGTCGTCGGGCAACCCAGGTGAAGTCATTTCGGCGAGCCAGGTGAGGTTGTCGAGTGACTCGGGTGAAGTCGTTTGGGTGCGCTGAGTGAGGTCGTCGGGCGACCCGGGTGAACGAGTTCAGGTGAAGGCATTCAGGCGGACTAGGGTGAGTCGTGCAAAGGCGTGGGTGAATGTGCGGAGGGGCGAGGGCGTGTTGTGCATGCCAAAACGAAGGTTGGAACCGAAGATCGTGAACGGGAGTCGAGCAGGCGGGACTCCGTGTGGCCCACTGAACGGAGTTCGGGTAGGGTAACATGACTTGGGCATTTGCTGACCAAACCGAGAGCGATTCAAGTGAAGACGTGCAACGAGGTGAATGAAGGGTTGGTGAGTCGTGCGGCCACCATGTGGAGGCGCCGATGAGCTGGGCAACCAAGTTTGCCAAAAGTTGGAAATTTGGCTTTGTGTAAATTTGGGGTTTCCCAAGATTTAGCTTATATTGTGTAAAAGTGGAAAAATATATATACTGATATCGGGCAGACTTATATTGCATGGAGTTGCCGCTCCTTTTATACTGTTGTGCATTTCTCTTGTATAATACTATAGGTGATGAATATGTATGGGTTTTCATTTGTATAAAGGATAAAGATAATACTTGGTAACGAAAATAAAACTAAGTATGGAATGTTAGGCAGAGTTTACAATTGTAAGTATTGGTGAAAAGAAAATGGTTGGTAGTGCCGCACCTTGCTATAGTGCGGTTGGAAGAGTACCGCCAGTGTAGGGTCGTGATAGTATGGGTACCTGAGATGAAGAGAGGAGAGGGAGAGAAAATATTTACGCACTGATATGTCAGATAGATTCCAAGAGTTATCTCTGGTTAAGACCAGATAAATGTAAACTAGTAACACTATAGTCTTAGAGGAAACACCAAGTGTGTGGGTAACAACTCAGAGGGTAGACTTTGGCCTGAAAGCGAGCCTTAAAGTTCGGAGGAAACTGGGCAATTTATAGTTTCATATGACACCAGCAGTCAACAAAAGTTTTATAGAAATCAGATAAGTACTTATGTGATTGAAAGTTTTTATACAAATAAGGTAATACTTGTTATTTTTCTTAAGGGAATAATTGTGCTTATCAATGGAAGAATTTAGACAACATGTTAGATAACTAACATGGATTTAGCAAACTGTAAAGCAAAGAAAGAAATGAATAAATAGTGAAATCTGTGAATAGCGTAATTAATTTCTACTGAGGTATTGAACTCTTATGATAATAATATCCAAGATACAAATAGGAAATAAGAAAGAAATATGAAACCTTTTGTAACTGATAAAACTCTATTTGAAGCTTTCTGAGCCAATTGCAAAGACACAAAGGAGAAGAACAACTTATCTGTATGCCTTTTAATAGAGTAGATACATGTTGATGGGTTATAATACTCTAACCCTGATAGCGTGAAGGTTAAGAAGGAACGAATAGGCAAATTTTTAACAAAATACTACTAGGCTAATTACAACCATGTGAGTAAAATACTCTAGGGTTTCAAAAATTGACTAGAACTTAGGGGACAAATCTTCTCGCTAGATTTTCATGGACGGGACTTTGTATACAAAATAGAAGTAGAGTATGATGAATAAATTTCTTAATATACTTTAAGAAGTACCAACAAATTTATTCATATAAGAGTCCCCATAGAAATGCAAACGAAACCCCAACCGTATAACATATTCACTAACAATATGATTTTTATTGTTAACAACGTGAAATATATTCACTAATAGTTCAAATATTATTGTTAAAAACGTGAAACATATATGTCAACAATATGAATCTTATTGAAACATATTCACTATAGTAGAAAGATAAAAACCTGAAAGGTGAAGGTGCAAAATCACTGTAGCACCAGAACAGGCAAGCCAACCTAAATATCTCATAATAATCCATAGAGAATCCGAACCGACACCTTAAACATAAATTAACCATGAGGCATTACAAAACATCGAGAAGCTATATCAAAACAGAGATCCATTTCCTGTAAGTGATGGAAAAAAACATATTTCTTTGCACACGGATTAAATAATTCAAATTACCAAAATAGTTACAAATTGGGCTGCGAGATAACTCGGGTTGCAAAACCCAGAAAATAATTTAAGTCTTTTGGCCGAAATTGTTCAAGATACAAACATGATGCCACCAAGGCAGAATAATAGAAATTCTGAACTGTCAGGTCTACAATCCTAGAAACATCGAGATAATCTCTAGACTAGCAATAAGCCCACCAAAATTATGAAAATCCATTCAACCCAGAACGCCATAAGGAAGTTCATCACGTTACCCGGAGGCCAAGCGAAAAGTCTACCATCAAACTTTGCAAACAGGATTGAAATGGAATGGAGATAGACCTCCGCAGTCAAACCCTCATCTTATAAACCCTTCGAAGCATCGTAGACCAAACATAAGAATTTCATTAGAAAATGGAGGAGGATACATCTAGTTGTGAGAAAACAAATATAATTTCCATAGGAAAAACCCTCTTACCTGAACTGGTTTGGGTGGACAGAGAATTCTCCGGAGGATAGCATGCAACTGTGCAGAAAATGCATCGCTAAGTGAAAGACTTGAAGGATCCATAGAATAGCAGGACAAGCATCAAACAACACGTCCAGACCATGGACTTGAAGGAATGAGGGCATCAAATTCCATGAACTAGAGACAGAGCAGACATAGCACTCTGTCAAACCAAAGGAAATGCGAAAAGTTTCCCAACAAGCAAACGATAAGGGTTTAAGGGAATTACTCAACACCGTCGGATGGAGCTGTTGCGAAATGAGAGGTTGATATGGTGGCTTTCCCAAGGAGATGAACAATAGCTGGGTATCAACAGGAAGAGTCCAGAACGTAAACTCCCACCAGATCAATTGGGAATCCCAAGATACTCTCCGGACTACAGTCGCATAACCATATACCAGTACGCTAGCAAATCATGTTGCAATTTATTACGAACTAATGCGTATAATATTATATGTGTATAGAAATATATGCATGCAGAGAAATACATGTGGTTAATGTTACATAATTATATAAGTTTAAACTCGGAATAAATATAAGCTAATAGATATGGTATTCATTTATCACTCTTTAATTTTCCTTTTTTTTTATTATGGTTTAATTAACGTGTTACCTAGAAGTGTGACATTTCATATGGATAAAGTTATGACCAACTTCATTCATTTTGAATATGGGCGACTTAAACCACCATGCTCTGTGACCTATTGAACTAAATACTTGTTATTTTTAAAAACTAAAAATCAACCAGTTAAATAAATATTACTTTAATTATTTGATTTAAATATTTAAAGTGGAAAGAAAAAAAAAAGGAAAAGGAAAAGAAAAAAAACACCACTTCATCCTAACACGTCCTCTCCATTATCTGCCTGAATCATAACCAAACAAATATACACAGAAACAAAACATAAAATTTCGGTAATGAGCAAAGTAGTAAAGACATTTATAGCTCATAACACAACAGTCTAGGAAAAGGACAAAGTCACGTTAATGAAAAAACATAACAATAACATGTAGTCGTTTATGTTAAATGACAGCGCTGAATGGTGAGGAAAAGGTGAAGGGAAAGGGTAAAGAGTAAGGAAAGAAGAGAACCGATGTTATAATATTGAAATCCAGCTTCCAATTTTGATGAATCCGATCTTCTCTACCATGCATTTTTGTGAGCTATCTCTCCCTCACTGTTCCAAAAGGTCAATGGAAATCACGATGAAGGCTAAGCTAAAACTTCTGCCTCGGAATCCCAAGAAAAATTTGCATCCATCCGCCATTTCTTTCATGATGTAATAAAAACAGAAAAGAAAAAAAAACGACAAGAAGGAAGGCATATCTTACACAACACAAACAAAAGCCACACGACACATCACAGCAAAGATGGTATGCCACGAAACGAAACGAACAACGCGAGTGCACAAATTAGATTAAAATTCACCAAAATGATAAAGGAAATCCAGTTAAAAATACTTTAAATCTTTATGTTCTCCTTCCCACATGGTAAAGTCCAGTATTCCGATCGTTTCAATTTAATTTTTGAATCTATGTATAGCCGTTCGCATGTTTTCAAATTTAAATTTCAATGGTCAGTTCAAATTTTGTTCTGTATATAATGTTGAACACCTCAAATTCAAATTTAAATCTAAACTTGTTATAGGCATTAAATACATTTAAAATTGTATATGCGGAACATGCATTTGAATTGAACATGCATTTGAATTTGTATAGTATATTAAATTACATTAAATTTGCATGTTTTATTTATACATTAAAATAAATTTGAATTTGAATTTGAATTTGTTTTATATATTAAATTTAGTTTAATGTTTATGTTCTATGTTAAAAATGTTAAGTTAGGTTTCGTTATCTAAAGCATCTAGCACAACAACCTTAATACATATATATAATATAAACTAGCGCAACAACCTTAAAATATATATATATAGATTAACTTTCATAAATGTCAGTAGTATGCATTTGGAATTGTTTAACAATTATAGAATTCTACCCTATTTACTCATGTTCAAATCTTATAAGAGGTAATCATGTCTCTAAACTATATAGAGATGCATGATAGACTGAAAAGGTGAATAATTAAGCTTTAAAAAAGTACATAACATTTCATACCTTGATATACTCTAGATTGAGTTTACCTTTGCTTTTACATTGTTAGAAGTACTATTATTTAGGTTGGGTTACTAGTTTAACAATTCATCACCTTTATTTTTAATGTTCTAGATCATGGAATATCTTGTAATACAGGTGGAAATACTTATTTTTGTGATTTTATTCATTTTTGGGTTGAGAAAATTAAAAGATGTTTTATGTAATATTGTTCTAATTATATTAAAAAAAGTTATAATGAATGAGAAGTTATGATAAAATATTAATATATGCTAAGATGTTATCCTGAGAATTTAATCCCCTAATGTTAGGAAAAAATTGTTGATGATGATAATTATGCGTAAAGAGGTAGGAAAAACAGAAAAGAAAGAAAATAAAATATTCTTTCTATATCTTTTGTCGTCGCGACAGGGACCGAAAGATAAAAATAGAAAAATTGACCCAAAAAAAATCACACAATTATTCTTAAATTCGAGGGGAGGGAAAGACCATCTAGTGGTATTTGTGAGGGGGACGGAAAGACAATCTAGTGGTATTTGAAGACAATTATGAAAGAGAAAAATAGAAAAATTGACCCCAAAAAAAACTCACACACCAATTTCTTATATTCTAGGGGGAGAGAAAAACCCTATAGTGGTATTTGAACACAATATTGTGAGTGATAAATACAACCTTATTAGTGGGAGAGAGATTGGTAAACTTTAAAAAAATGTTAGTAGAAGGTTATAAAAATGTTGTGGAGATAAATAACTACTATATTCACAATATTGTGGGAGATAAATACAGTGTTTTTGATAGACCTTATTAGTGGGAGAGAAATATTGGTAAACCTAAAAAAAAGTTTAGCAAAATGTTACAAAAATGTTGTGGAGATAAAGAATTATTATCTTATTTCTTCCAAATTTTACGTGTATATTTTAAATAACAGTTACAGAGAGAGCTCAACAGGTAGACCTTATCAGTAAGAGAAAAAGATTAGTTAACTTAGAAAAAAGTTAGCAGAATGTTACAAAAATGTTGTAGAGTTAAAAGCTACTATCTTCTTTTTTTCCTAATTTTACTTGTAAATTTTACCTAACAATTACAAGGAGAGCTCAACAGGAAGATTGGTAAACTTAGAGAAATGTTAGCAGATTGTTACAAAAATTTTGTAGAGATAAAGATCTAATATCTTCTTTTTTTCCTAATTTTACTTGCAAATTTTACTAACATTCACAAGGAGAACTCAATAGGAATTGACTGAACAAAATAGCTTAAAATGTGACCAATGTGGGAAACTCTATCTTATTTATGAAATACCTATGTGATCTATAAAACAACTAGTTTAAGTTATTTGGTTGATGATATATGAAAATGAAAATATTAATATTATTTGTTGAATAACTCCGCGATTTAGACAAACGAGTACACGCTTCAACGTTTAATTTTAGATTAATGGTGCTTTGATAGTTATATTCATTATTAGTAAGGGTATGTTTTGGGATTTTAAGCTCAAGTTACACTTATTATAGGTAAGTATAGAGTCTCTGGATTATATATATGAAAATATTTATTTATATACAAGTCATATAAAGTTAATTATTTTGAGTGTTACATTAGTGAAAATATTGTGCGTGTATGTGGGCCATCAATAGAAATAGAAAAAACTACAAAACAATATTTTAAAATAAATGAGAAAATTTAGATGTATACATGATAGTTGTAACGCCCCAGTTAATTGCTAGAGTTTAAATTAAAAACAGTAAATTTAACTATTGTTATAGTTATGTTTGGTAAAACTGGATAATTACTATTGTGGTTACCGTTTCAATTAAATATAGTTATAATTGTTTGGTGCCAAAGAGTATGGCTTGGAAATAAACTAACTGCTAATGATTAAAGAATTTCCCTTCAGAGGGGTATTAGAACCAAAAAGATGACATCTGTCAGAAAGGGTAGAAACCCTAACTACCTTTTGATGGCGGTTGAGCCCCATGGAGGTAGGATACTTGATGGTAAAAGAAACAGAAAAAGACGGCTACGTCTGGTAAGGACCAGATAGCAGAGCTCTGGAGAAGTTGCAATTTGGCAGCAAACGCTATGTCTGGTAAGGATCAGATAGCGTAAATTTGGCAGTGCCAAAGAGTTGCAGATAGCAAGAATCTCGCTGGGTGCTTGGGGGTGAAAGGTCGAGAAGGACCCTCCTAAGGTCGGGAGGAAGACAAGCGCACTCAGAGGTTTGCCTCTGAACATGTATGTACAACAGAAAGATTGGTAGTCTGAGTATATGCTGATAATTGATTTATAGATATTGCTGACAAAACAGAGAATTGTAAACAGTATAAGAAAATATCTTTTGGAAAATGCAAGTAGAATAAGGACTTGAAATATGATAAACATTCATCTTAGAAAAGAGGGAAAATTCCTTTAAGACTGCCATAAAGAAAGAATAGTGCAACAGGATGAAAAGAAAACTTAGTGAGGAGTAGGCTCGACAACCCTATCTCTGGGAATGGTTACCAAGTGAAATGCGTAAGTAATACTAAGAAAGAATTCCGTATGCAATCGTTATGGAAACAGAAATCTATTCAAACTAAAAGCCATTTAATGACAGAAAGAAACTAGATATATATATATATATATATATATATATATGTGCGAATCCATAGAACAGTCCTTTGAATACAAGGGAAGAAAGCAGAACGACAAAACTAAACATGCCTGCGTTAACATACTCATCTTTTAAAAATAGTGACTGCGGGATTCTGTTGAATACAGAAGTTTGTTCAAAGATTAAAAGTCATGCATTAACGAAAAAGAAAAACACACATTACGAGATAGGGAGGGTAACTGGTAACCACACCCGAATCCCGGCTACCCTGTACCAATGTTCCCATTTTAACGGCGGAACCCCACGGTGAAGTGGGCGGCTGTGACCGAAAGGGACAGGGTAGAGAAACTGACAAATGCTCACTTAGAGAAAACATAAATCATTACTAAACAAGAGTACATCGCATGTAAAATAACGGAGATAGAAAAGCTATCAGAGAAGTAGGAATTAACAGAAGATCTCCAAATCCAGCATATGCAAATAAAAACCCCTGCGAACAACAATATCTTATATTATATTAAAGAAAAGTTCGGTAATAGCCGACAGAGGTCCAAAACCTTTATAAACTGTAACATCTGGATTGCATGTACAAATAAACACATTAACCAGATGAGAAATTACAAATAGTTGCAACCGTCCAATGACAACATAATTGCCCAGGACCAACCCACGGCCCTATATCAGTCATATGGCAAATACAATACAGCAAGCGCAGTCCAGAAAGCGCAGTCCGGAACGGACAATATCGATACCCCAGTAATGGGTAAGTCCCCAAGTTGTCACGGGGAAAACCAGAGCGGGGACTCTGTTACAGTCACATTCCAGGAGTGACTCAGAACAAGATTAAAACAAAGGAAACATCAAAGCTCAAATGAGTCGGCCGAAAGCAATTTTAGAAGTTACCCATGAGTTTTTTGCTTATAAGTCGTCAGTATTCTCTTACCAGGAAATGGAAGAGAACAAACGAAGTAGCATCCACCATGCCCAGGACTCGATACCCACATTGCGCACCTGCAAGGAAAGGAAACGAATGTCAGAACCGCGACAAAACCAGCAAAAGCCAAACCATAAAACAAAAGAGCAATACTGTGGTATGAAAGGCGTGTTACTGCGGCCATGAATAACAGTGGAATCCTTAACCCCTTCTCGGCTGGAGGCACAAATGGTCTGCGCCGAATGGAATTCCAATCGCCAGAGACCTGTCAAAACCGGGAACCAAGTGAAAATGGCTTGCAAATGCCAAACGCGATATGGAAATAACCCTTTAAACCTGTTACCCTTACCTGGATGAATAATATCCGTTGATCTGGTGAACCTCATCTCCTCTGTTGAAATGGGCGCAGGATTTTTCCAAAGTCTGCTGTCACATGGCTCATACGTGCCAAGGGCCAAGCACAATAAAGCCCCTCCTGTAGCGTTGGTATTCGGAGCAGTCCTGGCCGGTTGCAGCCCAAGCCAGCTGGTTGGATGCACGCCAGATGGACACCATAGGAAAGCCCTGGCTCTCGAATGCCAAGTTTGTGACCGGGAAAAGTTTCCGGAGGTGAATTCCTCAGCGAAATCGGAAAACCAAAACCAGCTGACGAGGAGTTGGCACAGGTGCCCTCATATACGGATGGGATACGATAATGGCAATTGCAGTAACGCGGACCGAGAACTCAGATCACGCAATAAATCATTCAACCATAATAGAAAGTGTAACCAAGATTTCCCTGTAACTTTCTCGAGACTGCGGAAAGGTTCCACATATTACTTTCGACCAAGCACTATAATATTCCACGGGATACCAAAACATGCATATTGCCTAACCCTTAATGCACACGATAAAACGATTGCTGCGGATATAAATATCAAGTGTTGGATTTAACTATTTAAATGTGTGAGTATGGTAAAGGTGAAACATTAATAATAACATTGTTACGAACATAGTTACCAGGGGTAATCCACCTTAGGTAAAGTAAAATAAATGTGTATATATGTGAAATTGTCATAAAAAAAAATTTCTTTGTAGAGGTCTTACATGTGGTATCAGAGCGAGGTTGCAACTCTGTGACCTCGGGCTAAGAGTAACTGAGAAACTGATATGATTAATTGAATTAATGAGCAAGTCAGGATTATTCCATGATATATTACATGTAACATCTGTGGAAAAGAAAACTAAACTTTTGTACAAGTGACGGCAAAATGAGGAGAACAAGCAGTGCTCCTCATGGAAATGTGGAAAGTCCAGACAGCGTCAACCACCCTCAGGGAAATCCTGAGATTTGGGTGCAGCTAGGGGAGGAGACACGCAACACCAACTTGACCATACTGGAGAGAGTTCAAGAATTGAAGAACGAGATGGCTCGTTTAAGAGAGGACAGTACCAGATTGACCATGGAGTAGGAAAGGATTATGAAAAGTTTATCAGATAAACAAAACCAGCACTAGCCTAACCCCAGTCCGGAGCAAAGGCATGTATCAGAAGAACTAGATTACCATACTGATCAGGATGAAACAGAGGGCAGGGCGGAGGCCCGAGGTGAGAAACCTGACAATGCTTCTAAGCATCAAACCTCAAAAAGGCAGCGGATAGAACTACAAGGAGAGTTTCGGAAGATTAAGCCACCGCATTTTGATGGGGAGTCTGAGGAGGCTGCGGAAGCGTGGCTTATAAACATGAACAAATATTTCCAAGTTTACGAATATGACCACCATCTTAAGGCACGACTGGCTATTTTCCAGTTACAGGCCAAAGCTAAATTATGGTGGGAGGAAGTTAAGATGGTGCGGGGAGTGAGCGAACAGGATATAACTTGGGAAATTTTTCAGAAATACTTCAAGGAGAAATACTTGACTGAATGCTTTTACGATGAGAAAGCACGGGAATTCCATGATCTGCGACTTGGGCAGCAGACCATGGATGAATTCATTACCAAATTTACATCCCTGCTCCGTTACGTACCATACATTCGGGAGGAAAAGGCAAAAGTGCAGCGGTTTGTTAGCAGTTTACCCCAGGCAATGCGGGAAAGGATTGAATTTGATAACCCGAAGACCATAGAAGAAGCAATTCGGAAAGCTAGAATATGTTATCAGCAGAATAAACAAAGGGGAGATAGCTCTGGAAAGCGCTGGGTGGAAAGAAAGGGCAGCAGAACCACTATGGGAATTAAGGGAACTCGTGGCAGTTTCAGCAAAGGAGGTTCAAAAGGGCCCAGCAGTAGGAGTTAGACTAGAAATCAACTCCGAATGAAACCACCTAATGAGCCCAAATTTAGCGAGCAGCCGGGCAGAAGTGATAATGAGGGGGCAGTGAGACCGCCAGTACAGTGCTGGGGTTGTGGTGGGCCACATTATATCAAGAACTATCCTCACCGAAAGGGTAGTGATCAGTTGTCCCAGGTTTATGAAGCTTCTACAATGGGTGATGTGGCTCGGTCCATACTAAGAATAAATGTTGCTGTCGAAGACCGTCAAGTTGATTACCAGCCAACGATGGTAGAGTTCGAAGGTAAGATTTTTGATCGAACTGTTTCTGTTTTAGTAGACCCAGGAGCTACATTAAGTTATGTTAGCCCCAAAATAGTGGAAAGCTGTAATTTACAATCTGTTAAGTTTAAGAGTCCATGGTTGGTCCAACTAGCTACCGGGGCCAAAAGGCGGGTGCTAGCGAAGGTCAGTAACTGTCCATTAAAGATAGTTGGACAGACAGTGACAGTGGAATTAAATGTACTTCCTCTCGGCTCTTATGATGTGTTAATTGGAATGGACTGGTTGGAAAGGCGGTGGTCCATAATAAACTGGAAAACCAAGACAATCTCCTATCGGGATGAAATGGGAAATGAACAGGAAATTCAAGGTATTCTGAAGCCAGTTCAGATTCGACCAATTACTGCCTCACAACTGGCTAAATGCATCCGGAAAAAGTGTCAAGTTTATGCAGTTCAAGTGGGTCATGCAAAATCTGAAGATAAAGATAATGGATTGGAAAACATACCGGTGGTGCAGGAATTCGCAGATGTGTTTCCTGAGGAAATACCAGGATTGCCCCCTAAAAGAGATTTGGATTTTACCATAGAGCTGGTGCCTGGAGGAGCCCCAGTGTCTCGAGCACCGTACCGGATGAGTGTGCCGGAACTAACCGAATTAAAGATGCAGTTGCAGGAACTGTTGGACAATAAATACATTAGTCCCAGTGTATCTCCCTGGGGAGCCCCAGTATTGTTTGTTAGGAAGAAGGATGGAACACTCCGTATGTGCATAGATTATCGCCAGCTAAACAAATTGACAGTGAAAAACAAATATCCACTACCCCGTATCGATGAACTGTTCGATCAGGCGAAAGGGGCGACGATATTTTCAAAGATCGATCTGAGATCTGTTTATCATCAAATCAGAATTAAGGAAGAGGATGTAGCTAAAACTGCTTTTCGAACCCGTTATGGACACTATGAGTTCGTGGTACTACCTTTCGGGTTGACCAACGCACCCACAACGTTTATGTGCCTGATGAATAGTGTTTTCCATCAGTATTTGCATAAATTGGTTTTAGTTTGTATTGATGATATACTGATATACTCACGGAATATTAAAGAACATGAAGAGCATATCAGACTGGTGCTACAAACTCTACGGGAACATCAGTTATATGGAAAATTCAGCAAATGCGACTTTTATAAAAAGCAGATCCAGTATCTGGGGCACATCATCACCAAGGAAGGCATTGCTGTAGACCCTGAAAAGATTAAAACCATAATGGAATGGCCAACACCAAAGGACGTGGCTGATATCAGGTCTTTCATGGGGCTGGCTGGATATTATAGGCGGTTCGTGGAAATTTTTTCCAGGATTGCATACCCCATCACCTCCTTGCAAAAGAAAGGGAAAATCTTTAAGTGGACAACGGAGTGTCAGCAGAGCTTTGAGCGACTTAAACACTTGCTCACTACTGCACCTGTGCTGAGCATTGCAAACCCGGAAAAAGATTACGTGGTCTGCACGGATGCCAATAAAGAAGGTGTAGGGGGGGTGCTGATGCAAGAAGGGAGGGTGATCGCGTATGAATCTAGAAAATTGAAGGAGCATGAACAGAAGTATTCAGCCTATGATCTGGAACTCACTGCTGTTGTACATGCGCTAAAAATGTGGCGCCATTATTTGGTGGGAAGGAAATTTTTATTGATGACAGATCATCACAGCTTAACTAGCTACTTAAGTCAACCAACTTTGAATGCTAGACAAGCTAGGTGGGTGGACTTTTTGGGCAGTTTTGATTTTGAAATCAAACACTTAAAAGGGAAAGAGAACTGGGTGGCAGATGCGTTAAGCCGAAAAGCGCATTGTCTTTATGAAATTGGTCTTAGTGAAGGTCGGTCTAACCTTAGCAAAGAAATTATTGAGGCAGCTGAGGGAGATCAAATCTACCAGCAAAAGAAACAGCTTGTGCAGAATTCAAACACCCATATCATGCAAAAAGGTTATGAGTTGGACGCGGCAGGCCTTTTACGTTACAAGAAAAGAATATGTGTACCTGACCAGGGTGATATTAAGAGGAAAATTCTGGATGAGAATCATAAAAGTCCTTACGTGGGACACCCGGGATATCAAAAGTTAATCACTTCGCTTCAAAAGGAATATCATTGGCTAGGCATGAAAGGGGACGTAACGGAATATCTGGCACGATGCATAGAGTGTCAGCTAATTAAAGTTGAACATCAACATCCCGCGGGTTTGTTACAACCATTACCCATACCAGAATGGAAATGGGAAGTTATTACCATGGATTTTATTACAGGGTTACCGAAGTCTAAGAAGAGCAATGACTCTATTATGGTTGTAGTGGACTAACTTAGCAAGACAACCCACTTCATACCGGTACAATCTACGTATCGTGCAGCCCAAATCGCAAATATTTTTATGCAGAACATATTTAAGCTCCACGGGTTGCCAAAAACTATAATATCCGATCGCGATGTCAAATTTAGATCAGCATTTTGGAGGACCCTGTTTGAAGGTCTGGGAACTCAGTTAAATTTTAGCACTGCATACCATCCGCAGACTGATGGAAAAACTGAGCGGGTGAATCAAGTGTTGGAGGACATGTTGAGATCTTATGTGATGCAACAACCCACTCGGTGGGAAGCGTATTTGCATCTAGTGGAGTTTGCTTATAATAATGGATATCATGCATCTTTACAGATGAGCCCCTTTGAGGTACTTTACGGCAGGAAATGTCGCACGCCATCCAGTTGGAGTGGACCGGAAGACAGACTCGTGTTGGGTTCTGAAATGTTAAAAGAGATGGAGGCAATGGTTAAGAGAGTGCGAGTTAACTTAAAAGTGGCTCAAGACAGACATAAGAGTTTTGCATATCAAAAAAGGACCTTTAGGGAATACCAAGTGGGGGAACATGTATATGTTAGAATTCGAGCGAGGAGAAGCGCTTTACAATGGAATGGGTGTGCCAAATTGGCAACCCGTTTCTGTGGGCGTTTTCAGATTTTAGCTCGAATAGGGCCGGTAGCTTATCAGCTAGCCCTACCCAGCCATATCCGGGTCCATAATGTCTTCCACGTGTCAGTTTTAAAAAGATATGTCTACGACCCTAAACATATAATTAGCTGGCAGGACATACAGGTATGTAGATGCTGTGAGAAGCTTAAAATTGCAAGTATTTTCCAGAAAAACACTGACCAGGTTGTTGTGTGTGCAGGTGGAACCAGAAGGAGAATTCCTAGTCGAGCCGGTGAGCATACTAAATCGGAGAAGGGTCGTGCTGCGGAAGCGAGTCATCACCCAGGTTAAAGTGTAGTGGCAGCACTTTGGGCCAGAAGAGGCCACCTGGGAGGATGAACAGAGCATGAAAGTAAATTACCCCGAACTATTTATGGGTGAACAACATCAAGACGATGTTGAGCTTCAGGAGGGGGAGATGTAATGCCCCAGTTAATTGCTAGAGTTTAAATTAAAAATAGTAAATTTAACTATTGTTATAGTTATGTTTGGTGAAACTGGATAATTACTATTGTGGTTACTGTTTCAATTAAATATAGTTATAATTGCTTGGTGCCAACGAGTATGGCTTGGAAATAAACTAACTGCTAATAATTAAAGAATTTCCCTTCAGAGGGGTATTAGAACCAAAAAGATGACATCTGTCAGAAAGGGTAGAAACCCTAACTATCTTCAGATGGCGGTTGAGCCCCATGGAGGAAGGATACTTGATGGTAAAAGAAAGAAAAAAAGACTGGCTACGTCTGGTAGGGACCAGATAGCAGAGCTCTGGAGAAGTTGCAATTTGGCAGCGAACGCTATGTCTGGTAAGGACCAGATAGCGCACGTTGGGAGCAGAGAACTCCCTGAATAAACCGCTATGCCTGGTAAGGATCAGATAGCGTAACTTTGGCAGTGCCAAAGAGTTGCAGATAGCAAGAATCTTGCTGGGTTCTTGGGGGTGGAAGGTCGAGAAGGACCCTCCTAAGGTCGCGAGGAAGACAAGAGCACTCAGAGGTTTGCCTCTGAACAGGTATGTACAACAGAAAGATTGGTAGTCTGAGTATATGCTCATAATTGATTTACAAATATTGCTGACAGAACAGAGAATTGTAAACAGTATAAGAAAATATCTTTTGGAAAATGCAAGTAGAATAAGGACTTGAAATATGATAAACATTCATCTTAGAAAAGAGGGAAAATTCCTTTAAGACTGCCATAAAGAAAGAATAGTGCAACAGGAATAAAAGAAAACTTAGTGAGGAGTAGGCTCGACAACCCTATCTCTGGGAATGGTTACCAAGTGAAATGCATAAGTAATACTAAGAAAGAATTCCGTATGCAATCGTTATGGAAACGGAAATCTATTCAAACTAAAAGCCATTTAATGATAGAAAGAAACTAGATATATATATATGTGCGAATCCCTAGAACAGTCCTTTGAATACAAGGGAAGAAAGAACAACGACAAAACTAAACAGGCCTGCGTTAACATACTCATCTTCTAAAAATAGTGACTGCGGGATTCTGTTGAATATAGAAGTTCGTTCAAAGATTAAAACTCATGCATTAACGAAAAAGAAAAACACGCATTACGAGATAGGGAGGGTAACTGGTAACCACACCCGAATCTCGACTACCCTGTACCAATGTTCCCATTTTAACGGCGGAACCCCACGGTGAAGTGAGCGGCTGTGACCGAAAGGGACAGGGTAGAGAAAATGACAAATGATCACTTAGAGAAAACATAAATCATTACTAAACAAGAGTACATCGCATGTAAAATAACAGAGATAGCAAAGCTATCAGAGAAGTAGGAATTAACAGAAGATCTCCAAATCCAGCATATGCAAAGAAAAACCCCTGTGAACAACAATATCTTATATTATATTAAAGAAAAGTTCGGTAATAGCGGACAAAGGTCCAAAACCTTTATAAACTGTAACATCTGGATTGCATGTACAAATAAACACATTAACCAGACGAGAAATTACAAATAGTTGCAACCGTCTAATGACAACATAATTGCCCAGGACCAACCCACAGCCCTGTATCAGTCATATGGAAAATACAATACAGCAAGCGCAGTTCGGAACGGACAATATCGATACCCCAGTAATGGGTAAGTCCCCAAGTTGTCACGGGGAAAACCAGAGCGGGGACTCTGTTACAGTCACATTCCAGGAGTAACTCAGAACAAGATTAAAACAAAGAAAACACCAAAGCTCAAATGAGTCGGCCGAAAGCAATTTTAGAAGTTACCCATGAGTTTTCTGCTTATAAGTCATCAGTATTCTCTTACCAGGAAATGGAAGAGAACAGACGAAGTAGTATCCACCATGCCCAGGACTCGATACCCACATTGCGCACCTGCAAGGAAAGGAAACGAATGTCAGAACCGCGACAAAACCAGCAAAAGCCAAACCATAAAACAAAAGAGCAATACTGTGGTATGAAAGGCGTGTTACCGCGGCCATGAATAACAGTGGAATCCTTAACCCCTTCTCGGCTGGAGGCGCAAATGGTCTGCGCCGAATGGAATTCCAATCGCCAGAGACCTGTCAAAACCGGGAACCAAGTGAAAATGGCTTGCAAATGCCAAACGCGATATGGAAATAACCCTTTAAACCTGTTACCCTTACCTGGATGAATAATATCCGTTGATCTGGTGAACCTCATCTCCTTCGTTGAAATGGGCGCGGGATTTTTCCGAAGTCTGCTGTCACATGGCTCATACGTGCCAAGGGCCAGGCACAATAAAGCCCCGCCTGTAGCGTTGGTATTCGGAGCAGTCCTGGCCGGTTGCAGCCCAAGCCAGCTGGCTGGATGCACGCCAGATGGACACCATAGGAAAGCCCTGGCTCCCGAATGCCAAGTTGGTGACCGGGAAAAGTTGCCGGAGGTGAATTCCTCAGCGAAATCGGAAAACCAAAACCGGCTGACGAGGAGTTGGCACAGGTGCCCTCGTATACGGATGGGATACGATAATGGCAATTGCAGTAACGCGGACCGAGAACTCAGATCACGCAATAAATCATTCAACCATAATAGAAAGTGTAACCAAGATTTCCCTGTACCTTTCTCGAGACTGCGGAAAGGTTCCACATATTACTTTCGACCAAGCACTATAATATTCCACGGGATACCGAAACATGCATATTGCCTAACCCTTAATGCACACGATAAAACGATTGTTGCGGATATAAATATCAAGTGCTGGATTTAACTATTTAAATGTGTGAGTATGGTAAAGGTGAAACATTAATAATAACATTGTTACGAACATAGTTACCAGGGGTAATCCACCTTAGGTAAAGTAAAATAAATGTGTATATATGTGAAATTGTCATAAAAAAAAAATTTCTTTGTAGAGGTCTTACAATAGTTTTTCTTTATAATTATTAAAATGTAAAGAGTATTCATGCACAATTATATAAGAAGAACTATTTTAGCAATTACAAATAAAAAATTTATATAAAAATTTAAAACAAGAAAATAAACTCTTCTATGTTAAACCCTCGCAGGGAAGTTGAGGGATTATTTAATTTTAAAAGGAGGTAAAAAATATTTTCATATATAAACGTATAGTAATGTCACTTAATAATAAATAATAAAAATAATAAATAATAATAAATTAATTACATGTTTTAAATAAATATAAATAAAAAAATAAAACAAGAAAAATAGTAAAAATCAGTAAAACTATCAAAAAGTAAAAACAAAAATATAAAACAAGAAAGCAGTGAGTGGCATGTCGACACATGAAGTGTGTGCATGTGGTTCTCTTTCTAATGTTTGCTCTATTTAATAGATGGTGGGGAAGATGAGAGGAATTCCATCATTCCAAGATTCCATCACTCATTCTCTTGGGAGAATAATGTTCTAAGATAGAGGATTCACTGCGAGTAGTATGTTGATTGAGGGCTTGGGGGTGGCAAGTTGTAGCAAGAGCTTCTGCAATTCTGCCTACAGTTGGGTGGAGAGTCGTCCCCAAAACCTTGTTGCAGTTAGCAAACTTCAACAGAAATCACAGGCAAGTGTGCTACCCATAGTTTTGAACTTGAAGTTAATTAGTGATAATTGCATGTTGAGTATAAATTTCTTGGTTAATTACATGTCTATTTTGAGCTGTTACATATGATATCAGAGCATAGGTTCAACTCTTAGGGCCTATAGGATTTTCTGTGTAGGGAGTCACCTAGGCTTTTAGCCCAGCTGAGAGTGCATGGACATCTGCAATAACCTTTTCATCTTTTGATTTCTTTTTTTCTTTTCATCCTAGAGTATTTAAAAAAAAAAGAACACAGATGTAGAGGCCAGCATAGGCATGAGTTTGTGTTGTTGAGATTGGTAATTTAAAATGCTAATCTCTGGTTAGTAACGTACAGCTATTGTAACAACAGTTTTTAGGACTCCAACAGATCCATGGGCAAGTTCCACTCTTCCCCCAACAAGCTCCTCAAGTGTTGCAGCAAATCTTTTATTTATTGTTGGGAGGCTGCAATTTCACTTGTAGATAGCAGATCGAACCAGCGACCAGGGAACTGGCAGCGATTCAAGCCTTCTTAGTCTAGCTGAGGCCTACAATATGCATTTCAAGCTTACTTCCATCACGTTCAGTGCAGGGACCCTTGCTCGGGTTATGGATTAACAATGGCAGAATTTAAAGGTCATGAAATCATACACACTTATGTTAACAAAATGGGTTCTTGGCCTTTTGCTTTATTTGTTGTCACTGTTTATTGTGTAGCCCCTGTAGGTTTTGGAGGGTCGAACCTGATCCCTGCAATCGAACCTTGAACATTGTATTTGTAAATGAAAATTCACATCAAAAGGCCAAACCGGGGAGGCACCTAGGGTCCGGTTAAGATGGCAGCCTGTGTTAACTTTTGCCCACGAGTAACTGGGCGACCCTAATTCTAGGTCTGCGTAGTTTGCGCTCGGTTTTGTGTTGGAAAAGCTCAGGGATCAATGGGAAATACAAACTTTTTATCTTATAGTAGAAATGAAGTTGCTTGGTAAGAGGAAATCTTGGTATGGGTCCTCTTTGTTAGGCAACTGTAGGTTTTGGCAGGATTGTATTATGTGATTTGTCCCTTTGGTGTGTTACTGATGCAATTGCCCTTGTTGAGCATGAACCCTGGTTGGCTCAAAACCCATCTAAGTGAGCTTGCTGCTCATCAGTTCCGCTTCGCATCTGTTACTGGCATGGCATGATAACCTGTCCATCATGGTGAGTCGAGAATGGCCATTTACGGCTGCAAAATGAAGAGCAGTTCGACCATTAAGATAGTCTTCTCTGTTGACATTTGACTTATACAACACAAGTGTCTAAACCACCTCCCAGTGACCATATCTACAAGCTTGCATCAAGGCTGTCTGACCACAATAGTTACGGATATTTACATCAACCCCAGATTCAAGCAAGAGAGAGCCAATCTCATTGCGTCCTTGAGCTGACGAATAATGCAAAGGAGTATTTCGAGCACGAAAAGTCGAATACTTTGCAAGACGAGGGTTGCATTCCAATAAAGCCTTAGCTTCTTGCAAATCTCCGTCTCTAGCAGCAGAAACTAGTCGTTCTCCAGAAGCAGAACATCCAAAGGAATTGCCCATAAAATTCAATATTCTCATTTTGCTTAACAGGGTTTCAGATGAGTTATGGAATTGGATGGCTCCCGAAACTCCAATCTAAACTTACACACAGTGAGATGTGCATGCCTCCTTGGCTAATGAAGGTCCTCAGGTTCAACAAAATCTTGCGATTCAACAAGAGTCTTTTCCATTCTTAAATGTTTCCTTCTCTGCGACAATTTCATCATATCCTCGCCCATAGATTTTGTTATTTTCTTGGTTGGTCAACATTACACTTTATATTTTATTAAATTTTGCCTGCCTTTGCTAAGATTTCATCACAGCTTTATTTTGCTCAAAATTGACATGACAAAATTTGCGTTGATCAAATTTATAGATTTGCTTCAGTTGCTGATATCTCCAAACTTGTTTGTTTGTGCTATTATTTGTCATTTCATTATTATTCTTTGACGGTTTGTGCTCAAATTTTGATGGATGATCAAAATTCGTCCGGAGTCTCTACTTTATACTGGCTAATACAACCAATAAAATTATGTCTTGAACTTTACCCGATGGATGTTCAAAATTCACGCGATAAATTTAAAGCTTTCAACCGGCCTTCACTCTTCATTCTACAATATATTTCTTTTGAAAACCCTGCCATTTGTTCATCGATATCTCTTGCGTTCAATTTTGTACACTATGTTAGGGTTTCAACCGTAACATTTTCCGCAGGACATGGTCAGTATAGGAATTTTCAACTTTAAATTCCTTTTCTTAAACTCTACTTTAACACATACACAACACATCTTCGCATTGCATTTTATACGAATTTACACTCATTTTTCTACGGCTTTTCTGCATAAAATTGGAATTCTGTTTCCATGTACAATTAATTTCGTAACTTTTACTTCTAACGATACCGGACCATTTGGCACTCGTTGATCTAACAAATTTCCATCATTCTCGCCAATTTAAGACTTAAATATCTATCAGCAACGATGCTAAAGCTAATAATAAGCGCTTCATTGAGCAAAATTTCAGCGAGATCTGTGTCAGCAAAATACCTCCTCTGAGCCTCTGCATTAGAAAATATTTGGCAGCGTTCGGCATTCGATCCTACGATGCATAGTCTTACGGTCAGTCTATTCAAATTTTGAGCAGATTTTAGTTGTGTCAAATAAGAGAGTTCAACATAATTGATTTTCTTTCTTTTGATAACAGACAGGCCTGGTATGGTCTATCCCGATATCATCAATTTGTCTATGATTTGCTAGATTGGATCAGTTTAACTCTTTCTGGGTGTGAGTTACGATTTCAAACTCTTTCGTTGGTGGTAGTCTTTTGTCGATATTGCCAATAGGCTTAGAAGATATGCAGGGAAATATAGACAATAATAGAAAATTGAGCTCATCAAGCGTGAAAAACAATGCCCACAGTCACAGAGATAAAATCCGTCAGAACAGAGAGAGACTGAGATCTCCCACCAATGCTATCTCTATTAAATGCTCTCTCAACATTTATTTGCCTCCCACAATGAATACAATCCAGTCCATAAAATGGAGACATCGGCTCCTTTTTAATCCACAGATCCACCAATTGTTGATTGACCAAAACCTGCCGGTGTTAGTCAACGATCGCCAGGATCTATAAAGATCCATGAGAGTTGGTTAGTCCATGTTGCAAAACACACGAAATAATCAAAAGCATCATGAAATATGATACTTTGCAACATGCTAAAGCTCTAGAAATTTTGAATAAGGAACACCATTAAAGTGGCTATATCTGGTGATACCTAGTTCACAAAGTTCACCTACCTTTGTGTTGCAAAACCGTGATACACTTCAGTGATTTGTGCATAGTTATTGAATTTTGTCTGATACCCCATAGAGTTGTTAGGGCCTTAAGTTATGCCAAAACCTGTTCCAAGGATTAGTATAGAATGCTAGTTCAAGTCAAGATAGTTTCCTGAAGTTATGCTTTTGTGAAGCAATACAAGATTTGTTTACTGAGAGCTTCCTCTAACAGAATGCGAGCTTTGGAGAGCAGTCCTTCGTGATTAATAGAAGTCCCATATGACATGAAGCTGCTAAGACATAGTTCTGTGCGTAATGCGATTTCCAGAAATATATATTGATGTTGCAATTGGAGAATTTTCATTCTACATACTTGGACAACACTTTGACATCTTAGAAAAGACCTTTCCAAATTTGAAGAATAAGGCTGCAAAAGAAGTAGATAGTGAAACTAGTTTATGCTCTTTTGTATGCATTTAATTTATGCTCCTTTGTATGCATTGATGAATCCGCACTAATAAATTGTTATTTAATAAGGTCATAAATTGTTTTATGTAATAAGAAAGGGTTTGTAAAAATTATACGTAATAATTGAATTCTGTCTTAGCAAAATTACAAGCACTTCACACAATTCGAATTAACGGATGTAAAATTAATGCCTCTTTATTTCTTAGGGCCCTCTTGGTTGAAGGGAAAGTACCCCTAGGGTCCTTTGGGCTAAGACTCTACCAGACTGAAAATTGCTTATTTAAAGAAACACACACATAGCCATCATCTTTACTTTTAAGCAAATTCTAAGGTTTAGCGCACATACCTATGGTCCTACGTTCGAGAAGACCGTTAGGGTGCAAACCCTCCTTGGAGTTCCCTTCTTCTTTCTTTGACCTGCAAGACAAACAAATCAAGGAACACAACAGTACCTGTACAAATACTTATGTATAAATAATCTTCATGCTATAAAGTTAGTTATAAAAGATCTTTAAGTAACCACTTTCACAAGAATTCAACACAAGAATTTCATAAGCATAAAGAAAGATTGTTCGGGAACAAAGACGTGTTTCTTTATAAATAAAGGCAAATAAAGTACAGATATCGGAAAGATATCACCTGAACACCTTCAGCAGGCTCCAAGCAAGCTTCCTCCCGGATTCGTTCCAGCCTCAAGCCTCCGACAAGAGCTCCTTCCAAGTCCTACTCCAATGATGGTACCAAGGATGAATGATCACCAATACACATGGAAACAAGGGTTTCCTATGCAAGATGGGGGAAGTGCAGAAAGCACCAAGGACTTCAGACCTGATCTAAGGGAAAAATCTCAGCATAATAATCTTGCTCTCCTTTCTCTCTCCCCTTGGCCTTCCCATTGATGTCTTTTTATACCCTCTCCAAAGTAGTTTTTTAGTTAGGAGTTGGTTGGGAACAGTTGGGCCACGAGCACTAACAGGTGATCCAGTAGGTAAACCCGCGATCACCGCCCGAAAAAGAGGAAATTATATATTTTTTAAGTGTTTTAATAGATACACGCGGGTTGGGTATGACAGACCCGCGTGTACACGCGTTTAACTCAGGGCAATGTCGCGTATAGGGAATAAAACACTGTTTTTTAAATTTTTGGACCAGGTCTGGAAGGAGGGGTTGCCCTAGGCCATGAGTGCAGCATCACAAACCATAAGAGTGGGATTTGGAGCTATAACAGATGCCCCCTAATATATGAGGTCAGAAGGGGAACATGATGGCCGAAATATATTAAGTAAGTACAAGGAAAGGAACTCTGCCGAAAAACTGAGGAGGACTTCACCAGAATTCAGCCTGCCAAGCCACCGAAAAGAGGTCAGAAAGAAACACCTTCTGAGGCGGGCATACCCATGCTCAGGAAAAGTAAAGCATGTCCGCATATCAAGTACAAGCGGATCCACTAAGTATACAAGTATAAATGACTGGAAAATACATAATGGATCATCTGATCATAATGAGTAAGTACATGTGTGAATATCACATATAAGACTGTCAATGATGCTGAAAGATGCAACGGATCACTGATATCAAAGACTGATCCCAAAAAACGGTACCAACTGAACATGATGGAATAGGATGGTACTACACTGCAAACTCAGGTGCCAGCATATAGGATGTTTCCGTGACTGACTGCAACATATAAGGTGGAGTGGTATCAACTAGCAGTAACAGGAGCAACTGTCAAGTGAACCAATGAATGCC
Organism: Pinus tabuliformis; assembly: GCA_031772625.1. NCBI lineage: Eukaryota > Viridiplantae > Streptophyta > Pinopsida > Pinales > Pinaceae > Pinus > Pinus tabuliformis. Next base: position 297,092,928 of record CM062806.1, read on the forward strand.
GATACAACCTGAGGTCTTCACCGACCGCCGTGGTACATTTCTACACCATGGGAATAAATGATCTGAAGTCGACCATGTGAGAAATCGTTTGATTACCGGTCATTGATGTATACCGTTAACAAACGCGAGACCACTCACCGATAATGATAATGAGCGTCAAGGTACCCAGTACAATCTAACAAGTGTGAATGGATGAGCTGAAGTCGAACACCTGTAAGAATCTATCAATCAGGAGACAATGATGGTTTCCCACTGTCGATAGCGAGGAATCTGCCACTAATGATTGCAAACCCCAAGGTACTGCCAAATGGACTCTAGATCTTTGCCCCAGAGCAATGAGTCGGAGTCGATAGGGAAAGATCCGCTAGAAGGAAGGCATTAAGGCATCCTCCATCAATCTAGCGCGAGTGTAACCCGTAGGCCAATAATGTGGAAGGAATCGGACGAAAAAGATGTAGTAACCCAACCGAAGTACGTTTCCGGCGTACACAAGATGTGGTTAGCGCACGGCAGAAACCCTCTGAACCAACCAATAATGAAAGCCGACACAGAGGCGAGGTATCCACCAATAGGGTCAAATGGAAACCAAGGTACTGCACGAATCCCAATGTGTGATAATGTATGCTGATGTCGAACACAAGGGAAACCACTCAGTCAAAGACCCATGATACTGATCGATGCTGAGCACAAGGTGACCTATCAATAATGAAAATAGGGCCAGGGTGCGGCTCTAGGCCTGTCCTCAGAGCAATGTGTCGTCGTCGATAAGGACAAGACCCGCCAGCAAGAAGTCAATGGGGACCTTCTCAAACCGGCACGAGTAAAGGACCAATATAACTGATGTGATGATAGACACGACACTGACAACCAGGGATGGCCGACTGAAAAATGAGTCAAGAGACACCGCAGAAAGGCCGACTCAGGCTAACTTCCCTTGAACAAAAGCACGACTCAATATGACTATGTGGCAGCATAAAATGAATCTGTATAAGTCCGTCATGCAGGAGGCATAAACGAACCCTCCATATGACTGGAAGAGATAACCAATCGGGGGAGAACTGACTCGATAACAAGGTTATGGCGTACCTAAGTCAAACTAAATCCCACCCATGCGGAGGAGACTTTGCTTTGAGTGCTTTGTGCAAGGGCGACACGACTGACTCTAGCTGCCAACAATAAATGGAAATAACGTCCCTGTTCCCGCTCTTTTTGGAATATTTAATTTTTTTGTCTTTTTCTGATAAGCCGGAAAAAGAATAAAAGAATGCTATGGTACAGCGGAAAGAACGAGTGTCGATGAAACAGATGATCTAGTTCCTGGGAAAAGGAACATTCCTATGCTCAATGCAGGGAGGTGAAAAACTGGTCAGTGACACTCAAAGGTATGTTCCTTCCACGGATCAAGGTATGTCAAGCTGCAGAAGTCAAAGGTATGCAAGGTTGATTTTGCAGACGGCATGGTCAAAAGTTGGCTTAAACACGAGTCCAAGTGAAGCCGGCTATAGGCCAAAAGGTGCAAATAGTCAACATGCAATGCAGAAGTACAACTCAACACACATAGGAGCCTCTAGGGTATAGGGCCAGAACGAAGCGAGGAAGCAAGGAGGAATGAGTCTTCAACGCGTAAGTCATGGCGGGACTACAGAGGACTCCTGAGCCTACTCAAAACGAAGCAGCATGGGCAAGAAATGTCAGTGAGGTGCTAACTAGGATGCCCATGTAAAAGGATGGCTCTACCATCATGTCATGATTTAAAAAATCGGCAAGTGAAAATGGCTTGCGAACCATAACATGATGGGGTCGACCCTACAGCAGATGTATCGGTCAAATGGAGGCTAGTATGCATAATGCAACGGAAAAATGGTGTCCCTAACCTATATTCCAGTGAGAACACGATACCTGCCATGACGGGTCAGCAGTCATGGAACCGTCTCGAAGTGTCGAAAAATGTCAAAAATGTCTTGAAAAACAACTCAATCTCGACATTCCAAGCTCCCAAGTTAAAAGTGACATGAAACCAAACAAAATAAAATTTTGAAAAAATTTTGCATTTTCAAAACTTATAAAAAGAAATTTTGGACTTACCATTTTCACCGTTTGACTTGGAGAGCAAATTGTGGAGCAAAAGGAGCAAACTTCCCCGTGACTTATTCAACCGTTCAAACTTGCCGAAAACTTCCAGGTAAGCACTAAACTTGGCTTGCAATCAATTGTGATAGTTTTTAGGAAGTTTTATTGGTGTTTCACCGTTCAATTTTTGCAAAAAATTTCTCTGCGGCGTACACGCGGGTTGAATGTATATAAATCGCGTATACGAGGGCCCTACACGCGACTGTGTATAGGGTAACCCGCGTGTGCGCAGCGAAACATTTTTATACAAAAAACTAATGGATGAAAATGATTTTTTCTTCCAGGATGACTATCACATGGCGTGAAAGAGAGCACTCAGCTGTGGATAATGAAGTTATGAACAATGATGAGGCATTAGATGCCTTACGGGGATGTGGATTGTTAAAATTCTTCAAGTTGCCGAATATGAAAGCAAACGTGCGTCTGCTCGAGAGACTCATTGATTACTGGGATGTCGAGGAAGAAGCTTTTATGATTGATCAGATGCCCCTCAGGATAGAAGTGGAAGATATATATTTTATCACGGGCCTTTCCCGAAGGGGAGAGGTAGTACACTCCCGGGGCAGGACCCGAAATAGTCTCAGTGTAGACGATTATGTTCACATTTACTGTCCAGGTCATCGGAAGGTTGGGAGCCAGATCTCTATCCCAAACGTGGAGAGTTTGTCCTTGCGGATAATCTTGTTCACCATAGCTCGAGTGAACGGATCATCCTCGCTACATCAGGCATCACGGGTAAACATGAGCGTAGCAGTGGACTGTCTCACCACGGTGTTTGACTGGTGTACTCCTCTACTTACCAACATGAAGGAGCAGCTTACTTCTATCAGGAGGGGACAGACCAAGAACTTTGGGTACAGAACCATTTTATGTACTTTTTTCTTCGAGAAGGTTCCCGCACTCCGCCCCAGGGTAGCGGTTCCCATCAGTAGTCCACGTGATCCACGTATGGGCCGGTGGGCTGACTTGATGAAACGTCTGGGGGGTGGGGAAGTGCCCAGGAATGCATTTGACGACGACTTTTTTGCTTGGTGGGAGCAACAGATCATCGCCATAGATGACTACCCCTATGCTGGATTGGATTTCCGTGGAGATCCTGACCTAGTGTTACCACCAGATGCAGCATGGGGCGAGATCGGTAAGATATTTTAATTTTTATGTTTTTATGATTTTTAGGATTTTTCAAGTATAATTTGAAAAACATTTTTTTTTTGATGAGATTCAAATGACTAATATGATGATCATGTTCCAGACATTGGGCCTGTACGACCAGATGGATTCCCGCGGCATGGACAGCGTGGCCGAGGAGCCGAAGAGGCGGCTGCGGATGCGGACAAGACCCTCAACAACGTCCAACGACACTTGGCGAGACTGAGCTGCCAAGTACCAATGGCCGAGGTGGAGGACCTTCCTCCAGATATGCAGCGTCATGTGGTTGGAATGCCACGTGACTGGGTTCGCATCTTCCGGCGCGTGGCCAATGCTATAGTTACTTACTTAGCTGCTCATCCAGAGCCGAGGCGTTAGATATGCCTGACATGATTATGGGCATTTGAGTCCCAATTTTGTATATTTTGGACACACATATGTACACTCGAGACGCTTTTGCGATATATATATATATATACAGTTTGACTTTTTGATGCATGATTTTATGATGATGAATGATTGATATGCCAGTCTAATGCTTGATTAGCGATAGAATCAGCTAACCAATTTTGAGATCTTGGAATGTGCAAATAATTAATGTAAATAAATGATCTTTGCAACAACCTCACCCTTAAATATTGGCGATATAATAATGGATCTCTAACCCGATAAATGTTATTTAACTGAGACACTATCAATTGTGAATCAAGATATACTACCAACGAGTCGATCCCATACGAGATTGCCTCGGACAATAAATTGATAACAGCTGTATATTCGGCCATATTGTTTGAAGCAGGACCGATACACACGCCTCTCGATGTCAACAACTGACCAGTTGGGTAATAAAGTACCCAAGCTGCGGAAGCAAGATTCCGAGTGTGCCGACTAGCACCATCGGCGAATCCAAAATAAACCCAATCATCCATCAACACCTGCCAAAGCAGACCAAAAAGTGCTGATATCAGAAAAACGCTCGATAAGATATGTACAAATATACATAAAATACAAAGAAGCCATTGCCTGGTAAAACTAAGCAAAATACTTCTTTAAATAGAGCCCATTTCGGGGCTCCGCCAGCTTGTTTCCTTCGAAGTCAATTAACTCATACGATCCTTTTTCTAAGACTCGCTTGATAATGAAAGGACCGTACCACATAGGCTTGAATTTGCCTGCCCCCAAGGCGTCCTTATCTTGGTCATAGACCAAGACAAGGTCACCTTCTGAAAAGACACGAGGACGGACAAACTTATCATACTGAGTTTTGACCCTTTTCTTATGTGACTCATTCGTTGTGGCAGCATCTCGATGCTGCTCATCGAGATGTTCCAGGTGAACTAGGCGCTCCTCGAGACTTGAAGTCTCAGGAAGAAGCTCGACAGCCAATTTCAGAGATGGAATTTCACATTCGACCGGAAAGATAGATTCCATCCCGTAAACTAACTGAAAAGGAGTAAAACCAGTAGCCGTTTTGACGGAGGTTCGGTATGCCCAAAGAGCCGGATACAACATGATGTGCCAATTGGACCGATTTTTATCGATTGTCCGTTGGAGTATCGTCTTAAGAGTTTTATTGACCGCCTCGACCTGTCCATTGGCCTGAGGATAATAAGGGGACGAATGCTCCTGACGGAAACCTAATTTAAAAGCCAATTCGGACATTAGCTGATTTTGGAAATGACTGCCATGGTCAGTGACAATCTCTCTTGGGATGCCGAATCTTGAGATAACTTGATTGAAAAGAAACAAAGCTGCCGTGTCACTGTCGTTCTTATAAGTAGGCATGGCCTCCGCCCACTTCGTGAAGTAGTCTACGGCCACGATAATGTACTTGTGATTCGCCGCTGAAGGCGGATTACAAGTCGTAAAATCAATACCCCACTTAGTGAAGGGACCAACGGTGACAACGGGAAAGAGGGGAGCTGGATGCGCGCGCATCTTGCGAGTAAAAATTTGACACGGGTGGCAGCGTTTTACCGCTTCCACACAGTCCTTAAAGAGTGAAGGCCAAAAGTAGCCGGCATGTAAGATGCGCTGGGCTGTAGCAAGCCCGGATAGATGACCACCACAAGCTCCACTGTGGCAATCATTAAGAACAGACTCTGCTTCCTCTAAGGTTAAACAACGTCGAAGAATTGAGTCAACTCCTCGACAGTATAATGTGTCACCAATGATAACATAGTTTTTAGCCAGGTGACGTAACTTGCGACGTTCATCCTTGGAGAAAGTAGAGGGAAACTTCGAAGTCTGGAGATAAACAATGATATCTCCATACCAAGGGTCTTGTGAAGAGATGAGGAATATATGCTCGTCGGGTAAACTTTCCTCATAAACAATATCCTCTCCACAAGGAAGCTCGGAAATTAGCTCCGCGAAAACCATAGATTTCTTAGACTTGGCGGACAAGAACTCGAGATCGAATTCTTGTAAAATAACTATCCATCTATTGTATTTGCCCCCAATCACTCGCCTACTGAGGACAAATTGAAATGGATTGACCGCCGCTAGGACAAAAGTTTTGCGTAGCAAAATATAATGACGGAGCCTCTGGACAGCATGAACAGCTGCCAAGGCTAACTTCTCAACCGGAGAATAGCGAAGTTCAGGACCTATTAAGCCTCGGCTCAAATAATAAATCACGTGTTCGACGAGAGCATCGTCTTCCTGAACTAGAACCATACCAATGGTAGATTCTGCTGCAGCGAGATATAAAAGGAAGTCTCTACCATAATCCGGTGGACTCAAAAGCGGGGCAAAGACTAATGCCTTTTTCAAAGCATCAAACGACCGCTGCGCAAAGTCGTCCCATACAAATGGAACTCCTTTCCGTAACAAACGCATGAACCCTTTAGTGATCTCGGCGTAGTTTGCTATAAACCGTCTCAAGAAATTGGCCTTCCCTTGAAGACTTTGAAGTTGACGGATTGAGGACGGGGGAGGCAACTGAACTATTGCCTCTACCTTGAAGGGATCAACCCGGATCCCTTCATTGGACACAATAAACCCTAACAACCGACCGGATGTAACCGCAAAAACGCACTTATTGGGATTCAACCGGATTTTATAGTAACGACATCGCTCAAAAACTAATTGAAGATGACTAGGATGATCAGTCCTCTTTCGAGAACGAGCAGCGAGATCATCTAAGTATGCTTCGATGATATGTTTGATGTCGTGGAAAGCATAGGACATGGCCCGCTGAAAGGTAGCTCCAGCATTTTTAAGACCAAAAGGCATCTTTCGATATGCAAAGGTACCCCAGGGACATATGAAGGCAGTCTTATGCTGATCCTCAGGACGAATAGAGATTTGATTATAACCTGAGAAGCCATCCATAAAGGAGAAAATCTCATTACCCGCACACTCGTCGATAATCTGATCAATGAATGGTGTGGGGTAATTGTCTTTTGGACAAGCCTTGTTTAAGTCCCTAAAATCGATGCATACACGGATTGTTCCTTGCTTTTTGTCTACAGGGACTGGATTTGAAACCCAATCCGTAAGAGGAACAGGGTATATAAAACCCGCCCTTAGCAGCTTCTCAACCTCAGCTTTGATAGCTGCTGCTTTCCTAGGGTTAACCGGCCGAAGCCTTTGACGAATCGGTTTTTGCGTTTTCATACGTCTTGATCTCATGTTGGACGATAGAAGGATCAATGCCGGGCATTTCCTCATAAGACCAAGCAAATACATCGCGATATTCCTTGAATAGGTCGGTATAAATTTGAATTTCTTCAGGGGAACACTCAATTCCGATGAAGATATTCTCGATGATGTTAGGATCCTTAGAGATGTTTATAGGTATCGTCTTTGAAATTACCGACATGTTACCTTCAGCACGTGTGTGTGTTGGAGCCAAAGGGTTCGATACCGTACAAACATCACTACCAACGAGCTCGGAGAATCTAGCTTCCACTTCCTGCAACGGAGGAAGAAAATATGAACGATGGTGTAAGTCTTCCCAAGGTCGATCTATACCCATCATCACCTCGAGGATTGCTTCTTCAGAAGGTAGAACCGAATCTAAGCAGTCCAAGGCAGAGTTAGAATCAAAGCTCCAAGCGGGGGCCACATGACCATCCAATTCCTCTTCGGAAAAAGGAGTAGAATGGTTATCTGCAGAGTCTACGATAGACTGATATCTAAGCTCAGCTGCAGATATAGGAAATGCCATTCCATTTACTTGTCCTTCAACTAATGTGGTCGTAGGTGAAGGCAAGGTCCAAGGGTCGGAAAAATAATGAGTTCGAAAGAACTTTTCTCGAGAAGACTCCTTGGATGATGAAATAGCATTGATTCTTGCAAAAGGAGAGGGAAGATCAAACGTACCCATCAATGAGGAATACATCCCTACTCCTAAATTCTCAGTCGGCGGGCGAGGGTTATCCACCAAAGGAACCGTAGAGTCGGAGGTTGCTTGAGGATCGATTGGAGCATAGTCCAATTGATCAACCTTAACGATTTTCCCCTCATGAGGAAAGCAAATGACACGAAACAGATTCGATACAACGGCTTCCATCTCGTACACCCAGTTCCTTCCTAATAGGAGATTATAGTCTAGGTTAGCATCTACGACTTCCACTTCAATATTAACGACCTTTCCTCCAACACATATAGGAAAGGCCGGGATAATCCCATGCGGCTTGTGAGAATGGCCATCAAATGCAGTTAAGACAGTTGGTGAAGGAACAGCCGTAGGTGAACCAATAGCCTTCCAACATGACATGGACATGACACACGTGGAAGCTCCCTCATCTATAACGGTGCGAAAAATATTGATTTTCCGGTATGTTGACTTTACCTGGAAAGCCATATGATGAGGAAGTCTCTTTTTGACATTTGACATGTCGAAAGAGAGCACTAATGAGTTACCTGTATCGACTGCTCCGATGGCGGAGAGTAAAGCACTTCTTTGAGACGGACACGATTGGAGAACTTCCAAAGCGGACATAGCACACGGGCTTTGAGCCAAATCCTCCACAATGGAGTAATTTTGGGCGGCTCTAGCGTTAGGATTAATCGTCGCGCGTTTGGCGGAACCTTTCGGTATCCTAGGTATAGTCTCAACAAGAGGTCGCTCAATATGAAGATCATTACTTCCAGGAGCCGTTTTATCCTTAGATGTTTCAGCTTCACCATAATCGCGTGACCGAGTGGTCACGTTAACGTTTGACCCCATCATAAAAACATTTGATGCTTTTTCCCCTTCGTGGTTGCCCCCTGAGGAGGTCCCAGGATTCGAATTCACGCCAGCAAGAAGTTGCTGCCCTTGGGGAAACGGGTTAGTTAACACAGCTTGCGAACTAGAAGTCCCTTGCTGTCCTAACAAGCGCTGAGCGTCTTCAATTCGAGGGCAAAGATGAGTTAGATGGTCCCCACTGCATAACTTGCAAGGGAACTTAACTTTCTTTCTCGACTCACCTTTACCACCACCAGCATTGTTGCCAGATTTATTTGCATCCGGCTTCCCATCCGAATTCTTCTTTTTACCACGTCCCTTCTTTTTCCCATTGGGATTTTGATTTCCTTTGGGGTTATCGGATTGGACGGCGTTAATGGAAGAATTTTGGGAAGCCTGAGGATTAGACATTGTGACTTGGTTGTTAGGAGCAGTTTGTAATGACAACTACTGCAATTGATTCAACAAGTTCACTGTAGTCGAGTCTACTGACCCCACGATGCCATCCGCGTGCGGACCTGGCTTCGGCTTAGCTAAATCAACCTTAGATCCAGGAGCATCTGGCAAGTACTTTTGGAGGATCCCAGACTGAGAGTAAATCAGTTCTAACTGCTGGGCCCTGAAAATGGCTTGCTCCTCAAAATAGACCCCAGACATGGAGACATCCTTGGAGATCTCGGGTTGCAAAGACTTCAAAAACCACTCTAGACGGTACTCCGGAGGGATTTCGGCTTTAATGAGCCTTTTTCTCCGTCTCCATTCCTGTATGTGATCAGAAATGTGGGTTGCCTTATCCTGACGAAAGGTAGCCAGAAGTTCAGTTCCGGCATCATAGCGGACAGGCAACTGGAAGTGATTCAAGAAGATATTAGCTAAGTCTGCGAACGATGTAAAGCTGCCCCCTGGCAACTCTATATACCACTTAGCCGCATTACCAGTCAAGGTGCGCTGAAAGAGTCTCAACCTAACCGAATCTTCGATGAGGGAGTTAGATGAGCACCACAAATGGAATGTGGTTACATGATCGCCCGGATCTTCACCACTCTTCCCTTCGAATTTTGGAATGTCCGAAGGGAGTTTGGTTGGGACCGGAGGCCAGGCCGGATTGTATCTGATAGGGTCGTTCGTTAGCTTAGTGAGATCCGACAAGTTTAACGTTGCCAGAAATGGAAGCCTAGGAGGACCTAGGGGATTCCACCCAGACTGGGCAGAACTCCCAAAGTTCTGAAAAGATTTTCTTGGGATTTGAGAGGCACCAGGCTGCCCCAAGTGACCAATAGAACCAGCTGAACCAACAGGCAAGCCTTGTGGTCCAGCAAAATTCGGAGTTTGACCAACTCCTGCCGTATAACCTCCATAGCTTGCAAAGTTCCCTCCTAAAGAATGGTAAGGGGTTGATAACCCCTGATATGGGTTCCAAGCCGAAGCGAGGGGAGGAATACTTTGGAACATGCTAACTGTGGAATACGGCCTACCTCCTTGTTGGCCGATAAATGGATTCGCAGTTCCTGCGCTACTAACCCCAGGGTTATTCCAACCTTGGAAAGGATTGCTGCTTTGTCCTATTGAAGAAAAAGGCATGGATCCTACCGTTGGGTTGGAATGTGGGATATGACCACTTCCGAAAGGGAAACCCTGGAATGAAGCCGATCCGCCCATCATGGACGTAGCGGCACTGAACGGAACTGAAGGAATACCCTGTGATTGGGTGCCAAAAAGGAAGGAACCAGTACTGAAAGCATTGGTTTGGGCATTTCCACTCGTAGACGGAATGGAGGTGGACCCCACCAAAGATGTGCTAGCAAACGATCCAAACAAGGAAGCGGAGGGGATGGAAATGGTTCCTCCCCCTTGCACCGATATCGGTGTTTGCATAGTCGCAGCACTCGTAGAAGCCATGCTTCCAGTCGTGATCATAAAAGGTAAGCGCGTAGCGTAACCTGGACTTGCAGGTCTATTCGACGGAGTCCCAACGTATTGCAATACGTCCGGATAACTAGATGGTAGTGGAGAATTTGGAATCACTAATGATTCTGAAAGTTCTTCTACATCTACGTTGTTCTCCACTTGAAAGCGAACTCGAGAAAGGATTGGAGTGTCCTTCTCTTGTTCAGAAGTTCCAGGCCTTGCTTGGCCGCTAATATCCCCGAGAGGAGGATCAATCCCCGATGCGTCAACCGGCGTGGGACGGACCCTACCGGTAATATCTCCTCTGCGCCTTCTAGGAGAAGGCTCTAAACTAGGTGGCGAGAGACCATGAAGTCTTCGAGACCGTCTTGGAGACCGGTCAGCCACTTTGAATTTTTTGTTATGATCTAGCTAAAGACTCAAAAAATTAAAAGCTAAGCCGACTAGGAGCACAAAGCACACACTATAAAGTTCCTAAAGATACAGCCAGTCAAACAACTTTCAAGTATTTCCGCTCCGGGTGATTGAGACCGGACACCAAAATACGAGAAAGTGAATCAAAGGGCCTTCCGAAGATAGTCTGGGATGATGAGGGCCCAGTCCTATCAGCAAAGGTATCAGAGGAAGTTACGCTGACCTCCTAACAACAGCCTGTACCGGTGCAAGCCCCCAAGCTTCGCAAGGGTGCCCTCCGGAAGTACCGTCGAGAGTGATACAACGTCGACCTCAGGTGCCACGGGATTCCCCTCCGCAGCCACCTATGCAGATCCCTAGGAGAGGCAACTATGGGTAGCTATAACACCTCTCTATTTCTAAGATTCGTGAAACTGTTGTGAATAATGTTTTCCTCTCCGCCCATTCTCCTCTGTACAGGAAGCATTTTTGTGGTGGTCCTCTCAATGTCCAAAATGGCAGGCTCTCTTAATTCTTCCCTGCTTGCACATCTGGAAATGGAGAAATGGACGTGTTTTTCAGGGTTGCTGCTTGCCACTGGCCTCCATTTTGCCCATGATTTCGGGCTCCATACCATCGGACTAACTATCCGTCTTCTGTCTTCTTATATGTTTCTCTCTGATATTATTTTTGTTCTCATACAACACCTCCTCTCTCTATGTACATGCTCATCTGGTCACTTATGATATCCCTACGAACAGTGCCTTCTGATCTATCTGAGATTTTGTCCTTATTATGCTCAACGTTTTGCACATATTTTATTGGCAACATTGCCGGACGCGCACATCCTATATGTAAATCCTGACACTATGCTCAACGTTTTTCGCAGATGCTTTTGGCATCAATGGCGGTTGCTCATATCCTATATGTAATCCTGATATTTATATGATCTTAATATAAACCATACAAATTTTTTCTTTCTGAAAAAAAATGTGATAATAATGTGATAAGGATTATAAAAGAGAATGATATGCATATTTAGTGATAATAATGCAAGGAGATAAATAGAATCGGAATTATATATCTTAATTTTGTAATACTACAATGTGAAGCAATGAAATTAAAGTGCGAAGTTATGAAAGGGTGAGTTAGAATATAGATAGGTTAAATATATTGGTAATAAAATGAAAGTTACGTATAAAAAATTATATGAAAATATTTTTGTAAAAATAATGTTTAAATATTAATATAAAGAATATTAATAGTATGTTAGTGACACAATTGATTTTTTTTGTGAAGAAAGGTTTAATGTTAGAATTCTTGAATCATGCAACGAGGTAATAGAAAACTCTTACCAATATTTGTTTTACCATTAAGTCTTGCAAAAATTCCATGTTACTTTGGTGATATGCGCTATATTGTAGGTAGTAATTTAGTTATTTAGTTAACTAAGTAAAGCATGTTTTATTGTTTAAACTTTATGATACATCTAAATCATACACTATGATTTTAGTTTAGTTTAATTAACTGTTACGATGTTGAGTATAATGTTACATGAGGTTTAGTGATTCAAGGTTAATTGCATATATTGGATAAAGTTGTCTAAGGAGAAATGGAAAGGAGAAACTTGCAAATTTTCTAATGATGATAACTAATGATAGCTCAATAAGAAATCAATAAGAAGAGAGAACCTATTTTAGAACATATTGGAGGGGTTTGGTATAATCATAACTTGGTACTCTAAAGGTATCACTATAACGTCTACCTAAGGATGATGCACATAAAGAAGAAAATATTGGCAATCAACTAATAAAGTTGAATTACCATGGTAATAATGAATGTAAATTTGAAGGAACCTTGAAGGTATGATTAAAGAAGTAAATCCATAATAAAATTGATCAATTGGAGGAGATAAGTTGTGTGCATGACAACATCTATAATAGTTTTTCCCTCTAATGGGAGAGCCACATTGTAAAGTTTTCGATAGGTGACTAACTATATGCATGAATTATGGATAACAAGATGTATGATCAGGCAATTTATTATGTTGATGTCTTAAAACAGGAAATGATAAGCGGATTACATTTGGTAGCCATCTTAATGAATTTATAAGGTATTACAAAAGTTGGGGAATAGTAACAACATTTCTAAAGTGTATCAATGTTATGCTTTTAAGAGAGGAGGAAAAGAAACCACAATGATTGGAGGTGAGAAATTAAAGTCAACTTAAGAAGTTTCCATTTTTGAAGTTAGTAGACATGGAACAGTAGGAAATTAAGACTAGGAGAAAAATAAAAATATATCTATGAAGAAAGTTCTTTTAAGGGTACTAATGAGTGGACCAAGAAACATGATCAGGAATGGTCATAGTAATAATCTACATAGTTTAAAACTTTGAAGATATGAAGTTGAGAATTTTCATGATGATCAGTGATGATAAACGAGGAAGATGTTTAAAGGTTTAAATGGTAAAAAAATAATAGTTGAAGTATAGGAAAGAAATGTTGCTAGAAATTTTATAAGGATACCTTGAGAAGGATTGTGTACATATTCACACAAGAAGTGAGAGTCAATTAATAGATGTTGTACTCGACTTATTTGCACTCATTGTTTCATGAGTAGGACTCCACATAGAGAAATTTATCAAGTTTTGTTCCCATAGCGTTAAAGGAGGTTGTTTCCGCAAAACACCACACATTTAAATTTTTCATGGACAATGATGGTAGTAGTGTTTCCAACTGTTTCAAAATCTAAAATAAAGATATTATTTAATGAGCAAGAATCTCTTGTCCAACTTGAAGAAGGGTGAATTTACGATAAAGCAATCAAGTGGTATGGAGATAGGAACTTGATAAGATAAGAAAATATTTTTTGTGGATGAAAATGATAATTGTTAAGTGATGTATGTATAACTCAACATGGATCAACAAACCCTCATGCAAGTAAATAAAGCATGATATAAAAGTAAATCATGATGACCTAGTGTTTATATGCAATTGCATATAGTGATATTGGAATCGGTAAACCAAAGGGTAAATGGATGTAAAACCAAGGGTTTTTAATTTTGAGATAGATGATTTAAATAATGATTGTATAACTAGTAATATCTTAACAATGAATTTCACTAGAATTTCCTTGGGGAAGGAAGAATATGACGAGAGATTAAGACTCAAGATGATGAGGCTCATGTGAAATTTAATGATATGCTTAGATGAGTATACCTACAGTGTAAATAGTCAACTTCCTAATATAAAGAACAAGAAAGGATTATCTAAAAGTAATTGGTATCTTGATGAAAACATGACACTAATAGCACTAATGAAATAACATATATCTTGGATGGATGTTTAATAATCTTAGTTCATAGTTGGTATTCAATGTTTATACGAGCAAATGAAATTGATTTTTCTGATCAATAATGATAAGAATTCTTATACGGTATTATTCTATATTTGATGGTTCTCATATTGATGATGTTTCATCTTGCACATGTGGTTCATATTTATATAATTGTTACAATAGTGATGATGTATAATTATGATGATTATGATATGCATAGGCATTATGATGTTATGTCGCGGTATATTGACATATTCATTTACTACGTGATGACATGTATTTAATGTTGAATACTCATGATGGATATGATATGCATAACATGGCATAGGAATTATGATGCTATAATATGAGGTTTATTGACATGTGGTTCATTTATTATGTGAAGTCATGATATGTTTTTGATGCAAATATGTTGATGTTATAACTCATGATGGTATTTCATGAGGTGAAGCATGTGATAGTTGCGTACAAATTTATGGCATGCATGAGCATGCAGTTCGTTATTATTCATAATGTTGCGATTAACAATGATGACTGTTCTCTTGATGACATGCAAGACTTGGCATGTGGATCATTTTCTATGATACTATGATGGTATACCTAATGCATTGGTTGCATGTTGAGGTGTGATGATTCACAGGACTCCACAACTGGGTCGAGAGGGCTTGTTTATTTGATGATCTTGTGCGGGCTCATATGCACGAGGGAGAAAAAGTAACACCATATGGGCTGGGGACAAATTCAATCAACACTACATATGATAGTGGTTCATTTGTCTTGTATAGCTCTTGATGGATAACTCTTGAAGGGCTATGGGATCATATTAAGGAGGCCAAGTGCCTAATGTTCTAGGCTAGGTGCCTAGTATTGTATTGGGATGCTAAAGTCTGGTGGGGGAGTAATGACTTCGATGCCTAGGGTTGTGTGCCTTAGTGTGTTGTGGAGGGAGTGGGCCAACCTTGCGAGATGCCGATGACATTGAGTATTGTACAGGATGCCTGCCTTGGGGCAGATGAGGTCTGCATTAGGCTCAAGCCTTGGGGCTAGCCTTGGACTAGGATATAGACCGAGGAGGCTTATGCCTCATTCCGAAATGGAAGGCTTAAGCCTAATTCCGAAAGTGGGAAAAAGGACAAAGATTCCTTGGGATTTCTCGAGTGTTGTGAAACTTTTGATGCCTGCTAGTTATACTAGTTCAGCAGAGGGTGTCGAGATTGTTAGATGATGTAATAAGTAACAAAAGAAATGTAATGTCCCTTAATAATAAATAATAAATAATATAAATAATAAATAATTCAACTTAACTTCAGGACGAAGTTCCTTAATGTGGGAGAGTATGTAAAGTCTCTTAATAATAAATAATAATAAATAAATAAATAATAATAAATTAATAAATTAATTACATGCTTTAAATAAATATAAATAAAAGAAATAAAACAAGGAAAATAGTAAAAATCAGTAAAACTATCAAAAAGTAAAAACAAAATAAATAAACCTATATACCTAGGGGGATAACATGGGGTACAAAGGGAGGTACCCAAGGGAATAATGTAATAACGGGATGGGCCATAGTAATAAATAATGTGGTTAACCCATATCATGTAAGGGACCACAAGTAGTTAGTAATAATGTAATGGGTCTATGGTATTAGATAGATGGTATTGAGGGAACCATGGTAATGACCCATGGTATTGTATGTATGAGGCCTATAAAGAGGCTAGAGACTCCACATTGAGGGATATCAAGGATTATTGTATGAAAAGACATATGGCTTGTGGAGTGTTCTCCATCCTTAAGGAGTGAATGTATGGTGTTGCTCTACCTTAAGGGTTTGATCAATAAAGTGAATAATCTCTATCTATACTCAAATCGTGTTATTTCTTAGGTTTATTTTCATTGTCTTATATTTTCATATCAGATCTATAACAAGTGGTATCGGAGCACTTTCTTGAGCAAAAAAGTGGAGAATTTTTCTTATGTTTTGCAGGAAATTTTTGGGGCGGTGAGTTTGTAGATTATATCTGTATTTTTTGGTGCACAATCTACAAAATATAACTACATATATAGATTCTATGTGAAAAAATACCCGATTTCAAAAAAAAAATCGGTTGAATCGGACTCTGGATGAAGGAGATATCGTTGATTTAAAAATCAGTGGGGTTGTAGACAATTTTTCGGGGCAGTGAGTTTGCGGCAGAGCTCTAGACGTTCTAGTGTAAGATCTACAAAATCTAATTGCAGATCTGAATTCTATGTGAAAAAATACCCAATTATAAAAAAAATATGGTCGAATCGGAGTCCGGATGAAGGAGATATCGCTGATCTAAAAATCAGTGGTGTTGCAAACAATTTTTCGGGGCAGCGAGTTTGTGTCATAGATCTGGACGTCCTGGTGCAAGATCTGCAAAATCTAATTGCAGATCTGAATTTTTTGGAAAAAATTACACAATTTCAAAAAACAAATCAGTCGAATCGGAGTCCGGATGAGGGAGATATTGCTGATTTAAAATCAGTTCTTTTTTGAAGAAATTTTGGTGACGATGGGAAAGTTGTAGTGTAGATCTGAAATTTCAGTGTCCGGATCAGGATTTCTATCACATGGATAGATGGAGAATGGTTGTTCCATTTCCAAAAACAGGTCATAATAGAGATTCTGAGCAATATTGACGAAATTGTGGCCATTTCAAATTTTCGCCAAGTAAGTGAATTTTTCTCAAACCCTCTTCATGAAAAATTTTACTGGAAAAGATGATAGCCCTACTATTGAAGAATACATAAAGAAAACTAAGTCAGTATGGGCAAAAAATTGGAAGGATTTTGTGTGACTTAATTTCAAAGATGAGGCTTACAAATGGTATTTCTCACTTGACGACAAGCAGTTGTCCAAACTTTCAGATGCAGAATTTGAAAGAGTCCTTTTAAACAAATGGTCTCGGACTAGACAAAAGGAGAATGAGACACATGAAGGGTTATTTTCTACGGGTGTCTCCTTATTGCAGGTTCATGGATTGATTCAGAAGGAGAAAATCGTTGTATCTATAAATCCTAGTTGCAAGCACAATTTTATGAATGTTAATTTGGTAAAACAATTGCAAGTTCGAGCAAAACACATTGAAAACACACAAGTGGATGATGAGGATGTTCAAGTGTATAAGGATTTGA
This sequence comes from Pinus tabuliformis, assembly GCA_031772625.1. Taxonomy (NCBI): domain Eukaryota; kingdom Viridiplantae; phylum Streptophyta; class Pinopsida; order Pinales; family Pinaceae; genus Pinus; species Pinus tabuliformis. The sequence continues at coordinate 297,110,188 of CM062806.1, forward strand.
AGATTTTTATGGATAAGTATGTGTTGCATGGTGATTTTTATACTTCAGAGATGGATAATATGGATGTTGTTTTAGGATATCCTTCGATGGAGTCCGTGGGTACTATCAATATTAATGTGCAAAAGAAATTCCTGAAGCTCTGGTATAAAAAGAAGAAAATTACATTACAGGATATTTCCATCAATAAACAAGTAGAGTCCATGAAGGTTGACGCAGAATATGTTCCAGGGACTGACATATCAGATGATGAGCCATTGATGATCGACAATCAAACACAAACAGAGGCTGAAGCATAAATTGATACAGGTGCTGATACATCAGATGAAGGCTCAGTGGTTGAAGTAATATTGGAAGATAAGACACCACAGCAGGCACCACAGCAGGGTGAATTAAATAAAAAGACACTGTGGGTTAAAACTTCAACATATCATCACCCACATCACCCCGCAAGAAAACAACCAACAAAATGGCAACCAATTAGCCACAAGGACAACAACCCCCGCATGACAGATAGAGAGAAGCGAAGATCCACCTACTACACATCAACACAGAATAGCTACCACGGTCAACTTCCATCTCAAGCAAGCGAGGAACCAGCAAGATCGAGGGTTCACCTTTCTCTTGGATGGCTAGATGCACGTGCATGGTACCAGTGGACTACTCTTTTGAGTAGATCTTATTATTTGTGTTCTTCTCATGTTTCGGGGACGAAACATGTTAAGGGGGGTTGGGATGTTATATACCTAAGGGGGATAACACGGGGTACAAAGGGAGGTACCCAAGGGAATAATGTAATAATGGGATGGGCCATAGTAATAAATAATGTGGTTAACCCATATCATGTAAGGGACCACAAGTAGTTAGTAATAATGTAATGGGCCTATGGTATTAGATAGATCGTATTGAGGTAACCATGGTAATGACTCACGGTATTGTATGTATGAGGCCTATAAAGAGGCTAGAGACTCCACATTGAGGGATGTCAAGGATTATTGTATGAACAGGCATATGGCTTGTGGAGTGTTCTCCTTCCTTAAGGAGTGAATGTATGGTGTTGCCCTACCTTAAGGGTTTGATCAATAAAGTGAATCATCTCTATCTATGTTCAAATCTTGTTATTTCTTAGGTTTATTTTCATTGTCTTATATTTTCATATTAGATCTATAACAATGCAGTTCGTTATTATTCATAATGTTGCGATTAACAATGATGACTGTTCTCTTGATGACATGCAAGACTTGGCATGTGGATTATTTTCTATAATACTATGATGGTATAGCTAATGCGTTGGTTGCATGTTGAGGTGTGATGATTCACGGGACTCCACAAATGGGTCGAGAGGGCCTGTTTATTTGATGATCTTGTGCGGGCCCATATGCACGAGGGAGAAAAAGTAACACCATATGGGCTGGGAACAAATTCAATCAACACTAATATGATAGTAGTTCATTTGTCTTGTATAGCTCTTGATGGATAACTCTTGAAGGGCTACGGGACCATATTAAGGAGGCAAAGTGCCTAATGTTCTAGGCTAGGTGTCTAGTATTGTATTGGGATGCTAAAGTCTGGTGGGGGTGTAATGACTTTGATGCCTGGGGTTGTGTCCCTTAGTGTGTTGTGGAGGGAGTGGGCCAACCTTGCGAGATGCTGTTGACATTGAGCATTGTATAGGATGCCTGCCTTGGGGCAGATGAGGTCTGCATTAGGCTCAAGCCTTGGGGCCAGCCTTGGACTAGGATACAGACCGAGGAGGCTTATGCCTCATTTCGAAATGGAAGGCTTATGCCTAATTCCGAAAGTGGGAAAAAGGAAAAAGATTCCTTGGGATTTCTCGAGTGTTGTGAAACTTTTGATGCTTGCTGGTTATACTAGTTCAACAGAGGGTGTCGAGACTGTTACATGATGTAATAAGTAACAAAAGAAATGTAATGTCCCTTAATAATAAATAATAAATAATTCAACTTAACTTCAGGACAAAGTTCCTTAATGTGGGAGAGTATGTAATGTCCCTTAATAATAAAGAATAAAAATAATAAAGAATAATAAATTAATAAATTAATTACATGCTTTAAATAAATATAAATAAAGGAAATAAAACAAGGAAAATAGTAAAAATTAGTAAAACTATCAAAAAGTAAAAACAAAATAAATAAAACAAGAAAAATAGTAAAAATCAGTAAAACTATTGAAAAGTAAAAACAAAAAAATAAAACAAGAGAGCAATAAGTGGCATGTTGACACATGGAGTGTGTGCATGTGGTTCCCCTTCTAATGTTTGCTCTATTTAATAGATGGTGAGGAAGATGAGAGGAATTCCATCATTCCAAGATTCTATCAGTCATTCTCTTGGGAGAATAGTATTATAAGACAGAGGATTCACTAGAAGTAGTACGTTGATTGAGGGCTCGGGGGTGGCCAGTTGTAGCAAGACCTTGCGCAATTGAGCCTACGGTTGGGTGGAGAGTCGTTCCCAAAACCTTGTTGCAGTTAGCAGACTTCAACAGAAATCATAGGTAAGAGTGCTACCGATAGTTTTGAACTTGAAGTCAAATAGTGATAATTGAACGTTGAATATAAATTTCTTGGTTAATTACATGTTTATTTTGGGCTGTTACAATATACATTAAAATAGAATAATAATTATGTGCCTTCTTAAAACTATAAACTGTTAAAAATAATCTTTGAATTTCATAGTCTTTTCTATAAAATATTAACAAAATGAGGACACTATAGTCTTAAAAATCAAAAAATAACCCATAATGAAACAAATATCTATGTTGATTCCTACGAAATAGGTAACGATCATAAAATGACACAATTTTTAAATCTTTAATCTTAGGAGCCCTAAAAATATTTATAATCTAAGACTTTATTGAAAAAGTTCAAGTTGAATTAAATGGAGATCTTTTAGAGGAAAGAGATGTAGAAAATAAAATTGGTAAATATTAGAAATAAGAAAAATATTCTTTTACTTAAAATGATAAAAGGTTTAATACTAATAAATATGAATTCAATATAGTTTGGATTCTCTTAATTATTGTTTTTTGATGTGGTAAAGGTGTTATGTTAAGTTGGATACCAAGTGAGATTGGTATTATTTTAATAGTTAAAATATATGAAAATAAAAATTTATGATTGTTAACATTAAAGGAATTATGTTTTTTCTAATATGGAAAAAAAATATTATTTCATAAAATTTGGGGGCATGGCTTCATATATAAGGAAGAATATCTTTCTTACCATTTAATATCATAAAATAAAAATTCTTAACAAACACATCTTTTGAGAAAATAATGTAGATGAAAATTGTATGTATAATACATTGGAAAATATATTTAGGGTTTAAGGAATAAGTGTAATATACTCTTACTAAAAACATATGATGGTATAACAAAAGCTATCCACGGAATTCTTTTAAGTGATTGAAATCCTACTTCCATATAGATAGATGAAGAAATTATCTTTATATAAAGGAAGTAATGAATGAATTACATAATATAATATTGATCCAGATTTAAACAGGAACACAACAAATTACATAAATAGCCATAAATACATATATGCAACGGAAATAATACTTCATTTCATCACTGTAAAATATTGAAATATGCTTATAAACAAAAATGGAAATAAACTAGCTAGGGCGATGGTAGCTTATCTCTTAGAAGAGATGTAGCGGCTACATGCCTCTGAACTGTGTTACAATGAGGGTCAAAGGCCTATTTCTTGTTGAGAAACAATGGAAAACCATAAACATCCAAAAGCCTAACCCTAGGAGATGAAGCACCAAACTGTGGGCCCCATTTGGGTAAATTGGTACATCAACTTCTCGAGGTCGTAACTTTAGCATACGATCTTCATTTGACATGCACAATAACTCGTTAGAAAGATATATCAGAGGAATATAACTTTGGGAATATAAACACCAATTTACGTCACATGTTTCTCTTGGTTTTCCCAAAAAACATCGTTTAGGGTCTCAAAACAGCTTCGGAAGTTCAAGACTCGAAAAATTGCTAAAAATAGTACATTGTGCTACAACTAAGGAAACTAAAAAACTAAAAGAGATAGTTGTGGGGGTCCAAGTAGCATAGTTGGGTGGCCACCAACATCCACCTGGATCATTCCTCCCCCTCTTAGGAAGCAATGGTCCCCGTTGCATTGAGTTCCTCCATGAGATGAGGAAACTTTTTCTGAACTTGGTCCCTAGTGAGCTACCCTACAACCTCTGATGTGTCCAGTAATGGTGGGAAGCATGGTCGAGGGCAGTCCACATTGAACACTCGGTGCAAGCAAAGGGATGGGGGAATGTTGTGCTCCAAAGCATTGTTTCCCACAACCTTGGTACTGGTGTAAGGACCATATCAGAGTGGTCTGAGCTTTTGGTGGGTTCTTGTAAGGCGTTCTTTCTGCAGATGCAACCTGACTTTGTCGCCCACTTAAAACTTGTGTGGTACCACCTATGGGTGAGGAGAAGATGTTCATGTCTGCTTTGATGATCATATCCCTCTGGTGCTGCTGCTGCATGGAGGAATCCTTCGTGGGGGTCATAGATGTGGCGATGATCTTCCCCTTACTTTGGGAGTTAACCAGACCGAAAATTAGTTTCCTGGTCTGGGAGATGAGCTTGCTACATTTCTTAGCAGAGATGAAAGAGGTGGTAGTAGATGGGGCTACCTCCGGTATCGTGTATAATGAATTACCAAAAGTAATAATAACAGCGCTAGTCCTTGACTCATACACAACATGTCACCTCCATAAGCATGGTTGGCCTAATAGTACATCACAAACATCCAGAGGTGCAACATCACACAATACCTCATCTGTGAAAGGCTTGATGTTGTAGGGAATGCGACACTACTGGCGAACTCAGAGATATCGTCCTTGGTGAAGCCACCCAATACTGTACGGCTACGGGTGTGGTGTGGTCGGTAGGCCCAACTGCTTCATGACCTCTGCTGAAATGAGGTTCTTTTGGCTCCCAATATCAACAATGAATTGCAGTGGCAAACCCTTCACCACATTTGTGAGTGGAAAAGTCACTCCCCCTCCTCTGGATCTTTTTGCTCATTCTTCTAGATCTTGGTAGTGGCAATAATGGCGCTGGGTTCCGCATCAATGATCTACTTCTCTTTTCCATTCCCCTTGTTGGGTTCTGACTCAGGGTCGGAACATGCATCTGATTCTAAAGCCTTCAGCTCGGCCACTAGCGACTGCTTGGTTCGACACTCACTCGTGTTGTGAGTGAGGATCTTATGGAACTCATACCACTTTCCTATGTCCTTGTTTGACTTCATGGTGTTGTTCTTTTCTTGCGGCTTTAACAAGTTGTCTTGGGTCACCCTGCCTTGGCTTTGTCCTTTGATTTTCGGATTCACAAATCCAAAGACTCGCTTCTTCTGTTTAAGCTTTTGCTCGATCTTGACAGCATATTGGTACACCGCGTTGAGTGAGGAGATGTTTAGGAACTCCATCTCATCCTGAATGTATCTGTGTAGGCATTCATGGTATTTGAGTACCAAATGCAGCTTAGAGTCCTTCATACCCAACTGTGTGCAAAAGGTATGAAAAATGTTTGTGAACTCTGACACATCTTGGTCCCTTCCTTGCCGTAGCATGATCCACTTTATGTATTTGTCCTCATAGCTTTTCATAGGGTAGTACTTCTCCTTGATGGCATCTTGGAATGAATTCCAAGTGGGTGCGGATGAAAATAGTGAGCCCATACTTTAATCCTTCTGCTCGCAATAGGTTTCCCACCAGTCCTTGACGTGGGTGGCTGCTTTGAGAAGAGCAAAAATAATATTTTCCCAACTGGAAAAATCATGAACAAAAAAATACCCTTCTAGCAGATTTAACCATTTATCTATAACATCCGCGTCTATCTGACCCTCGAAGATGGGGATTTCAAAATTAACTTGTACCTTAAAGGGTGTGGCATTTCAAGAGTAGTTGTTGGAAGCCGGTGCATCGCCTCTGGGTAGTCGCTGAAGGATCTGGGCAAAGTTTTCCATCATCGCGTTCCTTTGCCGGTTAAGAGCTTCTTCGAGAAAGATTTTAATAGGATCTCCCGCCCCCTTGTCTTTCTTGTCTTCTGCAATGGGAGGCTGTGGGCTTTTTGAGGCTGTTCTTGGAAATCTTAGACTAGTTCAAGCCCTAACTCTTTATATCTCGATCTCGTTCGGGACATGCAAAGAAAAATAGATAAAAAACAGACTGCTCTGATACCACTGTTCCAGATTTAAACAGGAACACAACAAATTACAAAAATAACCATAAATACAGATGTGTAGCAGAAATAATACTTCATTTCATTACTATAAAATACTGAAATATGCTTACAAATAGAAATGGAAATAAACTAGCGAGGGCAATGGTAGCTTATCTTTGAGAAGAGATGTAGTAGCTACATGCCTCTAAAATGTGTTACAATGAGGTTCAAAGGCCTATTTATTGTTAAGAAACAATGGAAAACCTTAAACATCCAAAAGCCTAACCCTAGCAGATGAAGCGCCAAACTGTGGGCCCATTTGGGTAAATTGGTACATAAACTTCTCAGGGTCGTATCTTTGGCATACGATCTCCATTTGACATGTACAATAGCTCGTTAGAAAGATTTGTCTAAGGACTATAACTTTGGGAAGAGCAACATCAGTGAATGTCCCATGTTGATCCTGGTTTTCCCGAAAAACTTCATTTAGGACCTCAAAACGACTCCGGAAGTTCAGAACATGAAAAACTGCTAAAAATAGTAAATTGTGCTACAAATAAGGAGACTAAAAAACAGAAAGAGACAGTTGTGGGGGTCCAAGTGGGATAGTTGGGTGGCCACCAACATCCACCTAGATCATGATTGAAATCCTACTTCCATATAGATTGATGAAGAAATTATCTTCATGTAAAGGAAGTAATGCATGAATTACATAATATAAAATTTTTATTTTTACAAGCAGATAGTAAAATTAAACCTCTTAAATGACCGTGAATATGATTTTGACTATACACATTTAATTATAACTCTAAACCTTTCTATCAATCAAATTCCCATTGAGGAGAATCACAAAGGCACAAACTTTTTAATGAAAGTAAAATTAATCTTCTATTATATTATTAGATAGAATTAAATCTCATATATTATAAGCATAAGATAAATATATGTACATAATTTTAAGAAAATTCTTTATCTAGTTCTCTAATTTCACACACACACACACACACACACACATATATATATGAACATGAACCAACCATTGGTATGATAAAATGTGTAAAAGTAGCATGAATGAAATTAGTGATGCTCATAAAGAATTCTCAATACTCTATAAGGTGAATTAATACAAATCCCTAGTTAGTAGGAAAATATTCTATGACAAGAAGTAAGAGCATCATTTACGCATATCTAAATTTTATCCTAACAAGTATTATAAGCAAATGTTGACCTGTAAGTCTAAAGAAAATAATATGGCTACTTATGAGGACTTGAATTCCTATTATTTCTTTTTGTTTGTCATGTTTTTTTAGTTTCACTTCACACTTGACTTGTTGTCATGTGAAGGAAACTAGGTGATCAAAATCACCCGTCAAGAACACACTAGCCCTTAACATGATTGGATTTTTCCCATGGAGTTTCGAATTGATGACCTTCAGATCAAGAAGTTTTTTAATAATGCTTGTCATCACCATCTATTCTACACTCAGTGGGAGATTGAATTTCCTACCTTAAAAGTCCTTACACATACCTTTTTCTTATAAACACCATCCCGAATTTTCCTATAAGGACTAGGTTCTATCTATGGAAGACATAGAAATAGTAGTTATGAAACTTAAAAATAGAAAATGTTTTAATATAAAATACCAACGAGATAAAATATTAAAAATTAGATGGTTTGTTTTCTTCTCTCACATAAACAAGATCATGAGTTTAGTGGCCAAGTATCCTAAATTTTAGACGAAAATCCTGAGATAAAGAAGATCATAACTTTAGTGGCCAAATATCATAAACTTCAGATGAAAATCCTCATTGTACTTAATTTTTAAAATGGGATAAAATATATCCTTATATCTATAATATCATTATGATTAGACTTATTTCAAGATATCTATATAGCATTATTTTACAAAATAATACTACCATTATGGATAGAAAGCCATTGAAAAAAGATATAAATGATAAGATGAATTTAGGAGCTATCAATGAATTGCGAATCACCATGTTAACATTAAGATAATTTTGAAAGAATGTTGCAATAAGAAAACCATTCTTCGCCTTTTTTTTCCATTAATTTTAGAAAATGCTTTAACAATGTGCATAGAAAAATCTTTGCAATATATTTGAAAAGGAAAAAGTCCTCTCAATCAAAAAATACGATAAAAAAATTATTAAAAAAAGTTATGGGCAATTTTAAGAACATTAATATTTCATTTGAAGAAATCAACTATAAAATTATAATTAAATAACATTATTCATTGTTTCTAATTCCTTTTCACATGTATATTGACAAACTCAACCTTAATAATTAAATTGAAATTATTTCATAAAATAACTTAAAAATATATCTGATGCTGTTTTATCTAAAATTCATATCTTATAATAAAATTACTAAAACTAATATTCTAATATAAGGCACTATGATTTTTTATTTTCAAACAAACACCATATTCGAGCTATTTCCATGTACCAAGAGTTCATATTTTAATGAAAATTATATTTTGAAGATCTTTTTTATGCGTCAAATCAAACTCATCGACTTGGGCCCCAAGAAAATTTAAATTATAAAATTAATGGTAGAAATCAATTCGAAGTTGATATTAGGCAAATTCACATTTAAATTTAAAAACAAAAAAACTGAAAATAAACTTTGAAAGTACTTGATGAGTCATAGCACTTTCAAATCATTGCAAGGTCAGGCAAGTTTAATTGAACAGAATTCAAATTTATATAAACTCAATATAAATAAGTGCTGGTTTTAATGATGTAAATTTATCGTTTACCATGAATTTACATTTCATTAGGAAGCAAATTTAAATATGTTTTTTGATGGATCGAATTATTTTCATTAACGCGTCGTATTGTTTTGCGAACTCCGATTCAAGCGATACATGAAGCAAAAGCAAATTGAAATGATAAGAATATCGGATTTTACTACCCGGGGCTTTAAAACTATTCTCATATTACTTCCCTGATCTTTGGTTGCTCTTTTTTTCAATTTAAGATATTAGAATTCAACGATATGTATATTTTTATTTATTTATATCTACTAATATTATTTTGATAAAAAAAAAATTATATTTTAATTTTTAGTTAGGAATATTTTTATTTATATCTATTAATATTATTTGGATAAAAAATTAATTTATATTTTAATTTTTTCTTATGAATATTTTATTTATAATTTTTATATATTTTTATTTATATCTATTAATATTATTTTGATAAAAAATTAATTTATATTTTAATTTTTTCTTATGAATATTTTTATTTATAATTTTTATATACAGAAAGAGAATCTTGGTGTATATAAAAATCTCCAATTAAGAAGAAAAAGATGTCATATATTAATACGAGACGACAACATCTTTTCCACTTTTCTAAAGTAGGCCCCAAAAAGTTTTGGTTGAATGTGCTTATGCATAAAACTAAAGATACTCATTTAATCTTCTTAGAAAACTGGGATAATTATTTTAAGAAGTTGTATGACTCTCGAGACACCGTGTGCACCATCTTAAACACTCCTACTAAGGATGATAATTTTCTGTCAAAGACGTTGCATTTGGGATTAATAAGATCAGTAATGGGAAAGTCAAAAATATTGATGTTTACGAATTTGAGATCTTTAAAATGGGAAAATATATCCTCATTCATCATCTCCACAAGCTTCTCAATTTAGCTATAAAACATGGCTTCCCTTAGCTTTGGACGCAAAGCCTTATTGTGTCTATCTTCAAAAATGGCGACAAAAGAATTCCCTCTAACTACAAGACCATTATGATTATCCACATCCTAGCCAAGGTTTATGGGCTCATTCTAGAAAAAATGCTTAGCCTTTGGCTTAAAAAACAGGGTAAAAGAACTAAGAGAAAGCTAGTTTTAAGAGACATTACTCGACCATTGACCACCTTGTCACTCTTAGGATCATCACAGAGGAATGTCGTAATAGTAATACCGATCTGTTCTATTGTTTTTGTGGACTTTAGAAAATATTTCGACACTATCCCCCGAGATAAGCTTTGGGAGAGGCTTGAAGAGATCATGGTTCCTCTTGAACTGAGGATTGTTGTGATCCGCCACTATGAGATCGTCATTGCCAAGCTTAAGGCCAACAAAGGGTGGTCTAAAGATATTAAGTGTAATATCGGGGTTAATCAAGGTTTTCCCCTCTCCCCTACCGTTTTTGGTATTTACATCGATAAGCTAAAGCAGTGTCTGGAAAATGTGGGCTGCAAAGGCAATGAGATCGTTGGTATTATCATTACTCTTCTCCTTTATGCTGATGATATCGTTGTTCTTGAAAGGAGCCATGATGACCTATACAAGAAGATTAAGATTCTTCATGTCTACTGCTCCAAGATGGGTATGAAAATTAATACCGACAAGACTAAATTCAGGATTATTAAATCCAAGAAGATCACCCATGGTAATTTCGTCTATGATTACCATTGCCTTGAGCAAGTTTCTCCTTATAAATACTTGGGTATTGACATTCCTCATCATCTCAACTCGAGAACAAAATTATTGGAGGCTAGAAAGCTTATTATGAGCTTGAAAACAATTGTAAGTAAGACGATATTAACATTTGGAGTAAGAAAATGGTTCCTCTTTGAGATTCTCATCACCCCTATTATACAAATGTGAAGTTTGGGGGTGTGTTATATCGAGGGAGTCGTGGAGAAAGATTAAGATGATCCAAAAGAAATTCATAACCTATAACCTCAAGATAAGGGAAATACTCCCTATCCTATCCTCTTGATCGAAGCTAGCCTATCCCCAATTGATAGTGCGGCTATGTTTATTAATCTGATGTATAGGAAGAAGCTTCACAATATAGAATCCAAGAGGCCCCCAAAAATTGCTCAATCAGAGGTCGCATTAGGATGCTCAATCCTCGCTCAACCTTTGGGGGATTAAGGAGGAGATCATCATGGGAAGTAAGGACATTATCAAAGATACTATTACCTCCATTCTTAAAGACAAGATGTGGGATGCTAAGAGGTCGGAGGGTAAAAGGAAGCTAAGGCACTATAAGGAGGGGTGATCAACCCCACCTTCAATAACCAAAATTATCTTTCTATGTTGACTAGCACTAAAAAGAAAATGAACATCGCTAGGATTAGAACTAACTCTCATGAGCTTCGGAGTCAGACCGGTTAGTGGTCTACTCCCAAGACTCCCTGGGACGATAGAATATGTCAGATTTGTGATGTTAAGATGGTGGAAGACGAAAAACACTTCCTTTTAGACTTCTCTGCTCTTGCCCACATCCTCTCTCAATTCCCTATCTTCTGCGACACCTCCGATCTTCTTGACTTATTAATCCAACTCAACTCTAGCAGTCTTGGAATGCTTCTTTCCCTTCTCTTTGATCACAAAAGAAATATATATATATATATATATATATATATATATATATATATACTTTCTTATTTTATATTTTACAATTCAAACTATTTACATTTTTAGTTTAATATTGTTAGTGCTAATTTATATTCCAAATTTTTTAATATAATAACTCTATATTATAGTACCATATAATTCTATTATCAATTACTTTTATTAAAAAAAAAAGTACTAAGCAGCAAATATGGAAATTTTTTAATTTAGTTAACTTGTACTTTCAATATTAGTTAACTTAATTCTTTTTAAATTCTTAATTTTTTTTTCAGAAAGAAAAGCATTATATTTATATTGAGGCAATATATACAACATATACTTGATGAGTTCTCATGAAAAACATGATTGTCCAGGAAAGAAAAGCATTATATTTATATTGAGGCAATATATACAACATATACTTGATGAGTTCTCAGGAAAAACATGATTGTCCAGGAAAGACAGTATGGCAAAAAGATGAGCTGAAGCATCACATAAGAGGAGATTTAAAATCTGATAAAAGATTTCATCACCATTCTCTCCTTTAAAACATCAGGAGAGGGAAGAATCCCACAGCCAAACTATAAACAAACTTCAGAATCAAAATTATAAGCAAAATTATAAGCATTGTACCCTCCGGACGATCTGCGGTCATGTGATAGGAGGACAGAGTGCTGTGACAGACGACAGCACATATTTGAAGGAAATGTTTGAATTCTCAAAATTTTTTAAATTCCTCCATTTCCACAGGCACCAGATTGTTGTAGGAAAGACTAAACGCTTGTTTACACTAATTCTATTATCAATTACTTTTATTATAAGAAATAGATACTAAGCAGCAAACAGGGAAAATTCTTAATTTGGTTAACTTGTGCCCGTGTTGAATACAACGATGGATATTACACTTTTTATTATTTTTCCTCTCCCTAGTTTCAAATTTTCATAGGAAGAAATTCTTAATTTAGTTAACTTGTGCTGGATAGCCCACTTGAAAAGATGTTCAGTGGGATTCACGCATGTTGACTGTCACGGTGGCTATTTGCACGCAGAGTTTTCTTAATATTTTTGTTTTCAGCATTTTAGCTTCTATCACAGAAGTACAAAGGATAAAGTATCCTCATTATGCTTCCCTATCCCAAAGATTACGACGATTGTGTTAAGTTCATGGTTCAACTTAATGAATGTATTCCCGTTTGATGACTAAATAATTATTTAATTTATTTTTTATTTTTCAATTACATATAAAACATTTAAATAATTATAATAAGTTTATATATATATATATATATATATATATATATATTAAATAATATTATACATTAAATTAATATTTTATATTTTATAAATTAATATAAATAAAAAAATTATAATTAAATTTTAAATTTTAAATTTATATTTATATTTAATTAAAATTTAATATGGAAAGTAAATTTAAATTTGATATGTTCAACGCATATATAATTACTGTTTTATTTCTCTGAAAAATATAATTACTGTTTTATAAAGCATGAAAATTTAAATTTAACATTCTCTTTCTATAAGTCACCTGAGATGCGCTGAAGCTAATGGCTATACATGAAGCAAAATTAAAATTAAACGACGCAAATATCGCGTTTCACCATGAGGAAGATAACAATAGAGAGCAATAAATTTACTGTCATTGAATTTCCATAGTAGGTTACAGGACATAAAATATCGGGGGTGAGGAAAAGGGCAAGGCTAACGGCAGGGAAAGCTCTAAAAAAAAAATTAGAGAAGCCAGCTGTTACGATATTAAAATCTAAAACGTAATGTAATCTTTTACAGCGATTGCAACATCTTTCAAAATTAAACTTCTAATTTCACCGGTTTTCCTTCCAATACAGCGATGGTGGGTGTTTTCAGCTAAAAATATATAATTGTTTCATATCGAAAACAATATTTCTCACTCAATAAGTCAACGAACGAACAGAGAACACAAATAGATTTCGAAAAAGAAAACAAAATGTCTCTAAATACTTATAAATATTTTTCTCTTCGGTTTTTTATAAAAATATAAAATTCTTTAACATTTAATTGGTCGTTTACTAACAACTTTATATAATTAATTATGTGTTTTTTTAATATTAAATAATGTTTTCTTTGCAAACATTTTTACCTATTTTTAATATCTACTTTGATTTTATGGGCAACTTGTGGAAGAGTCATATAAAGCCCTGAAATATGAATTTGTCAAATAATACAACACAAAAACTTATAAACATTGATGCAGGAGCATCGGGACGGGCCAGCAATGTGGGAAATTGCCCACATGTTTTGGCTTGAAAAAAAAATCGTATTTCATTTGCTGTTGATAGAGAGTCGAGTTCACAGTTAGTTTATTGTTGTAATAGTTAAAATCTTTCCATTTGGTGTTGATTTGTTAGGCGCATCTTCTGTTGGAATAAATTTATGGTGATCACCTTATCTATTGTTAGAGTAATTAGGGGAGTAACAGCAACTAAAGAAGGGCGATTCTGGTGGAAATAAATGGCAAATTGAAGATCTCTTGGAGCGGATCAACGCCGATTTCTGTGGGCAATCTTGATTTAGAGCGCCTGAAATCTGGTAAATTGTTTAACCATGTGTTATATACCTGTGCTAACCACCGATTGTGGCAATTACAGCTGTGTTGGACCGGATTCTTGGGCGATCATCGAACCTGCATTAAACAGCCAACTGAGATATGGCGGAGGGGCGTATTCATTGGGAGAAATTGCGGTCAAAGGAGAATGCGTGGATGCTCTTCCCAAAACGCGCAAGATCCAATCACTAATAACCATTACGGTGGTGGGAATTAGTAGAGGCTCGGTGTTGGACCAGCGTCTTTTTGGTTTTGCTGTTCATTTAGCAATGTAAATTGAGGAATAGATAACAGGTGTGTTTTTTCCTTTGTTTATTGAGGACCTGCGTTGTCAAGAAATAGATGAACAGATGTTTCGTTTGATTTCTTTTGTTTTTAGTTGTGATCTATTATGCGTAGGTTAACCCTGTGATGTGTTGGGTGATAGAACGCATCGTATCGGTGGATGCAAATGGATGAATGAATCTGAAACATTTGGTAAATTGTAATAATATAGCGCAGGTGGAATACAACGTACTCTGTTTTGTTTGAACCTCACAGGTGTCATATTTTTTTTATTTGCGTTGGGAAAAGGGTATGATGGCAGCGTTTATATGTTGCTAATAAAATCCAGTTGATGTGAAAAGAACAGAGGCACTGTTTTGATAGTCCGGCGGTTTCAAGTTGTTGAAGATCGCTTATCTTTACTGAAGTCTGTTGTTTAAAAAGAAACAGAGTTTTCTATGTTTGTAGATCGGCCTTTTAAATCTGAAGCAAATTGATATGTATGGTTGCTGAGTCCTGTTGCTGGTAGATTGAGCTAAAGACTTTCAGGTACATTAAACATTTGTAGATGCTTTAGTTATTTAAAAATATAAATGGTAGAAAAAGCCAATTAATATCATTTGTTGTAAAAAAATTTGTTATAAATGATTTTTGTGAATTCAAATATAAAAATCTCCTACTTAAAAACTTTAACAATTTTATTTGTTTTAATATTCAAAAAACAAAACTTAAATTCAAAAGATAAAAAAAATATAAACTATTATAATGTTGTTTATGGAATAAAACTTTACCAATCACAAATTTTAGTGATTAAAAAGTTTTAAAATATTTATACATAAACATAAGTGAAATTTGTATATTAAATACAATAACTGATACTATCAATTGTTATTTAAAAAAGAAAAAACCAAATAAATTTAAATTTAAATTTTATTTAAATATTAAATTTACTCACCTCAAAGCCAACATCAAATTTAATTTAGTTTCATCTATAACTGAAACCTTAGTTTCATGTATAACTGAAACCCTTGCACGAATTGGATTTTCCTTCCAGAGTATTACAAAATTTTATCTAAATATTAAATTTACTCACCTCAAACCCAACATCAAATTTAATTTAGTTTCACCTATAACTGAAACCTTAGTTTCATGTATAACTGAAACCCTTGGACGAATTGGATTTTCCTTCCAGAGTTTTACATCATTTAGTTGTAGGAATGAATATATTTTTTCACCATAGTATTTACTATTTTATTAAAACAATTTTTTATTAAAATTAAGATATTTAAATCGTCATAATGTTAGTATTGAATATTTTAAACAACAAATTATTATTTCTATTTTTCAAATTATAAATATTTTATTCTACTATTGGAACCATACTGTGGTTATGATTAAATTTGTAGATGTTACTAAATGAACCCATCGTTATAGTTAATTGATTCTAGAGAGCACATGTGATGAGATACGCTGGAGCATTGGGTTATCGGTCGCAACAATTACTCAGGATTATTTAAATTATGGTAATTTATAATGATTTTAAATATGGCATCCACAATAAGTTTCTGTTTCTAACAAAATTAACAATGATTATTTAAATTATGGTAATTTATAATGTTTTTAAATATGGCATACACAGTAAGTTTCTGTTTCTAACAAGATTACCAATGTTTATAAATAAAGGTTTATTAACGATGTTTATAAATAAAGGTTTATTTTTTCAAAGAAAGAATTATTTAAAAAAGAAAGTTCAAAAAATATGTCAAAGCAGCAAAATGAATTGTAATTAAAATTCCAAAATATCATTGAAGAAAGACATTAAAATGATAATAGTATTTATGATTTTTAGATAGTCACTGTTCTCTCTTTGAAGTGACATGGCCTTCCAAAATGCAAAACTAGTATTTTAAGTTGGATCTCCAATAACGTAAAGTATGAATATTTTGTAATCTCTAACGTGTAAGCATTTCTATGGTGGTGTGCATGAATGAAGCAATAATATCGTGGAGCGATTTGGGTCATGGGAGGTATAGAATGGCGTGAAATATTTATTCTAAAATAATACGCTATTTTGCAACCGTTAACTATACATTTTACAAGAAATAGTATTTTCAATAAAATTGTCTATATAAAAGTTTAAATCAATATATTTATAATATGAAAATTAAACGTAATATTCGGTTATTTGGAGATCTAAAAGCAAAATTTCGAATTATCTAAATTATCTACTTCAATAATTAATAAAAATTAATGATAGAATTACAACTATCTAAATTAGTTTATTAAATATGAATATTATTTCATTTATAAATATAAAAAAAATTAAATAAAATATTACTTTATATTAAAATACTTTTATATATATATAACCCGATTAGAACTCGCAAGTAAAAGAAATCTTAAAAATGACGAATACCAAAACAAACGAATCGAAATGCATACAAGGAGAGCCATTCCTTTCATACGATGCATCATTCCACGTGATCACATGGTAGGTTAGATGTGACCATTAGACTTATTACCTGGTGGGTTTATATGAGTATCGTTTTGATAAACGTAATATTATTTCAGACCTGCGAATTAAATATTTGTAATTGATTTTTTTAATGGTCGAGAATGCTGTTATATGTTTTTATAAATGTGTATATATTTAGTTTGTATATTATTTTTTCTGATTAATAATAATAACGTATAATTTGATTTTTTTAAAAACATTTTAAAAATATGAAATATTTATGAAGTAATTATATTAATGTTTATGTAAATTGAATTTATTAATAATTTAATTTATGTGACTAAGTTAATTTTAAAATTTTATAATGTAATACGTATCAATTTTTATATTGATATTGGTTAACAATTTAGTTTATATTATATAAATACAAATTATGAATTAATTATGAATTAAAAAATATCTTATAAGATAGTAAAAGCATTTATATGAAAAAAAAAACAATTTCGTAGTAAAGGAGGCTGGCGAATAGAAAAGTTGAAGAAATTAAAGGAGGAATAGAACTAAATAGTTAGATAAGAAAAGCTTAACATAGTGCTATTTTCTTCATTCTGTGCTTCTTTATGACTAAAATTTAGGAGAGAGACAAAATATGGAAGAATTGAGCATTTGTCCAATGAAACTTAACTTCTACAAATCAGTTGAGGAGGAACAACTTTGAGACACCATAGTCTCAACAAATGTCTAATAATACATTCTAGAATCTCTCCATTAATTCCAAGTTCCTCCCTTAATGGAGAAATGAATCAAAGCATAGCATTGAAAACATGCCAGTTGGTTTGAGTCTCAGACTTACAGTTTGACCTTAACAAACTTATTTTTACTTTTCTTGTTGTTAAATAATGTTGTTTCTTGCTTAATTTCTTGAGCTACAAAATGTAACTCGGGTGAGGTTCATCAGGTTCTGGAGGCCATAATTTGTCTTCAATAGTTTCATATTCTTCAATGTATACATAAGTGGGTTGTTGTGCTTTATCATTACATTATTCATTACCTTTCTCGGTTTATTTTTGCCACATTAACCTATAGTAATGCCTAATCTCTTCAAGGCTCCATTGCATAAGAATCAAGTGAACTTCTTCAAATGTATCAATTATTGGTTCAATCTCCATGTCACCTGCATCATTCATGGATTCTTCATTTTGTTGAGTTTGAAGGATTTTCACCGTTCTAGTTTCTTCTTTCAAACCTACATCAATATGTTCAAAATATTTATGGAGAAATCCTTCAATTAGCTTTACCTTTGCATCATAATCAAGCTTGAAATATTCAAACTTGTTTGTTCCTTTAACTGCTACTACAATTTGCTATTCATGTTCTTCCACTTGATCATCAAAAGCAAACAACAATTTATCAATCAATTTCTTTTCATAGATAACATCCAATTCATTTTCATATGACAAATATCCATTATCAAATTTAATTGAAATTCATCATATACTGTTGAATCATCCATAACTTTTTTCTCATCAAAATCTCCATTTAACTGTAGATATGCTACTAAAATTTCACCTTCACCTTCATTAGTTTTCTCAATGCATTTCATTTCGGGTTGATTCAAATCTATATATGGTATTTCATGGACCACCTCTTCCTTATGATATTTTCTCCTTAATTATTCAAATTCTCTTCGAAATTGTTTAATTTTACTTTTCCTACCCATTGTTTTGGCTCAACAATTCTAAATACATATCTAAAGTGCTCTTATACCAACGAAAATTTAGGAAATAACCAGAACATGAAAGAAAGGTGCAGCTCTACCTCCAGGTGAGACCAGCTCAACCTGATGAGTGTCTGTGCTCAAGACACTCTTCTCTGCATTAGCAAGAAAGTACATACATTTAAGATATTACAAATCAGTGGAGGAGTTGAAAAATTCCTCATAAATAACATCTACATACTAAAAAAATCTTACAACTTGACTGAGACACCATAATCTCAACAAATATCTAATATTATATTCTAGAATTTCTTTATTAATTGTAAGTCTATAAAAAGTCTTGCACGTAAAAATAGAAATCTAAAAAAAAAGTTGAGGAAATTAAAGAGAAAATATAACTAAATAGTTACATAAAAAAAACTTAACATAATGTTATTTTTTAATCTTCTCTTCTCTTCTATGGAACATCTTGCAGATATCCTTAGCAAAATTATATAGTTGTTTATTATAAAACTTTTAGCAAAGAAAGAAAAAAAAATCTCACACTCATCCATTTGAATGGCCAATGGAAAGAATGAAGAATGTCAGGCCTCTACCTCTATTCATTATAGATAAGGTCACCCATATACAGAAACATAAAAAAACACATAAAATCTATAGTTTTTTAGTATAAAAAATTTTAGCAAAGAAGGAAAGAAAAATCTCTCATACTCATCCGTCTGAATGGCCAATGGGAAGCATGAAGAATGCCAAGCCTTTGACTCTATTCATCTCAGATAAATTCACCCTCTATATACATAAACATAAAAAAAACATAAACTCCAACAAAGAAGATATATGTCACACAACAAAAACATGGTTTTATGGAACACTAAGAAAAGGGGTGTTGGAAATATTAGTCTCTGAATGGCCAATGGGAAGCATGAAGAATTCCAAGCCTCTGACTCTATTCATCTCAGATAAATTCACCCTCCATATACTGAAACATCAAAAACACATAAACTCCAGCAAAGAATATATATGTCACACAACACAAAAGATGGTTTTATGGAATGCTAAGCAAAGGGGTGCTGGGACTATTAATCTCAATTACCATCGTTAATAGACTAAAAACAATCCATGTTGCAATTTTGTTTGTAGGTGGAAGGACTGAAGTTCTGAGTAGAATTACAAGTTGACCATTCCACAACACATCAGATAGTTAAAGAACTTAATACAAAGTTGGTAAAATGTATGTTCAAACATTTATTTTGTAACTCTTACTTGTAGTCGACAACCTCTCCAAGTTCAGAAAATCCCTCATTTTGTATAATCACCCATCCAAATCCCTCATTTTGCAAGTTCAAAAAATTCCTCATTTTGTATAATCGCCCATCCCACATCTTAACTATTTGCTCTGTCATGAATTAATGAGTCAAAGTTGTATGTTTAGATAAATATGAATGTAAAATTCATTTTTATTGTTTAGGGAGAGAGAGGGTGTAAGTATGTGAGGTAGAGAGGAGAAAATGGTGGAGAAAATATTGGTAGGCACGTGAAAACAAGTTCTTATAGAGTGTTACATAGAGTTACTCCGCAACCCCTAGTAAAGCGTAAATGATATTTTTTGTTTTACTTGGAGCAGAAACCTCCACTTACCAAGTGAATGTTTTTTACTATGTTTTATATCACAATCTAACGTATGTTTTGATGTGATATGGTTTTAACCTTCATGACTAGATTTACCGCAACCATTTTGTTTTTACTTTTTTTTAATAAATTTCTGTGTTTTATATAAGCCTCTGTCCTGTTGAGATTTTCTTGCTATAACTCATTTGTTGAAGCAAACTCCTCTCCTTTGCCCTTGTAAAATTTCTAACATGGTATGATAGAGTATTAAACTTTGTTAGTATAAAAACAAAGGTTTTTACTAGCAATTAAAAATTGTCTTAAGGGAAGATTTTTTTTGAAAGTGTATTTACCAGTAGGTAGATTATTTTTTTTTTACACTCCAAAATGGAAACATCAAGAAAAATATCGAATAATCCTCATATACCTCAATTGAATGGAAAAATTATGACTATTGAGCTATTAAAATGAAGGCTCTATTTTCTTCTCAAGACATTTCGGATTTGGTGGAGAATGGTTTTCAAGAACCAGAAGATGCAGCAGAATACAATGTCTTATCTCAAGCAGAAACGGATTTGTTGAGTAACAACAGGAATAAGGATGCAAAATGCCTCTTCCACATTTTTCAAGAAGTTCATGAAAGTATTTTCCCAAGGATTGCAATAGCAACCAAGTCCAAGAAATAATGGGACACCCTCCAGACAACCTACCAAGGAATGGAAAAAGTCAAGACAACAAAATTGCAAATGTTGAGGAGAGACTTTGAAACAATTTGTATGAAAGAGTATGAGAATGTAGACTCATTTTTTACACATGTAATTGTACTAGTTACTCAAATCAGGTTTCATGGTGAGACACTTGAGGAAACGAGAATAGTCGAGAAATTTTTGAGAAGTCTGCCAGCAAGGTTTGATGCCATTGTTGTGGCCATATAAGAGACAAAGGATCTTTCACAGTTCTCAGTGGACGAGTTTCATGAATCATTGGTTTCTCATGAACATAGACTGAATAGAGCAACAAGCTCCTCATTGGAGCACGACTTCAAGGCACAAGTTTCATTTGGTCAAGGCAGAGGCAAAGGAAGATCATATGCTAGAGGAAGAGGAAGAAGCCCACACAGAGGTGGAAGAAGAAACCCTTCAAGCTCAAGTGGAAGGGGCACCAATCAATATCCAAGTCAAGGCCCAAGCCAAAATCAAGCAAAAGGTCAGAGGGATGATAAATCTCAAGTTCAATGTCATTACTGTAAGAAGTATGGTCATTATGGAAACGAATGTAGAAAGAAGAAATATGGAATTAGTAACAAAGCAAGTTTAAATTTTACAAAAGAATGTCAAAACCATGGTAACATGTTTTAGCTTGTAATGTAGCACAAGAAAAACAAAGTGATCTATGGTATCTAGATTCAAGTTGTAGAAACCACATGTTAGGGAACATATAAATGTTTTCCAATCTATATGAAAGTGTGAAATCTAAAGTGACATTACAGATTGATAGAAAAATCTTTGTCATGGGAAAAGGAAGAGTTAATATCCTAACAAAGAAGGGGGAGAAGAAGCACATCTCGGATGTTTACTTTGCCTCTGATCTGAAGCATAACCTCATAAGCATTGGACAACTCATGCAAAAGGGCTACAATGCCTTTCTCAAAAATGATGAGTGCACAATTTTGGATAGGCCTCCAAGCAGATAATTGATTGCAAAGGTTCATATGAAAAACAATAGAATGTTTCCCCTAAATATAACATCAGATTTGAAAGAAGAACATGCACAAGCACAACTATCAATGAACTCACAAGAGCATGAAATAAATGTAGTAGCTGCCACACAAGTAAACTTTCATGCAGAGGTCAAAGATGAAAACCGGTTATGGCATTTGATATTTTGTCATATCAACGTTGGAGGTTTGAATTTTCTACATAGGAAAGGCATGGTGAAGGGGTTTCCACTCATAGAAAAACTAGACAACTTATGTGAAGGAGGTATCTTGGGCAAGGAACATAGAGAGACATTTCCAGCAGGAAAGTCAATAAGGGGAAAGGCACCTTTGTGTATTGTCCCCTCAGATTTATGTGCACCAACACAGATACCATCAATTGGTGGTAACTACTATTTATTGTCCTTCATAGATGACTACACAAGGAAGACATGGGTCTATCTCCTAAAACAAAAAAGTGAAGTGCTGGAGCACTTTCGCCAATACAAGGCTCTAGTTGAGAAGTAATTTGGACACTACATCAAAGTCATTAGGACTGATAGAGGTGGCGAATACATCTCAAATGATTTCCTACATTTTTGTAGGGAGGATGGAACTCACAAGAAATTTACAACAAGGTATACACCTTAGCAAAATTGTGTCGTGGAAAGGAAGAATAGGACCATTATGGAAATGGAAAGGAGCATGCTGAAGGAAAAGCATTTGCCAAATGATTATTCGGCTGAATTTGTTGCATGTGCAGCTTATACCATTAATAGGTGTCTAACCAAAAGTGTTAAGAATGTGGTTCCTGAAGAGGCATGGAGTGGAATAAAGCATAGTGTCACTCACATGAGAGTCTTTGGATGTGTTGAATATGCACATGACCTAGATGAGTTGAGGAAGAAGTTGGACAGAAAGGGGGAGAAATATATATTTGTTGGATATGGTGATGAATCCAAGGCATACAAGCTCCACAATCCAACAACCAAGAAGGACATAATCAACAGAGATGTACAGTTCATTGAAGAGGAAGCATGGGATGGATGTTTAGAGAATACAGTCAATGCGAAAGCATGTATACCACATGAGGACAGAGGAATTGATAGCAGTAAGCAATTCCTCAATAGTGACTCCCTCAACTCCTATTCAAGTGCAACAAAGCAAGAAAAAAGTAAAATTGTAAACAAATAATAGGACATTATCACACAGTCAAACAAGTGCTTCTCTAAGCATACCACAAAGCACAACACCAAGTGACATGTCAAGCCCATCTTCAACAAGCACAAGAAGACCAAAATTAAAAAAATTAAATGAAATTTATGAGCAAGATAAAGTTGACAGTAATGCTGGTCGGAAATCCTTATTTACATTATTTTGTCATGTAGATGATCCAATCCATTTTGAGGATGCAGTCAAAGAAGAAAAATGGGTTGCGGAAATGGAGGAATAAATAGAAGCAATTGAAAATAATGATACATGGGATTTAGTGCACGGTCCACAAGGAAAATAGGTTATTGGAGTGAAGTGGGATTTACTGCACTATCAATGGTAAGATTGAAAGGCATAAAGAGAGGCTAGTTGTCAAAGGATACACAACATGGAAGAGATTATAGAGAGACCTTTCTACCAATCGCGAGGATGAAGACAATGCGTACAGTGGTGGCGATTGTAGTGCAACATAAATGGAAAGTGTATCAAATGGATGTAAAATGATTGCTCTTGAATGGAGTGCTCAAATAGGAAGTGTATATTGTACTGAAATTCAAAACTTTCCTCAAATTTTACACTCACACTAAATATACATATTAAAAATTTTAATAGAAGATAAATATATTATAGTTAATATTAATTTGTAAAATATAAATTAATTTCTTAATATAATTTATAATTAACTAATAGATTTTATATTTCAAATATTTCAGTATAATTAAAATTTCAAATATTTCAGTATAATTAAAATATTAAAAAAAATAGTTAAAAAAAATTAAAATTTGGAAAAAAATTTGAAATATTAAAAAAAAAAATCTTATTTTCATAATTTTTTCTATAAAATAAAATAGTAGGAAAAGGTTGACACTATAGTGTCACTGATTGAAAAATAATCCAGAAATCGAAATAACTTTGGTACTAAAACCAATTTATTGGGAAAAATAATACAACAAATGTTGATTCCTACGATGACAGGAATAAGTTAATTCCTACACTGAAATGGTATACTTTGTAAATATATAACTTTAGGTGGGTCACGAATATTTATAATCAAGACCATCATACTTTCAAATATATAACTTTAGGTGGGCCACGAATATTTATAATCAAGACCATCCTTCCAAAGGATGAGTGACGAACTTTGAATCATGAATGATAAGAGAAGAAAGAAAGCGCTTAAAAAATAGAAATTTGAAATTTGTTGTTACATAAGTGGTAAATCTAATAACTATGATTTTCTCTCTAAATTATTCTGTTTTTCGATGCAAGGTTTTATTGTGTTTTTTTTCATGATGCAAGGTAAGGTTTTATGTTAAGTTCATTTGATATCATTTTTATAGTTAAAACATGGGAGCATGAAAAGTTCAAGGTAATTAGTATTGGTAGAATTATGTTGTGGTGAACATGGAAAATAGTAATCTAATCATAGAAATTGGGTATAGTTGTTTTTTTATATAAAATGGAATATTTGATTTATTATTCAATATTAGAAAATAGAATTTTTTAGTAAAATATTTTTTAGGAAAACATTTTAGGCGAAAATGGATGTATAATACATCATATAACATTTTTAAGGTTTAATAAATAATTGTAATATTATTTTACTAGGATAATTTAATGATAGAACTAAAACTTTCCACGATTTTTTTTTAAGCAATGATTGTAATCCCACTGCTTTATGGATAAATAAAAAAAATATTTTAGTTAATAGATACAATAGAAAAGATGAAGTCTTTGTTGAGAATTTTCTTAGTACTAAGATAGTGAATATTTATAGTTCCCAAAGCCTAATAATTTTTGATCATGTAATAAGGTGACCAAACTCAAACCAATTGTCTTGTATTCATGTGATAGGAAGTAACGTCATGGACTACATAATATCTAATAACTATGTTTACAAATAAATAGTAAATTTTTACCCCTTAAATGACCATGAACCAAATTTTCGTCATACACATTTAACCATGACTCTAGACCTTTCAATAAATAAAATTCAAGTTGAGGAAAATACAAAAGACACCTAATTTAAAAAAAATAAAATTAAATTATTCTATGCTAACCAAGAGAATTTTGGTTTATGGTTTCTAGGACAAAGAAACAATAACCAAAAAATCCCCCCCGTGTTCAACTAAATCTTTGGATCACCTCTCACCATGTCGATTTTGGGGGTGGTTTCTCACCCCAAGAGTTTAAGATCATCGGCAAGCCCATTGAATTTAATGGATTTTATGGTGTGCCTTCTCTTGCCTCTGATGGCCCAATTTATTCCACCCTCCAAGAAATGTAGGATGGATTCTCACTCCATGAATGGAAATGGGGCATAGCCAAACTTGAAAATCTAGTGGACTTCATAGAGTTCCTCTTAGATGATGTGGGCATTAGGGTTGGCATCGCTCATTTAGTCTTGCATGGTTCCATTTTCTAAAACAATGCATCTCTCATCCCATTCTGGAGATGTTGAAATTTTATTTAACATAACTAACAAGGATTCATCCACTGAGATATCTCTAGATGAAATTACAACTCCATATATGTTTCAATTTTCAGTCTGTGTAGGGTTTGTCTTTGGTGAGAGTCTGACCATTAAGGTTAGTGTGACAGATCTAGTATCTACGTTTGCTGCAAGAATTCAAGAACATACAAGATTATGTGTTGGTCTTATGCAACTTCTTCATGGAGGATGAAAAATTCCCGAGGGGCATTTACTTAGTGGTTATGGAATTACTAATGATGCTTCAATCTCTCCCATTGCAACTTTAAATATTATTTCCATAAGTGCAGGGTCACTTTCTTCTTTTCATTCAAAGTCTTTTATGTATTCACTCAAGCTAGGGCATATTCCTCCAGCAAATAAAGAACTCTTGTGGCCTAATTTCATTCTGGACCAGGTGAATGATATCTCAGCTATTAAAGTTGATCATCGTATCTCCATTGATTCTGGCATGGACTTTGGGTGGCATGTTGATATTTTCTGATTAAATGTGTTTTTGCCATTGGTAAATGCGCTTCAGAATTGTGTACATCATACCTAAACATTGAATGTATATTTTGTCTTTTGCTCAAATGGCTTCTTTGTGGTTAAATTGAAGGCTTTGTAAGATTATGAAATGGCATGATGAAAGACCATGGTTTTTGGTTCGAGCTGGGATTTGCATGAGTACATATACCCTCTTTCTCTGCCGTATTTTCCCACAGTCATTTGGGATAGGCTCCCAATTATGCCCCTTAAACTTATTAATCCAAATATTTTAGCTAAATTAGGTAGCTTAATCAATTGTTTCATCAAGAAATACACATAAGAGATGGAGAATGGTATTGTTACATTTTCCTGCAATGTCTTGAAGTAAATCCCACTAGTGCATTACCAAATAAATCCTTCTTCATCGGAATGGCCTGGATTTTATGCGGCCTTTCAATTATGAAAAAAACAGTTTTTTGTATACTTTGTCAATAGCTAATTCATGTATAATATGTTTCCCTTCTTCTCAAGGGCGCTCTGCTCCTTTGAATTCCAAGACTAAATTGAGAGGATGGATTGACCCAAAAATTGAAAAGGAATCTGTGGAATCTGAAGAGAACCGACTAGATAGCCCTCAAACCCAAAAATTCTCTACAAATAAATCAAGAAGTTTAGTTTCATCTTAGCCACATGTTGTGCCATAATATCCTTCAGATGCTCGTGTTCATCACTCAAACATAACCGCAAGAAACACAACTATAGTTTTGGCATTGTCAATAAGTGAACACAAATGTTTCCATGAATTAGATCACTTAGATAGTGATAAGGAAGAAAATACAAGTGCAGTCGCCCCATAATTGGATTTAAGTCATGAAAAAACAATTATTTACCATCTTCATATTTTTTGGACACCTCTTTAGGGTGGACAAATGTTTGCAAGAAAAAGGGAATAAAGGATCTTGAGAGGGATCCATGATCTTTCTTTGTTTCGTCACCCACGATATATGTAATTTATGCATTATGTAGTAAGAACATGGAGGCACTGAATGTATTCATGGGTACTATGCCTATAAGTGATAGAAATATTGATGTAAATAGATATTTTGAGGGAATACAAATCAATTAAAAAAAAGTAAAATTACTCTTCTCCTAAATTATTCAATAGTGAATTAAATCCACTATATTATAAGGACACCAATCAAGGTATCTATCATAATTGAAAGAAAACCCTTTATTTTCAAATAACAAGTTCTCTATTATGTAATTTTGTAAACGGGAAAATAGAAAAACCAACCGTTGGAATAATAACAAGTATAAAATTACTATGCATGACCTTACGGATTCTTATAAAGATTTCTCAATACTCATAAGGTAATTTCATGCCAATCTCTAGTTAAAAGAAAAAAGTTCTATATTAATAGGAAGAAAGAACATATTTTCCACCTATTTAAAGTTTATCCTAAAAATTTCTAGAGATAAATTTTTATTTGTAATTGTCTAGAAAATATTTTGATTATTTCTAAAAACTTGAACTTCTACGATAAAATTCTATATATCCATTATTTACATAAACACAATCTCAACTATTCCTATAGAAGATTCAATTTTCTCTATCGAAAATATAGTTTGTAATTAACATGGAAATTCTAATGATATCAAATACCACCACCATTTTGTAATTAAGATGGAAATTCCAATAATAACAAATGCCACCCACATAAAATATTAAAATTCACAAGATTTATTCTCTTCCTTTAGAAAAGAAAAGCTCTTCAATGTAGTGTATTATACTTTTGATGAAAAGTCTTATTGTACTGATACAAATCCACAGAAAAAATCTTTAAATAATATGAAAGGATTTAGGTGCTATCACTTAATTGTTCTAATAATATCAAATACCACCGACATAAACTATTAAAAATCACAATGTTTATTCTCTTCCTTCAGATAAGAAAAGCTCTTCAATGTAGTGTATTAAACTTTGGATGAAAAGTCTTAATACAAACCCACAGAAAAATATTTAAATAATATGATGCATTTAGGTGCTATCACTTAATTGTGGACTGCCACGTGATCATTAGGATCACTGATTAAGAGTGTTGAAATAATAATAAAAATATCCTTTATTACTGCATTGACTTATGAAAGAAGTTTGATATATATATAGGATTGCTCATATATATATATATGATTTCCTTATACGAAAATAACTGACACCAGGGAAGACTAAGTGCCTATCGGAGAAGTGTGTTTCTGATATTGTCTAAATCAGATACTTAACATATTCCTTGTCTAGTTATTTTGGCAATTCAGGCAGATTCTTTCCTAAGATCAAGTAAAGGACCCGGTAACTAATTCCCTATTCCTTTCTATCACAACGGGTAGGGACCAACGGTGCAGTGTTGTCCTGCCCAAAAAAGCTGCTTCGCTCGCCATAAGAAAAGTTTCCATTCGACCCGCATATTCAGGAAAATGTCTTCCTCAACATTTGTATTAGATTGTTATGGCCAAGTATTTATATTTCATTTGAAGAAATTAATTGTATTATTATAATTCAATTAATTTATTCTTTATTCCTTTTATATATATATATATATATATATATATATATATATATATAATTTCACATTTTATAATTAAATTAAAATTACTTTATAAAATAATTTAAAAATATATCTTACGTTCTCTTATCTAAATTTCCTATTTTATAATAAAAATAATAAAATTAAATTCTAAATATTTTTTATTTTAATTAACATAAAAAACAACAACAACATACTCTGGCCATTTCTATGTATCAGGAAAATAAAACCCACGCATCAAGAGTTTATATTTTCGTGATAGATATAAACATAAAAATAATTTTAATTTGACGTTGTGTACATGTTAAGAAAATTTAACTAATAAATTTAAAGTTGATATTAATCAAATTTAAATTTATATTTAAATTTAAATTTAAAATGTAAAAACAAAAATTAAAATAAATTTAAAATTTAATGTTAATTTTAAAATTTAATTTAATTGAAAGTAAGTCAATATCAAAGTCCCAAATTTAGTGTATAAAATAAATTTAAATTTAATGTGGGTCTAAGAAATGTAAATTTAATTTATATATAAAAATAAAAATTAATTTAAATTGAGTCGGTGTAAAAAATAAATTTAAATTTAATGTATTTAAGAAATGTAAATTTAATTTTCATATAAAAATAAAAATTATATTTAAATTATAAATCAATTAATAATAGCCATGGAAATAAAATCCTATTGAATCAGAAATCAATTGGTAATAGCCCTGAAATCTCACTAAACCTTAATTTTTCTTCACCTTACCCTATGTCCCGTACACCTTTACAGTATAGGCAGTTCAAATATTAAATATCATATTGGCTTACTGTCGTTTCTATCATGTCAGATTCGATATTATTTTAGTTTTATCCCATAGATAAGACGGAAAAGTAGTAGGTTAGTGGTTAAGTGGTTAACGTAATGTGCATACTAATTAATATTAGCTGTCATGAAAAATCTAAAATCTATCTGCCTTCTGTTATTCCGTTTCTCTTTGCTTCCGCATGACACTAAAAATGGACAGGGTGGACAAAGGGAGGCATCTTTTAAACATGAATAAAGGCCGGGATCTGGCATTTAGCACGATCTCCATTGGCTTTCAGGATGGACGATTTATTTTTTCCCTCTACTTGTTTTCAGTTTTCTATTAAATCATTTAAATAATCATTGAATTTGATTATCTGCAGATTCTCAAACTAGGTAGCTCACTTGGAAAGACTTTTTAGTTACTTTCCTCAATGTTCAAATCCTATGTTTGAACTTCACGGGGTTTCTATGAAGCCACCGCGGGATGAAGTGTTACTGATAAATATTTCCAACTCTTTTAAACTTAAAGATTTGTTTGGGGTATAATAGTTATAATTATTACATTTTATTTTTAAAAAATAATTTATTGCTTTGCTTGATTTTTTGAAGCCAAATTGTTTTTTTTTTTTTATCTTATTCAAAATAGTTTTAATGTTATATTTTATTATTAAGATTTTCAACAACTCTTTTAAACTTAAAGCTTTGTTTGGGTATAATAGTTATAATTATTATATTTTATTTTTAAAAATTATTTTATTGTTTTGTTTCTGGGGTATAATAGTTATAATTATTACATTTTAGTTTTAAAAGTTAATTTAATGTTTTGTTTGATTTTTTTCTAATTTAGATTGTTTTTATTTTTAATTTTATTTAAAATATTTTTTTAATATTCTAATAAATTTGATATCCAAATTATTTTCTATATAATTGAATTACTCATTTTATTTTAAATTTTTTAATAAAATATAAATTATTTCATTAATTATAATTAAATATTTTGATAAAAAATCTATTTTTATTTCAAATTATATATATGATCATGATAATTAACATCCACTAAGATCAATGTGGTCTCTAGGACCTCAAGAAAGGAGTCTAATTGGAGGTTGAGTAGATGAGGAAAGCCAATACCCAAATATTTATTAGAGGAAACCTCCTCTAGACAATGGTTATCATAGATGAAACTATAACATGTGATCTTTTTGGATTTCATGATCATGACTTTAGTCTTGTCGTTATTAAGTGTCATACCCATCTTGGAGAAATACATATGAAGAGTCTTAAGCTGCTTGTCCAGGTCATCATCGATTTTTGTAAGAAGAACGATATCATCAGCATAAAGGAAAAGAGTAATTATTATGCCAGTGAACTCGGTACCCTTGCAACCTGCAGTTTCAAGACACTCCTCTATCTTATAGATGGAAATACAAAAAATAGTAGGGGATAGGGGACACCTTTTCTTAACCCCGATATTGCACTTAATATCTTTAGACCACCCTTCATTGATGTTAAGCTTGGCAATGACAGTATCGTAGAGGCGAATCACAATAATCCTTAGTTTAGGAGGAACCATCATCTCTTCAAGTCTCTCCAAGAGCTTATCTCGAAGGATGGTGTCGAAATATTTTCTAAATTCCACAAAACAACAGAGGAGATCAATTTTACTATTGCGACATTCCTCTGCAGTGATTCTGAGAGTGACAAGATTGTTGATAGTTAAGTTTTGTCTCCTAAAACCAACATGCCCTTTAGCTCTTTTACCCTCATTCTTAAGCCAAAGCCTAAGCTTATTTTCTAAAATGAGCCCATAAAGCTTGGCTAGGATGTGGCTAATCATAATGGTCCTGTAGTTAGAGGTAGCACTTTTGTCCCCATTCTTAAAGATAAGCACAATAAGGCTTTCTGTCCAAATATTAGGGAAGCCATGCTTTACAGCCAAATTGAGAAGCTTGTGGAGATGAGGAATGATGATAGATCTTCTCATTTTAATGATCTCATCTTGGTATCCTTCAATATCTTTAGCTTTCCCATTACCGAGCTTATTAATCCTAGACTCAATGTCTTCCACATAAAATATATCTTCCTTAATAGGAGTGTTTAAGATGGTTCCCATGGTTTTCGAAGAGTCATACAACTTCTTGAGATAGCTATCCCAATTTTATAAGGGGACAAAATGACTATCTTTAGTTTTACAAACAAGTGCATTCCGCCAAACCTTTTTGGGCACAACTTTAGAAAGGTGGAGAAGATGCTCTTGTCTCTTATTAATATATGACCCCTTCTTCCTCTTTATGAGATATTTGTATATACTTACATTATGGAGCTTAATGTTTTCATTAGGGGCATCTATGATTTCTTTCTTGGAAATTTTACAGCGTTTGTCATAGCAAGGATTAGAAATTCTATTATTCTGCTTATATGATGTCTCCTTAGAGAACTCGCCAATGGTAGTGAAAAGGGTAGTAATAAAATGCTAATAGATTTTACCAATGTTGTTATTATAAGTCATGGAGCCTAAGTCCCTTTCTAAATCCCTTAAGAAAATGTCAACATTATTTCTATCAAAGTGAATGTTTCTTTTTCTTTCGCTTGTGTCCTGCATGTGGGTGTTATGCCTAACAAGATTGAGCGATAAAGACAAAGGTCTGTGGTCATAGTCAGTCTCGTACCCGTTAAGTCACTCAAAGTTTGTAATAAGGTTGAAGACATGGGTGTCATAAATCACATAATCCACGACATTGCTACCCATCCCATGGAAATGGGTCATCTGACCAGAGAGAGGCCACTTGTTAATACCATTAGAAATGATTAGGTCTTGGGAACTACAAAGTTTGAGGAGCTTGGTGTCGAATAAATTCTCGGTTATGTCTTTAGAATTTCTCTTGAATCTATTAGATAAGTTACCATCCTCGCCAAGCCACAAGGGGTCATGGTTAGAGTTGTTACTTAACATAATAGCTTGGTTAGTAGCATTTCAAGCATTAAAGTCCCCAAGAAAAAGGATATTACCTTCATTCCTTATGTTTTATATGTCATTTTCTAAGGTATTGAAAGGAAAATTCTTATCCAGGTTGTTTTCCTTATAGGATGTAGAGTTGATAGGGGTGAAGTAACATATTGCAAGAAAGATCCTATTGGTTGTATAAGCAGAGATCTTGATTCCAATGTACTGATTGAAGGGGTCCGTTTTATGATGTCGAATGTGAGAGGAAACAATGTTCCTAATATAACATGCTATACCAACAAAAACTCTCCTGGAGGATTTCTTATTCCAAGCTGAATAAAGAGTGAATCTGTCAAGGTGAGGGACCCTATATTCATCATGCTCCCAAGTTTGAACTAAAAGAACAAGATCAACATCACTCAGGATCCAACTTAACATAAGACCTTTATGCCATGGAAAACCATGATAATTCCAGAAGAAGATTAAGAGTGATGTTATTCCCTATTTATCACTTGTGTTTGGGACTCTATCTCTAATAATAGATTTTATATTCCTAATAATTACCTATTTCCCTTCTTTTCCTTCCTCGAGCAATAGTTTTATGTAATTAGATTAAAATATCATTTTAATTTTAACTTAACACATACTAAACAAACTTTAAAAATTTATTTCACAGTGAATTGTTAAAAAGAAAAAATATGAAATTTAAAAAAAAACATATATATATCTAAAATGAAAGATCCAAATTGCGGTGAAAGTGCAACCGTACAAACATAAAACCCTATTATCATTTACACTCGGCGTGGTGGGAAAATACGGTGATGGTTAGACATTCGACATGGGGAATTGGGATCGTGGGATGGGCTCATATGGTTACCGTTACGATCAATATCAGTCAATTTGAACGAGGTAACTTTAACCATCATACCGTGTTGGCTATTCCTTATTCCATTCGGTTGACTTTAACCATCATACCGTGTGGGATATTCCAAAAAATTACCTATTGTTTTTTAAAACTAGCGATTAACTAGTAAAAAAATTAGTAGTTAATCATTTCAATTCCATATTTATTATAGAAAATTATCAAAATAGAAAAACGAAAAAAAAAATGCATTACTTCACACCGTCGCGTGCTTTACATTACCATCCTGAATGGTAACCAACCAGACATAAAAATAAATAGAGTATAAAATTTTCATTGATGGGCAACTAGTAATATCATTTATAGGTCATATCAAAACAACTTTGGAAAAGGGCGAGGTCATATTAATGAAAGAACATAACGAAAAGCCAAGGTCATATTAATGAAAGTACATAACGATAACGTTCAGTGTATGTTATATTACCTAATATTACTTAACAGAACGACGAGGAAAAGGGTGGGGTAGGGCAGGGGATAGGAAGGAAAAGATTAAAGAAAGAACAGAGAAACTCTTACCATATTCAAAACTATACTCCAAATTTCATTGAATTCGTTCTCTGTTGTGCCTTGTTGGCACCTGTCTCTCGCTCATGATCCACATGGTCAATGTAGATCATGATGAATGCCAAGCCAAAGCCTCCGCATGATCATCCCAAAGGTCTGCATCCATCCGCCCGTTCCATTATTTTGCATAACCAACCAATTATGTATATATGAAAAAACATAAAACACAAGAAACTGCAACAAAGAAAACGCCCCACAAAACACACTAACAAAGTCGTACAACCTATCACAATAAACACGGTCTGCGAGGAGACAAAACGGAGGAGGAGATTGCACACAGGAGCTTAAAATGTTGACAAAATGATAAGGGAAATGCAGCTAGAATAATTTTAAATCTCTATGTTCTCCTCGCCACAAGGTAAAATCAATATTCAGATCGCTTCAATTTATTTTTTGTTGATGTATAGCCGTTCGCACAAATTCATCCGACACCAAAAAAAGACAAAAATTCAGTTAGATTCCAATTTGCTTCTTGTCTAGTGAATATAATGTTTACTCTGTATTTAAATCTGCTGACCACGTCAAATTCAAATTTACTTGCGGATTAAATTTAATTAAAATTGAATTTGAAAATAAATTTGAATTTGTTTTACATGTAAATTATTTATGTTTTTGTAAGTTTAAATTGGTATTACTTGAAAATATAAAAGTGGCAACATGAATCTAACAAATATATTTCACTATAAGCAGTCTCAATTTTCCTAAGGGAAGCCAGAATTTCTTATCACTTATAGAGGAAAAATTCTAACTAAAATAAAACCAATTGTCGTAAATTAACAACGATATCAACTATTGCAAGTAAAAGTGCTACTATAATAGAATCCAAATAAGTCAATAGAGAGGATCTGAAGGTTTAACATTGCACGTTACACTAGGCACACCTCATATCATTCACAGAAGAGATGATGTCGTTCTGCTCATGTTGCTCCTCCAAGACCCTACCCATGAGGATTTTCATTTGCCGATGAAGAGAAATAGTGTTTAGTTATTGTTTCTTTCTTTCTTTAGTGTGAACAAGGTTAGTGTTGGGTATTTTTACATGGGAAAATACCAAAACCAAACAAACTTAATACCACAGAGCCAATGCTCTGTTTTCTTTGTTCCAGGATCTTTGCACAGGGAAGCTTTAAATCAAATATACTCATAACAGCCCATTACACAGCCATAAAATCATTTCAATTCATTAAAACAAAAACACTGATACAAACTTCATCCTCTTTCACTCAGAGAGATTTTCAAAAACTTACATTCACCAAAAACTCTGTTTTCACCTGAGAAATTACTGTGCTGGGTTTACTGCAGTAAAACCCATTTTTACATTTGCTGGTGTAAAACTATTTTTACACATACTGTTGTAAAAATATTTTACACATACAGTAATCTTTACATTACATTCACAATCTCATAAAATACCTGAGCGCTCTTTTCATTTGCATTTCAATGCAAATCCAACCTATAAAAAAAAACTTACTCATTCTTCATGCACTACTGTGCAAAACCACACATGGTTTTTGCTACACCTCTGTTTTTACAATACAACACAAAAACATTACAATCTGTTCCTTGTAATTTCTTCGCACTGCTGTGCCTTGTAATTTCTTCGCACTGCTGTGCATTTGTTTTTCTCCTTGCAAGATCAACAGAGATCTACGCATAAAAACATTCACATTCACTTATGCACTTCTGTGCATCACCATAGTTTTCTTGCAAGTTTTTCACTGCAGCAAAAAAACTAATTTTTACGCACTCTCATATACATTCCTCTTTTCACCATGCACTCTATACATTTTACAATTTTCCATTTTTTTTAACATATGCTGCCCCATCTATTCCTTTTACAATGGTCCATGTATAACAACCCCGGAGCACCCTTTTTTTCGTTCCATGTGTTTATATAAAAAATAATGGTCAACGCTCCTTTTAAAAATATGACACATATAGTGTATGTGCCCATACCGCCGTGCATATAAAAGAAC
The DNA here is from genome assembly GCA_031772625.1 of Pinus tabuliformis. Classification (NCBI taxonomy): domain Eukaryota; kingdom Viridiplantae; phylum Streptophyta; class Pinopsida; order Pinales; family Pinaceae; genus Pinus; species Pinus tabuliformis. Next base: position 297,146,066 of record CM062806.1, read on the forward strand.
ATTAAAATTAAATGTTCTACCACCCATTTACGACCTCAATAAATTCAATTTAATTCCTTTTCTGCGGTGGTCAACAGGAAAACCAAGCACGCCACGCAAACCATTGAATTGACGCAGGCCCGTGCACCTTCAAGAATCGATGGCTGACAACACGCAAGGAGATCGGACGGCGGAGGTGAATATCGGAAGCCATACAACTGCTGAGGTTTACCTCCCGAGAACGTGACGTTGCGTTACGTCAGATCAGAAACACGTGGCGGCTCCAAATTTTCTCGGGTTGAAGAGTACGGAGATTCCCTTCCCCGGAAACTGGCCCGAGAACTCTCCGGCGGGTTTGCTCGACGGTTTCTGGCGTCTGCGTTGAAATTACGATTTCAACACTCCCCTTTAATTTCAACTGCTGGGCGTTCAAACATACCCAGACACTTCCTCACATAGAGGGATTCACCTGAAACTGTGCTTAAGAGCACCTTCCTCATGACAGAGGGATTCACCTGTGACTATGCTGAAAAGCATCATCCTCTTGATAGAGGGATTTACCACACTATGCTGAAAAGCATCTTCCTCTTGACTGAGGGATTCACTAATGACAATGTGCTGAAAAGCACCTTCCTCTTTAACAGAGGGTTTCACCAAATGACTGTGCTGAAAAGCACCTTCCTCATTAACAGAGGGATTTACCAAACAGACACTGCTTTACATGCAGTTTCAAAATCAAACAATCATTGCACTGCTGTGTGTGCAAACTCATTACAATGTTCTTTTATGCTGATGCATATTCTCTGCTGCACTGTTGTGCCATCTTCTTTACTGTGTCTACCCCACACTGCTGTGTCTACACTTGTTGTTGTGTTGCTGCACTTCTCTTACATTTCTTTGCAAACTCTGCATTGCTGTGCCTTCCCTTTCTCACATTCACACTGTTGTGTGAGAATTCTTTACTTGCGCACTTATGCGTGCTTCCCTTCTTCACAATGGGAAAACTTTTCTTCACGCTGCTGCGTGCTTCCCTTCACTCATTACAATCATACTTCTGTTGTGTCTCACTTGCATTTCAGATGCAACCAACACACTCACTGCACTTACATTTACTGCTGTAAAGAAAAAAAATTCTTTTACATGTGCTGCTGTCCATTACCTTTCATTTCTTCAACAAAACTTCATGCTGCTGCATTTTCTTATTTGCATTGTTGTGTGCTTCTCCTTCTTGTCATCATGTTGCTGTCCATAACTTGCTGCTGCATTGCCTCTGCAATTTGCACTGTCGCTACCTTTTGTTTCATCATATTGTTGTGCCCATACTCTTGGCACTTCATTCTCCACACAAAAAATAACACGGGCAGCTGCCTTTTCTTATGCACCCTTGCTTCACACAATCTTAGTCTTCATTTTTTTTACACAATGCACTACTGTGCAATTCCTTTGGCTTTCTGCTGCCACACACATTCTTATACATCCAGTGTGCATTAAAAATCTGCTGTCCCTGTTTTTCTTTATGCATTTCTTTGCATGCTGCATTGCATAAAAAAATAAACTGCTGTTCATTCTAATCCATGTGCTCAAAAAAATTTCAAACTGTTGTTTTGTGTTCTGTTTTCCCACTGCTATGAGGGTCTTCTTGCTTTGCATACTTCTTATTGCGCTGCTGCACTTTACATTTGAGCGCTGCCCCTTTTTCTTCTCTGCTTCTATGGCAGATTTAACTTCATATCTTTCCCTTATGAAAAGGTCTTCATCAAAGAGTGACTGTTAAAACAGTTCAGCAACAAAAAAAAATTACAAGCTCCCCTTTAGTGTATGCTTGTCTTCTTTTGGCAAGTTTTCTCAAAACAAACTTAGATCAGCTGCGTTGCTTAAGGAGCTTTCACACTGTATTTCTTTTCTTCTCCATACTTGTGTAACTTTCTTCTTTTGCATGGGTCTAGCTTGTGTAAGAGCCCATGTCAAGTTACAGTCACGTGCCATATGCCCAATGTTATGACACTTGAAGCATTCAACTTCATTCATGAATAAGAATTCATGATTTCTTCTTGTGAAATTATTTCTTAGAGATTGTCGGGGACCACAACATCTATCTCCATGAAATGCTCTACAGTCTTTTTCCATATGACCAAAGTTTGAGCAAGCATAACAATAACCATAAAATGAACTTTGGTACCTGGGAGATGGAGGTTTTCTTGATGCACTTCTGAAGCCTTGCTGCCTTGAGATCCTTTGATGATCACCATTGCCTCTTGCCTCTTTGACATCAGCTACATTTCTTCTTGAAGCTGGTTCTCTTCTTGGAACAGGATTTCTTCTATTGCAGCCTTCATTTTTCTCCTTGCCTTTGCTGGAACTAGGAGCATCATACCTTCTTTCTGGCTTCTTCACATCTCCTTTGCTTAAAGCATCCTCATCCTTGTTTGAGAGTTCAGCTACATACCCAAGTCCTGATTTATCAAATGGAGATCTGTGATAGCTGAGCATGTCATCCAGAGCTTGAGAGCTCTTCATGATCTTGTTCATCCCTTCAACCTTCTTCCTGAGGAGGACAATCTCTTCTTCTAGCTTTTCACATACATCATTTCTCTTTGCTAGTTGTCCCTCAGTTTCTTCCTTGCTACGAGTAGCTTCAGCTGCTACTATTTTGAAGGAGATAATATCTGTCTTCATTTTGGATATTTCTTCATCTTTTGCCTGACTGCTCTTCATTTTCTTCTCAGCTCCTTGTGCCTGCTTCCTGGCTTCTTGTAGTTCGGACTTAAGGGAGGAGACCTCTACCTTGTACTGTCCAATCTCTTCCACAAGCTTATTCACTCTCTTGTGTCTTTGTTCAAGTTCACTTGTCAAGACATCTGCTTGCTTCTTTGCTCTGTTCAACTGATTTGTCATAGACATGACTTCTTCATGATGCTTCCTCTTGCATTGATCCAGCTCCTTCTTGAGCTTGGCAAGCTCTTCATCTCTTTCTCTTACTTGAAGCTTAATGAGGTCAAGCTTCTCATTCTCAGCTTCTATGATGGGTTCTTTTTGACTCATTGTCACGGTCAGTGCTCCCTTTGCATGAAGGTCATGCAGTCTATCCCATATCTCCTTTGCTGATGTATATTTTCCTAGATTCCTCTTCACAGAATCAGGGAGTCCATCCAAGATTAGTTTTACTCCTTGTGCATCATACTCCATGGATTCTTCATCCATCTTGCTGTCATCAATCACTGACTCCCAGACTTCAATCCCCTCAAACATTAGGAAAGCCCTCATCTTTATTTCCCATACATCAAAGTTTCCATCAAACTTTGGGGTTTCAAATAGAATGTATTCTAATGGATTGCCTTCTAGTTTAGTAGAGGAGGGAGACACATTTTTAGCAGGCTTAGAGGCTTTCTTCTTTGACCTTGCCATTCTTATCTAGGCTTTAAATACTTGACTGTGTTTTCTTTTAAATCACTGACTGCTCCTTTCACAGTAACAGAAATGAAAGCTTTGAAAAATACCTTAATCCTTTTGGCTAAGTCTTCACACTGCTGGAGAAGTTTGACTGCTGCAACCACACCTTCCTTCAGCTTCTTTGAGTCTTCAAAGAGCCTGGACTAGCTCTGATACCACTGTTGGGTATTTTTACATGGGAAAATACCAAAACCAAACAAACTTAATACCACAGAGCCAATGCTCTGTTTTCTTTGTTCCAGGATCTTTGCACAGGGAAGCTTTAAATCAAATATACTCATAACAGCCCATTACACAGCCATAAAATCATTTCAATTCATTAAAACAAAAACACTGATACAAACTTCATCCTCTTTCACTCAGAGAGATTTTCAAAAACTTACATTCACCAAAAACTCTGTTTTCACCTGAGAAATTACTGTGCTGGGTTTACTGCAGTAAAACCCATTTTTACATTTGCTGGTGTAAAACTATTTTTACACATACTGTTGTAAAAATATTTTACACATACAGTAATCTTTACATTACATTCACAATCTCATAAAATACCTGAGCGCTCTTTTCATTTGTATTTCAATGCAAATCCAACCTATAAAAAAAAACTTACTCATTCTTCATGCACTACTGTGCAAAACCACACATGGTTTTTGCTACACCTCTGTTTTTACAATACAACACAAAAACATTACAATCTGTTCCTTGTAATTTCTTCGCACTGCTGTGCATTTGTTTTTCTCCTTGCAAGATCAACAGAGATCTACGCATAAAAACATTCACATTCACTTATGCACTTCTGTGCATCACCATAGTTTTCTTGCAAGTTTTTCACTGCAGCAAAAAAACTAATTTTTACGCACTCTCATATACATTCCTCTTTTCACCATGCACTCTATACATTTTACAATTTTCCATTTTTTTTAACATATGCTGCCCCATTTATTCCTTTTACAATGGTCCATGTATAACAACCCCGGAGCACCCTTTTTTTCGTTCCATGTGTTTATATAAAAAATAATGGTCAACGCTCCTTTTAAAAATATGACACATATAGTGTATGTGCCCATACCGCCGTGCATATAAAAGAACATTAAAATTAAATGTTCTACCACCCATTTACGACCTCAATAAATTCAATTTAATTCCTTTTCTGCGGTGGTCAACAGGAAAACCAAGCACGCCACGCAAACCATTGAATTGACGCAGGCCCGTGCACCTTCAAGAATCGACGGCTGACAACACGCAAGGAGATCGGACGGCGGAGGTGAATATCGGAAGCCATACAACTGCTGAGGTTTACCTCCCGAGAACGTGACGTTGCGTTACGTCAGATCAGAAACACGTGGCGGCTCCAAATTTTCTCGGGTTGAAGAGTACGGAGATTCCCTTCCCCGGAAACTGGCCCGAGAACTCTCCGGCGGGTTTGCTCGACGGTTTCTGGCGTCTGCGTTGAAATTACGATTTCAACAGTTAGGAATGCAATGAGCTACCTCCTTGATTTCAGACTCTAATAAAGCTCGATGGTCAGTAGTTGTCAGGGTCTTAGATCACGAATCTCACCACGAATATCAAGAGGGGTAGCTAAATAGTAGATTGTCACCGCCGAGCCTATCTCGATTGCAGGTTATGTGGCCTTGTTGACGTTGCCAGTCGGGCCCCTCTTCATCTTCGTTGCCTTCCGTTAGATAAACATGGAGACTCCATCCTCGGCCGAAGTTGGGAAACTCGCAATCACTTCATGTCTATATCCGTATTCCATACGGGCTCGCGCAGTCATTAAGATTCTCCAGAGGACTATCCATTCGGTGGAAGAGTCATTAAAATTCCGCAGATGGCATGGCCATACTTCACGTCATCACCCCACCAATGTAGTACCTCTTATTTGAACTTTGAAATTTAAAATTTGAATTTTGAACGACCGCGTAGAGCAATTCATGAATACTAGGAGGCAGTTGATGGATGTTTGTTTCAAAATAAAAAATATATGAAGCCAATCTCAGTCAGCAAGATTTTTATTTTTGTTGTGTCTGGCTATTGCAGTCTATCATAAGCCATTTTTGCTTGCGGAAGTCGAGCTGGATGGAAGCGGAAAGTGCCATTTACATTCAGGTGTAAGCCCATTCGGAGAGGAGAAGAGTTCCCCATTCCTTCGATGTCTTCGTTCCCTTACCGCAGTGCCAAGGCATATGTAAGAGCTAAGTGCAGAAGACGCATTTTGGAGCACTCTTTCTGGATATCCTTAGCCTGCGAGCCTATAATTACCGGCAAAACTTATCCTAATTGTAGATTCGCTGAACCTGTTGAGTCTTTATTCGCATAGGTGCACCACTTTGCACATGCTGAAAGGTGTTGCAATTTACAGATGTTGTCTGTTGTTAAGCATTTGAGCTCGTTGGTAATGTTCCATAGGCAATGTCATGGGGATTAAGTCAAGCAGCCGGGCCAATGACCCAGAGAAGTCAGCGACACCACGCATTCAGAAAGTACAAAGTTCTTCACAAAAAACGTCCTTGTTATTGCACCACAATGATCTCCACTGTAATGAATGGATTATTTTTTCTGGTACTTGATTTTATGGTGCACAAATTGATCACGGTGTCATAATATTGGAGCCTTTAATGTATCTGTAGTTTATTTTATCTCGTTTGCTTGATAATGTATGGGTGTCTTAGTGAATGTTTTTATGAATTTTTTAAATTTATGATTTTTTGAAATTATTTTTGGTTATAAGAATATAAAATGCATTTAAAAAGATTAGATTAGCAAACTTTTAGGTTTTGTATTTGTGTAATATTATGAATTTGTATGACGTTTTTTTAATTACTTTTGATTGTATATGAAAATAAAATTTATTTAAAAAATTATATTAACCATATATATATATGAATGAGTGGAAACATTTGTTTAAAAGTTCATTCGAAAGGTGTATTAGCAAGCGATATATTCTTTCCCTATATAAGATTGTATAAATATTTGTTTAAAAGGAAGTTTCTCTTTCTTTTGGAAGGTGTACTGGTTTTTAATATATGAATATAAAAAAAAATTATGAATAGAATTTTAATTTTTAAAGGGGTTTTTATAAGGATATACTTATTTGTTTAAACAAGAAGTTTAAAGTTGTTGGAAAGGTGTTAACATTTAAATGAAAGGTTGTTTATCTAGTTTTGAAGTTTCAAGTTAGTTTGAAAGGTGTAAAGAATTGATATGAAAAATTGTTTATCAAGTTTTTTAAATTTATTATTTGTTAAATTTGGTAAATTTATTTTCTTAAAATAGGAAAGTTTTTACAAATTAATTAAAAAAATAACTATTATATTATTGATATTTTTACAAATTAATTAAAAAAATAACTATTATATTATTTGATTTTTTTTAATAGAATTATGATTGGAGTTTTGTTATATAATATTTGCATTTTTTAATATATATTGAATATTTAAAAAAAACCATATTGTGTAATTTTAATCATTAATTTTACATTCTATAATTTTTTAAACATTTTAATTGAATTTTGAATAAAAACAATAAAAAAAATTCAAATCATAACAAGCTTAAATTAAATTGATTTTTTTAGAAATTTTAATATGAATGTAAATGTATCTAATATATGTTAGTTTATCAAGTAATTGTGACGAATGATATTCTTCTCATCTAAATTCAGTTTCTTTAATAACATAAATGAATTTTGTTATAATGGGATTTAACCTTGTTATATCAAAAATATAAAAAGAAAGAACAAATAATTTTTTTAAAAATATCAAAAAAAAAAAAAATATAAAGAATTAAAATAAATTTTATTTTTTACATATTTCATCTTTCATACATATATGAAAATTTAATCATTTACAAAAGTATAAGTTAAAAATTAAATATTATATTTAATGAATATTTTAATTTTTAGTTTTTTTAACAAATTATTATCAACATATTATTATATAATTTTTTGTTGAAATTTGCAATTGAATCTAATGAGGTATCTCAAACATTGATATTTGCAATTCCAATAACTCTTTTTCTTTTAATGTTTTTAACTCTCAATATTTTAAATTCTTAATTTACGGGTCATCATCAAGAGTAATCATATCATAAATATGATTTGAACTTGGATAGAGATCATAATAATTTATCCTTTATCTCAAGAATTGATATTTGCAATTCCAACAATTCTTTTTCTTTTAATGTGTTTAATTCTCAATCTTTTAAATCCTTAATTTATGGGGTCATCATGAAGATTAATCATCTCATAAATAAGATATTAATTTGGATATAAATCATAACAATTTATCCTTTAAACCATGAGAGCTAGACCCAATGAACTTTTAATGTTGAATTGATTATATTAATTTTTTTAAAAATTAATTTAAACTCTTTCTTTTTCCATTTGAAGAAATATGATGATGTATATCAAATTTTAAAAATAATGATAAAATTGAAATCAATTTAGTATATCTTCACTATAATAGAAATGAATACATTGAAATTTCCTTGTAACCATCTCCCTCCCTTTATGATCACATTTGAGAAGGGGTGTGATTTTTTTTCTTTTCTCATTTACTTGATTATTCATGGATGGTTCCATTTTCATGTTTGCATATGACCCTTTTGAAAGTTTAGATAAACATGAGATTCAAATCATACGATACACATAAATACATAAGGTAATGACCATTGTTTTCATATTCCAAGAGTTCTCTTTGACTTCTCTTAACTATTCATGTTCACTTATGGATTTTTTATTTCCACACAAGTGAATATTGAAATTTACATAATCCCCTAATGATTATGTTTCCAACATTCACCCCCACTCTAGCCTCGCCTGAATCTGGAGGGTGTATGTGAGTCTAAGAAGAGAGCTAAAATATGAAGGTAAATAACAATTAATGGATTGATGTGATCTCTAATTCTAGTGGTTTAAGGAAGACCACAAACCAAATGGGGTAGAAAAAGTCGAAGTCTTCTACTAGTGGTGGTTTAAGGAAGACCACAAACCAAAAAGGTAGCAGAAGCTGAAGTATTCTATCAATGGTGGTTTAAGGCTAGTCACCAACTCTAGAACTTGGCTCTAATTTATATCTTATAGCTCTAAGTTCAGATTGATGGTTTCACATCACATTTTTTCTCTCACGAGTAAGCATATAGTTCATCATTCCATTTGCATCAATTTGGGAGATTGAAGGATCATTTTTAATCCCTTAAGCATGTGTTCATTAATTTTGGTTTTGGTTATTGAAGGATCTCATTATATTGTGTTTCATCAATGGGGTAATGGAGTGTGTAGGTGTTAGAATTGGGTAGTAGCACATCCTAGTTTTGGTGGGGCTAACAACCTCAGTATGCCTATTAAGTCTCTTGGACCTCCCATCAACATTGTCTATTCAAGCTTAGGGCTCAACTACATTTACAAATATTTGGTCTAAGGGGAATTTTCTAGATTTTGGGGAAACAACAACAAATTATACAATGTATGTCTCCATTTGATGATTCTTCACTCTCCATTCCCTTTCATAAACCTAGAATTTGTCCTTTTGGGTTAGGCACATCCCTTGATTGGTTTGGTAATGTTTAAGTGAAGGAGTCTAGACATATTATACTAGCTCCTTCCCTTCTCTTATTCACTTATTTTCATTTTTGGGACCTCTTTATTTTTCAACCCTTCTAGTTTTTCCATTCTTAGTTTTGTATCTTCTTAACCCTAGAATCACTAGGAAATAATTAAGGAAGACTACCTCAAAGAGATTGTGGGAAAATGCATAGAACGAGACATTGATTCATCTTGAGGCTTCTCTAGTTTATGGTAACTCTTACTATTTCTTGTATTCAAATAGTTGTGTCGATCCCTAGTTCGGTTCTCTTTATACTTCATCCTCAGGATCAAGAACTACTAAAACTTTTAATGAAATTTCATGAAGTATATAAGTTTGTAGTCCTTATCCTTGTTCAAGTTCTTTCCTCCTCTAAAGATCCCAAAATGGATTCTCTTTAGAAGCCATAATCAAAAGGGTTTACTAATTTAGGATTGAGGTCATCTGTATTGGATAGAAAATCATCCCAACATGGACAAAAATGATATCAATGAATGCAAAATAATTTTAAGAAGTTGCAAAGAGCTAATTCATTTTAATAAGAAGACTCTTTCGCAAGCCTACTCTAAAATCAATGAATTGGAGCACCATTATATCATGTAGTGTGCTGACATTATGAATTTGTTGATTCAATAAAATCAAAGGACTGATTTATTGGAAGTTGATAACTTGGTTAGAAAAATAGCATTGAATCATAAGAAAGATGATATGTCATCGGCCTCAAATGATTGGGTTGGGCATATTAGGTTGCACACTCAATGAGGGAGAGGCTTGCTTTTATAAGGAAGATAGGATAGGGTGTATAATTTTAATAATAAGATTATAAGTTATAAAATTATTTTGGATTTTATCTATCCTTCTTCAATATTCTCTAGAGATACTTCATCTCCAAACTTCACATTTGTATAAGATAACAAGAGTGATGAGAGCACCCGATAGGCGTTTTTTAGTATTACTTAGTCAAAGGTCTACTAATTATACTTGTTTTCAATCCCATGGTTGGTTTTCATTTAATAGAAGATCTATTTCATCAAGTTGAGTACGTATAATAAGAAAAGTGTTTCTTTGATTGGCATGGATAAGGAGAATGTGAGGAAGTGAAATTAGAGGAAACTACGAAGAGTTAAATATTTCGTAGGACACCAAGGCCATAAGAACGATAGGGGTGAGAGTTGCAATGATATGAGACAATGTTGGACATGACTAAATGGTGAATCAAATGAATTATGATTCCCCATGTTCTAAGTTTGAAATATGGGCATTTCAATGGTGACCAACTTTTTTAGAAGTTGTAACTTTGTTGAGCTACTAACTATCATTGTTTTGAGTGGGTTTTATCATCCTTGCGTCTGTACTATAAAATGGTTTTGTCCTATTATGATTTTAATAGTTATTTCACTTGTTATGTGTAGTGTTCCATAACCCATAGATATAAAATGTAAATTAGGTTAACAAGTATTATAAATGTAGTAAACTACATTAAGAGACAAGATGAGATATGTGAAATATACCCTTGTATTATGATAATAAGGGAGGTGTTGGAAACATAGTTTTAATCAATTTTGAGCAAGATTTTTGGTATAGCTATGGCTATGCACCCAAGAATGCACATAAAATATAAGCTTTTTTATGTCTAGAAGATTTTCATTTGTCATGATATACCTGTTGTTAAAATATAATCCTTTTAAGGCAAGCCGGGTTTCTAGTTATCATGATATTATGCTTGCACTAAAAATCTCGATAGTGTTTTCTACATTAATTGAAAAGAAGAATATACAATACCCAATTATGTCTTGTCTAGTTAACTCATATAACAAAAAAAAAGCTATGGTTTTGATTTATAGTAGAAGCAATTATGGTTTTGATTTTGATTTTGATTTTTATGGTTTGATATATTAGGAGGATTTGAACTTTCAAACTCAAAGTTTAAATAATACTTAGTAACATGTCAATAGCTAATTAAACTTCTTTCTTTAAACTAATTTTTAAAAACATATCACTATGCTTTCAATTTTTAATTTTAATTAATATTAGTTTGTAAAATATAATTTAATTAACTAATTTTTTTATAGTTCTTTTAGCTTTTATATTGTTTTAAATTATATTATTCTTATATTGAAAATATTTTATTATAATTATGTTGATAACTATATTTATTTGAAGATTCAAAAATTATTTTTAGTATTAGTTAAAGATAAAATGTTGAGATTTATTTGAAAGATAGTTATGGACATGTTATATTTCAATTTCACAGTCACTTTGATTTTTATTTATGTCATTGAACTCTTACGAGTTACTATTTATTGTTGTTCTATTACATGTCTTTTCAAATTATAATTTAGTTATTTTTTATTTTATTTTATAATGCTAATTAATAAAGTATCCTATATTTGATAAAACAAAAAAAGAGAGTGGGCCTGGAGTATGCCCTAAAACTGCTTTTGCTTGGCTGAGAGCTCATCTTCCTCGGACGTAAGGAAACAGGTTAACAGCCCAAGACCCAGAGGCATCTGGCAGGAGTGAAAGCCTGCTCCCTTATGGACCACCAGTGGGTTATTCCAGGTGGCGTGGTTTTTCCTTGATAACAGTGATGCGTCAACCGAAATTCACGAATAGCAGCCAAAGATGGCTGTCCTCAATGTTGGTTTGAAAACTGAGTTTGATAGGTTTCTCCACCTTAAAAAAAAAAAAAAGGAAAAAAAAAGGAAAAAAAGAAAAAGAAAAAGAGAGGCTAAAGAAAATATCATTTACAACAAAATATTAAAGAACCAGAACAAGAAAATGTTAACTATTGTCTTGGATTTTAATTGCTTTGAAAATAATTGGATATCAAACCCATCAATCAAGCTTTAACCTCATAATATTCATTATAAAATATAATAAATATGAAGTCTTCGATCTACTCTCATTGATATTACTCTTCAACACCTGATTTTCATCAGGTGGACGTCGGGAGCGAGGGCGGGAAAAATTAACAGGGTTTCAGAGTTGCTGCAGAGGCAGTGTTCCATGGAGGGGCGCAGAGGAGGGAGCTCCACTCCCTCCTTCAAGCAAGCTATGCTCAGCAAAGGAAAAAAACCCATGGAAAATGACAGTGAATAGGAACAAAATGGACAAGAATCCATGGAGAAAAGTATTAGTAAAGAGAATGAGGAATAAGACAAGGAACAGGGAACACAAATCAAAGCACACATGGGCCCATGTAAGCCCAAAGCTATAGTAACTCCCAGAGTCACGTTAAATGTGCCTGCTCTACAGGAGCACAGGGAATATATGTAAACCTATGAAATCATCTGCAAATTCATGGGTTTATGTGTTGGCATTATGTTTTCTGGTATGGCTATATGTTACAGATGTTGTACTTGATGGAAACTCCCATGACAAGGCTCTCAATTTATGAAAATTTAAGAAAGACGCAGGATATCAGTTCAGAAGGTGCGTACCCGAAAGTACACCATGCAGGGACCACGTCCAGAGTCGCAGGCCAGCCATTCAGGAGGTGCGTCCACCCAGTGCACACATTTCTAGGCAGAGAAAAGCCCACGTGGGGGTTTCTTGTGTTTTACTCTTGGTATCCAGCCGACGGTATTGTGTTATTATGGTGTCGGCTCGTGGTATTGTTCCATGTTTTGAGGAGGAGCTTGCCTATATAAAGGAAAGGAGATCATTTGGTTTGATAACGTCTTTGGTTGAATATCTTATTGGGTGAGATCTAGTCTAGATCTAAAAGCCGAATCTACTGAAGGACTGAGATCTCTTTGGCGCAAGATCAGATCTGTAGATATGACTGTTTAGGTTACACTTAAGGTCTTGAAATCATTCATACCCAAAGGGACGCAAGTACAGTGAAAGGAAAGCGCGCCGGGACGCAGTACAGAATCTGGAGATCTGCGTGGGGACGCACGACAGACGAAGTTCAGGTGCGTCTGGGACGCCGCTCAGTGACTGGAGATCTGCGTGGGGACGCAGAGCGATCAGGGTTCAGGTGCGTCTCTGAAGCAAAAGGATGCGGCGCGATAATGTTTTTGGGTGCGACCTTGTAGCAAAAGACGTGGCGCGATAGTGTTTCTGGTTGCGTCCCTGAAGCAACAGAACGCAGAGCAATTGAAGGAACAGTGCGTGGGCACGCAGCGCAGCAGAAGGATATCTGCATGTGGACGCAGAGCAGCAGAAGGTTAACTGCGTCTGGTCGCAGGCCACAGAAGGAAAAACTGCGTCTCTGTCTTAAGATGTTCTGTTGATTGAATTTCTCTGTTGATAAGGTGTTCTGGGTTAGTTCTATTATTGTTGATTTGATATTTGTAGTGGTCTGTAACTGTTATGTACTTGTTGATCATCTGATGCTTTATGAAAAGAAGTAGGGGGTTGTAGCTCCCTTCCAGGAGTAGACTGGAAAACGAGAGAGAGAGAGAGAGTGGTAGCTCTCTGCAGGTTGCAGCCTGCGTACTGGTAAAGGACTGCACCAGTACAAAATCATTGTAAAAGAAGTTTCTAATTTGAAAGAAGATAGAGACATATTGCAGCAGGTGGTTTTCACCCACATTGGGTTTCCACCTTACATCTTGTGTTCTTTGGTGTGACTATCTGTTTTCTTTGTTCATGCTCATTATTTTATGGTACTGACATGCAAAAATAATTAAAACATCAAATAAGGAAGATTTATTAAATTGCTAGATAATACTGATTCACCCCCCCTCTCAGTATTATTTCCAACAATTGGTATAAAAGCAGGTCCTTCAGAGAAGCTTGATCGCTTGAAGGTAGATCGTTCATCATGAGCAACTACGAGAGAGAAGCATCAATCAGGCCACCGGTTTTTGATGGGACAAACTTCAATTATTGGAAGGTAAGAGTTACTGCATATCTTCAATCTCTTGGTACAGAAGTTTGGGACATTGTAGAAACAGGCTATGCTTTTCCTTCAGCTACTCCTACAGATCCAGCTGAGAAAAATAAGTATGAAACAAATGCAAAAGCAGTCAGTACTCTATTAGGAAGTATATCCCAAACAGAATTCATGAAGGTAATGCACTTCAAATCAGCAAAAGAGATATGGGACAAAATGATCACAAGCTATGAAGGAGATGAACAGGTAAAGCGTGCTAAGCTTCAAACTCTCAGGATTCAGTATGAGACTCTCAAGATGTATAATGATGAAAGTGTGGCTAATTATTTTCTTCGGGTAGATGAGATTGTTAATTGTATGAAAAATTTGGGTGAAGAAATAAAAGAGGCTACAGTAATTGAAAAGATTCTAAGATCATTGTCCCCCAAGTTTGAATCTAAAGTGTCTGCAATAGAAGAAAAGGAAAATCTTCGAATTCTCACTATGTCTCAGCTACATGGAATTCTAACTGCTTATGAAATGAGAAAGGGAGGTCCATCAGACAGAAGGGAAGCTGCTTTCAAGGCATCAGGCAAACAAGATTATTATGAAGCAAGCCATGTTCCAGAAGAAGAGGAAGAAGAATCAAATTTTGTCAGAAATCTTCAAAGGGGTTCTAGAAGGTTCAGAGGTAAGCTACCTTTTAAATGTTTTGCTTGTGGAAGAGTAGGTCATTATGCTGCAAAATGTCCTTATAAGGATAAAGGAAAGGAACCTGCTAGATGGAACAAGAAACAAAGTGCAAGTAAGAAAAGCTACTACACCCATGAAGATAGTGATGGTCTATCAAACAATGATGAAGATGAACGAGGTAATGAATATAAGTTATTAATGGCATTTGAAGATGATGATTATATGGATGATATAGATGTGGATAACCTTTATGATGAAATCACTAGACTCAAGAGATGTATAGAAGAAAAGAATGTGATCATTGATACTCTACAATTTCAAATTGATGAAAAGGAAAAACATCTTGAAAAACTAGAAGGAGAAATTGTTGGTCTTAGAAAAGAGATTGAGAAAACAAAAGCTATTAATCTTAAGTTTGTCAAAGGATCCGAAACCTTGGATAAGATTATCAATGTGCAGCGATCTCCTCTAAACAAGACAGGTCTGGGCTACAATGGAGAAACCTCTCAAGCATCCACCTCAAAGAGTTATCTTGATGCAGCAAGAAGAAATGAGCAAAAGAACAATGAAGATCATCAGGTAAAGCAGGGACAAATTACAAACAGAAACTATCAAGGGCAATCCATCTTAAGGGTGAACCAGCCACAGGTAAAATCTTCTCAATTTGGTCCAAGAATAGATGAAAATAGAAATTACAATCAGTCGGCTGGTAGATTCGATAACCGCAGAAGTTTCTTCAATGGACAATGCTTTTCTTGTCATAACTTTGGTCACAAAGCAGCTCAATGTGTTGCATATAAAACAATCATGACTAGGGAAGCTCAAAAACAAAGAAGTATGACAGGGATTACAAAAGGGACCTATAACAACTTTTCGGTTCTTGAAAATGAAGTCGAATGTTCTATTTGCAATAATTTTGGTCATGAAGAATCTGAATGCAGGAGCAGGTTTCAGCAGAAAAAGGAGCAAGCCTCAAGCACCAAAACATGGAGAATAAAGGATCCTCAAACAGAAAGATGTGGAATAGCATTTTATGCAGAGGGACAGGAAAATCTATGGTACATTGACAGTGGATGTTCGAAGCATATGACAGGTGATAAAGAAAAACTTGAATCTTATTCTGCTCTAGAAAAGGGAAAGAAAGTCTCTTTTGGAAATGATACTCCTGCAACTATAAAAGGAAAAGGGATTGCTCAGTTAAAAGAAAAGGTCAAAGCTGGAAATGTTTTGTATGTTGATGGATTGAAGCATAATCTTCTAAGTGTGAGCCAGATGTGTGATCAAAGAACCGAGGTTATTTTCAGATCGAATGGATGTCTTGTTCATGATCTTGATACAAGTAAAACAGTACTCAAAGGCAAAATAACTCCAAATAATATGTACATATTTGAAGAAGGACAACAACAATGCTATCTGAGCAAGGATGAAGAGCACTGGTTATGGCATCGAAGGTTGGGACATCTAAGCTTCTCACAAATAAGAAAAGCATGCAAATATCAGGCAGTTCGCGATCTTCCAGATATCAAAATTCCTGACAACACCATATGCAGATCATGTTAGTTTGGAAAACAAACCAGAACTAACTTTCCAGAGAAAGAAGGATCAGCTAGCATGCCTCTTGAGCTAGTACATACAGATACATGTGGTCCATTCAGGAAAAGAACACCTAGAGGAGAGGAATACTTGATATTATTTATTGACGATTTCTCCAGGTTTGTCTGGTTAGGACTTATGAAGCACAAAGATGAAGCATTCGAAAAATTCAAATCCTTCAAAGCCTTGGTTGAAAATGAATCAGGTCACAAAATTAAGTGCCTCAGATCCGACAGAGGTGGGGAATTTACTTCAATGAATTTTTCGATTTCTGTGATGAACATGGGATAAGGAGAGAATTCTCTACAGCTAGAACTCCTCAGCAAAATGGAGTTGTTGAAAGAATGAACAGAACAATCCAACAAATGGCTCGTGCTATGCTTGATGAATCAGGAACTCCCGCAACCTTCTGGGGTGAAGCTGCACATGTTGCGGTTGTTATTCTCAACAAAACAAATGTCCGGGTGAACAGCACTCAAACTCCTCACGAGCTTTGGAGTGGCAGGACTCCTTCGGTAAAGCACTTCAAAATCTTTGGGAGCAAATGCTATATCAAGAATACTGATGAGCAGCTTGGCAAACTTGAACCTAGGGCAGATGAAGGCATTCTTCTTGGTTACTCTCCACATAGCAAAGCATACAAGTGCTACAATAAAAAACTTGGCAGAATTGTTGACAGCATTGATGTAGTGGTTGATGAGAAGGGATACATTCCTAGGCAAGTCCATCATGAAAACATCGAAGAAGATGAAGGCTACCCTCAAAGACAAAATGATGAAGAAGAAGAACCTCAAGAAGAACCTCAAGAAGAGCCAGAAGAGCAAATAAGAATAGAAGAAAAGACTCCATCCAGATATGTTCAGAAGAATCATCCAGAATCTCAGATTATGGGGCAGAAAGAAGCAGGTGTACAAACAAGAAGAACAGTTGCAGAAGCCTCAAGCTATTTGGCACTACTCTCCTCTACTGAACCACAAAATGTGAAAGAAGCATGCAAAGATGAATGTTGGGTGAAAGCAATGGATGAAGAACTTGAGCAAATCGAAAAGAACAACACTTGGGAGCTGGTTCCTAGACCAAAGGATAAGAATGTTATCGGAACAAAATGGGTCTTCAAAAATAAATTGAATGAAAATGGAGAAGTAATCAGAAACAAAGGCAGACTTGTTTGTAAAGGGTATGCGCAGCAAGAAGGAATAGACTTTGAAGAAACTTTTGCTCCTGTTGCAAGACTTGAGGCCATCTGAATGTTCCTTGCTCTCTCAAGTTTTCAAAACTTCAAAGTATTTCAAATGGACGTGAAATCGGCCTTTCTGAATGGAGACTTGGAAGAAGAAGTGTACATTGAACAACCAGATGGGTTCATTCTTGGAAATGATCCAAATCTTGTATGCAGATTGAAAAAGGCTCTCTATGGTCTCAAACAAACTCCAAGGGCTTGGTACTACCGGTTGGACAAATATCTTCATCAACAAGGTTTTTCAAAAGGTTCAGCAGATAGCAATCTGTATATAAAAGTTGAAAATGACAAATTGCTAATACTTGTTGTGTATGTAGATGACATTATTTTTGGCAGCAATGAAGAAGCTATGAGTCAAAGCTTTGCCTCGGTCATGCAGAAAGAATTTGAAATGTCCTTGCTAGGAGAACTGACATATTTCCTTGGTTTGTAAATCCAACAAAAAGAAGGAGGAATCTTTTTATCTCAAACCAAGTATCTCAAACAGATTTTGAAGAAATATGGCATGGAAGATGCAAAACCAGTATGTACACCCATGGTCACAGGATGCAGTCTCAGTGCAAATGATGAATCTGCAGCAGTACATCAACCAACCTACAGATCTATGATTGGAAGTTTACTATATTTGACAGTACCTGACCGGACATCATGCATGCAGTTGGAATAGTTGGAAGATTTCAGGCAAATCCGAAGGAGACTCATCTTCAGGCAGTGAAGAGAATTTTCAAATATCTTCAAGGGACTCAAAATTATGGCTTATGGTATCCTAGAGATACAGATCTTACTCTTCATGCTTATACAGATGCAGATTGGGCCGGAAGCGTGGATGACAGGAAAAGCACAAGTGGTGGTGCGTTCTTTATGGGTTCCAGATTGGTATCTTGGTTCAGCAAGAAACAGAGTTCGATTGCCTTGTCTACAGCTGAAGCGGAATATGTTGCTGCTGCATCTTGTTGCACCCAACTTCTTTGGATGATGCAGACTTTGCAGGATTTTCAAATCACTTGTACACCACCTATCCCCATCTTATGTGATAACACAAGTGCAATCAGCATCTCAAAGAATCCGGTTATGCATTCAAAAACCAAGCACATACCAATCAAGTATCATTTTCTCCGGGAACAAGTGCTTGAACAGAAGGTCAAGTTGGAGTATGTTCCTTCTAAGGAACAAGTTGCTGATATTCTCACCAAACCATTGCCCAGGGACACTTTTGAGTACCTCAGGAAAAAGCTGGGGGTTGTTGATGCATCATCTTATTGTTGAACCTTTTCTAATTGATGGTACAGGTTCAGGGGGAGCATATAATGCATTGTTGGCATTATGGAGGATGGTTAGAAGGAGATCTTGGAAATAGCTGCAATATGTCTCTATCTCTTTCATGGAGGATTATGGTTCTTTCTTACAGATCTGGTTCAGGGGGAGCATGATCATAGGGGGAGCATATCCCTTTGCCCTTGATGTCAAAGGGGGAGAATGAAGCTAAAGTTTGTAAGGTTGCCATCAAGTCCAAAGGGGGAGATTGTTGGCATTATGTTTTCTGGTATGGCTATATGTTACAGATGTTGTACTTGATGGCAACTCCCATGACAAGGCTCTCAGTTTGTAAGATTGCCATCAAGTCCAAAGGGGGAGATTGTTGGCATTATGTTTTCTGGTATGGCTATATGTTACAGATGTTGTACTTGATGGCAACTCCCATGACAAGGCTCTCAATTTATGAAAATTTAAGAAAGACGCAGGATATCAGTTCAGAAGGTGCGTACCTGCAGGTACACCATGCAGGGACCGCGTCCAGAGTCGCAGGCCAGCCATTCAGGAGGTGCGTCCACCCAGTGCACACATTTCTAGGCAGAGAAAAGCCCACGTGGGGGTTTCTTGTGTTTTACTCTTGGTATCCAGCCGACGGTATTGTGTTATTATGGTGTCGGCTCGTGGTATTGTTCCATGTTTTGAGGAGGAGCTTGCCTATATAAAGGAAAGGAGATCATTTGGTTTGATAAAGTCTTTGGTTGAATATCTTATTGGGTGAGATCTGGTCTAGATCTAAAAGGCGAATCTACTGAAGGACTGAGATCTCTTTGGCGCAAGATCAGATCTGTAGATCTGACTGTTTGGGTTACACTTAAGGTCTTGAAATCATTCATACCCGAAGGGACGCAGGTACAGTGAAAGGAAAGCGCGCCGGGACGCAGTACAGAATCTGGAGATCTGCGTGGGGACGCAGGACAGACGAAGTTCAGGTGCGTCTGGGACGCCGCTCAGTGACTGGAGATCTGCGTGGGGACGCAGAGCGATCAAGGTTCAGGTGCGTCTCTGAAGCAAAAGGACGCGACGCGATAATGTTTTTGGGTGCGACCCTGTAGCAAAAGACGCGGCGCGATAGTGTTTCTGGTTGCGTCCCTGAAGAAACAGAACGCAGAGCAGTTGAAGGAATAGTGCGTGGGCACGCAGCGCAGCAGAAGGATATCTGCGTGTGGACGCAGAGTAGCAGAAGGTTAACTGCGTCTGGTCGTAGGCCACAGAAGGAAAAACTGCGTCTCTGTCTTAAGATGTTCTGTTGATTGAATTTCTCTGTTGATAAGGTGTTCTGGGTTAGTTCTGTTATTGCTGATCTGATATCTGTAGTGGTCTGTAACTGTTATGTACTTGTTGATCATCTGATGCTTTATGAAAAGAAGTAGGGGGTTGTAGCTCCCTTCCAGGAGTAGACTGGAAAACGAGAGAGAGAGAGAGAGAGTGGTAGCTCTCTACAGGTTGCAGCCTGCATACTGGTAAAGGACTGCACCAGTACAAAATCATTGTAAAAGAAGTTTCTAATTTGAAAGAAGATAGAGACATATTGCAGCAGGTGGTTTTCACCCACATTGGGTTTCCACCTTACATCTTGTGTTCTTTGGTGTGACTATCTGTTTTCTTTGTTCATGCTCATTATTTTATGGTACTGACATGCAAAAATAATTCAAAGATCAAATAAGGAAGATTTATTAAATTGCTAGATAATACTGATTCACCCCCCCTCTCAGTATTATTTCCAACATTATGGCCCACTGAAAAATCCTTACAAATGTGGATAAGATACCATTCGAAACCAAAACGAAACATTGACCTAAACCTAGCTTGAAAGGGATTCTTTACTGTGGTTTTTGCGAATATCGAAGACAAGGACAGAGTTTTTGAAGGAGGGCCATACTTCTTTGCTGCTGCAGGTCTCTATATGCGACCTTGGATCATGAATTTTGTCCCTGAACGTGAGACCTTTACTTCAGTCCTGGTTTGGGTAAGGCTCTATTCTCTTCCGCTTGATTATTGGCAAACAGAATCATTAACAACCATAGGAAATAAGCTAGGTCGGTTTGTTAAAGCTTCTGAAGCCACTAGGAGGGGAAAGTATACTTCCTTTGCTCGAATCTGTGTGGAGATGGATCTCTCTGGAGCTCTTCCAGATGAGATAATCTTGGAAGTTCATGATGAAGAATGGGTTCAAACCATAGACTACGAACATATTCCATTCAGGTGCCGCAAATGTCATGAACATGGACACCTGTTCAAGGATTGCCCTCTCACCAAAATAGAGAATAAGAGTAAAGCTAATGCTATGAAAGACTCCGAAGGCTTTCACAAAATGGCATACAAAGGGAAAGGAAACAAGAAGGGAACAAAAGAACTGAAATCTGATGGAAAATAAACCAGCCAGAATAGGTTCCAAGTCTTGGAAGTGGAAGAAGAAGATAACACAGTAGACCAGATGAAAGGGGAAAAATTAATGGAAGGAAAGAAAGTAGAGGACAAGGAACAAACACCAGATAAGATTCTGAAGACAGAAGCGATGGTGAAACAGAAATGGATCGGGAGATGACCCCTAGTGAGATGGAAATGAAAGACCAAGAACTACAGGAAATTCTTGAGAAAGAGAATCTTGACTTGGAAGATTTCTTGATTCAAGGAACTAAAGAAGGGATAGACTCTTTACCTCCAGAGGAGTTCAACAAAGTCTAGCAGCTATATTGATGGAAAACCCAAAACAAAGGACAAGAGAGGCAAAGGAACAGGGAAAAGCAGAGCAATGGGGGGGTAAAAACGGTAAGACCCATACCTATATTAGCACCCAGAAACCCAGGAAAAAGAAGCGGCAGGAAAAAGCAGAACGAACTATTAATCGAATGTGGAAAGCTAATGATAGACTCTGGTAAGATGAAAGATCTAACCAACTACTCCTTCACTAATCTTTAATAATGAAGTTTACTTCTTGCAATATTAGAGGTCTTGGCAGTAAAAGGAAACAAAGACTAATTAGTAACAGAATGAAACAAATAGCTCCGGATGTGATCTTCATTCAGGAAACCAAATGTTCCATTCATAAATTAAAAGAGATTCATAGTAAGTGGCTCAATAACTATGAGTTTCTAGAAGTCAAAGCAGAAAATACAACAGGAGGTATTCTCACCCTTTGGAATCCTAAGAAAATAGAAATTTTAGATGCTGAAGCATCTCAGGATTATCTCTTGGTGGTCATCTAGCTTGTTGGAGATAAGGAAACTTATCTAATCACCAATGTGTATGGACCCCAAAGATTGGAAGATAAAGAAAAGTTTCTTGATTCTCTGGAAGAGCTAAGGAATAGACATGCAGGTAAGCCTTGGATATTGGGAGGAGATTTTAATATGATTAAATCGCTATCAAAGAAAAATGGTGGAACCAAAATTCAAAGTCAAGACTCTCTGAGGTTCCAGTCTTTCATAGACATCATGAAGTTAGTGGACATTACAACCAGTAATGGAATTTTTACTTGGAACAACAAAAGAGGAGGAGAGTCTCAGGTGGCATCAAAACTGGACATATTCATGATATTTGAGGATCTTATGTTCAATAATCAAGAAATATTAGCAAGAATCCTACCCTTTGGAGGATCTGATCACTGGCCAATTTATCTGGAGGTGTAGAGTATTGGTACTCCAAGAAATAGACCTTTTCGCTTTGAAAACATCTGGCTCTCTCATCCACATTTCAGTAGCAATATTGCTAAATGGTGGGCAGAAGATTTGAATATCCAAGGCACCAATATGTTCCTTCTTCAAAAAAGACTAAAACACATTAAGCTTAAGCTCAAGGAATGGAACAAGAAGGAACATGACAACATTTTCGCAGCCAAAAAAGCAGTAGAAGGAAAAATGCAGGAACTCAACCAAGCCCTTATCACAGATGGCTTTGATGAAATCAGGAATGAGCAGGTCACCAAATACCATCAAGAATGGGAGGAATTGTGCAAACAAGAGGAAATATTTTGGAGGCAAAAATCGAGGGTTCAATGGCTCAAAGAGGGGGAAAGAAATACTAGCTTCTTCCATAGATCCACAATGACAAACAGAGTTCATAACAGAATTTCAGTAATCAAGGATGAGGAAGGTATTCTTCACAACTCTCATGTTGAAATTGAAAAAGCTCTGGTCAAGCACTTTCAAGGCATGGCCAAAGAAACTTGTTATAACAGAGAGAACTCCATCAGAAATTTCACAAGACACATTCCTAGGTTGGTGTCCAATGAGGACAATTTCAACCTCAACAAGCCAGTAACCGAGGAGTAGGTCAGCGAGGTTTTCAAAGAGATGCAAAATGGTAAAGCACTGGGACCAGATGGTTTCAATGTTGATTTCTTCAAAGCGTGCTGGAGCATTGTTAAAGAGGATATTTTAAATGTGGTAGAAGACTCGAGGATGAATAAAACTATTCTGAAAGCTCTGAACACCTCTTTCATTACTCTTATCCCCAAGTAGGAGACTGCTCAGACTCTAGACAAGTTTAGACCAATAGCTTTATGTAATGTGGTCTACAAGATAATATCAAAAGTGGTGGCCAACAAACTAAAACCTCTCCTTCCATCTCTGGTTTCTGTGGAACAAGCTGGTTATGTGGAAGGAAGGAAAATTCTCAACAATATTATTCAAGCTCACGAGGTGGTTCATTCTCTGACTATCAACCGAAAGGCTGGTATGATCATGCAATTGGACATTGCTAAAGCCTATGATAAACTAAGTTGGAACTATATCAGGAAAATGCTTATTGCCTTTGGGTTTGATCACAACTGGGTAAGATGGATCATGGCCCTGGTTACTTCCTCAAGTTTCTCTATTCTGGTCAATGGCTCTCCCTCTGAAACATTTCTTCCCTCAAGAGGCCTCAGACAGGGGGACCCACTCTCTCCTTTCCTTTTCATCCTTATGATGGAAGGACTGGGTCGATCTATCAATCATGCCAAAGAAGTTGGAAAGATCAAAGGTCTCCAACTTACTGACAGGGGCTAGGCGTGGACGCATCAACAGTTTGTGGATGACACGATGCTGCAAGGAATCCCTACCGTCAAAGAAGCTCATGCATTCAAACAGATTCTAAATGAATTTGCCAAGGCTTCAGGTATGGAAGTTAATGTCACCAAATCCAAGATCTTTTTCTTCAATACTAATATTGCCATTCAAAAGAACATTGCCAGAATTATGGGCTTTCAAAGAGATTCTCTTCCCTCTAATTTTTTGGCGATACCCCTCACTTCTAAGCCGCTACACAAAAGCATCTGGGAGCCAATTATTAACAAAATGCAAGACAAAATCAGAAAATGGATGTTTAGATCCTTAAACCTGGCAGGCAGACTAGTTCTCACAAAGGCTGTTCTACAAGCAATCCCAACTTTTATGCTTTTGGTTCTCCCAGCTCCCAAAGGAGTTCTGCAGCTTATCAGAATCATTCAAAGAAACTTCCTGTGGGCAAAGGGGGAAACAAAGAGAAAATGGGCCTTGGTAGATTGGGAAAATTTTGCATACCCGGAAGTTATGGAGGACTAGGATTAGATGATCCTCAAATTCTAAGCAAAGGTTTAGGGACTAAATTATGGTGGCACTGGCTAAAAGAACCAAAGGCTCAATGGGCTACAATCTGGAAAGAAAAATATGCCAGTTCATGGCCCAGTGAGGACCACATTAGAATGGATGGTAATATCAAGGGATCACACATATGGAACAAGGCCTGGGACAATAGATGTCTAGTTCAACAGAATGGATTCTGGGAAATTAGAGAGGGAAACTTAGCTCTGTTTTGGGAGCACAGATGGCAACATGAACCCGTTCTATTAAAATAAGAATTAAAGGAACTGAAGGCAGAGATAGATGCTAAAGGATTAATCAAAGTTAAGGATTTTTGGGATCGAACCAACAATGCAGGAAAGTGGAGACAATGGAGAAATTTAGATATCAAAGATGACAACCCCTTAAAAGACAAATCTAATGTTATAATGCAAGAGTTAGAGAGAAGGAAAATTTTAGCTTCTGAAGGGAATGACCAGCTAATATGGGGCAATAACAATGAGGGTGCCTACAATCTTAAGGAGGCAAAAACAATTCTCCTTGGCTTGGCTTCCCAAGCTCTAGATAAAGCTTGGTAAAGACTTTGGAGACAACAAGGGTGGATGAAAATCAAACTCTTCACTTGGCTGGTGCAACACAGGAAAATTTTGACCTAGGACAATATTAGGAAAAGAGGAATTCTGGGCCCTCCAGATGCCAGCTTTCTGAAATGCAAGACAAAACAATGGAGCATATCCTAAACAACTGCTCCTTTCCGTCCAAGCTATGGGATTATTTTGCCTCCATATTCCAATAGTTAGACGGAGACCTGGGAAGCATCACCAACACCCTGAACAATTGGAGAAGCAATTTCACAAATAACGAGGTTCTTAACATTACCTGGGCTCTAACTCCAGGCTTCATAATCTGAAACAGTTGGAAAGAAAGGAATAACAGGATTTTCAACAAGGAGAAAAACCTGCCCCTGTACCTTCATAATCAGATCCTAAAACAGCTATAGGAGACTGTAAGCTCCATTGTTTGGAATCTTCCTGTGAATCCTCCCTCGGCTTCTGAGTGGAGGATTCTTTGCCAGCTTGGTCTACAAAGGTTGATTCCTCAAAGCCTGAGAGGGAAGAATCTATTCAAAGACTCAGAGCTTGAATTTTGGCAGCCTCCTCCCAAAGGATTTTTAAAGTTCAACATTGACGGAGCCTCAAAGGGTAACCCGGGTCCTGTGGGTCATGGCGGAGTTCTTAGGGATGAAAAAGGGAACATCTTGTTTATTTTCCATGGCCATCTTGGAAAAGCCACCAACAATGTGGTAGAAATTATGGCTATGGAACATTGTTTAGAATACTTGCTTCTAGATAATCAACACAATGTGATTGTGGAAGCGGATTCTGAGTTAATCATAAACTCAGTCAAGAAGATTAGCTGGGGTACTGCTCCGGAAAAAGTCTCTAAGAACTGGAGACTCAATCAGATATTTCAAAGGATCCACAACCACCTTCAAGGCCTTCGTACCATCACCTTCAAACATGTTCGAAGGACAACCAACAAGCTGGCGGACCTCCTAGCCAATCAAGGAGTGAATTGCGCAGAGGAAAAGTTTGCAACAAATTGGCAAGAGCTAACTGGTTTGGTTCTTAAGGTGAAATTCCATGATCAAGCCGAAGAAGATAGGTTGATGTTCAGAAATAGGACCCTGGAAAGTAATACTGACAACCCAGAGGCGGCATAAGTAGAGAAATGGAATCTTTAAGTTTTACAGGGTTTAGCATGCTTTGGCGGTCTATTGATCGCAGAAGCAAGTTCACACATAGCCTCTGGGATGACAAAGTGGGTAGCTCTTCTATCAGGGTTTTAGTCAGACCAACCAAGGCATCTTCTCTCATTATCTCTGGCAATCTGGTTTGGCGTGTGGATGGGAGCAGAGGCCTCTTGACGCCCCCGACTTTCCATTTTCTAGTTTCCTGGGTGGTTTTCGCTAGCCCCGCATGTGGTAAGTGGTATCCTCCTCTTCGCAGTGATCACAATCACTGATGGACGCGTGGCAACAGGACGGTTTGAAAAACCGCCGTGATCGCACGCTAAATGGCGGCAATTACGGTTCCGTGATATCCATCTCCGCCGTTGGATCTGCCGATGAAGATCTACGGTCACTTTTCATCGTGCATGTTTGTGGGGCCTTGGTGTTTAGGGCGGACCGTCGGGTTATTTTAATGTTTCGCTTTTTTAGTTTTATGTTACGAGAACTGGGCCAGTTTAATTTTAACTAAGCACTTTAGGTAGCTCTTTTCCTGTGTTTTTAATCCTTTGGTTTTGGTTGATTTTTTCTCCGCACGATGGGTTGACTTCACCTTGGTTTGGGGCCCACTCTGTTTGTGGTGGTGTGTAAATATGTAAATTAGTTTTGAATTAATGAAATGATCGTCTCTTGCACTAGCAAAAAAAGAAGTCTCCGATTTGAGTACAAGAATAATTAAAAAATAAGCGAAACGTTGCAACAATTTAGGTTGTCGAGGAGAAAAGGTTGGAAAAAATAATTGACATAAGGATATGTCGATTCTTGTGAATGTAATCTCTAAGAATCATAAATATGGCATATATATAGTAAATATCCAAGTAGAATAGGGTTAAGAATATTTAAAATCATGGGATAGGGGAGGGTTCAAAGATCAAGTTGAATTAAGAAAGGAAGTACAAAACCTCCAAACTCTCCAACCATTAACTTTTCCAAACTCTCATTAAGTTCCCAACTAGTTCAATGGAATTTTTCTTCAACTATCCTCTAGTGCCCACTCTTCCTTTCTTCTTTGGTTCCCACTCTTCCCTTCCACTTTTTCTATCTACAATTCTTGGAATATATCTAACTCATTTTTTTTAACAGTCCTCCGACTGGAAAAGGGTTTTTCAGCTCCACGACTGGCCTTGACACATTCTTCCAATTAACAAAAAACATGTTTTTTTCATTTTGAACATAATACATATTCCTCATATTTAAATTATGTGCACATACATAGTTTTAAACATAAATACATTGATTATTACATTCTAACTAATCAATGAAGATACATAGTTCTTATACTTAAATTATTCAAGGAATGCCACTTAAGCCATAAATTTTATAAGTTACTTCGCCAGAGACATTGCATCTGTAGAGGAGAATGCAACACTAAGTTCTTCCAAATATAAATCCTATGGCATGGAAAAGGTAATATAATTTTTCCTTTTACAATAACCAATGGAAGAAGGTTTCTCTAGCATGAGGAGATCCCAGATGAGATAATTTATTATTTACCAAAATTTTCTCTCTGAACTGGATGCTCTACGAGATGACGTGATTTCTCAGGTTAAAACATTCATCCATCAGTGAGTCATGGAAGACTAGAATAAGGTGTTAATGAGGGAAGTATCCTATGCATAGGTGGAGGAAGGCATCAAATATATCCCAACAAACAAAGCTCTAGGCCCTGATGGACTCACTTCTCAGTTTTTTAAAGTTGAATGGAATTTCCCGCACAACGAAATTCATGAATTAGTGGAGGAGTCTCGATGGAAGAAAAGTATTTGGTCATTACTTAATTCCACGTTCCTCACCCTGATTCCCAAAAATGGAGAGGCGAAAAATCTAACAAAACTCAAGCCCATCACTCTTTGTAATGTGATATATAAAGTCATCTAAGGAGTCATTGTTCGCAGGTTAAATCCCCTACAAAGGAACATCATTGACCCTAAGTAATCAGGATTCGTTGATTATAGACAGATCATGGATGGCATCATCATGACTCAATAATTTTTTCACTGATTGTAGACATCCCAAAGACCAAGTATGATCATTAAACTTGATTTATACAAATCTTATGATCATCTCAATTGGAACTATTTGCTCAACATATTAGATCTTTTTGATTTCTTGGATGATTAGATTAAGTAGATTGGATCTTTGATTGAAACCCAATTTTATTCCATCTTAGGGAATGGCTCACTCACGTTCCCCTTCTTAGGGTCAAGGGGTCTCTGTCAGGGAGAACCAATCTCCCCTTTCCGTTTCATTATTGTTTTTGAGGGGCTAATCCAATATATAAGATCCACGACTAGAGACAGGGAACTAAGGGGGATGAGATTGGGAGCCCAAGCCTCACTGATAACACACCAACAAGTTGTTGATGACATTATGATTTTTGGCCAACCTACCCTTCTAGACGCTCAATATTTAGCATCATTCTGGAAGACTTCCAATATGTGTCAAAGAGCATGATCAATGGTGACAAATCGAATATTTACTTATTCAACACTATTTTTCGTGTTCAATCCCATCTAGCTCACACCTTAGGTTTTCAAATTGGCTCCCTCTCAAGAAAATTCCATAGAGTTCCTCTTATCGCCAACTCTGTCTGTGTGGCCTGCTGAAGGGACTTATTGGATAAGATAGATCGATAGCTTACAAAATGGACATTCATGGATTTCAACTTGACACACAGAGTTATTTGATTAGAATCCATCTCGTGGGCTTTGATAATGTATTTTCTATTAGCTCTCTCGTCTCCCGAGTGAATCTTAAAATATATGTCATTAAAATCTCATAATTTCTGATGCAAGGGAGTACAAACGTGAAAGAAATGGTCTTTTGTGTCTTGGGATAGTCTGATTTCCAAAAATACATGGAGACCTCGTGCTAAGAGATCCAATGATCTTGAATCAAGTAATGGGCGATAAACTGTGGTGGAGATGGTTGAAAGGAGGTTCAGAGCTATGGAAATAGATCTGGCCTCACAAGTATGCAGAAAACTTGAATACTACAGTGCTATTAAGAAGGAAAATTTTTCCAATTGGGTCCTCCATTTCAAATATGGAATAGGGAAATAGTTCTATTATTCAGGACCATAGATTTTGGGAAGTCAATAATGGACAAACTCTCTTCTGGAAAGAATATTTGATGCAACTTCCTCGTTTGCGAGAAAAACAGGAGCTCAAGGAAGTAAAAGAATATAGTGAGGGATGTAGAGCATCTAAAGTGGCATATTTTTGGATCAATCTAAATCCTAACTCAACATGGAGAGAGTCAAAACAACCAAAGTACTAGCTAGAGCATCAACATACACTCCTATGGAAATCATTGATCCCTACTCTTCAACTAAAAACCATCTGCAAGAGCTATGAATCAGACAAATTTTGGTGCAGATATCACTTGAGTATATACTTTACTATCAAGGAGGATTATAATCTCCTTAAAAAAACACTGGGGGTAGATCCGAATTGGCTATGGAAACGCATCTGGTGCACAAAATTATGGCCTAAAGTGTCTTTTTCCTTGTGGCTAATTGGACATGAGCAGCTACTGACATGGGATATAACACTATAAGCAAAAGACCTTCTAGTGGATTAAAAAAGGCCAATTTTTTTTTTTGTAGCAAAGGTCACTAGTGGAGGTTGGTGGGCTGATGCTTGAGCAGATGTTTTTTGAATGGTGCATTTAAAATATACAAACGCGTTAGTTCTTTACTATCCATACAAGAAGTAGTGTTGCAAATAACATGGTACACGATCGATAATTTTTTTTCTAAAATACGAAAACACGATGTGCTACATATCGTAAAGCACGAATGCAGGAATAGTTGATAGCACCGGTTCCCTTCACATAGTAAAATGCCTTGGTGCATACGAGTCGAGAGAATTGCTATATTTTTAAATTTCAAAGAAATACAATGTTATTTCCAATGAAGCCCAGTGCGGTAGGCTTAACAAAATTCCATGGAGCATCTTCGATAGAGTATCGCTACACGTTTTTTAAATTATAGAAAAATAGTGGTGCTATAGTAAAAAACAACAATGGCGCGTTAACATTATAGAAACACCCCCAAGGATCTCACTAAAAGCACTGTGATATTTTTTAATTAAAAAAATGTGGTGCTTTTGGATATATTCGGTAGCGGTGCATTTAGAGAAATGGCTCGAAGGAGGGTTAAAGAAAAAAATCCCTCCCTATTGTAATTTTCATTTTTACAATCTACAATGCGGGAGAGCCCTGAGGCACTGGTTCCACTCTTGCCACATGCAAGCACCCTGATGTTGGTGCTTCTATTGCTCACCATCCTTCCATACCATGCTCATTTTTTGAGTTTTCAATTTTTCAAACTGTCCTAAAATTTATTTTTTCTCCATTACATGTCCAAAATTCCTTCACAACGATAAAATGTCTATGTAATTTCCATGTTCCTTTGTTGTTTAATTTTTTAGTGGATTAGAATTGTCAGTTAGGCTTAATTTTCCATTGTTTTTCAAATTTATTTTCACCACGTAGTGCGTTTGATATGTTTGGCTCACACAAATAGCGATGGACCATGTTAATTTACATGGTGCACTTCACGTTGGTGCATGAACATAACAAACCATCATTGTTGCGGTGTGTTTTGTAAAAGAAAACACATCGAGATTGACACGAAATATTGTATGTCAGTGTGTCACTCCCAGTGTGTTTATATTTACCAAACATACCAAAAATTTAATATTTAAAAATATAGCCATATCTCAGTGCGTTCGTCAAATTGAACGTTCCATATCGGTGTGAAAAGTTTATTTGTTTGCACTGTGCATAAGTCTTCTGCACCACTATTAAAATTTGAAATTGCAAACCAACACTGATTTTCATGCTTATGTGCACACTAGTAGCAGCACAATTATAGTAGAAAGTGCACAAGATTTGGTGCATGACTGTGTTTTGAGCGCACCAGTTTTTTTTTTATTTATTTCAAATATACGTTTCCATATTTTTAAAAACATGTTGCATTTCATAAAAAAATGTGTTTTATATATGTGGATGATGTAATTTATATGTCAATCATGTAGCAGAGAAGTAAGTAGAGGGAGCACTAATAGAAGTAGGAGTAGAAGGCAGACCCATACAATATGGTCAGAACATGACAGACCAGAGAGAGGGAGAGGTATTTATATCCTCTTCCTATTACTGCAGTGACTGGAGAACTCTTGAGGAATGTAGGCCTCCTCAAGTACTGTGAGGAGAATACATCACTTAAGGTGCACTTTCTCTTTTTGGAAAATCTGATCTGTCGATGGAGTGTCCAGGAGCAGGCTTTCTATATCGGTCCTATGGTTTCATATAAGCCCACTGAGGAGGACATATACTTTATCACTAGCCTATCGAGGAGAGGAGAGTATTTTTCCCTGTTCCTTAATGTCCACCATGGTGTTATAGCTGAGACTCAGCTTATGTACACATTGAGATATGTCGGGTCTCATGTGGTCCTTCCATCTACTTTTTAGGTTTGTGGTGGACAACCATAGATTACTTCTTTTTTTGCACAGAATGTTAGGTGCCTCTTGTTATTAGTGACCACCATTGCATACTCTGGTAATGATTGGTGGTGCAATAGTTTCCCTCTTTTTATATTATGTTGATTCTTTGATTTAGGTGCCACGCTACATCATATGGTTTGCCATTTTTATGAGGCAGTTTTGCATGGATTTAGATAGATGTCATGCATTGAGACATGGGAGGCAGACCTTCCCTTTCGTTTTTGAGATTTTTTGTTTATTTTTTGAGAGGTTTCTTAAGATGAAGCTTATATTTTTCTGTCACCCTCCTAGGCCAATCATTGATGTCAGGATGCATAGGTGGGGGAAGATGATGCCCAAGAGGGGCTTATTAGAGTTTCTAGCCAGGATTTCTTGCAAGGCGTTGGCATTACTGGTTAGCCATGATGACCATGCGTTTGTTACGTTAGTGTTTACATATGCGGGGATTGATTTGAGAGGGTGTCCCAACATATTATTCACAATGCTGGAGCCTTTATATGATAGAAGTAATATTAGTGTTTTCTTTAAGTTAATCAACTAGTTTCATTGTCTTATTTTGATGAATTAGAATAAAATTTATTCCAGTACATTATTTAACTAGTTTTATTAAATTGTTTAATGAAATTGTATAATTATTTATCTGTACTATATATTTTGTAGATATCAACACATTTGATAGGTACATGTCTCCGTCCCCACCGGATGTCGGCGAAGATGAGGAGATGGATGAGGCCCAAGAGGGTGAGGCACATCCTCAGCAGGGCATGGGAATTTGGGGTCGTAGGCCTGGTCTACGAGTTTGGATGGATTACTTTGATAGAATGGCTAGTATTTTAATTCATCTGGGAGTCCTCCTTATGACTCCTCGAGATATCATCATAGATCCTAGTTTCGTGGGTTTGTACAAGGGTTGTGCACATGAGATGATGTATCTTATGTGACATATCATCGTAGCTAGTAGAACACTTACAACGATGACGAATGCAAGCCAACATCATGCAACAACTGATGCACCATATGAGGGTGGTGGTGATGATGATGATAATGATGAGGGTGGTGATCATAATGCTTCTAGTTGTACCACCCCATCAAATCATGGTTGTTAGGGTGTCGATGATCCTTCTAGTAATAGACCTCCTCATAGTCGTGTGATGATGAGATGCTAGAGCTACAGGATGTGCCTCATGTTTCTCCTGACAGAATAAAGAAACCACCACATCCTCCACCTCAGAGTTTGACAGAGCGCGTTTGGGGCGCATACATAGTTGACCTGCCATCGTCTTCTACTGCAGAATAGCCTGAAGCTACGTCTGTTTAATTAGATATTTGATTTCACTTATTCTACTAGATGTAGTTATTGGACTTGTTTGTGTGTGTGTGTGTGTGTATATGTATATATATATGGTGCATTTTTTTGTTCATGTTTATGTCACTACTACATGTAGGGGGGTTTTAAGACAATATTTAAGACAATATTTGAGTCAATTGTCTTAACTTAAGACAAAAAGAAACTTGTGTATTGTCTTAAATATTGTCTCTAAGCGGGTGTCTCAAAATATAATGTCTCAAAAATTTGTCTTTATAAAGACAATATAGAACACATATTATTATTGTCTCTATAAAGACAAGAATAATTGTCTATTAACAGACAATTTGATTTGTCTCTCTAGAGACAATTTCATTTGTCTCTCTAGAGACAACTTCATTTCTG
The DNA here is from genome assembly GCA_031772625.1 of Pinus tabuliformis. Lineage (NCBI taxonomy): Eukaryota > Viridiplantae > Streptophyta > Pinopsida > Pinales > Pinaceae > Pinus > Pinus tabuliformis. The sequence goes on from CM062806.1 coordinate 297,179,289, forward strand.
TCTCTTTAGAGAAAATTAGATTTTTGTCTTTTTAGAGACAATAGTTGAGATTAAAAACATATTGTCTCTATAGAGACTATATGTCCATAATTCAAACTATTGTCTCTCTAGAGACAATATAAAAAATTATTAAAAAATAAAATAAAATCATTTTGAATGTTCTTTCAAAGTACTTTCACATTCAAAGTTCACAAATAGTACTCGTGTATGAGAGAAACCACCACAAAAATTCCTGTCTGATAGAAACCAGCGCATATGGGTTATTAATATTACCTTTTTTTAGCACGAGGGGATTCAATTCATTACTAAATTTACGCCAAAGTTCTACTACTTCAAATGGGAGTCAGAAGTTTGGATTTAAGATGCTACCTTAGCTTTGATAAGCGTTCCATCTCCCAGTTTTACTATAGTTAAAGAAGAATCTGTAGACTGTTGAATGGAAACGACTTTAGATTTAGACAATGCGAATCTTTATGCACAAATCAATCGACAACCTAATTAATGAAATGGCGATACCTTTATGTGTTCGACAGACAACATACCCACAAGAATACCCAGGCAGGTTTGATAGCCACAGTTATCAACTGTACAAGATTGTAGGAATTTTGTTGGTGGCAGGTATGGGTTAGTTTTATACTTCAATCATGTTATCAAAAATATAGCTTCATTGCCCAACTAGATTACGCAGTATTATAGAGTGAGTATGACATCTAGAACTGGATTACATAGTATTATAGAGTGAGTATTCTTTCGCTTGAACAGTCTATAATGGAACGTTTTTATGCCTGCCCAGTTATTTTAACTTCTTTTTCAAAATATTTTTGATCATTGTTGAAAATTAATACTCTGAACGGACTCATCACAAATATTCTTTAACTGGTCAGCTATCAAAAGCTTGTTGAGTTTCTTATGTAGCCCGTGAATTATTTTGATTTTAACCAAGGAAGACTCGCTTATTACATTTGATAACAAAGGCATTAGAAATGGGTTCTACAGCAACCCACTTCCCTTTTCTAAGTACTTGCAAACCGCTAACATCGGCTTGCATTAGAATAGTGATGCCACCTGCGTCTGAATGGCTCCTTAAAGCAATGTTAACATCTGGGTTTGGGCATGGTGGATAGTAATTTACAAGTAACAACTGTCTGTGTTCCCCAAAAATATTATTCAAGTAATCAGAATGGAATCCTAGAGCTTCAGAAATTGTAGCCAGCAGCCTTAAACACAGTGCCCTCACCTCCACAGTGTACTTGCCTGCAATTTCCCTGTAATAAAAGCTTCAATATTATATTAAGCCAAGCGAGTTATGATTGCTGCTTTAATGGTTGACTTTGTGTAATGGAAAACAAGAGTGTCTCAGATAATCCCTCCAGTTAAGAACTTCATCTTTGTGAATATTGAAGCTTGTAGCAAGCTGAGCCAGTTTCTTTGGATCCTCTGAATAGAGGCATGCACGATCTTTCATCGGCATTTCGAAGAATTCTTTGGTGATTCCCATCATGTTTTTCATCACCCTCTCTGGTACCCCGTGGTTCACTATCTGATCATATCATGCAGCTTCAATCATATTAATACTGAATTTGAACATAAATTTTTTAAAGAACTAATGTTCATAATTGAGATTTCTGAAGTTTATTCAGAGATATTATGAGATTCAAAATTCAAATCTTCAAAACAGTTTATATCGCAATATCATGAGATTCAAAATTCAAAGCCTCATGAATCCAATCCCTTCCGCAAAAAAATCATAACTTGGGACATTGGAGATTGAAGGTTGTACCTGGAAAAATCCATCCTCCTGACATGCACGTTGGATTTGTTGTATGACAGTGGTTCTGCTAGGGCCATCCAGGTGTTTCAGATCCACCACTGGAATGCTCTCGCAGAAAGATACCTGAGCCATGTTGGGTTGCTCCTGAGCAGGAAAAATATATTTTTTTCTGCACCTCAACATTGTTTATTCCATTGCACATTAGTTTCTCAACACCATTAGCATTGGTCTCAGTGTGAAGATCCATTCTAGAGGACATGCCTCTTTCTTTCCTCTTGATGTTATTGCAAATACAATCTTTTTTCCATACAGATGTTGCATGACTTCCAATCGAAGTTAGAAATTGCAAGTTCGCATTGCAGAAATTGAAATCTATAGAGCCTCGAATGGAAACAGAGGTTATACGTAGGGTCAACCAATAGTTTTTACCACGGAAACATTGATAGTTGCAACAGAAAGTGTCCCGGATGAAAACAATATTGCAAAGGGAGGATTTGGCCTGTATAGAAGGTATTAGCACTTACTTTATAATATCATTTATTCTGATAGTTTAGCAGGTAAACTGTTCATTGTACAAGCTTTATGTAAACCAATTTCAGAGTTAAAATAAATCCTCAGACATAGCTAGAATTTTCAGGGAAAGTTTTAACAAGCCATAATATATCACAAACAACAATCATCGCCACTAACATTTCCCACAACAGTACACAACCAAAGGCACTTGAGCATTCTTGAAATATTTGAAGAGTAAAAAAAGTTCTTGTTCAAAATGTGCAAGAGTATATAACGGAAAAAACTGTCTTAGCATATAAAAATAGCTCTGTAATGGAGTTGAACTAAGATAGCTTAGCCAACTCCACCGATGAAAACATCTACACAGTACCCAAATCACATATAGAGAGATGCGATAATGCTATTCTAAGCCCCAAATACAAATCAGAATTAAATGTCGAAACTCAAGAGAAAACTCCAATGATACAAAACTAATTGAATCCACCAATCCCTAAATATGCAAAAGCATCTTAACAAAGCTATTCAAAAGCATCATCATTGTCATCTGGAAGGGGTTGGACCGCAACTGCTACAAGTTTTGCCTCATACCTGACAACATAAAAGATTGTAAGCCAAAGTTTCAATCTTTTAGAAATAGAACAAATTATTTCAATAAAAGTTAACGAAAAAAATAAGAAAATAGCATTCTACTTACTGTTGCTGGGTTGCAAGGTCTATTTGAACCTCAGGAGGAGCAAGAGGAGGTGACTCCACAAAATGAAGGTTTAGATCCCTATAAAAACGACCCATTATAGAATCAATGCAAATTTTTTAATATAACATTCATATTAGGGAGCATCAGAAACTAGATTAAAGGCTCACCCTGAGAGCTTCTGTGCCAAGTACAGGAATGGATTCTCAAAGTTGTATTTACTTTTTATAGATATCTCATAGTACTGAAGATTCTTCTTTCTATGAAAAGTAACTTACTTAGCTTTCACTTGCCTATTCTTCACATCAACCTTGTTTCCACAAAGAACAATAGGAATGTTCTCACACACCCTGAAATTCACAAAGATATTTAGCTAATCGGTTCAGGCAGTTGTGCCACCACACAATTAAGGAACCTTCATTTCTACTTAGAGATCCAACCCCTCTACAAAAGAGATACCTGCGAATATCTCTGTGTGATGCTGGGACATTCTTGTAAGTTAATCGTGCAGTAACATCAAACATGATAACTTCACACATCCCATCAATACTGCAACAAACAAAATCCCAATCAGTACATAAGAAGGAAACAAATAAATAGAAGTGGAAAAGCATGGAACCATCGCCAATTCAATCAGGAAAATGCCAACAGAAACAAGAAAAGCAAACTAGTATTGATCAAAACAACCAATAACAGAGTCTGTCTATAAATTCAAAATTAAACTAAATTAAAATTCAAATAAATATAAGTGGAAAAATACAGAACCCTCGCCAATTCAACGAGGAAAATGCCAACAGAAGCAGGAAAAGCAAACCAATATTGATCAAAACAACCAATAACACAGTCTGTCTATAAGTTCAAAATTAAATTAAATTAAAATTCAAACTAAAGAGACATAAACGAGTAAAACAAAGTGCTGATAAAAAGGAACCAGAAAAGGGCTCATAGTTGCTCCATTGTCATTGGTATTGAGGTTAAAAGGTGTTGCTACTGAGCCCACACTACATACATATCAACACGGGAAAATAGAATTGATAAGTAAAAAGTTCTCTTGGGATCGATCCAAGTTTAAATCCGTGTAGGACCTTTTTAAACAAAAAGTTGAAAAGGCACCCCAAAAGCTCAAATGTACAGTTCTCCAATCAACAGGTGTCTACTACACATGCAGAGGATGACAAAAAACACTACTTTTGTAAAGTCCCAAGAGACCTGATTTCAAGTGAAAATCAAAATCAGTCTGTCAAAATATAGAAATGGGAAAATAATCAAACTAATTATTGACGTACCTTAAACACATTTTGTCATTAAACCTTACCAGACTGAGCTATAAAGTTGGGTCAACATTTCATCCTTGGCTTTCTCAACTTGACAAAGCACCATAGCCTGCAAATCATCAAAATCATCAATTCAAGTATCATGGACTGAATAAACACTAAGATTTTGTAAGGTTGTATTGTGTTCTCATCCACATGGATGTCTTACTTTGGGAACATTTGCAGCAAGACTATTCAGAACAACTTCCACATAACCACACACTTCTTGAGCCATCATTCTGAGCTCCCCCTTTGGATCTACAGGCCTTCTTACCATGGTTTCCTGGGTTATAAACAAGAAAATCAAACTGAGGTTGAATATTAAGTTGGGAAATAATTTGTCTATTCTCATCGTTGTATATGGTCATGGTCTCCTAGGCTAAAATGTGTATTGATTCTTAAATTATTTAATAGCAAACATTTTGATTATGTACATGTGCAACTTACGATGGAACTTTATGTGCTTCATTGCCTATATGCAAGTGTTTCAATACAAGCTATAGTTGTTCACGATTATACTTTGGGTTACATAAAGTAGTCTTGGCCTCTGGCCAGCTAAATATTGCCTACCCTCTACCTTATATCTATTTAAGTTTTAACAGTGGAAATAGTTTGTCTTGAAGATCGAAGAAAACTCAAAGGATGTTAGTCCTAGCTGAAAGCAAAGACTAGCAATCTATTTTAATTTTCTGCTAAATAGTTCTCTACTAGAGAAACCGAATTTTTTGGTTACTTGTAATTATTCATAAGTTGAACAATTGTCCAGCAGCACAATGCCTACTTATCTGCAATATAATTGTCCAGCAGAAAATAATGTGACTAGCATGCATTTGAATGCAGTTTACTAATTTTTTAACCTTAAACAGACATGTGAGTACTCGATAGTAAATCAAGACAATTCCATATAACATAATGTAATTTAGTTAATGAAGGCTTCTCACTAGATCATGCCATCATTATGTCAGTGGTTATAATATATACAATGTACAGTTGAGGAGGAACTTCTATTTATTGATATATAACGCGAACTCAACTTAGCTTGCATTTTATTTGTCTCAAACAACCTATGAAAGGTTTGTTGTAGTATAAAAGGTGCATATTTATCCAATGCTTTAATTGTCTTTGCAGGTTGACATTGTAATGGGCCAAAGGTTAATGACTCTATCTTCCAGCAAGAATTGGCAAGAAAATGAATTTCACCAATGGCTCCAACATAGAACCAAAATTCAGGAATCGCAGACTAGTGCCTTTCTTGCTGGAAATATCCTAAGAATGGTCTCTTCATGTAGAGGATGTCTTAGCGACATCCAATGAGCCATTCCCACAAAACTGGAGATGCATCAAATGATATTTGTGGCATTCCTGTTCTCATCCCCATTCCATAGAAAACAGGTAAAAAACATAGGAGAACAGGGATGCCTCAAATATCATTTGAGAATCAAAGTCTATAGAAGGATGTCTTTAGAGGGGCTCAGACATTGTTACATTCCAAGGATATGTAATCATTTAGCTTCAGCTTCAGAAGGCTTATTGTAGCGTAATTGCGAGGTAATTTTTTAGAATTACGCCCAAGTTTTACTACTTCAAATGGAAGTTAGAAGTTTGGATTTAAGATGCTACCGTAGCTTTGATAAGCGTTCCATCTCCTAGTTTTACTATAGTTAAAGAAGAATCTGTAGGCTTTTGAATGGAAACAACTTTAGCATTGAATCTGGTCATTCTTGGAGCCAATTCTTTTGCAAGGGTATCCAGAAGCATACTCCTTTGCACGCATCGAACTTCATGATTTTTTTTGATAGATAGGAAAAGTACCTAGTATTACAAAGCATGCGAAAAAAAATATGACCAAAATAGTTAATGGGATAGAAAGTACATCATGTCACAAATCATAGCATATCTATTTCATGCCCTGCAAAAACTTGTAAACTCAACTACTGAGATAAAATAATGAAATTAAACAGCATTTTGAACTGTTAAAAATAGAAGGAACGAAGGCCAAGTACTATGTAATCCACACAGTCCACCAAGTGAAAAGGCTAGCTGGCCTTGAGCTACATCTGTGGCTCTAGGAATATCAGTCACTATCCTGAGTGAGATCACCAATACAAAAGAAAAAATTATTATTTATTCAACTTATTGACCATTATCTTAAAACAACTATAAATAACCTAGTAGAATCCAACATAGTTCCATTTAATATAACATAAGAATGTACAAATCTATCTAATCTGTAAGAATATCAGTTCCATTAATCTAACCTAAAGATAGTATAAATCTATCTAAACCTAGAAAATATCACACCTCAATCCTTAAAAGTCAGTATTTAAAAAAACTGACAAAAAAATCTCGGTTCAAGAGTTAATCACCTTAGGTAAAAACAACTAAAAAAGTAAAACAATTAAAAAAACTAAAAGATTAAAACAAAACAAATTAACCTCACAAGCTAGAAGAGACTGATCTTAAATAAACCTAAAACCAAAAAAGTTTAGAACTAAAATGATTCATCTTAACTTCATGTTATCTTTAAGATGATGAGAACAAAAAAATTACTAAAACAAAAAATATTAACCTAGTAAACTAGAATACATTAATCTTCATCAAACCTATTAAAAAAGCATCTTAATCTCAAAGAATATATCAACTTAAGCAAAAGACAGGAGAAAATAAATAAATAAACCATCTTAACCTAATACACTATGATAGAATTTTCTTAACCATTAAAGTCCACAAAAATCCATGATGTATTAAAGCCATCCATGATGTATTAAAGCCAGATGAAAATTAGAGTAGATCCAACTGAACTACGATCTATCCATCAACCAGCTGCAAACCTCAAAGAGATACCAAATTATAAGAAAAACTATGAATAAACTCCCATTACCAATACCAACCAGCATTATATCCATCTTTATCAATCTATTTTTAAGCTGGGTGCAAAGTTCACTGAGATACCAAATTTAAAGAACTACCATAAATAATAGATCCATTTTCACCAGATCTATTTTGGTTAACCAGAATAAAATAATAACTGTGTGCAAACCTCATATTCAAAAATTTGAATCTATTATTCTCTAGTACCAATTATATGGTATTTTGACAAGACAAAAACTGTTATTTTAATGTTTTAAAAGTGAATATGTGATCGCTAGGTTTTTGAAAATACTCAAAATATTTATTAAATAATACTTGATTGTCCAAAGACTATTATTTCAAATTGAATATTTATTAGATAGTGTTTCCCAGGCCAAAAAAAAGATGTCTTAACTTTGAAGATGGATCTATTAAGTTATTAACTCTAGTTGCAGACCTGAATGTTTTAACCTTGAATCTCTTAGCTCTTGCCGAAAAGTAACTCTTTATTAGATAATATTGATTTTAACTTTGAATCAACAGAATCAATGAGCAAACAAAATGTTTCTTAGATAGTGTTACAGTCCAGAAGCAAACAACCTTAAATCTATTAGGGTTGGCCACGATCTCAATGTTTTACCCTTGAACCTATGAACTCCATGTGCAAACCTGAATGTTTATTGCATAGTGTTTGACATGCAAAGACATTAAGGTCTTAGCATCCTACTTTACTTTTAATCATTTCTAGTAGCATAGCTTCTGGTGCCTATCTTAGTGTTACAACAGTACAACTATGCATTATACAGCTGGGATGACTAGGACAGTGTATTGGCCCATATAAAAATACTAAATAGTATGGTGTGGCAAATATGTAATGAAGTGGTGATAGCACAAATGCAAAAGGAGGAAGAGGAAGTGCGGGCAACTCTATGTGAAGATGGGAATGACTCAGCTTCTATGTATGTGCCATTTTGTGGTAGCACTGAGTACATTGAATATGGACAAAGGCAGTGAGTTCATTGAATATGGAGAATGGAACAACATGATCTAAACTGGTGCCATTGTTTAGACACCATCAAGTTATAATTGAATGTGAGCACTAACAAATAAAATCAGACCTATCTAGTCTAATATGCACTACAAACTTTGATAAGATTGCAGAGGATGTGAAGCTCAAGCATGCATATTAGAATACTAAAACTGGAGATATGAACTCTGCAACCTCGATGTGCATATCAGACTTGGTAATAATAACCAAATATTATTACCATTAGAGTGTCTCTCTTTCAATTTTTTGCAGTGTATTGTGTTTTTAGTGTATTGTCTGTATAAATTGAAGAGAGCAGAAGGGTAGGAATTTATTATACCAATGAAGCCATTCTTGCATGTTTCTATAAATCGAAGAAAGGAGAAGGGAAGGAATTTATTATACCAGTGCACCCATTCCTGCATGTTGGGTTCACTTGGACTAGGAGCATCTGGGTCTGTCATTACCAGATCAAATGTAAATCCATGCATTCATAGAATACCCATAACAAATTTATATGTAAATATTCATTCTATGAAACCAGAGGTGCCAGTTTCTTATTGCACCATGGGATAGAGTTTCTTAAACTAACTATTAGGACCAGGTAATCTACATACAACACAAATATAAGCATATCAAATTTATCATAATCAAACAAATAATAAAATTTAGGACCTGCAACGGTCTTAGTGTTGCCCATAATCTGTAAGTACTCATAAATCCATGAGTACCAAGCACAAGAGGCTACTTTAGCCCAGAAAGGGACTTCTTCAACTTGCACACATGGGTATCCCATCCTAAAAAAGATATTATATTTGAACCCAAGCTGAAACAAAACCATGAATCACTCTTCCTGCCACCTGCATCTTTGGCCCTGTCAAAATCCACTAAAGCATGCAACAGCTCAAAGTACTGTGCCAGTGTTCCCTTTAAGTACCTTGCATACCTCAGACCATGGAGCATATTTGCAGCAACCTCAGCTCAACCATATATTAGCAGCCAAGCTGGACACTAAATTGGTGTCTGAGCCCCCCTTGTTTGTGAGACAAGGGATCTCATGCACACAGCAATTTGACTGCTAAATTCTACCAGATATGTTAGGGAACCTATATACTTTTTGTACGCCTAAAAATCAACCAAATTTGAATCTTAATCTACTGATAACTTAAAAATATGTATCATAAAAGTAGCCTATGGTTTATTGTCCATTATCTGAAACTTCTTCAGAATCTCAATTGCTTACTTACCCCTATCCGAGGACCACCTCACCTCAACTCAACCAAACCTCCAAGACCAAGAAATAACACATGAGGTGTATGTCCTTCATGTCAACTTCACTTGCCAGTTTCTTCTTGCACCATGGGACAAATTTTTTTTAACTAACTTTTAGGAACAGGACATACAACACAAATATAAGCATATCATATTGATCATAATCAAACAAATAATACAAGTTAGGACCTGGAACAATCTTAGTGATGCCCATAATATGTAAGTACTCATCAAAAAAACAAAGTATCTTCAAAATTTGTTATGTTGCACACATAACTAGTTTATGTTTGGACCCTCACAACCTAGTGTGCTCCTTAGAAGCTAGAGCGATGCATGTTCAAGTTATTAAAATTTAACACATATCAATCGTTGTTGTCCTCTTTTTGGGAGGCGCTACATTAATTGTGGGTGTGCAATTCTCATCACATTGAACACCCTCCTCATTATTTCTGTCTCCCATTCACTGAAGTTCAATAATGGTTTCCTGCCAAGGTTTAGGAGTGACTATTGGATGATTTTGTGCGACAACAAATCATCATGTGCTTGTATCTCCTCCCCATGCTCACTCCCAGATGTTTCACCTGATTCCTATACACAAAACACTTTAACTTGTTATAATAACATTAAAACCTCTGATTGATTTATTGCATTATTCATATAATATTATAAACAACTAACCTCAGATCCATAACCAGTAATTAATTTTTCCCCTCGATTTATCATGTGTTGGCGAAGACCTTGGGAACCATGTAATAAAGCATATTTTAGGTCTTCCTCTGAAGCTTCCTTTTGAAATTGGTGAACCTACATTAACAAAGATAATCATATCTATAAGGTAAAATAACTAATAAGATACAATTAACTCAACATGACCATGGTTACTTTTCCTAAAATAGAAAATATAATAGATGGAAATATCACTTACCATACCACCACGAATACTATTATATCCACCAGAGCCTAATTTGTGAGATCCAATTTTTGACACCCTAGCTTGGGTTGCTTTTGTTGTATCTCGAAGGCGTCTCTTAGCTCCTCCTTGTGTAGATGGCGTATAGTTTGGATTTCTGAGGACTTTCCTCTTAAACTTGGCATCTTTCATAAGTTCATCCCACGTCACTTGGTCTGTGATCCAAGTTGTACATGGATACATCAAGTTTTTTGTCAACTTTGTCCTTAAATTGGACCTCTTTGAGTGCATGTATTTACTTGCAATCTATAAAATAAGTTCCTTATCAAATCCAGGATTACCAAATGCTATTACTACATCTTTAAATAGTTCCTCTTTTTTGGCATTGGCTTGTTTCCTCCAATCCATTTGGATGGTATTTCCAAATAATTGTTCTGCACGACGAAAAATAAAGTGATAAAATTTCAGCCCTGTTTCATCCTTCAAGACATTTCCTTCTGAAGTGAGCAAGATTGTAACTTCTTGCATTCCTTTTGTGGTCACCGATGATATTGTTGTAGTCTTGGGGATTGAGGAAGGTTCCCTTATAGATACATTAGGCACTGTGTCAGTTACTTCCTGCATTTACAATGAAATTGTGGAACTATTAAGAACCCAACCAAAATATGGAACTATTTTTCATTTCTAAAATAATGATCCTAAACATAACAAATGAAATTATAAAAAAGATAAAATAATTTTACCTGTTGATCTCTTGCAGGAGCTACATTCTCCAACAATGACATTTCCCATAACTGAATTTGTTCAATTATTTCTTGCCTGATTTGAACATTTGTACGAATATATGGTAGGAGCCTTAACATTCTTGTCTGTGAGTCTATAAGACTCAAAGAAACTTGTTCTGGTCCTAGTGGGAGAATGCTGACTAGACCCACATTTGATATAGAGGGCATGTTATGAGGTTCTGGTCTAGGTGTAGATGGCTTAACATGACCCTCTATACCAACAGATTGTATACTTGTTGGAGTCACCCTAGAAACATCCCGCAAGGCACAAATATAAATAATAAGATGGAATAATAGATGAATAATGTTGAAATATGTAACTAGGTTCGGTCTTCATAATGGCATATCTAATCACAATTCTATGTAATTTATGTAAAAAAAAGGAAAAAGAAGATTATTTTTGTTATGACTGAGGCATGGGTTTCATGAACACATGAAGAAGCAAGTCCTATTATAGAATGACAATATCTCGGAAGACTCATTAAAAGAAGTTCATGAAGGTGGCAAATCATCAATGAAATGTACAGTAAAGTTGCAAATAATCATGGCAACTAAAATACTAATTAGTACATATAGGTGTCCATGAGGTATGTATAATAATTTTCTTTTAAAGGGTCCATCATAAGATGTAGTAGGGTTGAATTTATGGGTTTATATTTTAAGAAATACCCTAGTATTTAGAAACATTAATCTTAAGGTATTTGTTCCCTATGATTTGATTTCTAGAGCATGGGATAAACTCTAGAATGACATAAAGGGAAAAGAGTATGATCTAAGGTTTGAATTTAAGAAACCCTAAAAAGGCCTCTTGATTACATAAAAACCCTAAAAAAGTAACTTGACATCATGTTTTGGAATAATATATTGCTTGGGTTACTTGTTAAAATAGTATTGTATGTACAAGAAGAAAAAAATGGATGGGGTGATCCAGTTGAAGGCATGATGTAGCTCTTCGTAACACCTCATAAATCACGGAGTCATTGTGTAAAAACTTTATTAAATATATGCCCTAGATTTCTCAACAAATAACATAATCAAACTCACATAAATAAATGGTTGAATCTTACGTCTTGCATGACATTAGATGTATATGGGGGCATTAATGATCCCGGCATGCCAACATTGGTTGTATTGAGGGGCATAAATGAATCTTGCATGCCAACAAAATGCATTCTTAGTAAAAACACAAATATCAATAAATATATATAGTGAAATAAGTTAACTAAATGCACAAAAATATTGATCAAGTTTTACCACTATCATTACCTTAGATGTTTTATAAGGTGTTATAGGGGTTGGAATGACTTTAGCAATTGCCTGCATTCCACAAACATAAATTAGCACAATATAATAAGGAATATAAGATAATTGAACATATAAAAGACAATATTCAAGATTACCTCATGCATCATCATAGCAGAGTCTTGCCCTCGTGCATTTGTTAAAATTTCCATAAAGGTAGTGAATATCATTGAATCCACCATAGTAGCATCGGTAACACCCATGGGTACATTCTTAAAAAACACATAATAACATAAAAATAAGAAAACCTTGATCAAAAAACCGATAAGAAAATAGAATTTGTAACACCAAATATGTGTTGAGTGAGCATTGAAGATCTGTCCAACACTTTGAGGCAAGCTTATCAGAGTGTTCCAACAAGCATTTAACTAGTCACAAACAAACTTTTGAAGTATCATTTTAAAGTTATTTCTAAAAACAAATCCAACCTATAACTAAATCAACAACATAAATAATACAAATACCAAAAGCAACATAAATACTTGGTCTGCCATTTTGTATAGAATAATGTAATAGAAATCTACGAAGAAAAGTTTGTGGACACTAGTTAGGATCATTACATAAATAAATGTTGAAATATATGACAACGTGTAAAACCATAAAATTATTCTAAAATATGATGGTTTAAACTTCTATGCATGTAAGACTAATTTCATTGAGGAGTTCTCTGGATTATATTACAAAGGGTAATGCACTGTCTTAAATTGTTGTTGCATAATGCAAAGTAATCTCTGTAGAATATTTCCTTGCTGCCTATAAACATTACTTCACTATCTCATTGCAGCCACAATCAACTCCAAACCAGACCTTGCTTGCCTTGAAACCCCATACCATACCTTACGATGATTTGCTGCCACATAAAAACCTTAGGGGTGATTCGTTGCCACAAACAATCCCTTATAGGTGGTTTGCTGCCACAATTGATACCTTAGGGATGATCTGTTGTCATCAACAGTGCCTTAGAGGTATCTTTCTATCTCAGAATTGCTTCATAGACATATTGCTGCCATAGTGAAGCCTTAGATTTAATGTGCTGCTAGAGATAATGCCTTAGAGATAGGCTAATGCCTCAGATAATGTCTCAGGGATGATTCGCTGCCCAGATAATGCCTCAAGATAGTTTTCTACCATAGTTAGTGTCTGTTCGATCATTTATATAACAACATTCAGAAGTTGGATTAAAGTGAGAGATTTTATAAAATTAAATGAAAGTTTGGTTGGTTGACTCTCTGCAATTAAGGATTGAAACCAACGAGGTTCCATATATGATGCTCAAAAAATAAACAATGTTCCTAACAAACAAGCATCAATTTGTATATAAAATATTTAAATAAATTATCACCAGTTTATATTAAACTGTGAAATCAACATTTTAAAAGCAATGCATATGAAGCATATTAAGAATGCATGGAAACTACTAATCAGAGTCCAAAGAATTATTATGGTAGATGAAGCGATATGGTGTGCTGCCTTAGAAGAACACCAAAATGCAATAAAGAACCTTGAAATATGCTTGGAAAATGAAAAGACATAAAATAATGTAGAACACTGGTGGCAGAGAGGGTATAAAAACTCAGAATTATGTTTAACCCTCCAATATAGTTAACCACACATGGAATAAGTGAATTCAAATGAATGACAATGCAGTGAATGCCCATGAGCTTTGGTTTCATCAATTCATGAGTAAATGTTGGTGTGGGATTAAAACAAATAATGCCAATTTCATGCCTCATACTTCTCAAAGACCCAAGCTACAAATATCATGGCTTGGTATTATACCTATGCACAGATTTGTGGAGATTTGAGATGTTCAGAGGAGAATCAATCATATTTCCATAACACCCCTCTAGAACCTATTTCATGCTAACGAATTAGAGTCTAGTGCCAAACACATGATCACATATCCAAGCAAAAGATCATCCCAGTGCATCTCCTAGAATGGTGGATATCAAGTGAATCAATGTGGCCATTTATTGCAAATAAGTTGAAATATATAACAATGAGCCAATGGGGTGTGCATTTTATTAAAAGGATGACCTCATTTCTCAAAACACACCCAAAGGAACTAGGATTGTTACAATGTTGTATGTTGGGTTAGGGTGCAACACTATCATGTTATAAGACACAATTGCATATAAAGGGTTATACTCCATGGGATACATAAAGAAAATTCCTTTTCTTGTCTTAATTAGAAAGGAGACAGTTTTTCACTGACAAGAAAGAATTGTTATTTAGAAAGGAGGCATCATCCAATGAAGTTTGAGATGGTGAAGAATGCACCATACAGTAGATTTCAGCTACTTCTGTTCCGGAAAATCCCATCTCACTTGTTAATAATGAAACTCACGAGTATGGGTTTAAGAATTTAGATGCAATTGAAAGATATCAAGATCATGTAGTTGAAAAAGAAGAGCAAATTGAACAGGTTGACAAAAGTGAAACTCATGATGATGAAGAATGAAAATCACATAAGAATTATAACAGTAGCCAAAATGATGGTTGTCCCATGTTGTCTAATGCAGTTTCTTTGAAATTTGGAGATCATCAACTGATTCATTCATCATACGATGAACCTCAAGAAGCTTATGAGAATATTTGAGTTTCAGATGTTGGTCTGCAACCTCATAACTCAACTATTGAGGATGAAGTTCATGAAGACAAATTTCATTATTCAGAGTCCAGACAATGACAAACAATTTTATGGCCTTGATGAATTGTATGATTCAAAAGTGGACAGTGTCTCTAGTATGTATAAACCAATGCCTAGTGTTTCCCAGCATGCAGGTGAGTCATCTCATTACAAGGTTGATTGGATTCATGTCTACACACAAATAGAGAGCGATACTTCAAAGCAGAAATTAAGTTTTTCATGTAATTATAAAGAAACAGAACCAGACACGGCTCAGGAAATTGTTGATAATAATCCCCAATACCTACATCTATACCATGAAAATAATCCCAATTCCTACAGCTATACCAATGAATATAGCTACGCAAGGAAAATAATACCAATGCCAACATCTTTCCAAGGGAAATACATCAAATTGAAAGGAAAATTTGTGGAAAATAAAGCCTTTGCTGTATTCCTTGAAACTTCTAGCTCAACTTCGAGTTCCTTTGCAAAATAACAGTGAAAGCCACAGCATATAAAAGATAAAACAATTTAGCGCCAAAAATATTTTTGGCCTCTACACCAAAAAGGTTTCGGTGGTTTCAGCTGTCTTGTTTCCATTTTAAGATGGCCTAGCCCACTGTTTCCTACTGTTTCCCACCAGTGTCTCCCACTTTTCATAAGAATGAAGGTCTTAATATCTATCTCCTGCCACCCACAAATAAATGAGTATGTACTTTGTTGCCATTGGGCCTCATGCCCTTAATGACCATCACAGAAACCCTAGTCTCGTGGCTCTCAAACATTGGTGTTTGTTTGTCTCTCCATTTTCTCGACAAACCCTCCATTGCAATGGGGCAAACAAGGAGGAAGGTTTGGTTTATGATGAGGAGGAAGGTTTGGTTGTAGAAGTAAAGGTGTTGGTTCATTGCAGTGTGGAGGAAGGTTTGGTTGATGAAGATGCAGCACCATTTTCTAGTGGATTTGTAATGGAAAGTCATGGCAGGAATCAGGCAGGGAATGGAGTAGTTCTGCCAGGCCCACCACTGGATTCCATTCCATCAATTCCTCCAAAAAGCCCAATTTCTCGTGCCATCTAGAGAATCCCTCTGGAACAAATTGAGGAGATTCTCTAGCCATCTCTTAGCACAACAGAAACAAAGTGACATTGGTGTGGCACTGTCACCATCTTCGTGAATTTGCAAACATTTCTCAATCTTTTTCATTCCTCTGTTCCTTGCAAAAACCCTCTTTGTTCCTTGCAGAAACCCTCTCTGTTACTTGAAACCCTCTATCTTTTTCATTCCTCTGTTCCTTGCAGAAACCCTCTCTGTTCCTTGAAATCCTCTATGTTCTTGCAATTGTTAGGCCATAACTAGTATGCGAGGCACCAAAAAATATCTAACCAATTTAGAATCATACCATGCGCCAGGCAAAACAGAAAGGGAAAGGCCATACGCCAGACTAAATATGACCACACGTAGCTACAAGGATAAGAACTGAGATCCACTCATCTAGACAGGAAACATTAATGGTAGACTAAGACCAAAATGATGTTATGAATCATGAAGACATCTTACCTAAAAAACAAAAGACACGCGTAGGGTAGCTGGATATAGGGAATTCCATGCGTAGAGACATGGGTCGTAGCCATAAATCAAATGTAGAGAGATATTCTGCATTCACTGCTAAGTTTTGGTACAATTATAGAGTATCATATTGTGATGTAAATGTAGTCTAAATTAAAAATTTTAAATTACACCATTTATTACTATATCTACTAAACATAATATAATGACCACAAGGTACCACTACTCATACTGACATGACAAATAATTGAGCTACCACTATAAAAAATAGATTTTCACTAACATGGACATAAGTAAATTAGGGATTACTTTTTCACATGTATAAAAAAATATATAGATATAGTTTCCCATTGTTACTTCTATCACACTACTTATGACAAAACTTACTTTAAGACAATCTCCCCTTAACAATAAGGACCTGATTATTGAAGCAACCTAATTTAATAATATAAAAGAGATACACATTTATTACATTGGGACAAATATACTAACCTTGGATCTATCAAGGGAGGAATGGGGTCATATTACTATAAGTGAAAAACTCTTTTACAATGTGAACTTTTGAGTAAATTTTTGCATCATATTTATCATCTCAGCACTTATAGATCTATGTGAGTTCTCTTCAACAATTTTATCTTAATTGTTTTAAACTAACATCAGACATTAAGTCAAGCTGACTATTCACTTTCCAAGGCAGAGAATACATCAACTTGGCAGTTACCTGCATTATAACTTAATATTAAATACTATTCTTATTTTTTATATTAATATGAATGCTTTTAATATTTAATATATTGTTAAGTAAATTACCCATTAAATAATTAGTGAAGTATCTAATATTGGATGAGAGAGTTGTAAGGCTAAATTTTTGGCTACCATGGGTTAAATTTGGTGTTTGTATCATGTCATGCAAAATTAGATTTCACACCTCTCCAGGAATCAATCAAAATAATTTACACATACCAATCAAAGGCATTCAATAGATGGTTAAAGTAGTGGTTAGGAGGAGTTCATTGTCAAAAACATCCAAGGGTTTCCAAAGTAGAGAAACAAGGGCATGTGTTTGATTTATGGGCTAACGTTTGAAAATTTTCTACGAGAAGAGGAGTTGGTGGGAGTCCTTATGGCAAGGGCTTGCACCTCTTCCTTTATTTATTAAAGTAGGTTTGAAATAATTGATTTTAGATATATGATACATATAATATGCAAAGCTCTCACAACACAATAATATTGAACATTTGCATGAGACATAACTTAATTTATTTTCAATATATTTTTGCTTTAAAAAAGGCAATATATGCTACCATGATGCAGTATAATGATTCACCAACATTGGGCACCAAACAAATGAATTGGACCATGGATGTTATGTATGATCACAATCATCCGCGATAAACTATGATTATTAGCCACTCTGCAATCAAAGGCACAATGCAGGGACAACATGTATCCATCTTGGAGGACAGTGGGGAAACCCAAAATTTTATTGATGCATAGTTGGTGGAGTGTAGAGGCATTCATAGATTGATATATATGCCGAACAACATGGGCGAGAGAGGATGCCCATCCTTCACCTCAGTTTTCTTCTTGATTGTTGGTTAGATATGTTGAGGATATGGTTGATGGGACAAATGTTGAGGATATGGTTGATGGGTCGATATTGAAGTCAAAATCCTCCCTTAACACTTTAAAGATGTCTCCTCAAGTATCTCCAATAATATCATATGAAGAGTCATAATATTTAACTTGGAATTATGGCCCACCATGATCATCTAATAATTAATTGAAATAGCAGTAGACCCAAATTTAGGGATTGGGTGGATCATATGGTGGGACTATGCTAGTGTGAACCCTAAATAAATGACTTGAAACCCCCTTGATTTTCTACCTTGATGGCATTCATCTCCCAAATTTCTTGTTGGATACACAAGTCTTGAAAACATGACAAGGAAGATGAGAGGAAGTTGACAAGGACATTAGGTTGTCGTAGAACATCATAAAGTGCGTCCACATGGATGAACATGGAATGGGAATTAAGGTCATAAAGTCATAAAGGTCACAAAGGTGCATCAAAATATTTTTGGAGCGTCCCAAAGGTAAATATACAATTCTTGTCTCGTATAAAATAAAATATACATTTATTGTGGTGATAGTATCCACAGGATTCTTAGAACTAGTGGTATAGTGTTTGGCAATGAATGAATAAGCAAGAAAAGGGGGAAAGTATCTAACACCTGTACACTCAAGGCTAGTCTACAATTTATGTTACATTGCCTTGGAATCTCCACCATATTTCGGTAACTCGAATTCTCCATGCACTAGATATTTTGGGTTGATTGATCAATTAACTTGATGATCACTGAGTTTGACTAAAGTCCCACTGCACAATTGGCCTTCCACTAGTATGGGCTCTGAAATGTTCCATGATAGGTGCTTATTCTTGGGGCTTGGTTTTCAAGGCAAAGTCCAACGTTAACTATAGACTAACTATGATCATCAATAACCACTTGGTGAATGCTAGTAGTCAACTAGTAAACCAACCACACAAGAATTTGAAACCGAAAAGGTCAAAATGAAAATTAAGTATGTTAACGCAAGAGTTCAATAAGAACTTGAATTTAGTTACTCGTGCCTACTAGGGAGATATTTCCATTAAAGGAAATCATAACATGAGAAACAACACAACAAAGTATAAGTGATCTGAATGATGATGTTACCAAATATGTAAGTGAAGGACTTGGAAATTTATAGTGATCATGGGAATGATAGATCTCGAACAGAGCATGATGATGTTGTTGGGGAGGGATATATCATTGTGGAAGGATGGATTTAGTTTCTAAAAGGGTCTCAACTCAATCTACCTAGTTGGATGAATTGTTTATCTCAGATACATTGAGATTGGTTAAATTCAGCTTATCAGGTTCATGAGGGTAGGAGAGGGAGGCGAAATAGAGATGGGAAGCTTAACAATCATCCAGAAGGAAAAAATATGCCTGCATTTAAAGTTAAGGGGAATGCTAGGGGGGTAATTTGATTCAAACAAAGGGTGAATTATGCTTCCCTCAATGGACATCATGAGACTGTGTTTAAGATTCACCATTCTGAAGCTATGAGAAGACTAGAGTGTAAGCACAAGAGAGAAGGTAAACATATTGTGGGTTGTGAAGAGGGCCAAGAAGGCCCTTTCTGGTTCTTCCTCTTTTATATTCGAGACACAAGATTTAAGAGTGTTTATAAGGTAGCAGTAAAGATGAGATGGATTGTCAAGCATATGCTGGCAGGGGTGTTGTTGGACTGTCACAGTGGAAGAAATGATCTAATGGATAAAATGAATGTCTACTGAAAAAGAAAATTTCAATGTTGAGGTGCAACTTGGTAGGGGTAGCTGATGGTTCTCTATGCTAGGTCAAGTGCTTGCAATGGATTAAAGATCAACTTATGCTGCAAAGTCTCACGAGGAATATGATTATGCAATAACTGCACTTGAAGAATTGGAAGTCAAAGTCTAGGACTCATTATAAAGAAGCGGTTCAAACAATAACCACTAAGTTTTGAATGGGATCTAAAATTTGACTCTCTCAAAATTGAATGAAGTTGGAACCACTCTGAAATAACTCGAAACAATTAATGTTAATATTAAAAATTTAAGTAAAAGCTGACATTATCCTTATCTTTCCTTTTCAAAAAGGAAAGATAAGGAGTTGTCAACTTTTACTTTAACTTTAAAAATTAAATATTACCATTAATTACTAGGGTTAGGTTTTGTAGGGCCCTCGAGTTAATAATTTTTTTTTTCCTTTTCAGTATTTTTTATTAAAAAATTATTATTTGGTGGTCATTATCTATGTTGCACTACATTCTTCAGAATTGGTCAGTTTATTAGAGAACTAGTGAATTTGGTGTTTTAAGGTTAGTTCAATACAAGACCGACCTTAGCCAATATGAACCAACAAACTAGACTAGTACAACTCTAAAACCATTGGGACCAACCAATTCCACTAGTTATAGGCTAGTTCCAATAAGAGTTTTCCCTTCTCATCTTCCTTTGAAGTCATTTTGTTGGATCCTTTCAGGAATGGTTATTTGGAAAGTGCCATAAACTGTCGAATTGTTGTGAGCACCTAAGATCATAAGTAGTTAAGCCTTGGCAAACATAAATTTACAAGGACCTAGTACAGACATCCCAAAATATATTTAGTGAGGATGTGAATGCATGGAACTATTACAGACCTCCCAAGATACTTAGTGAGGACGTGCATGACCAAAAAGCATAAAAAAGAAAATATCCACCCTCAAAAACCATGCCCAAAACATTGAAGTGTGGTGCAAAACAAATTGCTGGTAGGCTATTAATGCTACCAACAATCATTTTCTCTCTAATTTCACAAGAAGCTCCTAATCAAGCTACCTCCTCCACTATGGTTATAGCAAGTTCTTGCAACTGTGTGAGCTACAAGAAATTAAAACTAGCTTCGAATCTCCACCAATTTTAGGGGACTTGACTTCTCTTCATGCCCTAACTATTTTGGGTTGATTGATCAGTTAACTAGATGATCACTGAGTTTGACTGAAGTCCCACTGCTTAAACGGCCTTCCACTAGTTCCTCCAAAAGTTAGAACTAGTTTAACTGACAACAACCTGAGATAATTGACCTTTATTGCCACAAGTTAGCAATCGCATATGCAGAACTGAACTCTAACTCCTCCAACTCGAATTTATTGAGTAAACTAGGTGACACAAGCCATGTCACACAAGTTAACATCATCCAAGTTGTCTGTTGATGTGGAAATTTGAATTTTTTCAATTTAATCAAGGAAAAATCAATTTGAGAATTTCTTGCTGCATTTTTCAACACATAGTTCATTGGAATGTATTGCTTTCACTATGAACTTGGCATAGTTCACATGTTAAGTTCATAAGGTTTTGGGCTGATGTGGTTCTATGGGTTGTGTATATAAATAATAGGTGTCAAACTCTTGCTATTAGAAACAAGCCTCCCTATGAAATGTGGTATGGCCACATTCCTTCGGTGATGCATCTCAGGGTTTTTGGTTCCTCATATTATGCCTTCATACCTAAGGAACAGATAAAAAAACTCAGTGCGAGGAGTCACAAATGTATCTTCTTTGGGTACTCATACCTCCAAAGCATACCATCTCTTTGACGAAGTGAATAAGAAGTTTATAATATCTAGAGATGTGATCTTTCTTGAGTCTTCCAAGATTGACAATGTTGTTGAGTGGTAGCTTAATTGTTTGGATATATTCAAACATGCAAAGTATTTTCAAGAGTTTGATAGTGAGATTCCACATCTCCTTCTCTTAGCTCTATAATTTCTATGAAGAGCCTTGAAGAAATCAGGTTGAAGGAAATTCCTTCACCTGCTTTGTCAGGAAAGAGCTAAGAGACTATTGGCAGTAGGTAGCCAAATCTGACAAGCGGTGAGGGTACATGCAAGATACAAAGCAAGGATTAATGCAAAGGACTAATGCAGAGGAGTGTACTAACTACATACATATCATCAAACATCTTTCATCCCAGCTAGGATGCCTTGCATCGTGCCTAGTTATTCATAAGATCATGTTGGTCACAACCTCAGTAGCTTAAATAAACAAGTGGTAATACTCTTCATCTTCTAAGCTATGTAATAAAAAAGTGAAAGGGAGCAAGACACGTAGATCAAACACATGGAATGACTTTTAGTTCTTGCAACCATGAATGTCATTGAAGACGGAATGATACGACAATGATAAGCAAACTTTTAAGCTACATTAAGAGGTGTATTTCAAAAGACGTGCTTTGTTTTCCATACCTAGCCTCCAAAGGGTTATGCATCAGATGGAGTCTTCATGCGGTCCTAATATTCTATCATACCTTGGGTTTCTTGGTCTACTTATTTTTCTCCTCAGCTCCTTAAGAGTCATCTATCATGTCATCTTTCTTCGTGGCCCTACTTGGGACGAGGCCCTGGGAGGACACATTTATGCAATTTCAGGTTGCAAGGTAGACTGGGTAGTCAAGGGACAAAACTGCACAATTTTTGGGGATAGTCAGTTCCAGCTGAGGGAAGGACACTGGAGGAAACCACTGCGCATTTTTGAATGGTAAGGGAGACTGGGATTTTTGTGCATTGCACAGTTCGAACAAGCAACGAAAATTCTTGAGGGTTACATATGTGAAGTGTGTAGTTCAGGAAAGTTGGATGAGGCTAGGTTTCTAAGGAAACTTCGAAATTTAGCTAAGTGTGGGATCAGTGGAACTTATGTGAATAGTGATAAAACTTCACTACGATCACACACTTGAAAACTTATTGATACAACATAGACCATCCAGAACATATAACACATACTTCACTTAATGCAACAACCTTTGTGGCAGCTTACAGCAAGTGCGGCTTTGATTATAGACTTTGGAAGGATAAAGGCGAAACTTGTGTAAGAGTGTGTGAAATGAGTGTTAAACATGTCTCATTCTCATAAATATTTCCCCTTGAAGCAAAACAAACCTCCCTTTGCATGACAAGGGATTACCCCCATGACCAAAGATGACACATTCTATGTAAAGATAAAAGCATAAACGACTCTTAAGATCGAAAAGGGGAGCTTGAGATCATCAACTTACCAATAAGTGACTAAGGAATGATTGATCACAATATCCATAGTAGGCTCTGAAATTTAAGTGCAGGCCAAAATTTTGGAGGGTGTTGCAGCCTCTACGACAGAGCCTTCACCTTCTTGCTAGCTTCATTCTCAACTAGTGTCTTGAATTCTACGAACTCAGAGAATGTCTCATCTTTATTCCATGTGAAGAAGATCCAACACTTCTGTGAGAAATCATCAATAAAAGTGACAAAATATTTGTGTCTGATAGTGTAGGTTGTCGAGAAAGGTCCATAAACATCATAGTGGATCCTTTCTAGGACTGCATGTGCTTTCTTGTCCTGATCATGGAATGTGGATTTTATGTACTTTTGTAATGTACATCCTTTGTATATATACTATTGTTTAAGTGCTCCTTTAGATAGGCAAGTGGTTATTTGTTCTATAATATTCGAGGTACCATGATACAAATGACCAAGTATTTTTTGCCAAAGTTCATCGACATCGCAACCTTCACCTTCTCTGCCTTAGTGCTTAATGTAGCACATTCTTCCACATCTAGCTTATACGAGTTCTTCACACGAACCCCGATCTGCTTCACCTGCCCCATGGCTATGTGTCTTACGAATGTTTTTCCTTTGTTGAATATCACTTCACAACCATGGTAAACCAACCACTTAGTGAATGCCGGTAGATAGACCCCTAATCCTTTACCTTTACCTTTTTTACTATCGCCTCATAATTGCTCGTTTTGAAGGGCATCTGTGATGTAACATCCAAGACCTTCCACCGTAATAACAAATAGAAAGGGTGAGAGAGGGTCCCCTTGTCGGATACCTCTGGATGGGTGGAAGGGGGTGGAGGGGGTCCCGTTGACAAGAATTGAGAAAAAGGTAGAAGTGTTGAGACTCATAATCCATCTTACCCAAGGGGGGGTAAAGCCAAAGGCTAGCGATATTTTTGGAATATATTTCTAGCTTAAAGTATCGAAAGCTTTTGAGAGGTTGATGTTTAGGAGCATACCTGCTTTTTTGGTTTGCTTTAGGGAGTGAATGATTTCATGAGTGAGAATTATGCCATCGGTGATCTACCTTCCTTCCACGTAACCTAATTGCTCTGGTGATATAAGAAGAGGAAGCAGGGACTTGAGGCATGTGGCGATCACTTTGGAGACAAATTTATACAATACATTGCGTAGTGCAATAGGTCGGGATTTGTCTGGAGTCTAGCTGTTCTCCTCCTTAGGGATGAGGGCGATGAAGGTGGCATTCAAGGATGGAAGCATCCATCTGTTAACTTTGGAATCCTTGACTACTTTCTAGACTTCCTCCTTGATTCGATCCCAGAAGTTATGAAAGAAGTCCGAAGTGAAGTTGTCTAGTCCAGGTGCTTTCCCAACTTTGAGTTGTCGCATAGCTGTCTCCACTTCCTGTAAAGAAATAGGCATGAGGAGTATTTGATTGTGTTCCTCAGTTACAATCTTAGGAATAATCTTGATGATCTTCTCTATAGTTGGCAGCTGATCAGTCTCCGTTTCTTAATGCACCCTCCGAAAGTGGGTGAGGAGTTCCTGTTCTATATCTTCATGCTTCTCTAGATGTTCCCCTTGTTGATTTTGGAGGAGAGTAATGTTGTTGTGCATTCTTCGTTGGATAGTGGTATGGTGGAAGAACTTTGTATTGCATTCGCCCTCTTTAAGCCATTAGATCCTCAATTTTTGTCTCCAAAGAATCTCTGCCTGTCTTGCTCTTTCTGAGACATGCGTTTGTAGTTGACGTCCCTGTTCTGCTATGGTTTCGGATCTGCCTTCAGCTATGATTCTCTGGTGTAATTTTTGCATTTCTTGTTCAAGAGTGTTTTGCACCTGAAAGATATTACTGAAGGTAAAGCAATTCCATTGTTTTATTTTTTCCTTGATATGTTTTAGCTTTTTTTGGAGCTTGTACATTTTTGCGCCTTCTGGTGGTGTGAAATTTCTCCATGTCTCTGTTATCAGGTTATGAAAATTAGGATGATTCAGCAAAAAGGCTTCAAAGTGAAAGGGCCTATGAACATTGTCTCCAGGTCTTTACCAGTGAAGCCTAATAGGCCAATGGTCCGAGCCAGAGAGTGGAAATATAGCAGCCAAGAGATCCCCCCAAGATGTATTGCATTATCAGAGATCAGGAATCTTTCTAACCGAGATGCAATTTGGTGGGAATCTGCACGCTTGTTGTTCCAAGTATAAACACCATTGTTGAATTCCATATCTATAAGCCTGTTGTTATGAATGTAGTTTTTGAAGTGCATGCTTTCACAGTCCAGCTTGATCCGTCCTCCTCTTTTTTCCTCCAATCTTGTAATCATGTTGAAGTCCCCTCCTGTGATCCAAAGTGGGTGGGATATTTCTGAGTTGATCTGAGTTAGGGTGTTCAGTGTGTCTACTTTGTTTGTTGCCTCCTGGGGGAAGTAGACATTAGTTAAGTGTCCATGAACATTTGTCCCTGTTAAATGAAACTTGGCTTGAATAAAGTGCTTATTGGCCTGTATGTTGGTAAGTGCTATAGCTCTATCATCCCAAATGATGGCTAGCCCTACTGAGGCTCCCATGGCTTCCACTACCACTTCTTTCGTCTTGGCCATGCTTTGGCAAGGATATGATCCAACGTTGTGGAATTACACTTGGTCTCCTGCAAGAAGAGAATTTGAGGCTTTTCCTATTGTAGCATGTTCTTTATTAATCGTCCCTTCCCCGGGCTATTGAGCCCTCTGATGTTCCATGAGATGAGCTTCATGATTCATGATTGGGAAGGGGATTATAGTATTTGGTGAGCTTGGAGTATCTTCCAGATTGCACCAGCATCTCCCCTATGCAGATGGTTCTCTGAAGATCAATTTTCTGTCCTCGTTTCTTGGTTTCTTTGAAGATATTTCTTCCATCCCACTGACTACCAGTTTGGACACCTAATGATCTTTGCTTCTGTGCTCTTGAGAGAATTACTTCTAAGTTATCTAGCTGTCGCTCAGGAATTTTGCCATATTCCTTTTTCTTACAAGCCTGTTCAAGTCCCAGTATATCTAAATCTCTGATGTCGAAGCTCTTTGGTTACTCTTCCATGTGCTGTACTGTTTCCTGCTCTGCCTCTGTATCATCTACAATCGTGAGCTACATCTGAGTGTTATCTACCTCCATACGTTGAGCAGTCCTTTTCTGCATGTTACTGGAGAGGGCGTTTTGGTGTCCGCAGGCTGCTTAGAAGTGAGGGCTTTCTTTGAGCTTGATGGAGCAAAATGGGCAGAAGTCTTAGGAATGGCTTCAGGTTGTTTCTGATCATCTAAAATATGAACCTTCGGCTGGAGCAGGATTTCAAAGCTGTTGCTTGTTGAAGGCAAGGAGGTGCTGGTTACAGGTTTTTTGACTGAGGTAGAGGGCTTTTTATGGGTCTTTTTGCAATTGGGAACTTTTGTGAACCCATTCAAGTCGGATTTTTCCATTGAAGGCGTGGTCGTGGATTTCATATTGGAGGGACAGTCTCGGAATAAATGGCCCAGGGCATGGCATTTTTTACAGCGGAATGGTACATGCTCATAATCTATTATTTGTAACCATTCATAATCATCATGGTAGAGGCCTACTGTGTCCAGGAGAGCTTTGCTAAGGTGCATGTATACATAGATCCGTGCATAGGAGGTTTATCGCTTCAACTTTGTCTCCTCTGCCACTTTGATGAATTCGCCTAAACCATTCCCAATGTCTCGCAAAGAGTCTTCATCCCAATACTGCAGAGGGAGAGAATAAAGGTGCAAGCACACCAGGGCCCAGATCAGATCTTCTTTTCCCAGGTTAAATCACTCGATCCATCCTCTTAGGTATAGCCCTGCTGCGTTGAAGAAATATGGTCCGCCATCCAATACCCTGTTTCGGTCCTCCAGACAGTTAAAAATGGCAGTAAAGAAGCCCTTAGGCCCTAACTAAAGTGTTATGTGCCCTTTTGGCTTCCATTTGGCTGTGATCCAGCTGTGCAAATCTTTCTCCGTTGGCCAAAGGCCTATGAACTTTCCTATCAAAGCATGATCCCTCATAAACTGGATCTGAGTGTTGATGCGCTGAATTGGGAGCTCGATTTTGGGTTTGTCAACTGCTATCAGCTTGCAGGTGTTTAACGTCACTCATGGTTCTTCATTTGTGTTGTTATTCATTGGCGTATTTTCATTCTCTGTTGCTGTATCTTCTGGATGGTCCATCCTGACATTTTTAGTCTGTCGCAGGCTATTTTCCGTATCAGCGGGGGGAGGCATCATGTCCTCCCCCTGAGGGGTTTCCATTATGCGATAGCTGTTCCTTATTGTGCTGTAGCTTCCTTATGGCTGAAGGTTAATGGCAGAATGGTGCAGTTTGTGAAGGTCTGCTAGTTGTAGAGTAGCATCAAACCCTAAGAACTCCGCTCTCCACTTTCTTTTTTTTGACATAAACGGCTAGTTTTTATTTAAAATTCAGCAAATCAGCTGCCGAGGACTTTAACACTGAAACCCTGTATTTCCTTGTTACAGTTGGCGAGGAAAGAAGATTTTTCTTTTGAATAGTCCGCTAAATGAGTTACACTGTGAATGCAGATAGAGGCTTGAAAAAGAACTTGATTTGGTTTCATAATGGTGGCTTGAAATTCTGCTGCTTTTGCTTTCCGTGACGTAGATCTGCTTCCTAGCTTGCAAAGAGGAGATCCAACACGCTGGAGTGCTAGAGCATCCCAAGAATCACTGCGTTTTCTTTTTGAAATGTTTGGGCGGAGTGTTATATAGTGTTCAAGAATGTCAAGAGCAGTAAATTGGCCTTGAAGAGGCCCTTGTGAACTCCCCATCACCTACCTAGACGCAGTAGTGAGTTCCAACGATGAACAGAGATAAAAAATGCCACAGTTACATTATGAATTTTCCCTTGTGGATGAGTCTGCATTTCCTAATAGCAGCCAGCTCCAAATGGTTCAGTCCTGAAGTCTGGAGAATCTGAATGAGTGAAATGCTCAAAGGAATAGAGGCCCAGACAACTCTAGAATTAAGGAATGCTGCAGTCCGATTCAACATCATTTACTAATAGAGATCTCTTGCTCCTGAGAGAGCCTAGATTAGCTGCCATGTCCACTTGTGAGTTTAACTTCCTCAGAACATGATAGAAGGAGACTTTGTGGAACTTGGGCAACAATAGTCAGATTTTTTTGAGGATGGGGGCTAACTGCACCTGAGAAGGGATCTTTTGAGAGTTCATAGCCTGTATAATTAGTCTGGAGTCTCCAAAGACTGAGATGGAGAGGAGATTCCTCTTGATAGCCAGATTTAGACCCTGCCACAGAGCAAGAGCCTCTGCTCTGTTGTTTGTTTCAAGCCCCAGACCCCAAGCAAAGCGCAGCTCAGTTGAGCCACCTGGGCTTAAGATAACTCCCTCGCCACCCGCCTTTCCTAGGTTACCTTTAGAGGCCCCATCAAAGAGTACGCAGTGAGATCTCCATTTGATGAATTCTTGTTCTTCCAGACAAATTTCCCAATGAGAAGGGGCTTCAGCAGGAGGAAGGGATCTATTCTGATGATCTGGAACAAGCTCTCTTAACCATTGATCTTCCTCACTGTCCAGAATCATGCCATTTCTTATGGTGGCTTTGGTTTCTAAGGCCTCCCCCAATAGAGCTTCGATCTTAGTGATAATTCTGACCGGGTTACAACTCTCCTCCTTAAATATTCTGTTGTTCCTCTCCAACCACAGTTTCCAGCATGTGAATTTGGGGATCCACATCTAGATAATCTTGAGAAGGCTTTTTTTGGAGAGATGGAACGGGGATAACTTGGCCCAGTTTCTTAGCAGGTCCTGAATATTTCTTGGAAGCTCTATTTTGTCAGGTCCTAACATCAGGACACCCTTCCAAACTTCTTGAGCAAAGGGGCACAATAAGAATATGTGGTCAGCCATTTCTTCATCTGATGCAAAAAAAGGGCACCTGGAGGGACCTTCCATTCCACGCTTCCTTAGGTTATCTCTAGTGAGGATACTTTTATGCGCCAAAGTCCAGCAAAAGATGTCAATTTTGGGGAGAGAAGGAAAAGACCAAATAAACTTCCATTGATTTGGCTCTGGGGGGGATGCTAGGGACAACCATCATACTTTTGTAACCTTCTGCTGCTGATTAAGAGCCTGAAAGAGAACGCCACCCTCTTTTGTCCTTAGAAGAGGCCTTTAACGGATATTTTCCTTGGAGCAAATCCAACAATAAATTGGCTTCACCATCCGGCCAATGAGGGACCTCCCCCAAATTCCAACCATCCCTTAGACTTTTGCATCATTTTTCCAATTGGAGATGTCCCAAAGGGTTTCCAGATTGCTGGCCTGAAGCCAAGCTCTGATATTTTCTAGTTCTAACATTTGATTCAAGGGCTGATCTCCAAGAATCAAATCTTCCCAAATTTTTATTTTTTCCCATTACCTGGGATCCAATAAAGCTTATGACTGAACAGTTTCAAAGCTGTGAGACAGAGTTTGAAAACTGGTGATCCTTTGGAAATTCTAGGAGGCTAGTCCAAGCACCTCAAACGTTGCCCATGAAAATATTTTTTCCACATAACTCTCTTGCTCCAACTAGGATTCCCAGAAACAATGTTCCAAAGGAGCTTGGAGCCCAGAGCAAGATTTTTGGCTGCCATATCCTGCATTTGGAGACCTCCTTTCAAGAATGGCTTCTTAATAGTGTCCCAATTAACTAAACGAAGCCTCCTTTCATTATATTTCCCTCCCTCCCATAGAAATCTTCTCAGGAGACCATCCACTTTACTAATAAAGGTTTTAGGGGCTAGTAGAATGGAGTTCTGATAAACTGGGAGACTTATGAGAATATATTTCATAAGGAATACCTTCCCAGCATTATTCAACCATGAGGCTCCCCAAGCTTGTATTATGAGTTTTAGATTGTCTAGCAGGGGCATCCAGTGAGCTACCTTAGGATTTGATTTGAATATTGGGATCCCAAGATACTTAAATGACTCCCGGGTTAGGGTTCTTTCCATTTCTAATAGCCTTGCTATGTCTGTCAAATCTTTGATCGAGCAATTCCAACCATATATCGTGCTTTTTAGATAGTTAAT
Source organism: Pinus tabuliformis (assembly GCA_031772625.1). NCBI lineage: Eukaryota > Viridiplantae > Streptophyta > Pinopsida > Pinales > Pinaceae > Pinus > Pinus tabuliformis. The sequence goes on from CM062806.1 coordinate 297,209,627, forward strand.
CTTGCTACCCAAAACCTCCTTATAAATGTCCAGCTCCTTCCTGAAGGTTCTAGCAGAATTTATGCTAGCTCCTCCAAGAAATAATGTATCATCAACAAAATGGGCATGATTTATGTCATTAACATTGTGAGCCATTCTCAGGCCTGACAGAGTTTGGATCTGTTGACAGTAGTCTAGCTAGAAGCTGAGCCCCAAAGCTTGAATGGTGTGAAGAAGCAGGGACAAAGGGCAACCTTGTCTTAGACCCCTCGAGGCTTGGAAAAATTCCGTTGAATGACCATTAACTAGAGGCACTATCCAAGGGGAGGCAATGCAGGATTTCACCCAAGTTATAAGAACTTTTGACAAGCCAAATTTCTCCATCACAGAAAATAGGAAATCATGTCTCACCTTGTCAAAGGTATTTGTCAAATCTAGCTAAATCACCATGCCTTTCTCTTTTCGATGACAGCTTGAATGAATTGCTTCTTGCACTAGCACATTATTGTCAAGAATATTTCTCCCTTTTATGAATCCTCCTTGTTTTTCAGGGATGATTACTGGCAGAATTTTCTTAATACGGTTGGCTATTATTTTTGTAATCAGCTTATAACTTGTATTACACAAAGAGATGGGCCTGAATCTACTGAAATCGGTGGTGCCTTTGTCTTTCGAAATCAATGCAAGGAAGGCCGAGTTGGTTCTGCCTCCAATCTTGGTGTAGGTATGAGATTTACGAATCATTCTCAGAAGGTCTTTTTTAATTGTAGACCAGCAAGTCGGGTAGAACCTTGCAGTGAACCCATTAGGTCCTAGGGCTTTATCTGGATCCATGCAATCCAAAGCTTTTTTAAACTCATTCATACTGATCGGAGCAGTCAGCATAATATTTTCAGAATCTTGAACACAGTGAGGAATAAGAACAATCAGATAGGCTTGAGAATCGATAGGAGGGTCTTCCGGGGCAGAGTAAAGATCTTTGAAGAAGGAGTGGGCTGCTCGCTTTATGCATTCAGAGTCTTTAACCACAGTGTTTTGATAGTGAATTTCATTTACTATTTTGAAGTGCTTGCGTGCTTCAGCTTGCTTATGGAAGTAGCTTGTATTTTTGTCTCTAGCCTGTAACAAAAGATTTCTAGACATCTGTCTCCCTACTTGCTCTATGGAGATATTTTTGCAGCTCTACTTCTTTTTGAAGAAGGATTTGAGTAAATTGGAATTCTCCATTGTTAATTGATGGCCTGCTAAACTGTCATGCATCTCCTTTCTTTTGGTGGTGGGTGTTTTCAACCTTTTAGCCCACTCCTTGAGCTCCCTTTTAAGTCTCCTCATTTTTTCTTCCCACACAAAGAAAGGGGATCCTTGGACTTGCCGGTTCTAGGCCTCGGAGACCGCCTCCTGGAATCCTTCTTGATGAATCCATAAAGAACTGAATCTAAAGGGAATGGGGCTGAGATTTCCATCCAAAGAGAGTACAAGAAGAATGGGTTTATGGTCAGAGGTGTAGTTCGGCAAAATTTTAGAGGTGGCCATTAGACCACAAGTTAAGAAGGAGGATTGGACTAGAAATCTATCCAAACGAGTAGCAATGTGGCTGAGGCTTATCCTTTTGTTTGACCAGGTGAATTTCCCAGATGTGGGCTTGATATCCTCCAATTCCCAATCTAAAATGAGGTTTTCAACCCATTCTCTAGCTGGGTCCCTGACCAGTGAGCCCCCCTTTTCTCTTCTGTAGCTAGTGTAACATTCAGATCACCTACAATAATAATATTTTCTGGGTTGTTCAAGAAAAGATAGGACTGGAACGAGTCCCAACAAATTTTTTTCTCAAATGGTAAGACCGGAGCATAAAGATTGAACATACTTACTTGGTGGCCAGATTCGTTATGGAGGAGCTTAGTGAGTAGCTAATGGGGGTAACATTCTTCGTGAATCAGATCATATTTGGATCTCTCCCAAAAGGAGGCAATCCCTCCAGAGGCGCCTCTGGCGCTGACTGCTCTCCCTTGGCCTTTATGCTAGAATGCTTTGCTTGCTTGGATGATTAGAAGGTCCTCCAGTTTTGTCTCCTGGATGAGAAGGATTTTAGGCGAGTACATCCTTACAATGTCTTTCAGAGCTTCTTCTTTCAACCTACCGCCTAACCCTCTGCAATTCCAGGAGACGTATTTCATTATTTACTGGCTTGGAATGTTATGGATCCTTTTGGAGCCTGACCATGCTTACACCTAGATCTGGTATTCATCATTCCTTTGAGAGTTTTATGAGAGCCTTGGATAACATCCAGATAAGTTTCTTCCTCTCTCTATTTCTTCTTGGAATTTTGACCCCTCGTCGACTTGATAGGAGTGACTTGCGAGCTTTCTAAATCTAAGACTCCATATTCTCAATCTCCCTCAGAATCGGAGCCCAGAATGATGCGCTCCTCATTTTCTTATTTTTCCCCTTGTTCATCGTCTGATGGAGGAAGAGTTGAATTTGTCTCTGCTTCTTTCACTTTCTTCAACAAGTCTTCTAGTTCCTCTTGGGTTCCAGTGGCATCTGTCTTTACCCTAGAGGAAGAACCTCTTTTGGAACTTCTTTGGCTTCTGGTTTAGTCTGGGGCTTCACCAATGGCCTTGAATTTTTCTTCTCAGTTGGTTTTGGGATTGTCTTGCCCTTTTTGATTTATTTCCATCCTTCTTCGTCCACTTTGTCCCCGGTTGGAGCTTTTGGGCAATTTCGTTGGAAGTGTCCATGTTCGTGACAGGTTCTGCATTTGACAGGTAGTTGCTCGTAATCCAATTTTTGATAGTGATGCCATTCTCCGACTATAAGTTTTACCGCTTTGGGCAGTCCAGCTTCCAGATCGACTTCCACACAGATTCTTGCGCAGGTATATTGGCCCTTGTTATCTGCTTTGTCAATGAAACGGCCTAGGCCATTTCCAATCTTTTGCAAGGCGTGATAGCTCTAGCAATGGATCGGAAGATTGGGAAGCTAGACCCAGATTGGGACCTCTTTAGGGGTATCGATTGAGGGATCGAAGTCGGGGGTCCACTTATTAAGATACAGACCCTAATTTCCCATAAAATATGGACTGTTTCTGAAAACCAAATCTCGATCTTCTTTGTAGGTGAACTGGAAAATGAAATACCCTCTTTCGACATCATAATAGATCACATTGTTTTCCAGCTGGGGCATCCAGTTGCATTGGATCCAGTCATCTGTTGTTTTTGTAGAGGTCCAGCATCCCATAAATTGTCCTACCAACCCTTTGTCAGCCAGGGTAGGGTGGATTTTATCGGTTGGTCTTCTGGCAGGGCGATCTTAGGAATTTCCTTTAGTTTTTAATGAACTTTGATACTTTTGGAATCAAGCGTTTCTTCCCTTTCTATGAGAGCAATCTTCTGAATGCTTCTTCTGAAGATATTGGTAGGGTGGGAGAAGGATCCCCACCCCCAGGCGCACTCATGGCAGTGGATACACTCCTCTACGATCACAAAACCCAGACGTGAATGCTGTGCCAGTAGCAGCACTGGCCGGAGGAGGGAGGTAGAGCCCAATTGCGGGGATTCCAAGAAGGATTGAGAGCCCAACAGTAGGGGCTGCCAGGCAGGGGGTCTGGCAAGAGGAAGTAGGGGCGCGGGAGCTCTAGTTCAGAACGCATGCACAGATCACCCTGAAACTTAGCGTTGCCATCCATTTTCATTCGAAGTGAAATATCATATTAAACATAGGTTTGATCTAAAGTGGTCATTGTATTAAATATAAAGTTTTGTCTTAAAATATTTTTGTCTTAAATATAAAGTTTTGTCTTTAAATTTTTGTCTCAAACTAATTTTGTCTTAAATATAAAGTTTTGTCTCAAAATATTTTCGTCTTAAATTATTTTTGTCTTAAATATAAAGTTTTGTCTTAAAATATTTTTGTCTCAAACTACTTTTGTCTTAAAATATTTTTCTCTTAAACTATTTTTCTCTTAAATATAAAGTTTTGTCTTAAAATATTTTTGTCTCAACCTATTTTTGTCTTAAAGTTTATATTTAAGACAAATCAATTGATATTAATTTTTAATGTAAAATAACGAAAATAAAAAATGATTTTTTGAGACAAAAGATGTCTTTTGTCTTAAAAAAATGTCTTAAAAGTGCCCTTGGTGTAGTAGTATGTACTTAATTTATATGTTGGTGTTGATGTGTATATTCTTAGGTCATGTTAGATATGTTCATTTAATGTGTTTGAAGATAGATGTGTATATAATAGCAATTATTTGAAATGATGAGATTTACATTAATTTGAGGATGTGTGTAGTGATGATGTTAGATTTGGATGTTTCTGTTTTTTAGATGTGATCACGATGATGATGCCAGTTAGAATATTATATTTGTGGGTTATCTATTTATGTTTACATGTTCTAAAGGTGTGTATAATTAAATGATGGTAGTGAATTCGAATGTGTATCTTAGATGATGTTTATGATTGTTATATGGTTATCATCATGATGTTTATTTTTATTAATAATATTTATTATAGATTATGTTTTGTTGAACTTATATCAAACATTTATATATGAATTTGCATGAGAAACAACTTGCTTTTAAAAATGCAAAGATATTTTTATAAATAACACATTTTTGTATGATTGAAACTATGATTGTAAAATTATGCTCATATAATACCACTCTTCATTATCATCACCCTTATTATCTTCATCGCTTGACATGATAACAATATTGTTCTAAAAAATATGTTTCAATCAAGGGTCATGTATTAATACGGACCACCAATCCCTATCTAAGACATCTGGGTAAAAAAATATTTGGTTGCAGTATTTTGGGAAAACATAAGGCTCGCTAGCTTCATGCCACATATTTGTATAGTTGATATATATTAGCCCATTATTACATATTTTTAGAGTTGATGGACTGCTGCAATAGATTGACCAGGGTTTTGATTGATGCCGGAGTCTGCTATGTGAGGCCTCAAGGCACCATCGTGGATCTTAGTTTTGTGGGTCTGTATAGGGACTTTTCACATGAGATGATGTCTCTTATACAACATATCATCAGAGATAGTGTAGAAAATATGTGATAGGTTAACCCAATAATGCAATATAAATCAAAGCATAATACTATAACCTATTTATACTATCAATTTGCGGAATCTTAAGATTGAGATGAACAATATAACCAGAATAATAAGAATCAATGGCATAATACACATGAAAATACTTTGGGGAAAGCCTCAGCTAAAAACCCCACTATCTGTATTATCATACAAGGTGGAAATACATAGGAATTATACAGAGCCTTAGCTCTCATAGCTAGCCAACTCTTAGTACAATACTCACAGATGCTCACAAGCAATCTTAGCTTCTCACCAGCCTTCCTCTCTGCCCTCCAAGCTCATATTTCCTTGTGTTGTTCCTTTTGGATGATTAGCCTCCAAAACTGCGCAATCCTCAAGGATAAATCCTTGACTGCATGCATGAGTTTTCTCCATGAGAAAACACATGCAACTGATAGTACACGGTCCTTGAACATTAATCTCAATTGGGTCTTTCTCAGAATAGACATGCATGAGTTTCTAATGAGGGAATCTTCAGTTAACTGGAGTAGCACTAGTTGAGTGTATTAATGCCTCAATTGACTGTTAACTCACTATTAGTTCCTCAAACAGTTTGGAACTAATTTAACTGGACTTAACTTAGTAAAATCAGTTAACTAATTACAACAAAAATATAACTCAATCTTATCTCCTTAATTTAACGGATAACTCTTGCATGACTTCAAAAAGACTTCTAACTTGAATTTCTCCAACTAATTGATTTAAAATTAATTAATTAATTAATTCCAATTAGCTATTAAGACTAAATTTGATTTTAATTCAAGGACAAATTAAATTGGAATATTCTTGTTCCATATTTCAACACTCCCTCTCAACAAGAAAGGGATTATTTGCCACCGTGATCCTGTCTCTATGGAACTCGAATTTACACTTTGACAATGCCTTTGTCAAAAATGTCAACATCTTGCCCCTTTGTCAAAATATACTACAACAACATGATCCTCCTCACTTGTGAAAAGCCACGGGCAAAAAATCATCCCTTATGCTTCACACTACCATCAGCAGCTTGCTTTACCTTGTAAAGCCAATGGGAACTCACAATTGACTTGTTCTCCAGTCTCAGAACCACGTCCCAAACACTGTTACGAACTATGGAGTCATACTTCTCCACCATAGCATCAACCCAAATCGGTTGTTGCACTTCTTCCTCAAAGGAACATGGCTCAGTCTCAACACATTTCCCAGCAAGGGCCATGTATCCAGTGTACCTCTTAGGTGACCTCCTCTATCTATGTTGAGAAGATGGTGCTCCCACATTCTCTCTCGCATCCGCCAACAATCTGTCAACTTCTTTTGTGTGCTTTTGTCCATCTTTGGAAGACTCTGCTTGAGTGGATGTCTCCACTACTAGAACCTCTGCATGCAGCCGCTCCACATCAGTCTGAGGCTCCTCCTCCTTAGGAACCAACAGTTCCTCCATAGCCTGTAGTTGGAGCTCCCTCTCAAGGAAAACTCGCATGGCCTTCTGATCATCAAACTTGAGATCTCTGCGAACCACTGTCCTCCAACTGGCAGGCAAGTACACCCGATAGTTGTGAGGTGTATCAGTGTACCCCACAAATATCCCTAGCTCTGCTGTCGGCTCAAGCTTCTTCCGTGCATCCTTTGTCACATGGAAATATACCGATGAGCCAAATATCCTGAAGTGTCTCACATCTGATCTCTTACCAGAGAAATCTTCCTCTAGTGTCTTCATCCCATGTATGTGATGTGGGCTTCTATTCTGTAAATAGACCGCTATGTTGCATGCCTCAACCTACAAGTGAAGTGGTAGGCCTTGGTCATGCAACATTGCATGCGCTGCCCCTAAAATAGTTCTATTCTTCCTCTCGACCACCCCTTTCTATTGTGGATTTTGAGGTGCCATCAACTCTCGTTTAATTCCTTCCGCTACACAGAATTCCTTAAACTCTTAAGAGACATATTCTCCACCATTGTCGCTTCTCAAGGCCTTGATATTCTTCCCTCACTCTTTCCCAACCAAAGCTTTGAACTCACAAAACTTTGTGAAAGTTTGGTCCTTCTTCTGCATGAAATAAATCCAACATTTACGAGAATAGTAATTAATGAAAATCACATAATACCTTTTCTTCACTATGGATGCCATTGAGAATGGTCCACACAAATCAGTATGAACTCGCTTTAAGATAGACTCTGCTCGATTGTCTCGATCACGAAAGGAAGTCTTAGTGTACTTTCCAAAGGTACAACCTTTGCATGTGTCAACTTGCTCAAGTTTACCTTTGGGAAGTCCTATAGATATCTTTTGCATTATCTTCAAAGCCCCATGATGCAAATGGCCCACCTGCATGTGCCACAACTTGCCAATGTCTTGGCTTTGCACCAATTTTTCTTTCGTACTCAATGCTGCACAATCATCCACCTCTAGTTTATAGAGTTTCTTCACCTGAATCCCTGTCCTCTTGGTCTGACCCGTGTCTATGTGTCTTAGGAATGCCTTTCCTTTACTGAAGACAACATTATAGCCTTTGTCCTTCAACATCATGACCGATACCAAGTTCTTCTTTAGTCCAGTCACATACATCACATTTGTCAAGGTGAGAGGAGCTCCATACTCGCTCTGAAAAGCAACTATGCCCACTCCTGAAACACTATACCTTCTGTTGTCACCCATCTCTATGCGCATCTTGAGGTCTTTCCCCTCCAAGGCACTAAATACATTTTTATCACCGGTCATGTGGAATGAGGCTCCACTGTCAAGATACTAGACACAACCCTCATCGATGACACCATGGATGCGATGAGGGTAAATTCCATTTCGAACTGAGAGGCTAATGCCTCACCTTTCGATCCTTCCAAGGATCCCTTCTTGGACTTCTTTGATGGGCAATTAGTCGCATAATGTCCCATATTGTGAGAATTAAAGCATCTTACTATATACATGTCACCCTTCTTCCCTCCATGAGAAGAATTTGATTTGAAATGGGAAGCCTTCCCCTTCCCTTTCCTTGCCTTACTTGCTAAGGCCAGATTTTATTGATCATCATTCTTGGATGAAGAACCATCTTGTTGGCTCCTCCTGATCTCCTCCTACATAAGATCTGACCACAGCCATTCCCAATCCGGCAGTTTCTCCCTTCCATTCACAGAGTCCTGGTAGCTATTCCATCTCTTTGGAAGGCCAAGGAGAGCAAGGCTCAACATATCATCATCGACAGTAGTTATTCCCACACTTCCAAGCTCATCTCTGTAGGTGGTGAGCTTGTTTAGATATGTGGAAATAGTATTGCCCTTCTCCATCTTGATTCTTTGAAGCTTATCCTTGAGCGCCAATTTCCTCTCGTCGCTATTGTTCTGGTGGAGGTCCTTCAATGTCTTCCACATTGAAAATGGAGTATCCTTCCCATGGAGACTCAAGACAATATGGTCTCGAAATCCCTCAAGGATGATCCGTCTCGCCTTCGACACACACTTATTCCGCTCAGCTAACTCTTGTGCATTAGTTGAAGCTGGCTTTGGGATTTCTTGATAATTGAATTCGTTCAAGCCATTGTCTTCTAATGCAGCCTCCATTCTATCTTTCCATGCTATGTAATTCGAGCTACCTTCCAAGGCATACTAGAGTCTCAATCCATAGAATGCCATTGGCCAATGTTGAAGTATGATATGAATTCGATTTGCACCTACAACCCCAAGCTTCAAACTTCGAATTCTCTTCTCAGTATACTGTTCACAGCTTCGATACCATGTAGAAAATCTGTGATAGGTTAACCCGATAATGCAATATAACAGCATTCAGAACCCTAATCTTGACAATGCTCTACCAATAAACATAAGCACATAGCCCTTCATGAACAGCGTTGATACTATTAACGTTTCCTCCAGCACGCACTCCAGAATGCAATCCAGTTACCAAATACATCTAGCTCACAGATTCCACCATGTATAGCAACACACAGGACAGACAAACGTGCACTCACAGATCATCAAGAGGTTTCGCGTAGTTATAGAACAAGATAAAAGTAGTAGCATGGGTATAAAATGTCTACCAACCCAGAATCATAAAGTCTGAGAAATGGATAACTAAGGACAACAACAAAAAACTAAAGAAACTGAACAATTTGCACACTGTTTGTATAAATTATAACTCATTCTCTCATCACGCTTACTCTAGTTTACAAGTCTCTAACAGTAATCAGATCCCTAATCCTGAAAACGCTCTACCAATAAACATAAACACACATCCCTTCATGAATAGTGTTAATATTATTAACATTTCCTCCAGCATGCACTCCAGAACGCAATCCAGTTACCAAACACATCTAGCTCACAGACTCCACCATGTACAACAACACATAGGATAGACAACTGTGAACTCATAGATCATCAAGAGGTAACAACGTAGTTATAGAACAAGATAAAAACAGTAGTGTGGGTATAAAAGGTCTGCCAACCCAGAATCATAAAATCTGAGAAATGATTAACTAAGGACAACAACAAAAAACTAAAGAAATTGAACAATTTGTGCACTCTTTGTACAGATTATAACTCATGCTCTCATCATGCTTACTCCAGTTTACAGGTTTCTAACAGTAATCTGATTCCTAATCCTAACAATGCTCTACCAATAAACATAAACACATAGCCCTTCATGAACAACATTGATACTATTAATGTTTCCTCCAGCATGCACTCCAGAACGCAATCAAGTTACCAAACACATCTAGCTCACAGATCATCAAGAGGTAACAACATAGTTATAGAACAAGATAAAAGCAGCAGCGTGGGTATAAAAGGTCTGCCAACCCAGAAGAGCAGCGTGGGTATAAATGGTTTCTCCACCATGTACAACAACACACAGGACAGACAACCATGCACTCACAGATCATCAAGAGGTAATAGCGCAGTTATAGAACAAGATAAAAGTAGTAGCGTGGGTATAAAATGTCTGCCAACCCAGAAGAGCAGCATGGGTATAAATGGTTTGAGATTGAGTTTCATAAAAATGAGGGCAAATATATTCCGAGAGCCTGTCAACAAACCTACAAAAATTCCAGCTTCCCTCGTAGGAATAGCAGCCCATCTACTGGCATCTCCTATTCATAAACTCGAACCATACACCCCAATCAAAGTCTGAAATCAGAATGCGCAGGTCATTAACTTATCAGATATCCACCTAGAATAACTCAAATTAAAACAAGTAGAAATTAACAATCGGAGTTATATATAAAATTAAAGGGAATTAATTAAACAAACTAATTAATTAATTAAACAACTTAATTAATTAATCAAACAAATTAATTAAATAATCAAATTAATTAATTCATTAAAAAAATTAATTAAATAATAAATAATTAACAAATTAAATAAAAATAAATAAATAAATAAATAAAAATAAAAATAAAAATCTAAACATTAACAAACTAATTGGATAATGGCCAACCTAATTTCTTAGATTAATTCTTTCATAACCTATATATATACCCTAAAATATAGCTCATGGATACATCATTAATATCTTTAGAATATCTATTGACGCATCCCCTGATGATGGACTCACTTGGTAGTCCGAAATGTTGGGTTCATAAAACTCTATAACAGGTCATTCCTCCTCTATTTAAAATGCAATATAAATCAAAGCAAAATACTATAACCTACTTCTACTATCAATTTGCAGAAGCTTAAAGATCGAACTGAACAATATAACCAGAAGAAGAAGAATTAATGGCACAATACACATGAAAATACTTTGGGGAAAGCCTCAGCTAAAAACCCCACTATCTTTATTATCATACAAGGTGGAAATACATAAGAATTATACAAATCCTTAGCTCTCCCAGCTAGCCAGCTCTTAGTACAATCCTCATAGATGCTCATAGGCAATCTTGGCTTCTCTCCATCCTTCCTCTTTACCCTCCAAGCTCCTATTTCCTTGCGTTGTTCCTTCTGGATGATTAGCCTTCAAAACTAAGCAATCCTTAAGGATAAATCCTTGACTGCATGCATGAGTTTTCTCCGTGAGAAAGCACATGCAATTGATAATACACTATCCTTGAACATTAATCTCAACTTGGTCTTTCTCATAATAGACATGCATGAGTTTCTGATGAGGGAATCTTCATTTAACTGGAGTAGCACTAGTTGAGAGAATTAATGCATCAACTGACTTTTAAATCACTATTATTTCCTCAAAGAGTTTGGAACTAATTTAACTGGACTTAACTCAGTAAACTAAGTTAACTAATTACAACTCAAATATAACTCAATGTTATCTCCTTAATTTAAGGGATAAATCTTGCATGACTTCATAAAGACTTCAAACTTGAATTTCTCCAACTAATTAATTTAAAATAAATTAATTAATTATTTCCAAGTATTTGTTAAGACTAAATTTGATTTTAATTCACAATTTAATTGAAGGACAAATTAAATTGGAATATTCTTGTTGACATATTTCAACAGATAGTAGGGAACTTATAATGATGACGGTTGCAGGCCAACATCATGGAGTGTTAGATACATCAGATGAGGGTGGTGATGATGATGATAAGGGTGATTATGATGATGATGATGAGGGTGGTGATCATGATGCTTCTGGTAGTACTACCCCATTGGATCATGGTTTTAATGTTGTTAATGATCCTTATAGTAATACACCTCCTCGTGGTCACCTGATGATGAGATGGAAGAGCTAGAGAATGCACCTAATTTTTCTACTGACAGAGTAGACTAGACACCTCCTCCTTGACCTCAGAGTTTTAGAGACCGCATTCAGGGTGCAGACATAGTTGGACAACCATCATCTTATACTTATGTAGTGTTAGGATCCAACCCTAACCCCCTTATTTATCTAATAGGGTCGAGTCATAGTTATAGTTAGTCAAAGAGTCAATAAAGCCCATATTAATAATTGTAAATGGTTGACTCGCATTTAAAGAAAGGGACCACAGTTAGTTGCAAATGGGCCATGGTATTAGATAGATGGTATTAAGAGAACCATGGTACTGACCCATGGTATTGCATCTATGAATTCTATATAAAGTATAAAGACTCCCCATTGAGGGTGTCATGTCTTATTTTGTAATCGAGCCCGCTCTATTGGAGGTTGACCCCTCGAAGAGGCAAGTGAACATTGCTTTAATCTATGAATAATAAAATACATGCTGTTATTTATCATTTTATTCTGTGTTCTGGGTTGTATTTCTTTGTATATTTGGTATTTTGGCATCTTCTCTCAGGTCAAGAGCATAAGTGGTATTAGAGGAATTTCCAGGGTCGATGGTATCTGCATTTTTAGCAGAATTTGTTTTTGGCTAGAGATGTGCTCCAATGTCTTTAAACCATGGGATTTGTCATTGAGTGCATAACCCTGCAGATTTGGGGAGGCATACACGTAGGAAATACAAGAGGTGGTCACACTTGTTGGACTCCCTTGTAACCCTTGTGGGTACCCCTTTGAGTAGTAGCGCATTAGAAAAAACTGTGTAGAGACTATATTCCACGTACCCTATGGGTATATGGAAAGCCCCCTAGGCTCACTTGAAACCTCACCGTAGATAAACCATCAGGCTTCTTATTGCTACAGTACACCGAGAACAACACTCGAGGGGATTACTCGCACGTACAATAGGGTAGTCGGGTAGTACGGCTAAGGGTATGGTTGATCCTCCTTAGTTAGTGCCCTGAAAGATTGGGCTGAGTACGATCGTTGGACCCTTATGTATATTACGATATATAGAACCTTACACTCCTTGAGGGCATAGTTCCCTTGTCTCTCAAAAGATCACCCATCATCTTCTTTTCTAGATCAGATCTAGCAGGTTGGGTTCTGTCACTGCTGCAACAATCAGATCCACCAGAAAACCATTCATATCTAACAGTTGGGGCCTTTTCGCTGCCGCATTCCTACTCACATTATACAGTTGAGGGTTTCAGAGACAGATCTGACCATTTGTGCAAGGAGGCTTGTGGCTTCTATACCTTGGGGTGATTCTCGCATGACATTGGGGAGCATTAACTTTTCTAGGAATTGGCTACTACAATATTGATAAGCGGGGAGTAAAAATTCTTTTGGAGTACAAAAAAAAAAGTTTCAGGCCCTCCCGGGATGCTTATAAGAGACTTAGCCCATAAGAATCAGGATGACGGGTTGAGCAAGGTGGTACCATTCACTTGTCAGCTTCAATTTTCAGGTGGTCCCTAATTTTTTCACAGTGATGACAAGTGACCTAGATTTGTGTATGGTAGAAACCAAAGCTCAAGTTATGGTCAATGAGAAGATGGAATCCATTGAAAAATGGTTGGAGGAGTTAACGAGGCAGATCCAGACATTACAAGACATAATCATTAAAGGCAAGTTGGTGCTACATTCAGAGGCATATGATTTTAATGATTGCTATGAAGGAGAATCTAGCCATTCTCTTCACTTCCATGGAAACCACCAACATTCCCACTCTCGACCACCCAAGTTGGACATGTACAAATTTGATGGTTCTAATCCAGCAATATGGCTATCACAAATGGACCAATATTTCATGCTGAATCACATCAGAGATGATGAGACTAAGCTATGAGTGGGAGGCCTTTACTTGGACCAAGAAAGATGGCAATGGTGGTAGTGGCATCAAAAATGCTATCCAAGGACAATTACTTGGCAGGTGTTCTCAAAATCCATTTGTGACCGCTTTGAATGTGAATCAACTTTTTTGGGTCATCTTACTAAGCTTAGACAGATAGGCACAATAAACGACTATATTACAGCCTTTGAGGCATTAGCCTTCCACACAACAGGTCTGGCAGATGAATTCTACTTGGAATGTTTTATAAGTGGTCTCAAAGATGCCATCCAAGCCCACGTCCGGATGCACCACCCACCCAGATGGATGGAAGCTTGCATAAAGGCTACCGAAGTGGAACGTGCTTTAGCAGCCCAGTTGCCTCATCCAAATTTCATAGCCAAAGGATGCCCCACCGAGGCTTAGGGCACTACCCAAACACTTAAGGTTCAAAAGGTCTCACCCACAGAAATGGCTGAAAGAAGAAAGCAAGGATTGTGTTACTATTGTGATGACAAATATTCCCCAGGGCATAAATGCAAGGAACCCAAATTCTTTCAAATTGATGCTACTGATCACAGTTCATATGAGGAAGCCCCAGCCTTTGAAGGACCAGACGAGGAAGATGAGGACAACCAATAGGACAATGAGCTCCCAGCTACACCATAAGAACCAGTTATCTCACTCCATGCTTTGGCAGGCATTTCTTCTCCCCAAACTCTCAAAATTAGAGGTTTTATTAAACATGCCTTGTAGTAGTCTTGACTGATAGTGGCAGCACACATAATTTTATCCGTTAGAGAGTCGCAGAAGTCATGCATTGTTTTGTAGAGCAATCTCTAATTTCTAGGTCCAGATTGCTGATGGGGGGACAATGAAATGAGAAGGACGCTGTGAAAATATCAAACTTTAGATGGGAGATTACCACCTAAAGACCCACATGTTTGCCATCAACATGGGTGGGTGTGACATTGTCTTGGGTGCTGAATGGCTCCGCACACTCGGCCCAATCACAATGCATTTGTAGGAGTTATATATGAGCTTTAAGAAAAAGGACCACACACATATCCTCCGCGGACTCTAGGCAGGTACTGCTTCTATCATCAGCTCGCATCGGATGGAAAAGTTGTTAAAAAAGGGCCACCATGGAGTTATCGCCCAATTTAATGCCATCCAGGCCTTCGAGCCCACCACTCTTCATATTCACCCTGAGATGCAACATGTCTTAAACAACCATCCGCAGGTCTTTGGCAAACTTCATAAGATTCAACCCTCTAGAGGGAAACATGATCATAGAATTACTTTGGTCCTAGGGGCACAACCACCGAATGTGCGCCTATATAGATACCCTTTTGCCCAAAGTAATGAAATTGAAAAAATCATCAAGGAACTCCTGGAAGCTGGTGTCATTCATCCTAGCATTAGTCCTTATTCATCGCCTCTGGTCATGGTGCTAAAGAAAGATGGGGAATGACGCATGTGTCCAGAATTCAGGGCCCTCAAGAAGCTAACGGTCAAAGATAAATTCCCCATCCTAGTTGTTGATGATTTGCTGGATGAACTAAATGGGGCTCAATTCTTTACTAAGCTAGATCTTTGCTCAGGCTATCACCAAATAGGCATGAAAGAAGTAGACATTCCAAAGACTGCTTTCTGAACTCATGAAGGCCATTATGAATTCTTGGTCATGCCATTTGGTCTTTGTAATGCCCCATTCACTTTTCAGAGCCTCATGAATCAACTGATCAAACCATATCTCAGAAAATTTGTCCTTGTTTTCTTTGATGACATTCTCATCTACAACCTCACCTGGGAAAAACATCTTCAACATGTATACCTACTCTTGCAACTGATTCGAAAGCATAAATTATTTTTCAAATTGTCCAAGTGATCTTTTGGCATGAAATAAGTCGAGTATTTGGGCCACATTGTGGGGCATGAAGGTGTCAGGGTGGACGCCAAAAAGATCCAGGCAATGCAGGATTGGCCCCAACCAAAGGCCTTGAAGAGTTTGAGAGGATTCTTGGGTCTCACCGGCTATTATCATAAATTTCTCTGCAATTATGGTTGCATTGCTAGACCCCTCACTCACCTTCTTAAGAAAAATTCATTCCTCTGGACTAATGAAGAAAAATAGGCATTTATAGCTCTCAAATAGGCCATGTGTTATGCTCCCTTATTGGCACTAACCGTCTTCACCAAATATTTTGTGATTGAATGTGATGCTTTAGGTATGGGTATTTGGGCTGTCTTAATGCAGGAAGGTCGACCCTTGGCCTTCATTAGCCAACAACTAAGTGGGAAACATTTGGGACAATCTACCTATGAGAAGGAGATGATGGCCATATTACATGCAGTGGATACCTTGCGACCATACTTATTAGGGTGCCATTTCCAAATCCACATAGACCATCAAAGCCTTAAATATTTTTTGGAGCAACGGCTATCCTCGCCACAACAAAATAAATGGCTAGCCAAAATAGTGGGAGATGATTATGAGATAATTTACAAGAAAGGGAACGAAAATGTCGTGGTGGATGCGCTATCAAGCCAATTTGAGGAGGACAACACCCTGTTAGCAATCTCTCTTCCCATTCCAGATTGGATTTAAGAAGCTCGCAAGGAATGGTTTTCACATCCTTTGCTCTCCCAAACCATTAATAACTTGCAAGTAGATCCTAATTCCATAGCGGGCTACTCTTGGAAGGATGAGACTCTTCTCTACAGGGACAGAGTAGTGATATCATCGACATCCACCCTCAAAATTCACATTTTGGCAAAGTTGCACTCATCTCCCACTTCAGGCCATGTAGGCTTTCAGAAGACTTATGCTCGCACTCGTCATTCCTTCTTTTGGACAGGAATGAAAATGGAAATTCTTACTTTGGTAGCTAAATGTGATGTGTGTTAGCACCACAAAGGAGAACTAGTCAAGTCCCCAGGCACTTTACAACCATTGCCCATCCTTGCCTCAATCTAGACAACTGTTTCTATGGATTTCATTACTGGTATTCCGAAGTTAGGCAACAAATCAGTCATCATGGCAGTTATGGACAAAATTTCTAAGTATGCTCATTTTTTCACCGTACCCCACTCTTTTACACCCACTTTGGTGGCTCAATATTTCATGGACTAGATCTTCAAATTGCATGGCATGCCCACTTCCATTGTGTCTGATCATGACCCGATCTTCACCAGTAACTTTTGAGAGGAAATTTTCAAGCTACAAGGCACCCAACTACAACTAAGTACTTCCTATCATCCCCAAACTGATGGTCAAACTGAAGCTGTCAACAAATGTTTGGAGACCTACCTCAGGTGCTTCACTTCAGAAAAGCAACATGAATGGGTACAATGGTTACCTTTTACTAAATGGTGGTACAATACTAACTGTCATGCTGCCTCCAAGATGACTCCATATGAAGCAGTTTATGGTCAACTCCCCCCCTTCACCTACTTCTTATATCCTTGGATGCTCTAAGGTGCAAGCAATGGATCAACTCCTACATAACCATACAACCATGCTAGCCTACCTCAAAGATAATCTCCATCGAGCTCGGAATCGCATGAAGCAACAGGTAGACAAACATCATTCGAAGTGCACATTTCAAGAAGGGGATCAGGTATTCTTGAGGCTGCAATCATACAAGAAAACATCACTCAAAGACAAGCATCATCACAAATTATCTCCAAAATTCTACGAACCTTATAAAATACTTCAGTGCATTGGCGAATTATCCTACCAGCTAGCCTTGCCACCCACTGCAAAAATCCATCTTGTCTTCCATGTATCATGGCTCGAGAAAGTGGTGGGGAACAATTGTATAATTTAAACCAGTCTACTTGAATTGGATGAAAAAGGTTCAATCTAGCTCCAACTGGAATAGGTCCTTGACAAGAAAGAACGACATCTGTGCGGTCGCCTGATCAAGGAAGTCCTCCTCAAGTGGAAAGACACCTCTCTAGAAGATGCGACCTGGGAACCAACCACTGTTCTTTAGCAGTTTCCGCAGCTTCAACCTTGAGGGCAAGGTTGTTTTTATCGGGGAGGGCACGTTAGGATCCAACCCTAATCCCCTTATTTATGTAATAGGGTCGACTCATAGTTATAGTTAGTTAAAGAGTCAATAAATACCATATCAATAATTATAAGTGGCTGACCCGCATTTAAAGAAAAAGACCACAATTAGTTGCAAATGGGCCATGGTATTAGATAGATGGTATTAAGAGAACCATGGTACTGACCCATGGTATTGCATGTATGAATCCTATATAAAGGATAGAGACTCCCCATTGAGGGCGTTGTGTATTATTTTGTAATCGATCCCTTCTCTATTGGAGGCTGCCCCCTTGAAGAGGCAAGTGAACATTGCTTCCATCTCTGAATAATAAAATATAAGTTATTATTTCTCATTTTGTTCAGTGTTCTGGGTTGTATTTCTTCGTATATTTGGTATTTTGGCATCTTCTCACAGGGCAAGAGCATAACATGTAGACTATCCACATCCTTCTCCACCTCAAGTGAGTTTGAAATACGTTGATCATAGAGTACTTGACCATCCATCGTCTCCTACCACAGACCATCTAGGTACTACCTCTGTTTTATCAGATATTTGATTGCACTTATTTGACTAGATGTAGTTATTTTACTTGTTTATATATATATATATATATATATATATATATATATATATATATATAGATATATATATATATATATATATATATATATATATGGGGTGCATTTTTTAATTCATATTTATGTACTTAATTTATATGTTGCTGTTGATGTGTATATTGTTAGGTCATATTAGATATGTTAATTTAATGTGTTTGCAGATAGATGTGTATGTGGTAATAGTTATTTTGCATGATGATATTTACATTAATTTGAGGATGTGTGTGGTGGTGATGTTAGATTAGGATGTTTGAGATTTGTTAGATGTGATCATGATGATGATGCCGATTATATTATTATATTTGTGTGCTAGCTATTGACATTTTTATGTGCTAAAGGTGTATATAATTAGATGATGGTAGTGAATTCAAATGTGTATCATAGATGATTCTTATGATTGTTAGATGGTTATCATCTTGATGTTTATTTTCATGGAATAATATTTATTATAGATTATGTATTGTTAAACTTATATCAAACTTTTATATATAAAATTGTATTAAAAGTGGTATATATTACAAATTTTTATATGATTGAAACTACGATTGTAAAATTAGGCTCATATAATACCAATCTCCATTATCATCACCCTGATTATGTTTTTCTCTTGACATGATAACACTGTTGTTCAAAAAATATATATTTCGATCCAGGGTCGTGTATTAATACAAACCACCAATCCCTATCTAACACATATGGGTAAAAAAAACACCTAGTTGCATTTTTTTTGGGAAAACATAAGGCTCCCTAGTTTCATGCCACATATTTGTATAGTTGATAGATATTATCCCACTATCACAATATTCCTTTACACTATTATGATCAAAGTTGTCCCACCACTTGCACCTAAAAATAATAAATATGAATGAAGAGAAGTACACTTGAATGATCCCTTTTATGTTCCCAACATAACCTAATTTCCCCTGCATTAGGTTTTGATTGTGTTGGCTAGCATGACTAGATTGATCGAACTCAACTTCTAATCCATAGCCTTGTGTCATGCATCCATCATTGACATCCTCTATGTGAAAATGATGTCCATATTCCCACATAGATGTGAACAAATGAACATATAAAAAAATGAAAAAATCACAGTGTCATGTGTCTAATAACCTGAACATAATTTAAAATAATATGTGTGTGTGTGTGTTACAATTCAAAGGTATAGTATGAAGTTAAAATTGTACAGAAAGAGAATATAATTACCAAGTTGCTGCACCCAATCTCTATGTTTAGCACATCTTCTTCAGCATGTGGGTAATGACCGGATGCACTATATTTCTCTCTGAATTGATCAACAACCCAACTGTTAGGGAATGCCATTGGCATATTTTATTTTAAATGATTAGAGTAGGGAACACTTATACCATTCAATTATTTGAATTCTTTCTTGTCACTGTCCCATTTCCTCCTCTTCTCTTCGTACAATGCGACCCACAGTTGTTTAAGTGCCAAATTTTGAAGAATTAATTTGTTGATGGATTTTAATTTTTGAATTCTTTGATGATCAATTCAAACCGTCATATATATATTTAGTACGTATGAGATCAAAATACGCATTAATATGAAGTTCAGTGTGAATAGTTATTGTGTAGTAATTTGACAAATGTTAATCCTGCACTTACTCTTTATCATGTCCCTCTTTCCATTCATTTCGAGAAGTTCCCATTCTCTTTTGTCTTCATCCATTTTTTCATCCCAAATCGTCACACTTGGTGTGTTGTCAATATTCTTGATGTACTCACTAGCATAATAAAAGGACTCATATGATATATACCCCTCTTCCATAGACCCCTCGGGGTTTTCCATTTTTTGAACAAAACCTTTCAATTTCTTCATGTACCTGTATAAGAAGAACATCCAATGACAAGCAAAAAACCCAACTAATTCAACCTCATCTATTACGTGAATTAGAAGATGGACCTGCAAGTCCATGAAAATTTTCGGCAAGTCCTTCTCAAACATAAGAATGCTATCCATATGAATATGCTTTGATGTGATCCAATTCACACATGCAGATAATTTATATATGGCACGATGTCAGTCTTGGGGGAATTCATGGTTCACACACCCAAGTGCGAGCAGAGGATAATGACACTATACAGTAAATAGTACATTATACAAAAATTAATTATAAAATATCCCATTACATAAATTAATAAAAAAAAAATAGTAAAAACATGTTTTTGACATACTTACAATTAGAAAGTTCAAATGGTATTGTCATTTCAACCCCAAAAAATGATCTCCATAGTGAAGTGGTGATATAGTGAAGACCCATATAAAGAAGGAACCCTCACACTTACCATTACTTCTTTTGACAAATAAATATGATCTTTCTTTAGAATCCACAGGACATCACCTTTTTTGAAAGACAAAGAGGGACTAACCTCTCCTTTAATTTCTTGTCTTGGTCAATTTTTCGTTTTAGTTTTTGAAGAAATAAGATCTCTCCTAACAACCAATGTGCCACTTTCTTTCGATGATATGTGCCTCCATAAAGAAGATGAAACATTCTCAAATATATGCATGGAATCTACTAAGTGGGCAATCTTAAGATTCTCCCAATATGGGAGCTCTTACAAGACATATTCATTTTCATCATCTGAACTCGATTCTCAATAAGGTTCATACAAATTTGGATGCATTTTTATTCAAATTGACATGGATTAATTTTTATTTTTTTATTTTTTTTATTTTTATTTTCGAGATATAAATAGACAATGAAATTACTGGAGATGGAAATGGAGAAATCCATGAAGGAATATGATTAGTAATATGGGACAATATGGAATTTAAAGAATTGGAGATTTGCAAATATTATTGATCTTGTGTCGTTGGATTTGAGAAAAATCAGAAATAAAAGTTTTTGTGCATATCCAAATCTCGACAACCATATAACCATAATATGAACTTCAATATAGTTTTCAAACCATTTTTCAAGAATAAGACAACTTTTGGCATAAAATGTCTACTATGAACTATTGTTAGTCATGTGGATGCATTCTAAAGTATAATTTGATATTAATATATCATTTTATGTGAAATTAAAATTTTGGATAACTTTTTAACAAAATCGGCGTGCTTATCAAAACAAATCACACTGGTGGATTTAAAACTTTAACAACACGGGGGCATTCAAATAATACTCATATTGGTTTCTGATATTCTAAAGAAAACATGTTATCATATCTATGCCCTTCTACAAAAACACACCGATGTGTTTAAAAAAAACAACACCATTATACACCTGTTTCCTAATTTTAAAAAATATAAACAAATTCAAGAAAACCGCTATTATAGAGAACCGATGGTTTTAAATAGTAACCACACCATTGATTTAAAAAAAAAATCTCAGCGTTTCAGGATTTCGAGGATTAAAAAAAATATTGTATCATCTAAGTGTGTTGAAATACTTTTCTCGCCCCATAAATCTTGGTGCACTTTGTTTATAAAATCATCAGTTCACTTTACTATCGAATGCATTGATGAGTGGAGAAATAAAAAAAAAAAAAAAAAACGTGATTTTTTTTCTTTTTTAAGAGTAAAATACGTGGAAACTGATTTTTGGAACTATAATTTCATAGTCTTTTAAATAGTAAAAATTCATTTACCATTTCACTATTTTACCCAAAATTTCAAGTGAGGTATTTAAAAGGGAGACTTAGTAGGAGTTCTATGTAGCAGAAGAATACTTTGTGGGAACATAACTATCTATAATATCAGAAGTTGAAAAGTATGGTGATTCAGTAAAAACCCTCATTGTAAATATTTTAAATTTTATTGATTCTTTTACTAATAATTTTTTTTTTACAATTTCTTTTAGGGCTTAATTAAAATAAAGATTATTTGCAAGAGAGACATACCAAGAGTACTCTGGAGCTACAAAATATTTTCGATCCAGGGAAAGATGAAAAGTCGAAAGGTATGGTGATTCATTGAAAACCCTAGATAGCAAAAATATTAAATTTTACTGTTAAAATATTTTACAATTTTTATTAGATGTATTCAAAATTTAGAAAATAATAAATTAAAAACAATGTATAATAGAAAAAATTACTATAGATTTTACTAATAAAATTTTTTATGATCTGTTTTCCTATTTACACTTAATTAAAATTTAGATAAAAAAAAAAAAAAACAATACTTACCTTAAACCCTTGCTTCTTCCTGCAAAATTTTACCTTAGGATTTAACTTCCTTCACCACTTCAGAATTAGGGTTTTCAATTTGGGTATTTTATTTTTAATGGGTTTCTAACTTACTGTATATAGAGTGTTTGATCTGTAAAGTAGGGGAATCAATTATTGAATTAGATCCAAACCCCAGCACTCTTCTCTATTTGTTTTGAAAAATAGTTATATGTTCCATGGTGCACTCTTTGTAATATAACACACATGTGCTCCCTATGTAATACAATGCACTGACATATTAGAACACTCACTATTCTATCTAATGTGTCAATAGTTGTTCTTGATACACCTGTTCCAAATAGCACATTAAATAATTTTGGTGCATTTATACTTACAAAGAAAACCATAATAATTTAAAATTAATTTTAAAAAATAGTTTTCCATGACGGTGCACGTGAACAATTAAATTCCCGATTCATTTAATGTTCCAAATGCATCGATTTGTTTAATTAGATAGATGTACTGGTTACCAGATCTTTTTTTTCTAACCATTGTTTGATTTATTTGTAAAATATATTTAATGACTTCTATATTGAATTTTACAGGTTGTATATTGATAAAAAAATGTATCAAAAGGTCTCAAGTAATAAAAATGTTGATTGACACATTCATGACACAACAAAAAGGGCAGAGAAGGCAAGTTCTTTATAAATTATTTACAAAATTAATATGTTTGGGCTATATGTAAGTTTAATTAGTATGTATTGGTCGGTGTGTGTCATGCACAACCACAAAATGAACAAGGTCGATAAGATAATTTCTAATCTAAGTGTAGAAGAATGTAAAATCCTAATAAAAAATTTGCAGAATGGAGAATCAGGGGAATTAAAAAATACTATTCAATATGAGTTTTTTTTTTTTAATTTTCATTAATAATATATTTATGAATATTAGGTAACATGTTTCAAATAATATGTTATGATCCAGGTGGATATTGGTGGCCAACCTTCTATTCCACCTATACCTCCAGTTGGTTTTCTCTGATTCCTTATTTATTATAATATATACTAATTTACAAGTTATCATATGCGCCAAACAGAGATAATATGACCAAGTGATGACCTTGAGAATTTGGCTGCCAAAATAATCGCAACGAGGCCCATAAACTCTTGGTGTTCCATCTCTTGAGGCTAGGGTTTTATTTTTTTTGGGTTTCCCCCTGTTTTTCAATAATAAATAGTCCCTGAAGCCTCTTTGTAAGACAATTCAGAGGCATGTAGCCACAACATCTCTTCTCAGAGATAAGATACTATCGCCCAAGCTAGTTTAATTCCATTTTGTTTGTAATAATATTTCAGTATTTGATAATAATGAAATGAAGTGTTATTTTTGCTACATCTCTGTACTTATGATTATATCTGTGATTTTTTGCATTCCTTTTTAAGTTCAGATTAGTGGTATTAGAGTGACCTACTCTTTCTCTGTTTCTCTATGCATCTCCCCAACGAGGTTAGGATATAAGGAGTTAGGGTTCGAACTGGTCGAACCTTTGCAAGATCAGCCTCACAAATCCTAATGGAATCCCATGGCAGAAGATAAGAAAGATGAGGGGGCAAGGGATCCATTCAAAATCCTTCTCGAAGAATTCCTCGAGTGACAGAGGAACGCGATGATGGACAATTTTTCCTAGATCCTTCAACAACTACCTAAAGGAAATGCATCTTCTTCCAGAAGCCACTCTAGAAGTTCTACATCCTTTAAGGTACAAATTAAATTTGATATTCCCATATTTGAAGGTCAAATAGATGCAGACATTGTACATAAATGGTTAAATATGCTAGAAGGATATTTCTATGTTGATGATTTTTTCAGTTGGGAAACGATTACTTTTGCAATTGTCAAATTCACCCCTAGGTCAAGGACTTGTGGGAAACCTACTCTGAGAAGAAGGACGAAAATACACCCTCACTATTTTTAGTCGCACCCACTTCAAATTCATTTCAGGATGCCATCAAAGAGTAGTACTACCCCGTCGAGAGCTATGAGGATAAATACATAAAGTGGACCACACTGTGACAAGGAAGGTGATGCATCTTATTCTAGCAACCACTTTGGAAGTGCCACACCCTTTAAGGTGCAAGTTAAATTTGACATCCCCATATTTAAAGGTCAAATAGATGCAGACATTGTAGATAAATGGTTAAATCTACTACAAGGATATTTTTATGTTCATGATTTTTCCAGCTGAGAAACAATTACTGTTTCACTTCTGAAAGTCACCCCCCACGTTAAGGACTAGTGGGAAACCTAATATGAGAAAAAGGAGGAAAGTACACCCTCACTATTTTCAGTCGCACCCACTTAAAAATCATTTTGTGGTGCCATCAAGGAGAGGTACTACCTTGTCAGGAGCTATGAGGATAAATACATAAAGTGGACCACACTATGACAGGGAAGGGACCGAGACATGCCATAGTTTACCAATGTTTTTCATACCCTTCACACGAAGCTTGGTATCAAGGATTTTGAGGGACATTTAGTACTCAAGTACCACAATTGTCTACATAAATACATCTAGGAAGAGATGGAGTGCCTGGACATATCCTCGCTCGGCATGGCATACTGATATGTTATCATGTTTGAATATAATTTTAAACAAAATAATTGATACTTTCGGATCTATGAATCCAAAGTAAGGGAAATGTGCCCCCAAACTCCAGAGTAAAGGACAAAGGCAAGGTGAGGTGATCCGGGACAACCCGTTGAAGCCGTAAGAAAATAAAAACACCTCGAAGACAAAGAAGGAGATGGGGAAATGGTGCGAGTTCCATAAGAGCTCCAATCATAACACAAGTGAGTGTTAGGCCAAGCAGTCACGATTGGCCGAACTAAAGGCTTCCAAATCAGATGCATCTTCTGACTCTTAGTCAAAACTTGACAAGGTGAATGAAAAAGAGAAGAAAATCATTGACACGAAGCCTAGTGCCACCATAGCCACCACCAAGATCTAGAAGAATAAGCTCGAAGATTGAGAGGAGGGGGAACACCTCTTTCACTCACAAATATGGGTGAAGGATTCCCTTTGTAGTTCATTATCGACTGCGGGAGCCAAAAGGGCCTCATTTCAGCATATGTCATAAAGTGTTTGGTTCTACTGACTACAACACATCCATAGTCGTACACCATCGGCTGGATTCACCAAGGAAGAGATCTTTGTGTCATCCAATAGTGTTTCCTTCCCTACAACTTCAAGCCCTTCATAGATGGGGTACTGTGTGATGTTTCTCCTCTTGAATTTTGTGATGTATTATTAGGACAATTTTACTTTTGGAAGAAACATGTTGTATATGAATTTAGACCTCACACTGTGAATATTAGTTTGGGAAATAAGTTGTATAGGATACAAGAGGTAGTCCCACCTACCACCATCTCTTTGATCTCTTGGAAGCAATGCAGTAATATCATTTCACAAACTAGGAAATTTCTTTTCCATATGATTTTCCCTCTAGGTAAGAAGAAGATTGTGGCCACGACTCCCAAGTAGGGTTCGTCTACACAACAACAACAGATGGATAAGGTCATGGAGGAGTACAGGGATATTTTCTCCTCACCTACGGGGGTACCCCTGCACTGTTAGGTAAAGCACTCCATCGAGCTAACCTCAGGTGTGTCACTACACAATGGATTGATCTATTGAAGTTATGTTCTAGAGAATGATGAAATCAGGAGGCATATTCAAGAGTTGTTACAAAAAGGGCACATTAGACCAATCTCATCACCTTGTGGAATCCTGATTGTATTGGTATAGAAGAACGGCGGGACCTAGAGACACTGTTTTGACTTTCGGGCATTGAAAAAGCTCATTTTCCATAATAGGTACCCAATGCCACATATTGATGACCTTCTGGACTAGATCAATGGGGCGAAACATTTCTGCAAGTTTAACCTAAAGTCAAATTATCATGAGGTTCCGATCGAACCCTCTAATGTGTTGAAGGTTGCCTTTAAATCTAAGGAGGGCCTTTTTGAATGGTTGGTAATTCCTTTCGAGTTAACAAATCCCCCCCAAACCTTCACGAGATTAATGGAAAACATCTTATGGTCCTTCACCAATGTATTCATGGTGGTGCATTTAGATGACATCTTGATCTTCAACTAGATTTTGGAAGAGAAACTCCATCATATTTGATAGGTCCTCCAAACCCTGCGACAACATGAGTTGTATGCCAATCTGGAGAAATATAATTTTGGAATGACCCAGGTTCAATATCTAGGGTACACAATTGATGAGAAGGGGGTGTATGTGGACCCAACCAAGATACAAGTCATTCAGGATTGGCCAGTCCCAACCACTCTAACAAAGATCCAAAGGTTTTTGGGCCTTGCCAATTTCTATCGCAGGTTTGTGTTGGGGTTCTCTCATATCACTTGGTCGTTAAGTTAAGTCATAAAGTGCGGAGCGAAAGAATAGTTTTTTTGGTCCAAACACCAACAAAAGGTGTGTATTCCATTATGTAGGTCTGCCATCAATGAAATCATTACATTATGGGGAAGGAAATAGTCACCCACACATATCACCGACCCCTATAGTTCATACAAACACAATTGAAGTTGTAGAACGATCACCATTAGAAATGTTCTACATACTTGTAACAAGTCTGTTTGAACATTAAGTAGAAGAAGGGAAGCACCAACCACCATTCATGGCGCTATCATTGTGCTCGACTCCTGTGGGCATGGGACTTCGGGGTGGTTGCATCTTTACAAGAGTGATCCAGAGTTCAACAACACATATCAGACACTCATAGAATGTAAGCAAGTTCCAAATTTTCACCTCCAAGATGCACTGTTATGCAACCTAGGACACATCTTTCTTCCTTTACGCGAGAGTTCCAAGATTATTTGGGAGGCACACTACAGTCGGGTCACTGGACATTTCAGAGTAGACAAAATAATGGTAGTATTGTAGAAGTATTTTTATTGGCCAAAACTTCATCAGGATGTTGGGAGGTACATTAAATCCTACACTGCCTGTGCCATTGCAAAACCAACCATCAAGAAGCAAGGCATATATACTCCTCTTCCTACTCCTAGTCGACCTTCGGAATCCATCTCCATGGATTACATGTCGCACCTTCCTTCTACCAAGTAAGGCAACGATTGCATTTTTTTGGTCGTCGACAGATTTTCTAGGATGGTCATTATGGTGGCCTACAAGAAGAGTATCAGAACTGAGGCCACTACTAAGTTATTCTTGGAGAAAGTGTGGGTACACTTTGGGTTCGCACAGTTCATTGTCTTAAATCGAGACAAAAATTCCTCATTGTACTTTTATCAAGTTTTTAGTCGATGTTTGATACAAAACTTACTAACTCCAACTCTTCTCACCTACAAATTGATGGCCAAATAGAGGTCGTCAATAGGATGATCATATAGATTCTGTGCATGTACAACTCTAACAATCCACACACATGGGATGAAAGTATCCCCTATGTCTAGTAGAACTACAATGAAGCTCTCCACATCTGATTGGACCACAACCCTTTTAAGTTAGGGCTGGGATTTCATCCATTATGTCTCATTAATGTGGCCATACCATTTGCAGCTACTCAAGAAGATTCGGCTCACATATAGTCTAAAGCCCACAAGGCTAACAACTTCATTGAGGGAATTAAACACATCTGCCAATATTTCCATGATATATTGGATAGAGCTAATGGAAAATGCAAGTAGCGCCATGATCAACATCGAGTGCCACACAAGGTGGGTGATAAAGTTTTCCTACATTTAGAGAAGGAGTGCCTAGTTGGACCCCACTAAAAGATTTGACCGCTCCAATATGGTCCATATACCATCACAAAGGATGTAGGGGAAAATGCCTCTGAGATTAGCATTCCACTGTTCCTTGGTATGCACTGAGTGTTCAATATAAACTACCTTCAACCATACTTTCCACCATTTCTAGACACATCCAACATTGCAGAACAACTCACACCAATAAGCTAAACCCATACTGCATGAAACATGCGACAAAGAAAAAAATATCAGATCATGGACACAAATATCAATAACACTCTCCAACATAGGATCGAGCTATATCGAGTTGTCAAAACATGACAACTCCTTCTCTAGGGCAAGTGGTTCACTAGGGAACAGTTTCAACAGAAATTTCCCCACCTGATGGAGGATTTGCATGCAATGGGGACCATTTCTTCCTAAGGAGTGAGCAATGATCCAAGTGGATATTGGTTGCCACCCTCATATTCCACCTAGACCATGATTCGATTTCATCTGTTTCCTTATTTATTGTATCATTTGCTATTTTTAGCAGTTTTTCGTTTTCGAGTCCTGAACATCCACAACAATTTTGACCACCTAAACGACTTTTTTTTAAGCTCCGCAGTAGGCCCAATATCATATGGACCAAACAGAGATAATATGACCGAGTTACTACCTCGAGATGTTGGTTTCCCAACTAACCCCAACAGGGCCCACAAACTCTTGGTGTTCCATCTCTTGGGTTTAGGATTTTGGTTTTTTAGGGTTTTCCCATATTGTTCTATAATAAATAGGCCCTAGAGCCTCATTGTAACACATTTCACAAGCATGTATCCACCACATATCTTCTTAGAGATAATTTACCATCACCTGAGCTAGTTTATTTCCATTTTGTTTGTAATCATATTTCAATATTTGATATTAATGAAATGAAGTGTTATTTCTATTGCATCTCTATATTTATTGTTATATCTGTGATTTTGTTGCGTTCCTGTTTAAGTTCAGATCATATTAATTCATATGTGTTTAACTTTCTACAGGTATCAACATAGAATGAAATGATCAATGTCCTTATAAGAAAATAATTTATAGAACATGTAAATGATGATAAATTGGTCCTTAGCTCATCTACAATGGTGTTGGAGGTTAATGAAAGGTGGTAAAACTTTTACAGAACTATGAGGGATCTAGTGGAGCAAATGTATAGACATACATTCCACTTACAATGCAAAAATCAATCCAATGATTCTAAGAACCAAATTATATCTAAACTAAAGGAAGCATTTCGAGAGCAATGGTCAATAAGACATGCCAGACTTGCAATAGCAAAAACATACAACAACAACAACAACAAAAATCATTGAAAATGTAATATTCTTAATTATATAAAATGATACACACACACACACACACATATATATTACTACAAACCATTCATTTATTAATATCGATTTTTTTATATTTAGTTTTCATATATCATTATAAAAATGGTTTATTATTTTTTCTAGGAAGATTATAAAATTCCTAAATGATCAACATGCTGATATGCGAAACATGCCAATATGAATGTCCATAAAATTGTATAAGGAGATGGTTAAAGAAATGGGCATAATTGTATCATAGGAGAATCCATGTCAATAACAACATGCTTAAAATGTATGTAATCATGATTGACTTTGTAGATATAAAAATAATAATTTAGCTTTAAATATTAATTTTCAAGTATTTTCTTGCAGAAAAGAAAACAAGATGGAACTCATTTAGCAAAAATAGGACGACACGAAAGAAAAGGGTTGATTTCAAATCTTGTGAATAATTGTTAATATTTCCTTAAATAACAACTAAAAGTTTCATTTTTCTATATTTTAAGTTGTTTAATTTATGATAACCATCCTTGAATGTCTTGAAATATGTGTTAACATACAAAGAAGATCCATTAGAAGAATTGATTAACATTGGGTTAAATAAGATTTGTTAGTATATGTTGGCATATCAAAAATTAATTTTGCAATTTGTAAGTATCTATGTTGTTTTACTTCTCTAAGTTTATAATTAATAGAACAAAAAAATTACTTATATTAAATCTATGGTTTATAACTAGGTTTAAAACATGTAGCAAACAAAATATGGAACTACATTAGCAAAAGAGTTGTTGCAACAATGCATGAGACTTGGCTTTGAAACCATGTGCACAATTTACGAGTCACTTCTTTCACTGGTATATTTCTATTTTATTTACATCAATATATATTGTTTATTTCAGTTATCATTATTCTCACCAATGTAGATACATTCATTGCACTTTATTTTTATGTTTACAAATGGAACAAGAGAAAAAAGACAAAAAGAATAGATGCAATAAAAAAAAATTCTTCCAAAGAACCCAAGTCATGGAATTAGTTCGAGAGTGACAATAGTTCCAGTGAAGGATGATGATCGATTTGGATATCAATGCAACCTATTGTATTTTTTGAAATAATTGTCTATGAAAATCATACATTTCGTTTAATGTAATGGACATAGTGTCCCAATTGAAAGACCAGGGGTTACCAATAACAATCCCATTTCCTATGACAAAGAACCTCTTATTGATATAATAAAATACATTTAATTTATTCTATATTGTTATCCAATGTCGCTATGAAATGTTACACCATTGATTAGATATATGGATGATTGAATATTATAATGAAGAGATGAAAAATATGATAATACAACAAATTAATTCAAACATCATATACAAATGAGCTAATAAAATTTTAATCTATATGAATACTATTATAAGGCATATGTCAATTTTTTGATAAATAACAGATTTAAAAAGTTAAAATAATTCCATTGTCACATGTCGATCTTTCCAAAAGCGAGAAAATCTCATTCAAAAAGTCGATGCATATATAAGATAAAAAAATAATCGGTGCATTGTGTTATATAAGAGCACCGTGATGACATGTTTTTTCACACCCGATGCCTTTTAAGAAAATGAGAACACTGATGTGTTTATCACTTCAAGCACCGATTTTATTTGAGATTAATGCTTCAATGCATTGTGATTCTTAACACACTAGTGATTTCATATGACTAAACCCCCAGTCCTACAAAATATTATTTCCAGCCCAGTTCTTGATGAAAAGTAACATCACTAGGCCTTTTGTATAACCAACACATTGAGGCCTTTGTACAAATGATAAACATCGACACTGCATATTTAAAAAAAAACACCAGAACAACAATTATTTTTTGTGTGCCTCAGTGTCATTCCTTAGAAGAATGACCTGGTGATTTTTTTTTCTCTTAGCACCAATCGAGTATATATTATGCACCAATATTATTTGCATTCAATGCCTCGATGCTTTTATGTATGTATCGCACCGGTGCTATTGGTTCCATTAAGCGCACCGAAAAAAACCATCCTCTAGAACCTTCGATCACCCTAATTTTTTCAGTTGTAATGAAGTTCCATTAAAACATTTTCTATCGCAAACAAATGTTTTAGTGGATGTGTTTTTTGACAATTTTTTCCAATTTTATAACACTAAAAACCTTTATTATAACCTCCACTAGAAGGTATTTTCCTTGTAGTGGAATCAGGAAGAAAGTATTTTGAGGCCTCTCACGTTGTCCCTAATCCCAAATAAGTGAGGAAATGCTAGAGCATCTCTTCAATAAGCGTGATTTTGTGTAAGACATGTGGAATAAGGTTCTTCTCTTGTTCAGGCACATTGATAGATCCCCTAACTCTATTAAAGGATTCTTAGAGACATGGAGACTAAAGATTTTTAAAAGTCGATAGTCAATAGGGAATGAGTCCTTGTCTAGGGATTTGTTATGTGGAATATCTAGAAAGAGAATAATAGGGGAATATTCCATGATAAGAGACTTTCTATGATCCAACTTTCGGAGATCGTTCCACAAAACTTGAAGGTAACTCTTCTAGTGGACACAAGGTATCTGGATGATGTGAAGATATATGGTTTGGATGTGAGCATATTAACAAAGATAATTCTAATAAAGGGTTCGTCGGTGGTAGTTAGACCATGCACCACACCCCGCATTGGCCAATTGGTCAGTCAATTTACCTTCCCTCCTAAAGGGTTCATCAAGATGTTTTATAACAAGGTTTCTAAACGAAATCATGGAAAAGATGCCCTAGGGGTGTCTTTTGCTCTAATGTGGGTGTCACCCTAAATTTTTATGTGGAATGATGAGATATCTTCACCAATAATGTGGCAAAGTTGTTAAGAAATTTACCCGAGAACACAGATTAATTACGGAAAATTACTAAGAGAAACAAATATAAAAATAACCAGCAACAACCATAAACGGATAAACACAAATGTTTATCATGGAAAACCCCAAATCTGGGGAAAAACCCAACCTAATAAGATCTCATTAGCATTGGCCAAAACCCTGTCCAATTCAACCAAGTGAGCTTTCACCGCTCACCTCTAGGTCTTGCATTAGAATGAAGTCCTTCTAGCCTTTTATAAGCTCCATTACATATAATACCATGGGCAAAATATTATGGGTGCACAATACCATGTGCCCCAAAATCATCACTTTTTAACCTAGTCAACTTTGACTCTATCCCGAGTCAAGTTTACCTAACAATTGCCCCCTTAATCTTGACTTGAGGTTCCTTGACTAACTCTAGCCAAACTTGCTAAGTGAGACAATCCCGCTCACTATAGCTCTTACCCCCCTCAGAGTTTTTACCCAGGGTATTGTTAACCCGACATCCCCCTATCACCTAGGTCTAACCCAGACTTTACCAGTGATCACCAAGGGGTATAGATGCCTTACCAGGTCTTACAGTAGTATGCCCATTTACATGTAATAATTTTGACTTCATTATTTTTTTTTTCTTTTGTTTATTGCTACTGCGATTCTGATCCATCCTCTCTCAATTTGATTTGCTCAAAAACTTCTATCAAACCGCTCCAACTGCGAGCCTAAGAACCTAGTAGATTCCAGCACCAGTGGCCTCATGTAGCAGAAAATGAACAATTTTCGAAGTGGCATGAACAATTTTCTTCTGCTGAGCTTCTTTAAATAGTTGCATGAATCCCGAACAATTCGTTAGCATGTTCCAAACCAGTAAATATCAAAAATGAACTGTAATTTTCTTCTGGTGAGCTTCTTTAAATAGTCGCATGAATCCCGAACAATTCTTTAGCATGTTCCAAACAGGTAAATATCGCAAATGCACTGCAATCCCTGGCAGTTACGGCACTATCTTCCACACATTCTCTCGAGGTTCTTCCACATACGATTGTTCCACCATTATTTTCCAGACCCAGATCTGTAAAAAAGGCTGCATTGATCTCATCAGGCACTATAAACCCTTAGCATCAAAGAATCCCTTTGAAACCAATATCTGGCTCTGATACCAGTTGTTAAGAAATTTACCTGAGAACACAAATTAATTACGGAAAATTACTGAGAGAAACAAATATAAAAATAACCAGCAACAACCATAAACACATAAACACAAATGTTTATCTCGGAAAACTCCAAATCTGGGGAAAAACCCAACCTAATAAGATCTCATTAGCATTGGCCAAAACCCTGGCCAATTCGACCAAGTGAGCCTTCACCGCTCACCTCCAAGTCTTGCATTACAATGAAGTCCTTCCAGCCTTTTATAAGCTCCATTACATATAATACCATGGGCAGAATATTATGGGTGCACAATACCATGTGCCCCAAAACCATCACTGTTTAACCTGGTCAACTTTAACTCTATCCCAAGTCAAGTTTACCTAAAAAAAGTTCCTAGTGCTAGTTCGGGGCCTGTGTACAGCATGAGATGCTAGATTAGCCAAGCTTCAAATCACTTGTGACTCCCAAATAGTGGTTAGGCTAGTCCATAAAATAATAAATAGAACTATTGTTTCAAATATCTCTAAGAGTTGGCAGCCCCAGTTTCTCATTTGGTGAATTCAGTGTTATCTCCAAGCCTTCACATATGTCATCATTAAACACACGTGACGTCAAGGAAATCAAGTAGCTAGCTAGTTGGCCAACTGTGGTAGTGAGCTTGTTGACCAGGTCATTTTGCAAAATTTTCCACTAGAACAATCTGATCAGAAAATGAAAGAATTGGGTTGACTTCTTGTTAAAAACATTAGAACCCCAATTGTGGTGGATAACCCGAGGTTTTTGGGAGTCATTCCTGGTCTCCCTCCATACCCTCTCTCTATGTGTTAAGAAGGTGAGATACGTGGCAAGGCATGAAATATCAAGCTCGTGTGAAACCTTCCATTGGTGCTCCAGCACATTTATGTGAAGGCAGGTGGGATATGGGTCTCATAAAATAGATGATGGGTCTCGTAATGTTACTATGGTGATGGTATTTTAGGGTGAGTGTTTCATACTTGCGCCTTAATCCAACCTCCTAGCTCGTTGGTGATTATTGGAGATTTCAACGGAGGAAATGCTACACCTCAGAATGTGAAAGGGGTGGCATAATATTGCAAAAGGGATCCTTTGGTCCCTTGGTTTTCTATTTATTCTTGTATTCCATGTGCCATCCTCTAGACTAGGTGAGCTTCTGAAGCCTGAATCATTGATGGTTGTCACCTCGAAATTTGTATGAGTTATGGTTTATCACAGTGTATGTTCCTAGGAACTTCATTAGAGTCGAGCGAAGTGTCAGTGGGGAATTTGGGAGGCCTCCACCCCAATTGACTCTCACTTCATTAGGTTTGTATTATATTGTTTCAGTTCGACCCAATGGTGCACTGGTGTGTGTTTTTTAGAGCATATTTGTTTACAAGTGTCTTAGCCTCCTCGAGTGGTGGTGCACCTCACCGGGACCAAACCAGTACTGAGTGGCCATAATTGGCAGTGAAAGGGATTTAGAGTCGAATAACATTGTGCTTGGAGATGGGAAACTATTACAGTTGTGGCTAAGTTTGTGGTGGGATTTGGACCTATTGGTGGAGTTTGTGAGAGAAGGTCATAGTTGGGTGAGTGTCAAGGTTGTCCTGATGGTCCACGAGATGATTGCACCTGAAATAGGAGGAGGGAATACAATGAGGAAAGGATTGAATTGGGGGGAAAATGTGGGGTCAATAGCTGGATAACACACCTTGGAACTTCCCAGGGATGGTTGCACGTCAAAGCTCTAGTTTGGATGGTAGCACTAATGTAATTTCCATGGAACCTAGGCATCAACGTCAATATCGGAAAAATGAGGATATTGGGCTGAGCAAGGCTACAAGGGGAGGCTCATCGATCCCTCATTGAGGTCACTAGCTAACCCAAAGGAAGAAAGGAAACTCATCTCATACAACTCTATTACCACAGAGGTAGTTAGTGAAAATGAAAATGGAGACCTATGAGAAAAATTGTTGTGATGAACACAAGGTAGTGATGGAGGCACTGACCCAAATGTAGTCTTTCTAGTGTCACTTTTTGGGAGCGAGTGGTGGTTGTATTGCGCATGCATATGTGTGTTATGGACAAGCTGGAATAGTTGAATGCCTAGTTGGATCAGTTAGAGAAACATGCCAGTTTCCCTTTATGCCTTCCCCTACACCAAGGACGGGGCCAAACAATCCAACCTCTATCAACTCCAACGATTGAGTACGTATTTTTGTATTTTGTTTATTTTGTCAATCTTCTGGCACCTTTTCCCTTTAAAGTTATGGTCAGCTAGCTTGTGTCTCTTTTTGAATGTTTCTTTTGAACTGGTGGAAATGTTTAATAAAACTGGTCAGGGTGAGACCAATAAAATCCTAATAATTAGCCATGTAAATATTTATATTTGCAGTTAATAGAAATTTCTAACTTACCAAAAAAATATATAGAATAAGATTTTCATTTTAGTATTTCTATAATGTTTCCTTGCCCTTGCCCATTTCCCTTCATTATTTTCTACTATGTCTTGTAATATACATTGCATGTCATCAATATTTTATTTCATTAATCTTTTCTTAACTCTTCTCATGTCCTGTACACATTTACTGCATTGGTAGTTATGAAAAAAAACAAGTATTTAATATCATATAGAATTAATGTCTTTTTATGTTGTCAGATTCAATATTGTTTTACTCTTATCCAATGGATATAATGGAAAAATAGTAACTCAGTGATTAACTTAATGTGAATGCTAATTAATATTAACCATCATCAAAGATCTAAAATCTATGTGCCCTCTATTCCTCCATGTGTCTCTTTATTTCTGCATGACGCTAACAATGGAGAGGCTTGACAGAGGGACGTATAAAGGCAGTGATCTAGCATTTGTCATGATATCCATGTTAGAAATATGAAGAGAGAGAGATAGATAGCACACAACAAAAATCACACTATATTTTTTATTGATCTCACAGGCATTACATATATAGGAATACATGATACTTCTAGATCCAAGAATGGTGGATCTAGATTACTAAAAATAGCTAGTATAACTATTGACTTAGGAACTCACACAATTACAACTCATGACGACTTGGAAGTCATGGAAAAATTACTTCCAATACCCTCCCTTAATGATTACATGAAAAATATAAAAAATAGACATTACAACAATGGATTAATCTCTTTCAAAATTTTCTAATATGATCATCACTAGCATTCATATCCACTCTGAAATCTCATGGTTTCTGCTCTTTTCTTCATCACACTTTCAAGCTTCCCACTTGATCCATTTAAGACATAACCACTTCAAACCATCGTTGACATACTTTTCAGAACTAGCGCTTCTCAATCCCCCCGAGCGAAACAGGTTAGTCTCAATACTGAGCCATCCTATTGATCTGCCACCATATGTGAATCTACAACCCTCTGTAGCCTTCATCAGTTATTTAGGATAACATCCTGGGTACAAAATGTCTTTAATAGACAATTCTACAACTTGACCTTGTATAAAGTAACTTGTACTAATGCTCTTTGAGCATGATGAGTCACACCAACTTAAACTTATTAAGAACTACCTGTGACTAATTCTCCAGAAGAATGACTGGTCACATTAGTCTATTGATTAATTACCCTGTTCATTGTGTTTCTGCATCTTATTTTACCAACAACGTTTTTATTTTTTTATTTCTTTTATACATACCAAATAAGAACCACAACTTTATTTCACACACCATAAACAAATTTCACCACAAAAAATTACCATTAAAAAAACTCTAATTAGAGGAAATTCTAGCCTAAAAGTGGCCTCCTAAGGAAAAATAATAAAATAATAGTTAAAATAATAAAATAAGAGTAATGAATTTTGGAGCGAAAATAAGAAAACTACTTTTTTTAATTGTATTTTTGGCTTATGTCCTTATAGGTTTACTCAAATTTGAATTGTAGACAATCATTGGACGTGGAATTCAATTATGTATCCAACAAGTACCCATTATCCATACTTTTGAGGAAACCCACATTGCTAAAAAATGAAGATACGTTAAAAAATTGTGTTGAACACACTTTTTAAATGTATCTTCATTTTTTTTATCAATGTGGTTCTCCTCAAAAGTATGCCCAATGGGTACTCGTTGGATGTAGAATTTAATTTGGCATCCATTGAGTGTCTACACTTGAAATTTGAGTAAACGTATAAGGAGATAAGCCAAAAATACAGTTAAAAAAAAGTAGTTTTTTTTTTTTTTTTTCCCACCAAAATATTTACATGTACCTATTTTTAAATTTAAAGGATTTTTATTAGTTCACATATTATGACATGGAAATTACGTGAAATATTCATGGGCGCCTTTAGGCCAAATTTTCCTCTAATGAGTATTTAATCCCTTATATCTCCTTAAGCCATATGCACATTACTATTCATAAATAAGGAAAAATAAGACTTATGGATTGACTTCCTGTTATACACATTTTTGTGCCTTACGATATAAGCATGAAATTTCCATAAACCAAGGGATCCTAAGTCCCTAAAAGTGTTGTTCCATCTCCTAAAGAAACAAGGTCAACAAAGTACAGCTCCTCCTAGAAGTTCTCCACCAGAAACTGCTCAAAACTAGTCAAATCAGGATCATTTCAGATGCTCCACTAGCTAGCTGCGTTGCAAAGCACCCAAATACACTAGCTAGGTGCATTGCAACGCACTTGAATGCACTACCAGGGTGCGTTGAGCGGGAAATGACAAGTGGCAGAGTCATTCCGCGAGGTGGAGAGACAATGGAAGCTTCCAGAATCTTCTCCAATGACACTTGCCTCACTAAATTCGACCAGTGATGAGTAAGAGGCTCTCAGTCTCCAAGTGGAAGCAAGAACTGACAGAGAGAAGCCACTAATCAATTCATGAGCTGACTCATCCTCTTTGCATACATCTATATATGGATCTCTCACCAAGAGATCCAGAGGCTGGAATTTTGTACATTGCAGAGAATTGCTGTTGGTTTTGTGATAGACATCAGAGTATTGGGTGATTTATGCTTTGTTGGAGGTGAAGAAGGGATTCTATGCTGGGAGGTTGATGCTGGATTAGGAATAATCGGTTGTAACTCCTCCTGGATCTCCTTGTTTTATCAATAAAACTATTTGAGTTTCTCCTACATGCTTGTATATCATTGATGTGCGTTATATTTGTATGTTTAGCTTAAATCTGATCCTAAGCTTTTTATGAACATAAATCCATGTCTTTGTGTAGTTTCTTTCCTCTGTGAACTTGCAGGAACTCGGTGACGCTAGGCAAGTGAGGGAGCAGATAGTTGGAAGCTGTCAAAGAGAAGAGAGATTGGATCAAAGGACTAGCGCAAGACACAGGTTGGTTCATCCTATTCATCTTCGTTTATAGTTCGTAAAGGAGAATACAAGAATAGTTTTTCCCTGTTTGTTTCTGAGTCACTGTCACAACTCAGTGGGATAGGGTCGTTCTGAATAGACACTTTTCCCGAAAACAAAATGGCGACTCCGCTGGGGATCGTGTCTAGTTAGTTTGTTTGTGTTTCTATTGTTGTTCATCTCATAAACTCAGGAGTAGCGAATCGAACTGCATTTTCCATTTACAAATGCAAAGTAGACAACTGCTACTCTAGTCCATTCACTGGATTTGTTTATGATCTGAACAGTTGATTCACAAATGATCTGATTACCCTTTGTGATAGCTCTTAAACCTCTTGTAAATCAACCCTCTGATTGTGCATTACTGATTGCTTTTACCCAGCCAAAAACCATAGATTAAACTGTAAACCGTGACCCAGAACCCGGAGAGAATTCTTGTTTCTCCTCCAGCGCAGGCTCTGTGAAGAGACTCTACATTTCAGCGCAGTTCCCGAGAGGGCTACCTGTGTTGCAATTCAGTTTCTCTGTGTAGCAGGTGCGTTGATTAGCCTAGCCCTGCCTAGCTGAGGTTCTTTGCTCACTTTTTCCAGTTTTGCCTCTGATTTTTGCAGCC
Organism: Pinus tabuliformis; assembly: GCA_031772625.1. Classification (NCBI taxonomy): domain Eukaryota; kingdom Viridiplantae; phylum Streptophyta; class Pinopsida; order Pinales; family Pinaceae; genus Pinus; species Pinus tabuliformis. Next base: position 297,249,176 of record CM062806.1, read on the forward strand.
TGTGATCAATGTGTTTGTCTGTTTAAAAGTCCCTTTTCTTTGCCTTGATTCCGCCTCAGTTGTATAAAAGAAACTGTATTTGTTTTTGTGTGTTTGTTACGTCATTTACAGTTTCCCATTGCAAAAGTAAACAAGTCATACTGTCGTCCTTAGATTTAGATCTGTTGTAAGTGTCGATTTTGATCTTAGGAGAAAGTTCATTTGTTGTTGACAGTCGATTATGCTTTTACTTTTGCCTTTGGCTTGAATTTGTGAATTTCTAGTGTCGAAACAAGTGTTCGCTTCAAAATCATAAAGTGTCGTAATCGTCTCTACCTTTTGATTTCGAAAAGAAGCTTGTTTGTGTTTTTCACTTGAAAGAGAATTCAAATTTGTACAACAACTTTCTTTTTAGGCATCAATATTAAGAAAGTGAAAAACAAATACATGCACATGTGCATTTTCATATTGACAGTTTGTATGGCTTGATTTAGGAAAAGTGCATTTACAGTGTGCTCTTTGCTCTTTGAGAAAAGATTGTGTCTTTCTTTTCCCCTTGTAGCTAGGATTTTCATTGCTGAAAAGAGATAAAATCTTGCTTATCATCTTTAGACTGCATTTTAGGAATTATATCTACATCTCATGGTGAACCCAAAAGGCAAACTTCATAAGAAATATCAACCTAAAATAAATTCAATGAACTTAAAGACGCTTTGTAACTTAATGCACAACATTTAGAGGTCTAGGCTAGAGACGTATTCCGGCGTCGTAAAGCCTGGTAACTGTTGTCCTCACTGATGGTTGGGTGATTCCTCCACTTTGAGACGATAAGTGCCAGTACTCAACGTACCGTCGAGTATATATTGGGAGACCCCTATAGGCATAAAACCTTTATCCATAGGAAGCCGTGTCGGCCGCCCTACTGATCGCAATGCATCGAACACAGCATTCGGGAAGATTGACTGCCGTACCCTAAAAAGTATTCTGCAGTTTTGCGATTGGTTTGGTACTCCCTCTACCTAGACCTCCAGAGCAGTCCCTTTCATTCCTTTTCAGACTCCTTAACGGAAAAGGTCCATCTGAGCACTTGTCACTTCGGGCTCATTAAAAATTGAAGGAGACTAGAGTCATCTTTTGTTTTTTCTCGACTCTTTAAAACTGAAAAAGCAAGTTGTTTCAAAGCGTGTTAAAATTTATTTTAAACGGAATATTCATACCTTTTTCCTGCATTGATCTTTAAGTTGAGAAAAATGGAGCCTACCAACGAAGGAGTTCCCCTTGGTGGAAATCCTAGTCCCTTATCCTCTTGGGGAGATGTTGGTGCGCCCCATATGGCCACATTGTCGCTTCCAGGACTGACAATTGGCCTGCCAGTATGGCTCTTCTCAACCAATGTCATTCAGAACACCACTATTCCTGAACAGTCGAATCAGCAATTAGACGAGTCCAGAGTTACCCACCAGCCTTCTACTTCCTCTAATTCTTCCTCTCCTCCTTCCTCTTCGCTTGATGGAGCTGGTAAAGCTAAAAGCCAAGTTCCTAAGGAGAAGAAGGAGAAGAAGAAGAAAGAGAAGAAGAAGAAGGAGCCAAAGGCCAATGTGGGAAAATGAGTATCGTCTAACGAAAATCCACACACAGAACTGACCAGGCCTAAATCGCCATGTGTCATTTGTAAAGGAGACCACTTTCATAGAGATTGTCCTTGCATCACCCGGATATTAAGGGACTGGTCTCCTCGTTTGCACAATCCGGTGTCATCAACCTCTGGTGATCATGTTGAAAGCACACCGTCAACTAGTGAAAGTGAAGCACCAGGACAAAAAGGGAAAGCTAGATTTCCTTGTAGACTGTGCGAAGGCGACCATGCCCTCCACCGTTGTCCCTTCTTAGACAAAGCTAAAAGAGTTTTGGATGATCGTCCGGTTTCACCATTACGACTTCCTCCTGGATATAAAAAACTCTTGCCGAGTCCGTCACTAGTTGAGAACCCAGCTGGCCCGCTCAAGTGGTCGGCTGAAGCGTCTATCATTGAAGATAAACCAACTGAATCCATACCAGATGAAAGTCAAAAGGTCGAGGCGGCAGTTGACCCGGTCTTGCCTTCAGAGGTTTTATCTTCGAATGATACAGTCACTGAAGAGAATAAGGATGACACCGTCCAAATTCTCTTCATCAACACAGACTCCCACGAGCATGGGGGAAATCCACCCATTCCTTTACCGTAGGAAGGAAGTTCGTCAGAGCCATACCCGGCCGTCTACTCAGTCCCACCTCCAAGCAACCTAGTTGTATCCTTCGACTGGAATCAACTAGGCAGACCCCGTTTGCCAGCAAGCATACCATTCCGAATTATCATTCAAATATATAGAATGGTTATGGCTGGCACCATCATTGATGAGGGGGCTTCTGTGAGTATCCTTTCCTCTATTGCTTAGAAAGCACTTGGTTCGCCATCGCTGCTTCCTGAAATGAGAAATCTGACAGGCTTTGATAAAGGAACCAGTTGACCTTTAGGGATCCTTCCCGATGTACCCATAACATTGAGAGGGAAGACAGTTCGCATGAACGTCATGGTCGTTCAAGGACCCTTGGATTATAGCCTACTCCTTGGACGAGACTATATTTATTGCATGGGAGCCATCGTCTCCTCACTCTTTAGAGTAATGTGTTTTCCGCATGAAGGAAGAGTGGTCAAGCTCGTGGACCAGATTTCATTTCCCAGATCACGCATAGCAAATAGTCATATACCGTCCCTAAATGGTCTCTTCACGCAAGAAATGTCTCAATTCCCAGTCCGTCCTCCCGATGAGTGCGAGTAATTCGGAGGGATATGACTGAAACCCAGGGGGCATGCATCCTGGTCTGCTTCGGCAGGAAAACTTCGGGTATAGAGTAGGTTTCCGCGGGAGAATATGACTAGTCTGTACCCCGTCCGTGATTGGAAGAGGGGTTATTCTAGAATAAGATTATTTTGTCAAAGTTATGTGAGTTGGTTGATCTTGCCACTCACCTTTGTTTATTTCGAGAAACATCGCCGAAGAAGTGTTTTGTTTACATCGTAAACAGAACAATCTTTGGGTAACCTGTAAGAGCTAGGCCTCTCCTGATAGAACAAATGTTTTGTCTGCAAATTGAGGGGTAACTTTGAAACTCTGTTTTATACCTGGGGGCATGCAAACCTTTTGGAGTGCAAGCGAAGGGCGACTATTTATTTTTTAAATTTTTAGGTCCTCCCTTTAAACCCGTAGGCTAACCCTTTAAAATCGTAGGATTAGTTGTCACTTAACTTGCATAAAGAAAGGATGTGGGGCAACACTCGAAAGATTGTCATTTTTATATGAGACATTCCTATCATATGACTGGCTTAATCGAGCAGTTTTAGCACATAGTTCAAGCTCGTTAAAAAATAAACATAAGATCGAGCAAGTGTTTCCACCCGCGTTTAAGCTCGTTAAAAAATGAACTATCCTCCGGTAAATAACCACTGTGAATGAAGCATTTTCAGCCATTAAAGCCTTGGTCGTGTTTGCACCATCACCTCCACTTTTCCATTGGCCGATCATTCACCTCCATTTGATTGTTTACCCATTTTGAGGAACAGCTGCGAAGAGTGATTTCACTAGCCATCCTTGTGACACTACCGTGATTGGAAAATTCCAAACCTTACCTGGAATCAGCTGCTACCCATTTTATCACTCGTTCCTCAAAAGACGAGTCTTCTTTAAGCTCTTTTCATCTGACTCGTAAAATATGAAAAGATTGCCGAGTTTTGGCCTTTCAGCTCGTTAAAGTGACCGGAAGTGCTATCCCTCCTCTAGATTTTAATCTTTTTGGACCTCAGGGATTATTGCACAAAAAGATCGAGCGCTTATTTTGTTCGGCTCGTTAAAACTATCGAAAATTCATCCCTTCTGTATTGTTTTATACTTTTTCGGACTTAAGGGATTAGATGACGAAAAAGGAATTCCGGAGTTACCTTTACGTATCTTTTCAGACTCTCTAAAAATGAAAAGGACCGAGTTATCTTTGTCGTTAGACTCGTTAAAAAGAATTAATAGCGACAAACTTGTCTTTAGGTGAGAACGAGTTTCACTATCGCTAGGCTCGTTAAAACATAGCGATGGGTTTGCCCGAAGGGCAAATTATAGAACAAGCATATGTTATCCTCCTCAAGCTTGACAAAAATAAATATGTACTGGTCAGCAATGACTGGGGAAAAATTGGGAAGAGAACTCAAAGAAACTTTTTTGGTAGCAAGTCGCTCTTGAGCATGACACTTCCACTCCGTGCCAGAGTTGGGTTGGGTTGTTTCATTCACCGGTCACATCAGGATGGTCACACCATACCATCCACATTTGGGGTAAATGCTACCAATCCATCACATAAGTGTCGCCGACATGCTCAAGAGAAGTCATCCAGAGGAGTCACCCGTGTTCCATCCACTACCATACATTATACTTCATTCTTTCATGACCGCCACCCTGAACCATATATCACCAGATCGTTTTCACCTCCATCAAAATCATTTTCTCCGTTCCATGTCATTGATGTGGGATTCATTAAGGCCCTCCTTTGACGGATCGCTTCTTGTCGACATCAGCGCATTATCCAAGAAGTTGATCTAGGAACACCCCCTTCAGTACTTTGAAGCTTGCATGCCTCAATGGCAAGTTTCTCACTTTCGGCGACAAGTATACATCAATGACTTTCGACCGAAAGATTTTACATGGTGTTCGACACCAAGTCCTTTATTCACACCACGTGAATTGTACTACAGTACCTTGAGGATCATTATCATTATCGGTGATTCCTCTCGCGCTTGCTAACAGTTTACATCATTGACTGGTAATCAAGCGATGTCTTTCCATGTTCGACATCAAAGCATTTCTCACATGGATGGACTTGTAATTAGAGTGAAGATCGGACGAGATTGAAGACCCCGGATCTAGTTTCATCCATCTGGGCTGCTATATATATTCAGGAAAAATAAAGGCATTGAAATGTACAGCATTGCAGCACAGATACTCATCCTACCAAAAGGATGATGACTCCAGCAGAATCATCAGTCTACCATCAAACGATTGTCTGTCCTATGTACATGAAAATGAATTTATAAAGCTGAGCATGGGAATGCCCACCTCAGCTAGATCATGAAAACAGTATGAAGATAATGTATTGTATTGTATCTTATTACAGGTCTCCTCCCCAGCATTAGAAGAACTTCGGATCCTCCTAACAAAGCATTTCACCTGATAAACAGCCTCATACTTTAGGGGGCAACTGTTATAGACATTTTTGTGCCTTACGATATAAGCATGAAATGTCCATAAACCAAGGGATCCTAAGTCCCTAAAAGTGTTTTTCCAGCTCCTAAAGAAACAAGGTCAACAAAGTACAGCTCCTCCCAGAAGTTCTCCACCAGAAACTGCTCAAAACTAGTCAAATCAGGATCATTTCAGATGCTCCACTAGCTAGCTGCGTTGCAAAACACCCAAATACACTGGCTAGGTGCGTTGCAACACACTTGAATGCACTACCAGGGTGCGTTGAGCGGGAAATGACAAGTGGCAGAGTCATTCCGCGAGGTGGAGAGACAATGGAAGCTTCCAGAATCTTCTCCACTGACACTTGCCTCACTGAATTCGACCAGTGATGAGTAAGAGGCTCTCAGTCTCCAAGTGGAAGCAAGAACTGATAGAGAGAAGCCACTAATCAATTCATGAGCTGACTCATCCTCTTTACATACATCTATATATGGATCTCTCACCATGAGATCCAGAGGCTGGAATTTTGTACATTGCAGAGAATTGCTGTTGGTTTTGTGATAGACATCAGAGTATTGGGTGATTTATGCTTTGTTGGAGGTGAAGAAGGGATTCTATGCTGGGAGGTTGATGCTGGATCAGGAATCATCGGTTGTAAATCCTCCTGGATCTCCTTGTTTTATCAATAAAACTATTTGAGTTTCTCCTACATGCTTGTATATCATTGATGTGTGTTATATTTGTATGTTTAGCTTAAATCTGATCCTAAGCTTTTTATGAACATAAATCCATGTCTTTGTGTAGTTTCTTTCCTCTGTGAACTTGTAGGAACTCGGTGACGCTGGGCAAGTGAGGGAGCAGATAGTTGGAAGCTGTCAAAGAGAAGAGAGATTGGATCAAAGGACTAGCGCAAGACACAGGTTGGTTCATCCTATTCATCTTCGTTTATAGTTCGTAAAGGAGAATACAAGAATAGTTTTTCCCTGTTTGTTTCTGAGTCACTGTCACAACTCAGTGGGATAGGGTCGTTCTGAATAGACACTTTTCTCGAAAACACTTCCTTTAAATAAAATCAAACCATTGAATTCAACAAAAGGACCATGAAGTGAATAAAATATTTACGAGGAGGCACAATTTTCACGCCACCCCGTGTTTAGTGAAATGAATCAAAAACCCTAATCTTTAAAAAAATATTATGTGAGTCATTAATCCACAATGTTTAATGCAACTGAAAACAATGATCCATGACCCTGTAGTATGTAGGTTTTCACACTTAGGGCTTCAGCCTTCAGAATAGAAACATACAACAATAGTTTGGAGATAAATAGTTAAAATTGTCTTTAATAATGAACAAAAGAACCTCTTTGACAAAACTAAATGTGCGATGTTTAAAAACTTATATCTGGATCAAGACTCAAAGATCTCAGCCTTCCAAAAAACATTGTAAACAGATTCACTAAAAGGAAGCAAATAGATCTGCAAGTCAACAAGATATGCACAACACTTTAGTATACAAAACACAAAAATTTCACACTCAATTAATCTAATTTCACACATATATCCAAATCTATTTACAAAGTAATATAACTCAAGGCTCTCTCAGATCTTCCTGTCCTTCCCTTGAGGGAGTCAGGACAGAATAGGCTCTAATACCATGTTAGAAATCTGAAGAGAGCAATAGATATTGCACACAACACAAATCAGACTATCTTTTTTTATTGATCTCACGTCAATTACATATATAGGAATACATGATACTTCTAGATCCGAGAATGGTGGATCTAGATTACTAAAAATAGCTAATACAACTATTAACTTAGAAACTCACACAATTACAACTCACGACAGCTTGGAAGTCATGGAAACATTAATTCCAATACTTCATTGTCTTCCTAGATAGATGGTTTGTTTTCATCTATACTTGTTTTCAATTTTCCACTAAATCATTTAAATAATCATTGAATGTGATTATCTATCAATTCTCAAACTAGGTAGCTTATTTGGAAATAATTTTTAGTTACATTCCAAATGCTCAAATCCCATGAATTTGAAATTCAAAAAACTTCTATCAACTCACAGTCGGATGAAGTGCGGCCAATAAATATAGCGAAAAGTGTTGATGATAAATATTTCCTACTCTTTTAAACTTAAAGATTTAATTAGGGTATAATTTTTATAATTATTACATGTTATTCTTAAAAATTAATGGATTGTTTTGTTTAATTTTTTTTATAAGCCAAATTGTTTTTATTTAAATTATTTTTATTTTTATATTATGTTATTAAAAATTTCAAAATAAGATTATAAATATTGTGCTTATGATTCAACTTTACTAATTTATTGTAAATACATTTCATATCAAAATTATTTTTTACACTATGAATAATTAAATTACTAATTAATTTATTTTAGAATGTCTAATAGAATATAAATATTTAATTATTTATAATTAAATACATTTAATATAAAATTTAATATAGTTTCAAAATTTGCATATACATATTTTCTAAACTATAATTCCAGCCATGCTTTTATATGGTTAGATAAAGATATCGTTTTAGTTTTAGCTTAACCAATACGAAGGAAACTTTGGAAAATTCAAAAAGTTGATTGACAATCTATTTCATAGTGAGTGTTGATTGATTATATATATATATATATATATATAAATTATAATTCCAGCCACATTTTATATGGTTAGATAAGGATATTATTTTAGTTTTAGCTAACCAATACAAAGGAAATTTCGGAAAATTCAGAAAGTTGATTGACAATTTATTTTATAGTGAATTATTTAAAGGATTAAAAGGTTTTAAAATTTTAAAAAATAGGGGAGAGCCTTCTATTGTTGTGTAGGGACCAATATTAGTTATAGTAGTTGTCTCACACATCCATCAAAAAATCATCATAAACCATAAAAAAGATGCACAAATATAGTTTATATTAAGTTATAGACGTTATATAATTATGTTCAAAATGGGTCCATATATTGATTGGAACAAAAACTGTCAAACACCAAACCTTAACATCACAAGTTGACACGACATAATGTCCCAAGTACCTCCATCTTTGAATTACCAAATAAGTCAAAATGCACTACAAAACATTCCATTGAATTTTATTTAGGAGTACACCTATCCCATCAAGCAGTCACCCATTGATTTCCACTGGAGCAACACATCCCACTGTTCAGTAATACCTACACAAGAATAGGTGAAATGTGTATCATCCATTTGTACATGTGCGTTTAACCATTCAACATATTAAATACAATAAATGAAAACATTCTATTTAGGAATTAGTTCAGAGGATGCAATAAATGACACCAACCTTTTCAATTCAAGTATTAAACACACCAGCCTTTTCAATTGAGGAATTAAGCACAGGAAAGCACAAGGATCAAACATGAAATATTATCAGCCATTTGATCATGTACAAATCAATCCAGAACACACATTTTATTTTGGGAGATGGTAATCCATGCCAATCTTCCCTACCAATTAAATTCTATATCAGAATATTATAAAACATCAACTCTTACTAATTTTCATTTCAAGCATTCATTATACTCATCAGTTGTTGGAGACATACAATGAAAGTGTTCAAACACTGTTACATTCATTTTATTCATCAGCTGCTAGAGACATACAAACATAGTTTGTGCACACAGTTACATTCATTCTATTCATCATCTGCTGGAGACATACAAGTTTGTTTTTGTTGAATAATGTTATCATTTTTGTTGAATAATGTTATTTTTTTTAGAAACAAGGGTAAATTAAAGCCATTATAGCCAATATCACTTGTTAAAGAGATCACAAGATTTGATTAGAGAATCATTTTTAAATGAATAATGAAAATTACTACAAGATTGTAGGAGTAAAACTACAAGGAATTAGACAAATGAGATGCAACAGATAATCATTTATTTCATTATGATAAATATTATGAGCAAGGTGTTTAAGAGCCTATAGACCATCCCGTATACATCAAAATTCTATTTAATCATGATGATAATGTAGAGGTAGCAGATGAATTTATTTCCCTTGATTCCACTAGTCTGCTCATGATTGGGGAGGAAGAATAAGTGGAGGAGGTGGAAGTGTACTTAAATTATGACCATCCCTTTAACCTGTCCCTACCCAGCTCAGAATTCTTTCTGATAATACCATGGCGGATGTGAGAAATAAATATGGGCTACGACAAATATTGAATGCACCAAATTTGAGAAGGGAGAAGGCAACAAGAGGGCCTTTAAATGCAAGAAGGGATGCACCTAAGGAGGTGAAACAAGATTATAGAGGATAGGCAACACTAAAGGCCTATGATTTGAAAATACTAGTTATTCTAATTAGAAAAGAATTGAAATAAGTGGAGCAACCTAGTTTAGTAACCAATTTCAATGGCATACTAACCTCAAATCTCACCCCTGCAATTCAATATCAAACTACTATAATAGCAAAGAATAAACTTTCACAGTTCTGTAGTGAAAGGATTATGAAGCAAAGAAGGAAACATATGATCCTTGAGATGGGTAATAAATATTACAGAAAATAAGGAAACATAAGATCCTGAAGATAGTGCTTCTAGGGAGTGCAAGAATGTGTTTATTCTTACAAGGAAATGAGGGACCTAGTTTCTCACATCATGATGGTTATGAAATTAGGGAGATTTACTAAATAAGGAAACATATAAATTTATAATCTTGAAGATGATGCATCATAGGGTGCAGGACCATGTTTATTCTTTGAAGGAAATAAATCAATTTGGATGAGATCTGTGACCTCTTGAAGGGAATGACCTAGAAATGTTTTGAATTCAAAGAGTAAATTTTGAGGTCAGTTAGATTCATTGCCTCTAAGTTTGATGTTTTTCAGAAAAAATGACTTTAAAGGCATGGCATGGATAAGGACGTAGCCTAGAAGATGGCACATGATATACAACACCTCTAGGATAAGTTGGATAATTTAGACCAGAAACTGACAAATCACAATTATGTTCAATTGATTTATGGAATATGATGAAATTCTACATATAAGGGGGAACAATTGAAGGCATATAGTGCAACATTAGGTGTGTAAAACCCAAACTATGAGTGTTGGGAGGACATGCTATATTATCTTTGTTAAGGTCTGTCAAGGTCCTTCATAAACTTTTGTTTACAATATCTGCAAATCATATACCATATGAATTAAATGTAACAATTTGTATTAGTTATAAGTTGAGAAAGAATGTGTAGATCTTGCTCTTTCATTTTTGTTGCTGAACATATCTATATAGAAAAATATATAAGGCTAAAGGTGTTTATGTTGAAAGTTGTGACCTATACTAATTTTGACTTTGACCACGATGTAATGGGATTAGTTTTTGGTTAATAAGAAAGAGTTTCAAGTGGCCAGTTTAAGGCCTGATTAATTAAATCTTCTTTTCTAACAAAAAAGGATTACCCTTTAATCCTTTTATCTTCATTGTATCATCAGAGGGGAGTTACCAGTGATCCCTCTAAGATTGTGAAAGAAAGTCATGGTTTAAAGTTAAAAAGGAAAGTGAAATATAACCGACATCAATTTTTTACTTCCTCTTTATATAAAATATAAGAGCTTTTTAGTTTATTGGGTATGTATTTGTAAGGAAAGACCTTATCTTGAATAGAAAGGAGCTACCTTCTTGTATTTATGTTAGTATTTAGAGGAACTATAATTAGATAGTATGATTTGTATAAGATAAGAAGTGAAAGAAGGAATTAGATGTCAAGATATATTTATATAGTTTAGTTATAATAATTAGGATAGAGTAGGAACAAGAACAAGAAGGAAAGAAACCTCTTACTAGTATTTGACTTAGGCTTTGACTTGCAAGAACAAAAAGAACTAGAACTAAACCCTTAGACTTTTAGACTTTGAAAGGGAATAACTACATAAAGAGACTACAACTAAGAACCCTTACTCTCTATAGCTCTTCCTGATAACTCATATTTTTACCAACTAGGAATTTAGAGCTTATACTTTGAGAAAATACTGCAAAAAGATAAAATGAATGCCAAGAACAATGATTTGAGGACACAGAAAAATAGTTGGGTTGAAGAAACTGTGTTATGTCAAAGTTGTTACAAAAAGAAAAAGGAAGCAAAAAAACCAAAGTCATGGTTTAAAACTAAAAAGGAAAGTCAAATATTAACATTGATTGCAAGCAGATTAAGACATTGATTAAATGTTTGGATAACAAAAAAATCATGTAAGAATCAATAAAGAAGTTAAAATGTAAGAAATGTTCAATGCCATTGTAACCTCAAATCCGACTCTTGGAATTCAATATTAGACTACTATAATTTCAATGCTTCACACCTGATATTTTCTGACAGTCTGCAATAGCTCATTGTTGAGGAGAAGTAAGATTACAAATGATTGAAAAAATACACTCCAATCATCAATAAAATTCAAAAGACCCTAGAAGATCCTCACAGCCTAGAAAAATCAATCAAATAAAGACCATAATCATGCAAGAGAAATCTAGAAAGAATTTTATGTGTGAATTTTATATGTGAATCCTCACTGTTTCTTTCTAGATTTCTTGTTTCTTTGTGTGAACTTAATTATTCCAATCCTCTTGTAATATGAAATTTTATGTGTGGAAACCATTCCAATTATGATTTTCAGATCTAAGATGTATTCAATCACCCATAAGGGTCATGTTAAGGAAATGGAAGATTAAAGTTACAATATATAGATAAAGCATTGATTGTTGTTGCTCATTGATTGCCAAGGCCAATGGATTACCTTGTTTTCTAATATAGTTTTATTAAAAATTTCATTTTAACTCTACAGGTTGTTGTAGCATGCCAAGATTTTCTATTACAGATCTTACAAGGAATAGGAAGAGTTGAGGGGTGAGGGGGGGCCAACTGCGATGCAGTTCATCAGATGAGGATAGGGGGGATGATGTGAATGCTCCCAATGTGCCTAGTAATGTCATTTAAAAGGACATTGTGGTTACAGATTATTCTATCCCACCATCAACCACAAAGCCACCTTCAATGACAGTGCAAGGTGCAAGCTCAACAAAGAAAATTAGTGCCATTAGAGGTTGGACAAAGCAAGACATGCTAGCTGGAATTGATGACATCGAGTTATAGGGATATTCAATTCGTGCCTCTACAAAAAAACATGTTATTACTTCCTCTAACATACATTTTTGGATAAATTGGTTGACTAATACAAAGCATAGAGGGCTTGTTACAATTATGACTGAAGAGGAGGAGGATGAGGTGGTTAAGTGGTGTAAGGAGATGGAGGAATTGGGACATGGGTTAGAGCTTATACAACTTAAATCTACAGTAGCTCAAATCTGTCAGGGGAGGCCAAACCCCTTCAAATATGTCTTTCCTAGTAAATCATGGTGGGGTGGGTTTAAAAAAAAGCATCCAAACCTTGTGCTATGTACAACTAAGGGTCTTGACAGAGACATGGCTTAAAATCTATGCTCTACAATTGCGTCCAAGTTCTATAATACTCTTTTTTCTACATATGAGCAACACTCATATGCCCCACACCATTTATGGAACTGTGATGAAACACACTTACAGGAAGGAAGGAATTGTTGTTAGGTCCCTATAATACTAGTGATTCCCCCATTACTATTGTCATTGTAGCCCTTACTATTATTGTTGTGGCCCTATTCTCCCCATATTGTTATTATTGTGCCCCATAGAAGCCCACTATTGTTATTGTTGTGCCCTTATATTATTATTGTTATGTTGACTTTGATTATATTGTGACCCCTTAGAATCCTATATATAGAAAGGGGGTTTTGTCATTTCTATCATCCAAGAATTAAAAATTTGTGTAATTTAAAGGAGGCTTCCCCCTCGAATAGGTTGATTTTGAAGTCGTTGATCTATCTTTTCTTCTATTTTGTGAGCTCATTGCATAACATTTGGTATTAGAGGTTTGGATTCTAGTGTTTCACTGCTCCAAACAGATATTTCCTCGCTATATTTTTGGAGATATGATCCAAGGAAGTTAGGGTTTTTGCAGGCTCCTGAATTACATCCCAAACAGCCCCACAGGTTGAAACAGTGACACATGGCAGGTTGTTCAAGTCCGCTCTACTGAACTAGTCTATAATCAGGTCATCGTGGGAGATTTGGCATAACTCTTTCTTGAAGAATCCAATAGTGATAAGACTAGTGGTGTTAGAAACAGGACTCAAAGGGCTACCACAGGACGCAGTTTCAGACCTTGGAGATATGAAATTACAGAGATACAATAGATTCAATATCGAGCTCCTACAAAGCGAAAAAAGGTATGTAGTTTTTCTACAATTTTTGCATAATTTTGGTTTGAAAAATTAGTTTGAAGTTATTCAAAGGGGATAGTGACACATAATTATTATTAATTGATTACTCGAAGAAAGAAAATGGAAACACCTAGTAAGAAACCTGAAATCTCTACCATGACTCATGTAGAAGTGGAAGAAATGCAACATGATATATCAAAATTATGAGACCAAGTGCAACAATTTTCAGAGGTGTCCTCCCAAAGACAATGCTCTCTTGAGATGAAATTCAATTCATTGTCCCTTAGGGTTGGAAGGTGGCATTGAATAGACTTAGTTGATTTCTTTACTATACTTTGAGAGAGATATATCCTTTCATCTCAACCTTTCTCTACCATATTGCTACCAAGTGAAATGGGCATTGTAACACTGTGAATGTCATTATCATGTAGTTTGTTAGTTTGCAAACTAGAACTATCACCAGTAAGGTTATCATACAAAACTCTTTCTCTTGCTTTGCTTCGTGACCATGACTGCCTTCTTGGCTTGCTTACAATAGGAGCTTCAATTGTACATCAAAAAAAGTTGTGGGCTCTAGGTTTACTCCTATTAGCTAAAGTTGACTTTTCTTCCATTGTAGTTCTTAAATTTGGAGGTGTTTCCCCTGAAAAAAAATGTATTAAAGAAGGTTGCAGAGGATTTGTTTTCACTTTGAGAGAAATGCCTTGTGGCATTACTGAATTTCTAAATGACATTGAGATTCTACTATTGAGATCAACCCCATATAATGTTGCGGCAGAAGAAATATTCCATGTAGTTGTGAAATATTATAGAAAATTCACTGAAAGCTTAGCATGATTGCAGTGTTTGCCATGCTTTTGATGATATAAAATAATCTGTTGATATCCTCAAAGGAGGTATGACAACTTTCATACTCTTAAGGGATGTGTACTTGAAGATTTAATTTTGGCGCTTTCAAATTTTCATAAAGAGGTTGAGTGTGATATCTCAAGTTTGTCTCTTAGCGTTATATTAAGTCAAGCAGAACATATCGTAGCTAATTAAAGTTACAAATTTAACAAAGAAAGAAGGAATTTTGCTCTTATACAATTCTATAATCTTCATATCATTGGAGGCATATCTAGTTCCTAGTGAGCGCATATCATACACAGATCATGAATCTATGTAGTATATGCAAAGTTGCAAACAAAAGACAAGTTAAATGCGGATTGTGCCAACGAGCGAATTTTCTAGCAAAACCTCGCCTTTTTATTTATCAAGCATATGATGAGAAAGGTTAATGTTTTGAAATATGCATTGAGTGGATGAAGGATGTTGTTGACTTTAATTAATTATGATGTATACAAGGATGATCCAAGCTTTGGGGATTGTTCAAACTTCGAAGGCAGCAAAAACCTGCTTAGACTGTATGGCACATGAAGATAACATTTATTTGAAGACAAGAAATACATACCTTTGATTATATGGCTCATGAAATATTTTTATTTTGTGGGAAGCAATATTGTATACTTAAATGTTCCGTCAGGGATAACTATAATACCCAACTTTCGAAGGAGAATTGTTAATACCAAGCATGGCTAAAGAGGTTTCCAAATATGTGGATAGCAATCATTTAGCTAGTTATCAAGTGGGAACAATGAATATACCAATCCTTATGAGTCGCAACTAACCAATGACAAGTTGCAACACATAATAATAGATTTTTTGTTGGTTCCACCTAGATCTTAAAGAGGTAATGACACTAGTGATTATACGTATTTTGGATAGTTTCTCCATGAGTAATGGGGGGTGTGATTGGAATATCTACAGCTATCTAAGTGATGATTCATGTTAGTCATTGTTTCTTTCATTGAAGTCAACATTGTTGAATCTCTATGGAATGAAGAATTGGGGATATGAGCAACCGATGAGTATGGAAAGAAGGCATGCACAAGGTAATCTTCAAATACTAATTGGAATAATATTCGTTTTGAGATTCTACAACTGGAAGTTCCCTTGGATGATATCTAGTAATAGTAGTACAAAATTATTTGGAACTTATCTATGGAACCTCCTTTTTTCTTGAGTATTCGGATCAAGCCCAACCTTTTATAGCTTTGGCTTTGGGGTTATTCTCTAGTCCCTCCCATATTGGAATCAACTCTATAACACTGAAGTTAGCTTTTGTTCTTGAATTATTGACCTTGTCTTCTTTGGGGAGCGGTGTTGGATACTTTATTTTTCCTTAGGGTTAAGAGACTACTTTATGAAACCCTAATTCTCTTAAGCGATGGAAGAGATATTCTTCTAGAAGTTGCTAGTGAATTGGCCATATTAATGGCAACCAATGCACTTGAAGGGAAGCTACACACAATTTTAGTGTTGTACACGAGCCTTGTTTTTATATGAAGTTCTATTGCCTTCTTCAAAGTTAACATTCTATATACTAATTTTGGTATGTATATGTGCTCAAATGTGGTTCAAACCTATCTATATATCTACCTATTTTTCTCCCTATTGCCTTCAGCAATTCGTTGTTCCAGTGGTTAAGCATATAACATACCATTATTATCTAAAATTAACAAGATGACTCTACATTGTAGATTGTTATAGCCACACGTTCTGAAAATGATCTTCTCATGTTGCCCATCAATTGTGTGTCACAATGGCTATTAGATGCAAGTATTTTGACAGTAACCACATCTCCAGATGGCAGGTTATTAATGTCTAGCTGCCCATCAATCCTTATAGTATGGGGAACATAGTAGACCTCTTTATTCAGAGCAAACTTCCCAATAGTTTTTGAATCCAAGTCCTAGACATTAGCTATTATTTTATCTTCAGGTCCAAAACTTCCCTTTCTCTTTGTTACTTCTAAGGATACCCATGCTTCCATTTTCTTTATCACTTTCACGAAGGTTTTGTTATAATATTCAAATTTTTGAGCAAATTATCCACGTCTTAAAAACATTTTTCCTAGTTACCTTAAGCCTTTTGATTCCAATTTGATATTACGTGGTTGTAATCTCACATCCAACCAAGGGAATGGATCTGATACCACTAATAATCCATCTCAAAATTTCTTCCAAATGTTATTGTGTCTTCTGAATTTGTTGGTTTTTATTTAGTGAGAGTCTTTGTCAAACATTTTGAGAGTAGATTGATGTACGAGTATTTTCTTGCTTTCCACACATTAATAAGGAGAAAGGAACAAAAAACTAATTTCATGAATAACCCAGCTCATAAATATAAATTATACAGAATCCAACATATTACTTTTCCACTGAGATATGCATGTTATAGCCCTTTAAAGCATTATTCCTCCATTAATAAAAACCCGGAAATACATAACATCAAGATATAAACAAGAGAATAGTGCATATGTAATATAGAGGAACTTGGAGGGAATTGGCTGCTAACAAAAATGTCAACACAGAGTCATTTTATAAGAATACTCCAGCTCTAGATCGTAGAAATATGTTTCCTAGGTACACAGATAATACTCAGTCATGTAAATTAGGCCAAATACAATACATATCAGTCCAGAAATGAAAACATTCATGCTCCCAAGGGTCAATAGAGTGCCTAGACAATCACTATTGGAGATATCTACTTGGCAAAACAATTTTGGGAAGTTAGTGGTCTAGAATTGTAGCTTTAGATCAACTACTTTCATAAGTGATTCAACCCACTAGATGGAATAAATCAGTTTTAAATTCTGAAGATGATTTTTGGCGCTAATCCTTTGAATTGCAAGATAGATTGGCCCTCCTATAAGTTAAGAAACTCGATCCTTAGCACTACCACTCCCCTTGGCACCTTGAGACCTATAAATCAGATCTAGGAATAGTAAGCAACTTCTTGCTTGATTTGCACAACTTGGCCCTTGGAGATACGATAACCCTACAACCAAAAATATAATAACAGTATCGTAGCTTCCTGCAAACAAATACGATTAAATCTTCAGGAAATAAGCAAAAAAAGTCCTCTAGGGTGGCAGATGATGCCCAATGAAGAAGGAGAGATCTAGCTAGTATGGCAAGGGGACGACTGAAACTAGAGAGAGAGTTTCGCCTGAAACCCTCAAAATAGAAACTCGCTAACAGAGAATAGAAGAAGATACAAAGTCAGTATTGTCTGTCTGTAACCATCAAAATAGAGGTACCCAGAAACATGCATTGAGGATTACTGGGTAGCATAACTAAACCCCATATCTCAAAATTTATCATATGTTATTTGAAGATGATGTTCTCTTTATAGTGGCAGTATTCTATGAACTTAGAGAAGAAAACAAATTACATAGGGGTAGCACTCAATCTTATGCTTAGCAATAGTAATGGAAATAAATCTAGATAAATCTACCATAGACATGTATCATAGTAGTGATGATAGAGAGGAAATGGATTCAGGCTTTACTGCCTTACAAGTTAAAAATTTTGAAATTTCTATGAACCCTGGGTTTCCACCTAAAAGAGATTTCCTGCTCTAATTATGAATTTTTAAAATAATAGAGAAAATAATCTACTCATTGTGCAACAGGGGAATATCCAAAGGAGTCACACTTGTTGTGTGTTCAGACTCAAATGAACTCTGAATGTCCTAGCATCAACAACATATGCAATGTGAATTCCAACAAAAAGTTGATTTACAATTTTCACAAGGATGCTAGCTCCAACTCCACCCTTGATAATGTATAGTTTCTCACCTAAATCTGATGAAAAAGAACCAATGTGCTTCAATGCTTCATCTGTTTTGGAAACCATTATAGTTAGCTTTCCCCTAGCAGCCTTCACCACATCATCGGATACATGGGCATCAACCATCTGAAAGTCTCTTCTCTCATCTTCCAACCATGTCTCTAATTATTTTATAAACCTTGGTAATACAATTGAACGTAGCACTATTTATGCCCCATCTAATAAAGATGCAACTGCCCCTCCATCTCCAAACAATGCATGTCTAACATGATTTTCAATAGTGACCATAACTATGAGAACCTCAATGCCTTGTGCAACTTCAGATGGACTCCCTTTTTCAATTCAAGATAAAATTGGTTCATATATATCAAAATCACAAACATGATAATTTGATTTAATAAGTTGTGTTTCCATGCTATATCCCATTGTTCCAAGGCCAATGAAACCAATATACCTCACTGTATTGGAAATGGAAATAAATTCTTGCACAATCTATTTGGGAGGATAACCTTCATCTTGAGCCACAAGATTGACACCTACTATCTTTTTCCAAATATTCACAATTGCAACATCAACTTCCTCAACATATCCAAAAGTTGAGTCATGAATAAACTGTTGATGTGCTATAGCAGCTAGAGGAAGAGGAAAAGCTAGTGACTTGGTTTCATCTAGCACAATTCCCAGATCCTTGAAGAAAATATTTAGAGCAAACCAGTCGAGGAAACCAATCTAAAAAGACCCAAAAGCTTCCTACAACATTGGATATGATTTCATATAGAATGCGAGTATTAATTCCATCCCATGCACCCAGTTCCCTGGATTTAGGCATAACAACTATATGCACACCTGCCAGTAGTGAATCACAGTCTTCCCCATCATTTAAACTACATGGTTTAAATTTCAAAATATATTTTGGACCAAGGTGGCCCAAGCATGTTAAATCTCCTGTGGAAAATGGGTATCTTTAATCTTTGGATTCATGTCTTGTTTTTACCCATCGCCTTCGCCTGACAAGGAGTATGGGACCTCCAGGATCAAATGGAGGTGGCCATTTTAGATGCTGAAAATGAATTATATATGTCCACCCTAAGTTTGGGAGAAAGGATTCATCTATTAGCAAAATCACTAATTTGGAAGACCCGCCATCCTATTTACCTAACCTTATCAATAGGAATGATCCTTCAATATTTTTAGATTCAAGTAGATGATTCATTTTCATTTGGAAAACATGATAGTTTACAGTGTGAATTTCTAATTTGTCTAGAAGGAATGATTCCAAAACATGATCATAAATTATTAAGTCTCCACCTTTATCATTATCAGTTGGAGCTCCCCAAAAACATGGAAGTAAGCCCCCTTTAGGAAAGGGAATTTGTTGAAATCGGGAACTAGGGCCAAATTGCACTTTGGGCAGCTCCTTCAAAGAAGATAATTGTCTGATTGAATTCCTCTTTTTGAGAGGACCAAAATCGACCTAAATATCACTATATTTGAATGAGGAAAATATATTTATGAAATTAACCTCCCTCGTGTGTAATTTATCCAGGTCGGCTTGGGGATAATTTTACAAGTGAAACCCCTCTCCACCTCCTATAAAAGAGAGTGTCCTCCAACATCATTTGATCATCTCACACACATTATTTACTCTCTGAAATAGCTACAGGAGGAAGGTGTTTCCAGCAAAGTAGGAAGGGCTAAGTTATTGTCTTAGCAGGGTTTCTTGATGGGCTAAATTCCTTAGCCAGAAGGTCGAGCCTCCTAGGGACAAGTCTGGGTCTTTGTGTGGATAATTATGATATTTCTTATCTTCTATTCTAGGTTCGAGTTTTGAGATGAAGCTACCGCTTTATATAAAGGCTGATCTAAGGATGTTTTGGGCATGATGTTTATGGTGAATCTCTCCTAAAAGAAAGTTGCACTTCTTTGGGTCATCTACAGCTAGGTCGTAGGCCTTATGTATCCTATTTTGGAGGTTGAGAATCTACATCTAGGAAGTCATAGTCTGTCATGCCTCTTCATGGGGTTGTGTAGTTGGTTTTTGAAGCCTAGAAGAAGGCTTAAGGGTAGCGAGTGTTTGGAGGTTTTGTTTGAAGGAGAGCCAAAGTAAATAGAAGGTCTAGAAGGTAGTGAATGGGGAGTTGCAATAGACTATGTTTATACCCTAGCTAGTCCTACTAGAATTGCATAGAAGTTAATAGTCCTTGGAGCTTGCTCAGAATGCAAGATTTTCAGCTTTGTTTGAGCCATCTCCTTGATAAGGGTAGTGGTATTAGACCTTCACATTTGGAAGTGATTTTGACTTTGAATTATTGTATTCTCTCTCTGTTAAACATTTGATATTAATGATAAGAACAATTGATAAAGGGTTTTCCCCATATTGGGGTTTTTCCATGGCTTGAGCCATATCCTTGTGTTCTCTTGTCTTAGTTTGTCTTCTGCTTCCATCATTTATGTTCTTTCTTCAGTTACTACTTATATGATAATGAGTTATGTGATTGCTAATGGAATAAAATTGGATTGATAAATGGGCTAATATGAATCAGTGAAGTAACTAAGTAGAGAGCATGTCCCAAAATTTAACACGCTATTAGAGCTAGGTGAAGAAAAGCCCAAGAAAGAGAGAATGCAATCACTAAGAAACTTGTTCACAAGTCTCCATCACATCGAAAGTCGGATGAATTTTGAGGTTGAGCACATGTGCATTTGTCTATGGAAGGATATTCTATTTTAGCAAGTCAAAATCTTCTATGACTTTGGAAATAGGGTCGAGCCACTGTGGTATGTTGTTTGAAAAGCTGCAGTACTTGTTTTGGAGAGACAAAACACCAATCATATAACTCGAGTGAGGCTGTATATTCCCAAAAGGATAACATAGAAAAAGGGAAGTTTCAATAACCAGGGTCAAGAGTATTACCTATGCTTCCGAGATTCATCAGAAAAGAGACACATAACTGTGACACAAAAGGTATATTTAGAACTCGGGGTATTTTTGCTAGGGATAGGACATTTTTTATGATGTCTCCTATTAAAGGTCCATGTCCCCTAATCTTGAGTTCTTGTGATAATGAAGATTGGAAAAATTTTTAGTGATTGTAAATAAAATGTTTGGACAGTGTTTGAACAGTCATAACAATAATGTAACTATAATTCATGTCATCTACATCGAATGAAAATCCGTGCCCTAGATTGTGAGACCCTGTGGAAAATTTCAGAGTGAGTTCTAGTTTTTGAAATGATGGTAATATCGATCCCCAATATGACCTGAAAATAGTAATTGAAGGAGCCTCTAAGGACCTTAGAACAATATTTGTAAGTGATTGATAAGGGTGATTTTCTAAGGCTAATAATTTAAGCCTAATCCGGAAACGTTCTAATTCAGAATAAAAACATTACAACAGAGAAGACAATGGGTCATTAGATTGATATGATCTTTAATCAATATGAAATCATGCTTGAAACATTGCACCTCTGAATGTATAGAGGCATGAAGCAAACAACACTCGTTTGAGATATTGTCTTGAAGAAGTCATTCTACCCTCCTGAAGAACAGAACTCTGAGTATTCTACTCCTAATCTGATGTGCAAAGATTTGTCTACATAAAAATTTTGTGGTAAATATGACCCTAACATTTCAAAATATTTCAATGGAATCAACAGTAAAGGATACAACTGTTGTCTTATTTTACACCATCTCAGTTCTATGAAATAAGGCTTATCATCTCACAAACAAAAATCACATCACCTTGATCTTAATATCCTACAGTAAGAAGAGTATTTGCTGACCTATGTTGATAGTACGTGTCTCACTAAAATAAGAATAATGAATTTTATCCCACATATATATTTATATATATACACACAATCTTATCTACTTCAGCCTATGGAGAATTTTGATTTATAGTAGCAATATTGTGATTAAATAAGAGCCTATACCAAATCCCTAGGTTGTTCAATAAATAATATTTGGTTATGTTGGAAAGAAGGAAAGCTTCAGACACTGGAATCATTTTTGAGATTCATCTTGATGCCTTATATCCACCTCATTGAAAGAAGCAATATTGGAATATCATCTTAGGCTTGTACAAATATGTGTATAGGTTGATAGTGAAGTATAAATTAGTAGTCTTGTGGGCACTATCCTTAGCAAGAATCCTTAGTGCCACATTTTTCATGAGTAGACATCTTTAGCGATTACAGGAGTACATTGCCAGTCTTGAGGACTTGATGAGCAATTGGTTAAATTGATAATTATGAGCTTATGATGCCAATAACAATACAAAATACTTCCCTTAATAAACTAAATAAATAAGTTTAGGTCCTCCATTGACTTGAGAAATAAGTCAATGATTGTATTATCTCTATATCACTAATTCTTTGCAACTATAAGTATTCATCATGCAATACAAAATTCTAGAGTATGGCTAAAGATGCTAGATCAATAAGTGTTATCGGGAAAATTAGTGTCCACTCAGAGCTTCTAGTCCCACTAAGACGGGTAGCTATCTTAGAAACAAACAAACCAAAGTTACTTGTGTTTTCCTTTATGAGAGATAGATGAGAGCGAAGCAGAGAGTACAAACCTCAGTCTTTCGCTAGTCTCCTTGCTTGTTTCCTCTCTCCTTTGATAGATCTTTCGCCACTCCTTTCTCACTTGTCCTACTTCAAAGAACACCTGTAGAGTCAAAGAAGCAAAATACCATCAAAGCATAGAGATCTACAACCATAAGCAATATAGGATCAGATGTATATTAACCATACAAATGCATATACAAATAGAAGATTCAGACATATACAAACATATGGAGGAAAACTCAAATAGCTTTATTGATAGAAGTAGTAGAAGAGAGGATTACAACCAAGCTGTCTAATCCAGCATCATCCTCCCAGCATGAAAGCCCTCTTCACCTCATACAAAGCAAGATCACCCAAGAATACAATGTCTCAAAGAGAAACCAACAACACTTCCTTACAAACTACAAAATTCCAGCCTTTGGATGTCTAGGATGAGGTATTCATATATAGATGTTTGCAGGAGAGTGAGTAAGCTTCTGGGATTTTGATTAGTGTCATTTTACTGATAGTTCTTGGTTCCACTTGGAGATTTCATGATCTCTTACTCATCGCTGGGCGAATTCAGAGAGGCAAGTGTCATATGAGTAGTTTCTAGAAGATTCTTTGAGTTTCCACCAAGAAAACTGCCTCTGCCATTTGTCTACTCTCGCTCATCACACCCTATAGAAGGAATTTTCAGTATGCATCGCACCCCCTGTGTGCAATAGGTGAGATGCATCGCACCCTCATCATGGAGCAGTTGATATGGTCCAGTTTTGACCAGTTCTGAGCAGTTTTTCAAGGAGAACTTTTGGGAAATGATGTAATCAGTTGACCTTGATCCTTTAGGGTTTGAAACAACACTTTTAGGGGTTTAGAAGCCCTTGGTTTATGGACATATGTGATTAGGGTTGCAGTGCCCAAATATGTCTATAACAGTTGCCCCCTAAACCATGAGGTTGTAAATCTTCTAATGTCGGATGAAATGCTTTATCATGAGGATTCGAGGTTTTTCGAACTTGAAGGTGATCTGTAATAAGATACAATACAATACATTATCTTCATAATATTTTCATGATCTAGCTGAGGTGGGCATTCCCATGCTTAGCTTTATAAATTCATTTTCATGTACATAGGACAGACAATCATTTGTGTGGCAGACTGATGATTCTGGTAGAGCCATCATCCCTTAGTTTGGATGATTATCTATGTAGCAATGATGTACATCTGATGTCTTTATTTCCTTGAATATATCGCATCTTGGATGGATGAAACTAGATCCAGGGTCTTCAAACTCGTTCAATCTTCGCCCAAAGTACAAGTCGATTCATGTGAAAAGATGTTCTGATGTCGAACATGGAAAGACATCACCTGACTACCAGCCAATGATGTAAGCTATTAACAGGCGCGAGAGGAATCATCGATAATGATGATGACCCTCAAGGTACTGCAGTACAATTCACATGGTGAGAACACATGAGTTGATGTCGAACACCATGCAAAAGCTTTCAGTTGAAGGCCATTGATGTAAACCTGTCATCGGAAGTGAGAAACCTGCCATTGAGGCATGCAAGCTTCAAAGTACTGAAAGGGTTGTTCCTAAGTCAACTTCTTGGATAATGAGATGATGTCGACAAGAAGTGACCCTTCGTAGGAGGGCCTTAATTAATCCCACATCTACGACATGGAATGGAGCAAATGATTCTGTGGAGGTGAAAACAATCTGATGATTCAAGGTTCAGGGTGGCAGTCATGAAAAATGGAGAGTGAAGGTATTGCAGTGGGTGAGGCATTAGCTGGGTTGGTGAATTCTCTGAGCGACTTCTCTTGAACATATCGGCGACACTGAAATGGATTGGTAGCGTTAACCCCAAGATGGATGGTACGGAGGACCAATGGTGATATTACCGGTGAATGGAATAACCCAACCTGACTCAATCATGGTGATGGAGTGAAAGTGTCATGTTCAAGAGCAACCTGCTACCAATGAAGTTATTCAAGTTTTCCTGCCATTTTTCCCCGGTCATTGCTGACTAGTACCTCTTTATTTTTTCCAAGCTTGAGGAGAATAACATATGCTTGTTCTATAATTTTCCCTTCGGGAAAACCTGTTGCTATGTTTTAACGAGCCTAGTGACAGTGAAACTCTCTCTTGTTTGCATGGACAAGTTTGTCGTTGTTGTTTTAACGAGTTTAACGACAAAGATAACTCGGTCCTTTTCAATTTTAGAGAGTCTAAAAAGAGACGGAAAGGCAACTCCAGTAGTCCTTTTTTTTAATATAATCCGTTAAGCCTGGAAAAGGATAAAATAATACGAAAGGGATGACTTTTCGATAGTTTTAATGAGCTGAACAAGATAAGCGCTCGATCTTTTTGTGTAATGATCCCTCAGGTCCGAAAATATTAAAATATAGAGGAGGGATGGCACTTCCAATGACTTTAACGACCTGGAGAGGCCATTTGCTCGGTAATCTTTTCATATTTTACAAGTCAGATGAAAAGAGCTTAAAGGAGACTCGTTTTTGAGGAACGAGTGACGTTTTCGGATAGCAACTAGTTCCAGGTAAGATTGGAACTTTTCAATCATGGCAGTGTAAAGAAGGTGGCTAATAGAATCACTCGTCGCAGTTGTTCCTCAAAAGGCTAAACAATAAAATGGAGGCATATGATCAGCTAAAAAAGAGTGGAGGTGATGGTAAGAACATGACCAAGGTTCAAAAGTTGATAGTTATGCGATCGCAAAGATTATTTACCGAAGGTGGGTTCATTTTTTAATGAGCTTGAACTCTGGGGGAACATGTTCTCATTGCTAGGTTTATTTTTTAACGAGCTTGAACTTCACGTAAACCTGCTCGTGCCAGTCGTATAATAAGAATGTCTCTCATTGGTAGGTTCATTTTTTAGGGAGCTTGCCCCATGCGAAACTCTACTCCAGAGCCTTTTGTATGAAGCTGGGAATGACCAACCTATGAGGTTAAAGGGCTGACAACCTACAAACTAGGAAAATAAGCCTACAAACTAGAAAAATAAAAGGTCGATTTTCTCTTGCATGCGAAAGGATTGCATGCACCCAGGTATAAAGAAGAGTAAAGTTTCCAGGTTACCATACAGAAGTTCTTGCATTAGCAAGATTGTTTCGTCGGCATTTGCAGACAAAACACTTCCTTGGCTCTGTCGGGAATAGACAAACGTGAATGGTGGGAATTTGCAATCACATAACCTTTGACGAGGGAATCTTTTTCCAGTCTAATCCCATTTTCCTAAACAGACAGGGGAGTTGGACTAGTCATATATCCTACACGGAAACCTACCTTAAATCTGGGGTTTTCCTATCGAAGCAAACCAGGGCGCATGCCCCCTAGGTTTAGTCACAATCATCGAATCACTTGCGCTCATCAGGTGGACAGAATGGAGGTTGATGAGACATTCCTTGTGCAAAAAGACCATTTAGGGATGGCATTTGACTAGTAGTTGTGTTTGAACCAGGGAATGAGAGCTGGTCAACTAGTTGGACCACTCTGCCTTCATGCGGAAAACACATCACTCGAAAGAGTGAGGAAACAATAGCTCCCATGCTGTAAATGTAGTCATGCCCAAGGAGTAGATTTTAATCTATAGGCCCTTGGACTACCATCGCATTTAGATGAACGATTTTCCTTCTCAAAGATATAGGCAAATTTGGAAGGATCCCTAATGGTTGACTGGTTCCTTTGTTGAAGCCTAACAGATTTCGAATCATAGGCAGAAGCGATGGCGAACCAAGCGCTTTCTAAGAAGTTGAGGAAAGGATACTCACAGAAGCCCCTTCATCTATGATAGTACCAACCATGATCATTCTGTAAGCTTGTACTATGATTTAGAATGGTACATTAGTGATCCGGATTTAAGCAGGAACGCAACAAATTACAGAGATAACCATAAATACAGAGATGCGATAACCATGAAAATAGAGATGCAGCGGAAATAATACTTCATTTCATTACTGTAAAATATTGAAATATGCTTACAAACAGAAATGGAAAGAAACCAGCTAGGGCGATGGTAGCTTATCTCTGAGAAGAGATGTGGCGGCTACATGCCTCTGAACTGTTCCCAACTGTATTACAATGAGGCTCGAAGGCCTATTTATTGTTGAGAAACAATGGAAAACCCTTCACATACCGAAACCTAACCCTAGAAGATGAAACGCCAAATTGTGGGCCCCGTTTGGGTAAATTGGTACATCAATTTCCCGGGGTCGTAACTTTGGCATACGATCTCCGTTTGACGCGTACGATAGCTCGTTAGAAAGATCTATCCGAGTACTACCACTTTGGGGGGCAATATAGGGCTCGATCGCCCCAGAATTCCAAAAAAACGTCGTTTAGGGCCTCAAAACGGCTCCGGAAGTTCAGGACCCGAAAAACTGCTAAAAATAGTAAACTGTGCTACAATTAAGGAAACTGAAAATGCTGAGAAAGAAAATGGTGGGGGTCCAGGTGGACCTGGCAGGTGGCCACCAATATCCACCTGGATCAATTAGATTGTAGGCGGGGTCTCCCAAGTAGATTCCAATCGAAGGAAACGACTAGATTTCTTGGAGGAGGGACCGAATAAACGGTCGGATAAACCCCTGAAAAACTTCCTTCCTACGGTAAAGGAATGGGTAGATTGCCCCCATGTTCATCGAATTCTGTGTTAACAAAAAGAATTTGAACGGTGTCATTCTCATTCCCTTTGGTGACTGTATCATCTAAAGGTGGACCTTTTGTCGACAACACTGGCTCGACTGTCGTCTCGACCTGTTGACTTTGGTCCGGTGTGGATTCAAAGGGTTTATCTTCAATGTTAGGTGCTTCTACCAACAACAAAGGTGTGTCAGTCGGATTTTCAACTAGCGATGGACTTGGCAAGAGTTTCTTGTATCCAGGAGGAATTCGCTACGGTGAAGTAGGACGGTTGTCCAAGACTCTTTTAGCTTCATCCAGGAAAGGACAATGGTGGAGGTCATGATCACCTTCACATAGTCTATAAGGAAATTTGAATCTTCCTTTTTGTCCATTGACTTCGTTTTCACTAGTTGATGGTGTGCTCTCAACATGATCATCAGAGGTTGATGACACCGGATTGTGCAAGCGGGGAGACCAATCCCTCAAGATCCATGGGATGCAAGGACAATATCGATGATAGTGGTCTCCCTTGCAAATGACACATGGCGATTTAGGTTTGGAAGGTGCAGTGTGTGGATTTTTGCCAGAAGATGCATGGTTGCCCCCTTTCGCTGTTGGCTTCTTCTTCTTCTTCTTCTCCTTCCCTTTCTTCTTCTTCTCAATTACTTGGTTTTTAGCGTTACTAGCTTCACCAAGTGAAAAGGAAGAAGGACAGGGAGAAACAAACGAAGTAGAAGGTGGGGGAGCAACTTCAGTATCATCTGGTTGCTAATTTGATTGTTGAGGAATTATAGTGTTTTGAACGACAGAGGTCGAGAAAAGCCATACTAGCAGGCCAATTGTGAGTCCTGGAAGGGACAATGTAGCCATGTGTGGAGCACCAACATCTCCCCAAGAGGAGAATGGACTAGGATTTACCCCAAGGGGAAATCCTTGATTGGTAGACTCTATTTTCTCAACCTAAGACCAATGAGGGAATAATGATGTTATTCTGATTAAAATAAATTTTATGACGCTTTAACACAACTTGCTTTTTCAATTTTTAAGAGTCGAGAAAAAGCTAAAGACGACTCTAGTTGCCTTCGATTTTTAATGAGCCTGAAGTGACAAGTGCTCAGATGGACCTTTTCTTTTAAGGAGTTTGAAAAGGAACGAAAGTGACTACTCTGGAAATCTAGACAGAGGGATTAACAAACCAATCGAAAAACTATAGAATACATTTTATGGTACGTTAGTCAATCTTCCCAAATGCTGTGTTTAGTGCATTGTGATCGATAGGGTGGCGGACACGTCTTCCTAAGGATAAAGGATATAGCCTATTGTGGTCTCCCGATATATACTCGACGGTACGTGGGAGCACAAGTCTGTACTAGAACTTGTCGTATCAAAGAGGAGGATTCACCAAACCTATGATGAAAACGATAGTTACCAAGATTTACGATGCCAGAATACGTCTCTAGCCTAGACTTCTAGATGTTGTGTGTTAGGTTCCAAAGCGTTTTTATGTTCATTGAAGTTTATTTTATAGTTGATCTTTCTTAAGAAGTTTTCCTCTAAGGTTCACCACATGATGTAGATATACAATTCCTATATATGCAATCTAAGATGATAAACAGTCATTTACTTACTTTTAGCAATGGAAATCCTAGCTACTAAGGAAAGAGAAACAAAATTCTTTCAACATAGAGCAGAGAGCACACACTAGATGCACTTTCCCTAAATCAATTTCTGGATGCAGTCTAAATGCAAATGCACATGCATGTATTTGTTTTTTAGTTTCCTTAATGTGAGAATGACAAAAAGAAAATTAAGTACATATCTGAACTATCTTCTTTTAAAGCGACGATACTAACAATTTTCTCTTCAAAAATCGAAAGGAAGACTAAGACGACACTTTGTGATTTTGAAATTAAAACTGCTTTCGACACTTGAAATACTAATAATTCAAATCAAATAGAATGGAAAAAGTGTAATCGACTATGTAATAGAGGAAGACTTTACGACACTCTTTTTCTTGACTAAAAATTATAGTTGCGACACTTTCAAATCAAATGACGATAGTTTGATTAAGCTACTATTTTCAAAGGAGGACTGTAAATGATGAAAAATACATAAAAAACATTCACAATTCCTTATCAATGGAGGCTGAATAATGCAAAGGAAGAAGGTTTCAACAGTGATATACTGATCATAGACAACAAAACTACTGAATAAAGCTGAAGACAGTGAAGAAAAAACCAAAATCTGGAGGCAGAAACAGTCTTACTCAATCATCGCACCTGTAACACAGGGAAACTGGGATGCATCTCACCTGAAACACACAGGAAGTGTGATACATACAGGTTGCCAATGAGAGACAATGCGATGGTCTAGGGAAGAGACAAAGCTTGGTTTTCACTCACAGTTTGTAGCTAAGTTCAGGGATTTAGGCTGAGCTCATGATTGACAGTAAACATGAAGTATAAGGGCTGATCTAATGAGGTTATTTGAGCTACCACCAGGGCACTTAGGATGTTTGCAAGTCAGATGTTTAGTTCATAAACCAACCTAGAGATTGACTGAAGTAGTGTTGATCTACTTTGTAGTTGCATAGAAAAAGCAATTCGAAGGCTAGCTAGCTTAACTTCAAGCTCCGTCTATAGTTTATAAAGAAAACAACAGTAACAAAAAAAAAACTATTCGCTCCCCAGTGGAGTCGCCATTTTGTTATCGAGAAGACTGGTGTCCACTGAGAGCTACTAGTCCCACTAAGACGGGTAGCTATCTTAGAAACAAACAAACCAAAGTTACTTGTGTTTTCCTTTATGAGAGATAGATGAGAGAGAAGCAGAGAGTACCAACCTCAATATTTCGCTAGTCTCCTTGCTTGTTTCCTCTCTCCTTTGATAGAGTTTTCGCCACTCCTTTCTCACTTGTCCTGCTTCAAAGAACACATGTAGAGTCAAAGAAGCAAAATACCATCAAAGCATAGATATCTATAACCATAAACAATATAGTATCAGATGTATATTAGCGATACAAATGCATATACAAATACAAGATTCAGAGATATACAAACATATGGAGGAAAACTCAAATAGCTTTATTGATAGAAGTAGTAGAAGAGAGGATTGCAACCAAGTTGTTTGATCCAGCATCATCCTCCCAGCATGAAATCCCTCTTCACCTCATACAAAGCAAGATCACCTAACAATACAATGCCTCAAAGCGAAACCAACAACACTTCCTTACAAATTACCAAATTCCAGCCTCTAGATCTCTAGGATGAGGGATCAATATATAGATGTTTGCAGGAGAGCGAGTCAGCTTCTGGGATTTTGATTAGTGTCATTTCACTGATAGTTCTTGGTTCCACTTGGAGATTTTATGATCTCTTACTCATCCCTGGGCGAATTCAGAGAGGCAAGTGTCATATGAGCAGTTTCTAGAAGATCCTTTGAGTTTCCACCTAGCAAACTACCTCTGCTATTTGTCTACTCTCACTCATTGCACCCTATAAAAGGATTTTTTAGTATGCATCACACCCCCCATGTGTAATAGGTGAGATGCATCGCACCCTCAGCATGGAGCAGGTGAGATGGTTCAGTTTTGACCAGTTCTGAGCAGTTTTTCAGGGAGAACTTCTCGGAAATGATGTAATCAGTTGACCTTGATCCTTTCGGGTTTGAAACAACACTTTTAGGAGTTTAGAAGCCCTTGGTTTATGGACATATGTGATTGCGGTTGTAGTGCCCAAATATGTCTATAATAGTAAGGACTAGGAATCTGGATTAGAAACCCTGTCATAATCATATTTGAAGTGTGGAAAATATGTTGGTAGTTTAACCTGATAATGTAATATAAATCAAAGCAGAATACTATAACCTACTTCTAATATCAATTTGTGGAAGCTTAAAGATCGAGCTGAACAATATAACTAGAAGAAGAAGAATCAATGGCACAATACACATGAAAAATACTTTGAGGAAAGCCTCAACTAAAAACCCCACACTATTGTATTATCATACATGGTGGAAATACATAGGAATTATACAAATCGTTAGCTCTCACAGCTAGCTAGCTCTCAGTACAATCCTCATAGATGCTCACAGGTAATCTTGGCTTCTCTCTAGCCTTCTTCTCTGCCCTCCAAGCTCCTATTTCCTTGCACTATGCCTTTTGGATGATTTGCCTTTTACTAAGTGGAAAACAATCCTTCAAAACTGTGTCATCCGCAAGGATGAATCCTTAAATACATGCATGAGTTTTCTCCATGAGAAAATACATTCAAATGATAGTACACTATCCTTGAACATTAATCTCAACTGGGTCTTTCTCAGAATAGACATGCATGAGTTTCTGATGAGGGAATATTCAGTTAACTGGAGTAGCACTAGTTGAGTGCATTAATGCATCAACCAATTGTTAACTCACTATTAGTTCCTCAAATAGTTTGGAACTAATTTAACTAGACGTAACTCATTAAACTGATTTAACTAATTGCAACTCGAATATAATTCAATCTTATCTCCTTAATTTAAGGGATAACTCTTTCATGACTTTAGAAAGACTTCTAACTTGAATTTCTCTAACTAATTAATTTAAAATAAATTAACTAATTATTTCCAAGTAGCTGTTAAGACTAAATTCAATTTTAATTCAGAATTTAATTAAAGGACATATTAATTGGAATATTCTTGTTGCCATATTTCAACACTACCTCTCAACAAGAAAGGGATTATCTACCACCCCGATCTTGTCTCTATGGAACTCAAATTTACACATTGACAATGCCTTTGTCAAAATGTCAGCATCTTGCTCCTTTGTCGAAATATATCGCAACAACATGGCCCTCTCGATCTGTAAAATGCCACAGGCAGAAAATCTTGCCTTATTCTTCTCCAGACTACCATCAGCAGCTTGCTTTACCTTGTAAAGCCAACAGGAACTCACAACCAACTTGTTCTCTAGTCTCAGAAGCATGTCCTAAACATTGTTACAAACTATGGAGTCATACTCCTCCACCATAACATCAACCCAAATCTGCTGCTGCACTGCTTCCTCAAAGAAATATGGCTTGGTCTCAACACATTCCCTAGCAAGGGCCACGTACCTAGTGTACCTCTTAGCTGACCTCCTCTGTCTGCGCTAAGAAGATGGTGCTCCTACATTCTCTGTCGAATCCTCCAACAATCTGTTAGCTTATCTTGTGCGCTTCCATCCATCTCTGGAAGACTCTGCTTGAGTGGATTTCTCCACTCCTGGAACCTCTGCATGCGGTTGCTCCACATCAGTTTGAGGCTCCTCCTCCTTAGGAACCAACAGTTCCTCCATAGCCTATAGTTAGAGCTCCTTCTCAAGGGAAACTCACATGGCCTTCTTCTCATCAAACTTGAGATCTCTGCGAACCATTGTCTTCTCACTGGTGGGAAAGTACACCCAATAGTTGTGAGGTGTATAAGTGTACGCCACGAATATCCCCAACTCTGGTGTCAACTCAAGCTTCTTCCATGCATCCTTTGTCACATGGTAATATATTGATGAGCCAAAGATCCTGAAGTGACCCACATCTAGTCTCTTACAGAATAAAGCTTCCTCTAGTGTCTTCATCCCAAGTATGTGATGTGGGGTCCTATTATGCAAATAGACCACTGTGTTGCATGCCTCAGCCCACAAGTGAAGTGGTAGTCCTTGGTCATGCAGCATTTCCAGTGCTGCCCTTACAATAGTTTTGTTCTTCCTCTCAGCCACCCCATTTTGTTGTGGATTATGAGGTGTCATCAACTCTCATTTAATTCCTTCCACTGCACAGAAGTCCTTAAACTCTTGAGAGACATATTCTCCACCATTGTCGCTTCTCAAGTCCTTAATCTTCTTCCCTGACTCTTTCTCGACCAAAGCTTTGAACTCACAAAACTTTGTGAAAGTTTGGTCCTTCTTCTCCATGAAATAAATCCAGCATTTATGAGAATAGTCATCAATGAAAATAACATAATACCTTTTCTTCACTATGGATGCCGTCGAGAATGGTCCACACAAATGAGTATGAACTCACTCTAAGATAGCCTCTGCTCAACTGTGTCAATCATGAAAGGAGGACTTGGTGTACTTTCCCAAGGTACAACCTTTGCATGTGTCAAGTTTCTAAAGTTTACCTTTGGGAAGTCCTATAGATATCTGATGCATTATCTTCAAAGCCCCATGATGCAAATGGCCCAACCACTTGTGCTGCAACTCGCCAATGTCTTGGCTTTGCACCAATTATGCTTTCGTACTCAATGTTGCACAATCATCTACCTCTACTTTATAGAGATTCTTCACCCGAATCCCTATCCTCTTGGTCTAACCTGTGTCTATGTGTCTTAGGAATTCCTTTCCTTTACTGAAGACAACATCGTAGCCTTTGTCCTCCAACATCGTGACTGATACCAAGTTCTTCTTTAGTCTAGGCACATACATCACATTTGTCAAGGTGAGAGGAGCTCCATGCTCCCTCTAAAAAGTAATCGTGCCCACTCCTGAAACACTATACCTTCTGTCGTCACCCATCTCTATGTGCATCTTGAGGTATTTCTCCTCCAAGGAACTGAATAAATTTTTATCACCAGTCATGTGGAATGAGGCTCCACTGTCAAGATGCCAAACACAATCCATCATTGATGACACCATGCATGCAATGAGGGTAAAGTCCATTTCAAACTAAGAGGCTAATGCCTTACCTTCCGATTCTTCTGAGGATCCCTTCTTGGACTTCTTCGGTGGGAAATTAGTCGAATAATGTCCCATATTGTGACAATTAAAGCATCTTACTTTAGACATGTCACCCTTTTTCCCTCCATGAGAAGAATTTGATTTGAAATGGGAAGCCTTCCCCTTGCCTTTCCTTGCCTTACATGCTAAGGCCAGATTTTCTTCATCATCACTCTTGGATGAAGAACCATCTTGTGTGCCCCTCCTGATCTCCTCTTGCATAAGATCTGACCACAGTTGTTACCAATCCGACAGTTTCTCCCTTCCACTCATAGAGTCTTGGTAGCTATTCCAACTCTTTGGAAGGCCAAGGAGAGTGAGGCTCACCATATCATCATTGGTAGAAGTTATTCCCACACTGCCAAGCTCATCTCTGTAGGTGGTGAGCTTGTTTAGATATGTAGAAATAGTATCGCCCTTCTCCATCTTGATTCTTCGAAGCTTATCCTTGAGCGCACATTTCCTTTGGTTGTTACTATTCTGGTAGAGGTCCTTCAATGTCTTCCACATTGAAAATGGAGTATCCTTCCCATGGAGACTCGAGACAATATGGTCTCGAACTCCCTCAAGGATGATCCATCTCGCCTTCGCCACACACTTCTTCCACTCAGCCAACTCTTGTGAATTATTTGAAGTTGCCTTTGGGATTTCTTGATCAATGAATTCCTTCAAGCCATTGTCTTCTAATACAACCTCCATTCTATCTTTCCATGCTATGTAATTCAAGCTACCTTCCAAGGCATACTTGAGTCTCAAGCCATAGAACGCCATTGGCCAACCTTGAAGTATGATATGAATTCGATTTGCACCTGCAACCCCAAACTTCAAACTTCGAATTCTCTTCTCAATATGCTATTCATAACTCTGATACCATGTAGAAAATATGCAAATCTAGCTTTGATACCATGTAGAAAATATGTTGGTAGCTTAACCCGATAATGCAATATAAATCAAAGCAGAATACTATAACCTACTTCTACTATTAATTTGCGGAAGCTTAAAGATCGATCTGAACAATATAACTAGAAGAAGAAGAATCAATGGCACAACACACATGAAAAATACTCTGGGCAAAGCCTCAGCTAAAAACCCCACACTATTGTGTTATCATACATGGTGGAAATAGATAGGAATTATACAAAGCCTTAGCTCTCACAGCTAGCTAGCTCTTAGTACATTCCTCGTAGATGTTCACATGCAATCTTGTCGTCTCTACAGCCTTCCCTTCTACCCTCCAAGATCTTATTTCCTTGCTTTGTTCCTTCTAGATGATTTTCCTTTTACCAAGTGGAAAACAATCCTTCAAAACTGCATAATCCCCAAGGATGAATCCTTCACTGCATGCATGAGTTTTCTCCATCAGAAAACACATGCAATTGATAGTACATTGTCCTTGAACATTAATATCAACTGGTTCTTTCTCAGAATAGACATGCATGAGTTTTTGATGAGGGAATATTTAGTTAACTGGAGTAACACTAGTTGAGTGCATTAATGCATCAAGTAACTGTTAACTCACTATTAGTTCCTCAAACAGTTTGGAACTAATTTAACTCGACTTAACTCATTAAACTGAGTTAACTAATTAAAACTCAAATATAACTCAATCTTATCTCCTTAATTTAAGGTATAACTCTTGCATGACTTCAGAAAGACTTCTAACTTGAATTTCTCCAACTAATTAATTTAAAATAAATTAATTAATTATTTCCAAGTAGCTGTTAAGACTAAATTTGATTTTAATTCACAATCTAATTCAAGGACAAATTAAATTGGAATATTCTTGTAGCCATATTTCAACATGAAGTTGTCTACATCAGTATGTCCTATCAAGAATTTGTAAAGATAAAGATTTCTTTTTGGATTCTAATAAGAAGGAAGTTTTGAAGAAGTCAAATGTTATAATGAAGGATTGCAACCTTGGAAGTTTCTTTGTTTTTTAAGGACATGGACCAATCCCTTGCAGCAACCTCTATAATCATAAACAACAGTGGGAGGATCATTGACTACACGAAGAATGGTTGCACGGATTCAAATGCCTAGATGATAAGGACCTCCATATGATGGATTTGTAGCCATCATGAATCATCTAGTTGATTGGATGATCTCATGGGAGGAATTCTTCACCTTGGGTGAAGAAGGACCATGATGCTAATTCTCTCTCTGATTTGGAGTAAAGGGATTTATAGATGCAATTTTTGTACGATAAATCTTCATATTAAAATTGAGGGGAAGATTAATGAAGAATTGATTTCCAACTAAAGCAATACTTCAGAGGGAGCTAAAAAATCCCTAGCAGAATGTCTTATGTTTAACTTTGATGATTAGTTATATCTCTGAAGTTGCATTATGATTCATTAACTAAGAGAATAATATTGGCAAATGGACCAAAGGAATAATGGCAGGAAAGATAGCAGGTTGCAGACATCTCAATATCTAAAGGAAGCCATGGTCTCAAATGCAAACATTATGAAATGATGATCCTCTCATTGATCAAAATGAGAGGGAGATGACTTTACAAGTCATAGTCCTAGCATTGATTCACTTCTTCCTTAACATAGACGATTTTTGGGGATCCTAGTGTTCTGATTAAACACCTGATCAAATATATAGCTTACTATAATTTAGATTTTCCTATCTATATATGGCGTACTTTGCCTAGAATTTGAGCTATCTGTGTGAAGAATGAAAAGAGCACATCTAAGTGATGGATCTCCTCGAATCCACCTTTATTTCATGGATGAATCAAAGAATGAAGACTGTTGCTCTGAGGGCACCATTGAGGTTGAATGTATAAAACAACATGCATGATTATGAAGCTAGTGGGTTGAGTATTGTTGGGTTCCTATACTACTAGTGTAACTCCTTATTGTTATTAGTGCAACCCCCTTATTTTATTATTGTGCCCATATAGTCCCCATGTTGTTATTATTATGCCCCATAGAAGCCCACTATTGTTATTCTTGTGTCCTTACAATATTATTGTTATGTAGACTCCGATTGTATTGGGACCCTTTAGACTCCTATATATAGAAATGAGTACTCTCATTTGTATCATCAAAGAATTGTTCATTTGTGTAATTTAAAGGAGGTTTCCCCCTCAAAGAGGATGATTTTTAAGTCATTGATCTATCTTTTCTATATTGTGTGAGCTAGTTCTATAGCATTTGGTATCAAAGCTCTGGATTCTAAGGTTTCCCTGCTCCAAAAAGGTCATCGTGGTAGTTTTGATATAAATTTTTCTCTACAAAGTTTTGGAAGCTAAAAAAACCCGGTTGAGCTGAAGTCATTTGAAACTTCGGGTCTTAATTTCAAATCTTTTCTCGCTACATTTTTAAAGATATGATTTGAGGAAGTTAGGGTTTTTTCAAGCTCCAAAATCCCATCGCAAACAAGTGATCATGAAATTTTCACTATAATTATTTTTCTACAAAGTTTCAGACTATAAAATTAAAACCGATTTGAGCCGAAATCATGATGAAGCTCGGGCCCAAATTTCCAATAATTTTTCGCTATATTTGCGGAGATATGGTCCAAGAAATTTAGGGCTCCTGAATTACATACCAAACATGTGACTTGGGTAACATCATCATAACTTTCTCTTTGTGAATCAGATTGAAATTTTGTCAGAAGTTTTAGAAAGAGGACATATTATAGTTTTCTGTGTATCATTTTCAAGTCCGAAGGTCAAAACAATGACATGGGGTATGTCGTACAAGTTCGCTCTACTGAAATAGTCTATAATCAGGTCATCGTAGGAGATTTCGCATAACACTTTATTGAAGAATCCAATATTGATAAGACTAGTGGGGTTAAAAAGAGGACTCAGAAAACTACTATATGAAGAAATTATAGAACTTGAAGATCTGAAATTATAGAGCTAAATTTCTTTAAATATTGAGCTCCTAAAAGCTAGAAAAATAATGACTCGAATCAAGAAAATAGAAACACCTAGTAAGAAAAATTGGATGGATGATTTGAAGAATGCAATCGAAGCTAAGATAGATAGTCTTGTATGTTCCATGGAAGCTAATATAGATGGTATGGAATCATATTTGAATAAAGGAATTTAATATTTGAAGAAAGACATGGAAGGTTTGAAGGAAGGTGGGACAAAGATGCTACAAGAAAGGCCTCCTAATGACGAAAGGGTAGTAGAGGAAACTCATGATGAGAAAAAAATAAATGTTAATCATGATTTCATAGAATCTAACATTGAATTGGAGACTCACCATATGCCAAATATCGATATGAGGAAGTTTGATGGCAAGGATCTGATAACATGGATACTATAGATGGAGAAATATTTTGATCTACATGATGTGCAATAGTTACCAAAGGTACATATTGCATCCTTATATTTAGAACCGAATCAATTTTTATGGTATAAAGGATTTGTTCTTGTAAGCCACTTGTCACCTGGTCAATTTTCACAGAGGAAATGATAGCACATTATGAGGATACTAATAGAAGCAACTTCTTTAGCCAATTGATAAATCTGAAACAAAAGGGTTCAATGGCAGAGCACATTGAGGACCTCCAAAAATTGAATAAAGGGTAAATGATATTCCAGAGAAGCAAAAGATTTGATGTCTTCATAGGGACTTTAAAGGATAACATTCAACATTAGGTTTTCCTTTGGGAACCTGATTCATTGGAGAAGACATTCAAGTTGGCAAGAAAAATGGAAAGAAAAATTATGGCAACAAGGAAGCCTAAGACTTACAACTATAAAGATGGAAGTGTTATTGTTCCTAGCCTTTCACCACATACAAGGTTGACACTGCAAAAATTGGAAGAAAAAAGAGAAAAAGGGCTTTGTTACAATTGTGATAGAAAATACACTAAAGGTCATAAGTGTTCCGACAAGATATTAATTTACATAGATTGGGAAGAGGAGCAAGAAAAGGAGCAAGAAATGTCAAAAGAAGAGGATATACACCATGAACCAATATGAGAGGAAGAAGAAATGAATCTGACCATATCTTGTAATGCATTGACATGAATTACCACTCCTCAAACTCTAAGGATAGAAGGGCATATCAAGAAGAAAAAGGTAATAGTGTTGATTAATTCTGGTAGTACCCATAATTTTATTCATTGTAAGATAGCCAAGGAATTGAATTGCTTCCTATATCTAGCACCAGAGTGTCAAGTAATGGTTTCAAATGGAGGAACCATAAATTTCTCTAGAAAGTGCCATAATATCAAGCTATCCATGGGAGAATATGTCTTGAATAGTCCAATGCTTTCCATTCCAATGGGTGGTGCAAATGTTGTACTAGGATTCCAATGGTTACAATCTTTGGGTACGATAGAATTTAATTTTCACGAACTTTTCTTGAAATTTTTTTGGGAACGAAAGAAAGTTGAATTAAGGGGTATCACAGGGAAACCAGGAAATATAATCATCTCTAACAACATGACAAAGCTTATAAAGAAATAACAACAGGGTGTAATTGCACAATTATGCTCACTAGAGGTTCCTACATCGAAATAATCTATTTCTCTAGATCTCCAAAATGTTTTGGACAATCATTCCAAGGTATTTGAGACTCCCAAAGGCCTCTCACCTATTCATGATGATGACCATGCTATTCATTTGATTTCAGCAAGTCTTTCCCCAAACAACAGGCCTTACAAATATCCATATGCACAAAAGAGTGAAATTGAACGTATGGTTGTAGAAATGGTAGAGGTTGGTATAATTCAACCTAGTCAAAGTTCTTTCTCCGCTCCAGTGGTATTGGTACATAAGAAGGATGGATCATGTCACATGTGTCCAGATTATAGGGAACTAAACAAGCTTACTATTAAAGATAAATTTCCCATTCCTATCATTAATGAATTATTGGATGAATTACATGGAGCAATTTACTTCACCAAGTTTGATGTTCGTTCAGGATATCATCAAATCAAAATGAAGACTGAAGACATTCCAAAAACAACATCAAGAACTCGTGATGGTCACTATGAATTTTTGGCTATGCCTTTTGGGCTTAACAATGCACCTTCTACATTTCAAGGTTTGATGAATTCCATTTTCAAAGCCTTCCTTAGAAAAATTGTGTTAGTATTTTTGTTGATATACTAATCTACAATAAGTCTTTGAAGGATCATGTTGAACATGTGGATACATTGCTAAAACTATTGGATGAGAAACAATTATATGCAAAAAGCTCCAAATGTTTCTTTGGAGTACAAGAGGTGGAATATTTTGGTACTCAGTTAGCTCATAGCTCATCTTATCATCCTCAATCAGATGGGCAAACTGAGATAGTGAACAAATGTTTGGAAGTATATCTTCACTGATTTGTATATGATAAACCAAAACAATGGGCCAAGTGGTTGCCAATAGCTCAATGGTGGTATAACACTTCCTTCCATACTGCAGCAAAAATTACCCCATTTATGGC
Source organism: Pinus tabuliformis (assembly GCA_031772625.1). Classification (NCBI taxonomy): domain Eukaryota; kingdom Viridiplantae; phylum Streptophyta; class Pinopsida; order Pinales; family Pinaceae; genus Pinus; species Pinus tabuliformis. The sequence goes on from CM062806.1 coordinate 297,289,736, forward strand.
ACTTTATGGATATCATCCACCGTCCCTCACATCATCTTTAAAATAAAATTATAAGGCTCAAGTAGTGGAAGTTCACATCAAGCATCAACAACAAGTTCACAAACGCTTAAAGGATAACCTCACTTTCATGCAGAATAGAGTGAAACAATAGGAAGATCAACATCACAACAAAATAAGTTTTGATGTAGGTGATCGGGTATTTCTATGACTACAACCATACAAACAAATATCCCTCAAGTAACCAAAGAAGGATAATAAATTATCACCAAAGTATTAGGGTCCGTATAAGGTGTTACAAAATATTGGTACTATGGCATACAAATTGGAGCTTCCTGCATCTTCCCAAGTGCATCCAATTTTCCATGTTTCATGCTTAAAGAAGGTTATAGGTGAGAAGATCCTAGTTCAAACAATATTTCCAGAACTTGAAAGGGAAGGAAAAATCAAATTAGAACTGGAAGAAGTCACACAAACAAGAAATCAACAGCTACAAAATCGATCAATTTTAGAGTATCTCATCAAGTGGAAGAACTTAGCCACTGAATATTCCACATGGGAGGATGAGAATTTATACAAAAGAATCAATAACTACTTATTTGAGGACAACACTTTTTGAAGGAGAGGAGAATCTTAGGTCCCTATACTACTAGTGTAACCGATTGTTGTTATTAGTGCAACCCCCTTATTGTATTATTGTGCCCATATAGTCCCCATGTTGTTATTATTATGCCCCATAGAAGCCCACTATTGTTATTGTTGTGCCCTTACAATATTATTGTTATATAGGCTCAGATTGTATTAGGACCCCTTAGACTCCTATATATAGAAAGGAGGTCTTGTCATTTGTATCATCAAATAATTGCTCATTTGTGTAATGTAAAGGAGATTGCCCCCTTGAAGAGGCTAATTTTTAAGTCGTTGATCTATCTTTTCTATCTTGTTGTGAGATGGTTTCATAACAAGTACACTCTTCAATAAGCCATTTGGGCACGTGATGATAAACACCATTGAATATTGCAATTCATATTTTATAGAATCCATGACAACTCCCTATATTGGGTACCTCTATTTGGATATGGTATATAGGAAATAAATCAAGATGTATTATTTCTAGTTGAATGTGAAGGTTACTCTCATCCGTGCATAACCTCTTGGTAAGGACAAAATTATCTTCCTTTAGAGAGAGGATAGGAGTCATGGATAAACCCTATTAAGAGGGTTCTGATTGAACATTGATCTCTGGGGGCTCCTGGGGCCCCGAGGTACTTCTTGATGTTACGAGCGAACATAGGGTCAGTAGTTCACCTTCCCCTATAGGTATGCTAGGTACAAGGTGAGTGGTTCACCTTCCCCTGTGACACCTCATGATGATATATGACACATAGGGTGAGTGGTTTACCTTTCCCTATGGTGGTTGTCATGTGTGTAGGGTGAGTGTTTCGCCTTCCTCTACGATTTATGAGATATGCATTGGATAGTGGTTCACCTTCTCTTATGGCATATGAGCAAGATGAGTGGTTCACATTCTCTTGTGGATACCCCAGTGAGAGATGCATATAGGATTCTGCTTGTTGTCACATATGAACATGTTGGTGGGACATGGTTCATCCTTTTCCCACATTAGCATGTTCATTCCCTACGATTCATGTTTGACATGTCGGTGGGATGTGGTTCACCCTTTCCCCATGTGTAGGATCCTTCCTATGATTGATGGTTGGCATGCATGGAGGACGTGGTTCATCCTTTCACTATTCTCAGCGATTTACATGCATGTAGGATTTGGTTTATCCTTTCCCTCAAATGGTTGTGATATGTGACTGTAGGATGTGGTTTATCATTTCTTTACGATGGTTGTGATATGTGAGGATAACATGTGGTTCATCCTTTCCCTACATGTGGTTGTGAGTAGGATTTATTCTTTCCCTATGATTGCTCCAGTGTCATCCTACCCATGTAGTTTGGGACACATCGGAAGTACCTTTGATATGGCCAATTCATTGGGAAAGGTGGATAGGTACCATATCACTACTGATGGACACATTGTGTACTGGCATGCTCCCTTTGCCTAGGATGCATGATATTCAACAACTTGATCACTTGGGATCAAGTTTGACTCAGGTTCGAACCCTAGTTATGTGGACTAACTTTTGTTAGTGAAGAGTGGCAAGGTCTTGTGGTCACTCTCAATCAATTTCTCTTCATTATCTATATCAGTGTTCAAAAAAGATGAGATGAGATGCATAGATGGTTCATGATGATAGGATGGCAAGATGAATTGACGGGTGGAATTCTCCCTAGTTGAGAGGGAGTGTTGAAATTGGAAACTAGGGACAAATTATAATTTTGGTAGCTCCTTCAATGAATATAATTGTGGCATTGAATTCTTATTTTCGAGAGGACCAAAATCGACCTAAAGATCACTATATTTGAATGAGAAAAAAATATTTTTTTGAAATTAAGCCCCCACGTGTGTAATTTATCAAGGTCGGTTTGGGGATAATTTTACAAGTGAAACCCCTCTCCACCTCCTATAAAAGGGAGTGACCTCCAACATCATTTGATCATCTCAAACACATTATTTACTCTCTAAAATAGTGCAGGAGGATGGTGATTCTAGCAAAGGAAAAAGGGCTAGGTTATTGTCTTGACAAGGTTGTTTGATGGGCTAAATTTCATAGCTAGAAGGCCAAGCCTCCTAGGGACAAGTCTGGGCCTTTGTGTGGACTTTTCTAAGCTTTCTTATCTTCTATTATAGGTATAATGTTTTAGATGAAGTTGTCGGTGTGTATAAAGGTTGGTCTAAGGATTTTTATGGTGAATCTCTCCTAAAAGAAAACTGCATGTGTTTCGGTCATCTACAACTAGGTTGTAGGTCTTATGTACCCTATTTTGGAGGCCGAGAATCTACATCTAGGAGGCCACAGTCTGTCATGCCTCTTTAGGGAGCTTTGTAGTTGGTTTTTGAAGCCTAGAAGAAGGCTTAATGGAAATGAGTGATGAGCCTCATCATTGTGTAATTATATGGGCCTTAATTCACCTCCTAGCTTAGTCAAACCAACTACTATCACAACTTATTACATACTTTTGATCATATTTTATTTATGAGATGAGTTAGAGTTGGATATTTTTCTTTGTGGTATAATGTGCATTTAATGCAGAAATAAAGGATAAAAATAAGGGAAAATGTAGGAATAAAGGATAAAAGCAAGGAACTGTGGCAAAGACTTTGCTAAAAACGCAAATGGAACAATGGAGAGGAATTATAAGAGGTAAATGCTCTTCATTTACTACCCCTCCATTTAAATATTCCTCCATCAGCTCGGAGTGCAAACCACCTATGAAAACCTGCATCATCATTTCTGCACGTTTCTCCCACAATAAGATCTCCATCGTTCATCTGCGGTTAATCCTGTTTTTCCATCCATTCACTTGATCCCCCTCGATAAGATCTCCACTGCTCATCTCCCATTCATCCTGTTTTCCTATCTATTCACTTAATTCCCTGTGATAAGATCTCCGTCGTTAATCATGTTCGTTACCCTGTTCGTTCATCTATTCACTAAACCACCCATGATAAGATCTCTGTCATTCATCCTATTCGTTAGCCCTATTCATCCATCTATGCACGTAATCTCCAGCGACAAGTTCTTCGCCACTCATCTTTCATTACATCCTCCTTTCACCGATTTCATCCTCCAATTGCTCTTCCACTTGAAAACAGATTTAGCTTAGTTTCGTTGCTTGCACCTTGGTATAGTTTGATGCTCTTTACTTTCTGTAACTTAGATAATAGCATTAGGTTAGTGTTGATTTAGCAGTTCTATTTAGCATAGCATTGCATATTGTTTTCTTGATTACTGCAGTTACAATCAATTTTCTTTTCTTCCATCAAAGAATTAAGCTTCCTCTGACCCTATAGAAGTTTGGCTTGGAACCTCTGAGGTCTCTTGCCAAATGAGTAGTGACAACAAGCAGGACCTTCACTCCTACTTATGCATATAGCACTATCACCTCCAATTTTGTATGAACCCCAAGTTGATAAGTAAAGCTGATAGCCTAGGATTTGCAGCATCCTTTCTGCAATACTTTTGCTCATCACTTTTTGGTGCCGTTTTGGGGAAGATGTCAAAGTAGAATGTGATTACTGCTTTCTTTTCTTCTATCTCTAGTCTTCAATTTTCTTCCATTAGTTTTTTTCTACAAAAGTAATCTAGTAGCTTCGTTTCTTTCATTTGCCATTATCTACTTTCCTTTTCATTTTGCAAGTAAGAATTTCAATTCAGCAATTAGTTTTTTTGTTAGTGGTTTTCATTCAATCTGCTTTCCTTTCCATTCTACAATTAGAATTTCAATTCAAGAAGTAGTTTTTCTGTCAGTAGCTCTCATTCAATCGGAAATTTCATTTCTACAAAGTACTTTGTAGCTTAAAAAAAAAAAATCTTCCAAAAATCATCCCAAAATCATTTCCTTTCATGCCTCGTATGAGTAGGGACAATTTAGGGAAATTATTGCCAAATAACCCCACTACATCCAACAACCAACCTTCTCTCTTCTTCGGTGACTGTGAATTGGAAGAACCTTTAGGTGAGAAACCTGACATATTTGAAGAACCTATAGGGGAAGAAGAAGAGGAAAAACCCATTCCTATTGAACCAATGCCTGAAAAGCCAAATCATAGAGGAAATAGAGAGAGAATTGAGGGTGCCTTCCCCATCAGGGAGACCAATGGGGACACTAAGATGAAGAATATAAGCCCCTCTTCTCTACCTGATTTCCATGGCCTGACCACAGAGGACCCTGAAACTTTCCTATTTGAGTTTTCTATTATATTCCGAAACTATGACTATACAGATGATGAGCAAAAGTTAAAAACTATTTCCATCTACCCTCAAGGATGCATCATTGCACTAGTTCATGGGTTTACCTGGAGATAGCATCACAACTTGGGCTCAGGTGCAACAGGCTTTTAACAACAAATACAGGGACTACTGTAGGTCAAAGGATACTAAAGAAGAGATTTTCAAGATGACCACAGGCTAGGATGAATCCTTAGAAGACTATGAAGAGAGATTCCATCTTAGTGACAAAAGGGACGGGTTGTTGGGTACTGGAAGCCCTGCGTAATGGTCATGAGGTGCGAAGCCCATATTTTTGGGAAAAGACAGGATAAAGACTCTACAGGATGTGCAGAGCGCGATTTGTAATGAGTCAAAGTAAAAGGGGTAGTTTGCCCAAAAATAATGTAAAGAAATGTAAGTTGAGTCGGCCCACCCATGGATTGCGGTCCATGGAAAGGTATAAATAGAGCGAGGCTCTATGGGTAGAGTAGCTAAGTTTTTGGTATTATTTTGGGATCTGATAGGTGATGGGAAAAACATTCTGAAAGTGTCTGTCAATCAAAGTCGAGGGTTTGGGTAGAGGATAGAGGCTCTACAGCTGTGTGCGTAGAGGCCTGGAAGAGTCCGCAGCTATGTGCGTGAACCCCTGCAACTAAGTGCGCAGGGCAGATCTTGTTGTACTAGTGATAAGTAGAAATAAAGATGAGTTCATTTTAAGAATTATTTGTGATCTTTGAATTATCGCGAATCTGGCATTTTGTATGGTTAATATGACTGTTTTGATTTATGCGCATTATTGAATACTTGTGAATATGGGTTTAATATTAATATGCAAACTGGGTAAATGTGATAAATGTTTTCTTAAAGACCACTCTAAAGTAGATCCGAGCTGCAATACCTCTTCCATTAGATTAGATCGGTAGACTGCGCGAGGTATTCTGGATCCATGTGAACACACCGCATCATGAAGCTGCAGAACAAAGTGCGAAACTTCCAAACCACATCCAGACATCCCAAGTGTGTGGAAACTTGGTTCCAGCACCCTCCCCTACTACCTCGGGTGAGACCTCAGTCTGCGCTTCATGGGCTGTTGCCGAAAGAGTTAGTAGCTGTGGGATTCGCTTGGCTAAATAATTCTTCTGAACTTGGGTCAGGCCCATATAAGCCAACAAATGGTTCTGTTTCCAGGACCGAGATCTTCTTAAGGAATGTCTGATGTGGGAGCACTGGAACCATACAAAGAAAGAGAATGAAGATTGGTGGGATCGGAAACTCCATGAGTTCGCAGTTCAAGAAAACATAAACCCGCAAGCATCAGATGAAGATTGGTTGGACCGGTATATATTCACATATATTCATGAGTTCCCGATAGAGCTATACGAGTGGATCGCAAGGCTAGCTGACAGCATGGGAAGGTGCAGAATGGACTAGCCTATTGTGTGGACCCCGAAACTAGTGCACAGGCTAGAAGCCACCGAGGATAAAATCGAGCACGCAGTAGATCATTGGTTGGATTGAGTAATAGGAGGATTTATCATTGAGTTCACGATAGATACTACCGTGAGCTATAGTGAAGTGGAAGGGTGGTTACTTCAAGGACCATAGGGTAGGTATATCAAATCATTAAATACTTGGATTAAGATTTTGTTATGTGAAAAACATATTATGTGCATTTATTGATGTTTGGAGTAACACGAAGAGGAAGAGGGTACTGTGGAATGGGAGGAGTAGATAACAATCCTTTAGCTTCCATTTCTCGGGAAAGCGAGGAGGAGCTCACGAGGTTCTCACCAGGAAGTGCGGTCCAGTTGATCAAGGAGCACTTCCCACTGATACCCCCTCTGTCCATGCCACCACCCACTACACCTATATTGAGGTCGTCCACACCAACCTTGACCCCACCTCCTCCACCACTTCCACCAAAAGTTGGGATGGCAAGTGCAATCAAACTACTTGTATTTAAGGGTGTGGGGAATGAATAACCAGGATGATTCTGGTTTGTGATATGATCTGTCTGGGACACCCAAGGCATTACAGATGAGAACATCAAGAAGGCCACCTTAGTTAGTGCACTACAAGACCACGCGCTGACGTGGTGCATAAAATACTTGACTGACCATCGAAATGAAGGAATAGTGGCAATCCAGGATGCGCTAAATAAAGAGTTTGGCCGACCAAAGTCAGAGACCCAGTCGGTCGTTGGGTTCAAGGTGATCACAATGTTGCCTGGCAAAACCCCATGGGACCTAGACCAAAGGTTAAAGAGCACTATCCACAAAGCTAACATGACCTTGATAGATGCGCAACATTGCGCGTGGTTTGTGGCGTCATTGACACCACATCTGAGGACGGCTCTGTCACAACAAAAGATCTCAACCCAAGCCGAGGCACTGGAGACTGCAATGAGGTTACACGAAACTCCAATACCGGATCCAGGGTTGGGAGTTCAGCAAATCCACATGCAACTTCAAAACTTGAGTTTAGAAATGCAAAGCTTGAAGCAAGAAAGAGTGTCCCGACCAGAGGTACGTACGAAGGTAGGCTATATTAAATGCAAGAGCCAAATGCACGATAAGGACCATTTCCCTGTCTTCGCGAACTATCTGGTGGGGGGAGGCCCGATTCCATTAAAAGTTGAGGTACAAGTAGGACCAAGTGCCGCACCTGCGCTCTGGTGCATGATTTTTCAGGTGGGTGGGAAACATGCAACAGATAACTGCCACCTATTGCAAAAGTATACCCAGACCCCGCAACAGTTGTATTGCAACTTTTGTCGATCAGTGGGACACGATGAGAGAACGTGTCGAAGTTATGACTTAATGATGGAAAGAACCCCAGCTTACTGAATGTAGACTGAAGTGTGAGGAGGATTTCAAGGACGCGGCCGAGGAAGAGGAATGGGGCCTGGGTGGGGCCGTGGACAACTAATCTGTTATAATTGTGGAGGGCCGGGACACTACGCTCGCGACTGTACTAACTCGACTAGGACTTCGTGCCCCTAATGCAAGCAGTTTGATCATGAAATGGTAGACTGTCCGACCTTAATTGCCCAAATGTGTGAAAATGGAGTCCTCCAATCTCCACTCGTCCAGAATATCTAGATGATGCAAGAAGAACCTCACGAAGAGGACGCAAATATAAATATGGTACTAAGGAGCGGCGCAACTGTAGGAGGTGATCCGCAAGAAGAGCGTACAGAAGGCAGAAAGAGGCACGACACACCTACAAAGAAACATGACTCTAAGCCGAAACAGGGGGAGAAGATACTGAGGGAAGCTCAGCGGAGCTTCATGGAAGCTTCTACTCTTAGTAGGAGGGATCAAATGGAGTTGGGATTGGACCCCTCCATGATTACTACCTTTCTTGAAACCTGCATGAAACTATTGTGCGATAGTAAAGCCATTCAAGGGTTGTAAGAGCTGATCACTAGGTGCACCAGATCCAACGAGCCATAGGTAGTTCGGAAAATAGGAAGACATGCTCTGCGCACCGGACGGGAGATGACAATGACAGTGCAAATCAGTGAAGATGAAATGGATCAGGTCATCCTGGACTTAGGCTCGGATGTGAACATATTACCTAAACAAACATGGGCGTGCATGGGAAAGCCTGCACTGCAATGGTCCCCAATTCAGCTGCAAATGGCCAACCAACAAAACAACTTACCAATGGGTCAACTGCAAGGACTGACTGTGGATATCGTCGGTGTGAGTACATAGACCAATTTTGAAGTCATAGAGATTGATGATGACAATAACCCTTACCCTGCATTTCTCAGAATGGTTTGGGCAGCAGACATGAAATGGATCATTAACTTAAAAAGGCGGAAGATGACGTTCGAAAAGAAGTCACTGCGAGTAGTAGTTCCGTTGGACCCGGTGGAAGTAGAACGCTACACTGAACCAGTGCATGACGAGGATAGTGGAGACGAACTGGATTGCATCTATCAGATAACCACACAGGACCAAGATCAGGTGCACTCCACAAATGGTGGAAGAATCTCGTGGGAACACGAAAGCACCTATACAGTGGATTTCGCTGAGGATACTGAACAATGGCAGAACCAGTTGCAGGAAGTTATGACACTTAACTACAATATGATGATCCAGTCATTGTGACATGTAACCACCGAGGAAAGACAACAGCAGAATGCCACAATTGATGAAGGGTAGCTCGCCCAGCTAGGCACCTTATACACAACACGGGAGCAACATAATGTGGTGGAAGACGTGGTACGCGCACCTTGGGAGGGGCCAAAGAAGCCGAATTGTAGGAAGTGGTTCCAGGTATGCATTAGAGGACGTACGCGACCACCAAAACGGTATAGAACGATCGTTCCTCAACAACGACAAGTAAGGGTGCATATCAGTTGGTCGTTGACCCAACCGGATATGCGCGGAACAAAGACTTGCATGGCCGAGCAGGAAAGTCTCTCTACGACTGAGCAAACCAGCACAGAGACAGTTCACCCTGGTGACAACATCTGTGAAAGAATTCAGCAGCTCTAGGCAGCCGTTTGGTGCAGTAAGGTGCAACTGGGTAAGTTAGAAGAAACAGGGGCTAGACTTTGGGCACAAAGTGCGAAGCTGGATAAAGCTATTGACAAGTTGCAGTTAGAAGCCACTTACATGAATTATGTGAAGGAACTAATGAAGGAGACAGACACGGTTGGCTCTCCTACCCTACCATGAGTAGAGACCCTGCTAGCATGGTTGCGCTTGCACCAGAAAGGACAAGACCGCACACACCGCAACTCGTTAGTAGAATCAAGGGAACACAGAACGTGCTCGCAGCCTGGGTTAGTCGGGAAATGGAAGACTTGCGCGAGGGGTTCGCCCACTTGACTATCCATAGGAGGACCAATCCCAAGGCCTCACGAAGTTGAAAGAGGGCGCACGACTATAAATTAGGCTACTGCGAAGCTGCGCGATATGGACACAACATACATACAAAAACTGTACTTGCGACCCTGGGATTTTCCTGCCATGAAGGAAAGATGGAAAGTGACCATTGCAGGTACTGTTCATGATCTGAATCAGATCCATATAAGACTGTCAAAGAGCCATGATTGTATCAGGTCAAACAAATCTCTAAAGAAATAAAAAACAACGATCAAAAACACCTTGAATCAGTGGCAATGGTAGCTAATGTGGAACGACGAGGACCTCGCTCAAAGCGCCCTAACTGAGGCCCATGGAGACCACGCAGGAGGCCAAAGTAGCCCCTAGGAGCCCCAAATAAGGAAATAGGGGTTTTTGATGCGCATCGCTAGGTGAATAGGGTCGTGAAGGAAAATCCCGAGCACTTGGTCACGTGGGGGAACCTGAGGACCGCGGGCGGAAAAAGGAGAAAAGTGCTAAACATAAACAGCGGGCCCCGCGCTTTGGAAACCAATGATTTTGATCAGGGTGCCCTTAAATGGTAAGAGGTTTTGGATGAGAGTGGAGCGATTCCATACATCGATCGACGTGTGGCAGGCGGAGGTGAGAGAAAACCGTCGTTGATCGTGCGCTATCGGTCGAGCAAGTCAACCGCGCGAAATGTGCATATGGCGTCGGATCTGGAGGGCCCAGATCGGACGGCTGAGATCGCGCTCGATGGAGGAAGCAGAACCGACAGGGAATTAAGCCACGTTTTAAAGGGATTTGAAATCCGTTTGACCGCCACGGTGGAGGAAGAACGCATCCATGGAGTAATTGAAGAAATGAACCAACGAAGCATGCGGGCGCTATTTAGAAGAGGATAAGTGGCCATTCCCTGAGCGCTGATGATGACACTGAACAGGGAACTCCAAGCGTAGCTGCAGAAGGTGAATCGACATGCGAAAGAGGAACTGAACAGGCATAGGGGACGAATGGCTAAAGCCATGAACATAGGAAGAATATAGTTAGTTGAGAGAGACACAAGTCGAGAGACGAAGAAGTGGAACAACGAACCCTGAGAGTAGGACTGAACACAAAGAACAGTAAAGTAGAGTAGAAGTAGACAGAGAGCCAAGCTGAACAAAGGCAACATCGAGCACCAGAGAGCTTGAAGATTCAAGCCATCCCATAGAGGAATCTATCCGAACTAAGCATCCCATTTGGCTCTTTCCACTGTAGACCAGAAGGTCACAGAGCTGGTAGGAAGAAGAAGAGTCTGTGCACTCCAGTGGCTTGGGGAATCCAAGAACCACCCTGCCAAGCAAACCTACTTCAGGAGAACTCACATTGAGTCCCTGTATTGTAAATTCTCTACCCGAAGGCACAATAAAACAAGGCCACCACTAAAAGTTGGACCGGAGAAGTAGCCCTGGAGAATAGGGTGAACTCCTTATTAAAATTGCTTGTGTCTTTGTGTTTGTTTACTGTATTTCTCTGCTGTCTTTTCCATTTTAATGTCTGTGTATTGGAAATCTGATCGATCTGTTGCTTGAATAACACAGAACACACACCAGCACATGAGTCTGTAATACCTTTGTTTAATAAATCTTTAACTGATGTCACTCATAGGGTGAATATCAGATCAAGTGGTATCAGAGCGTCTAGGTTGTAAGGTTAGATAAGCTTGTGTTGGTTTAGCTGTGAATGCTCACAAGATCAAAGCTCAAATTAGGAGAAGAAGAGTTGATGGAAACTAATCCTGAAATTGGGAGGGTCTATCCTCGAAAGACAATGTTAGAAGAAGGTTTTGTAGGGCCAAACCCTTAATTCATAGAAAGTTTCCTAGCTATAAAGTCTATGGTTGAAGAAATGTACAGAGACTTTAGAAAGCAAAAGGTGGAAGATGCATCAGGATCTAAGCAAGAGAAAGAAGAAGATGAGTCTCACTTCCATGACAACTCCAAAGGAAAGGGGAAATAGGAACACTTTCTCACACATCCTAATAGCCCTATGCATAATAAGAAAGCATCTTTGCTTAAGTTAGATGTTAAATTTGATTTGCCTATATATTATGGAGAGCTAAATGCTGAAAAGTTGGACAACTGGATTAGATAAATTGATGTGTATTGCAGGGTACAGGACATAAACTCAAACAAGAGTAAGATTCAACTAGCAAGCCAATGCCTAGGTGGCACTGCCTTGGTTTGGTGGGAAGGCAGAGCCCAAGCTGATATGAAAAGACATGGCAAGACCATCTTTTTCTGGAGTGAATTTGTTGCTACAATCAAAAAGCAACTATATTCATTGGTCTACATGCAACAAGCCATGATGAGTTGGCAAACTCTTCGACAGTTGAAAGGGAAAAGTGTGCAAGGGTATACTCAAGAGTTTAGAAAGAGAGCATTGATGTTTGGTATCTCATTAGACTCACCAGGGACTCTTTTGAAGTACATTGGTGGTCTACACAGCTACATGAGGCATACCATCCTCATGTTTAATCCCACTAGTATAGATGAGGTATCTGTACAAGCTACTCATCTAGAGGCTAGAGGAAAGAATCGCTATCCAGAAGTTGGGGGACCATCCCAACCCACTGTAAGCAAGATCAAGGAGAAAAGAAAACAGAAGTGGAATGCAAGGAAGGCTAACACTACATATAAAGCCAAAGCTTCATGCACCCACTGTAAAAAGGAGGGGCATGATGATGATCATTGTTGGATTCTGCATCTAGAGCTAAGACCTAAGAAGTTCAAGGGAAAAAATAAGAAGATAGCTACAGCTATTCAGAGAGATTTGGGGTCAGACTCGGGAGATGAAACAACTATAGCAGCCACAGGTATAAAAGGTAAGAATTCTAAAGCATCTACTAGTAATTCTACTTAATCTGTTATTGATGAAGAAAATGAGGGAAAAAGACATGAGCTTTTCCATATTCAAGTTATTTCATAAAATCAAAAGATTGATAACTTGTTTGATAGTGGCTCACAAGTAGATTTGATTTCTGAAGCAATTGTAAAGAAATTGGGATTAGAAACTACACCTCATAAGAAACCATACCCATTATGATGGTTGAATGATAAAGCACAACTACAAGTGACTAGAGACTGCAAACTCAAGTTTTCTTTTGGGTCAGCATTTGTAGATGAGGTTGAGTTAGACATAATTCCTTTGGATATATGTAGAATTGTTTTAGGAATTACTTACTTGTATGATAGAAAGGCTATTTTCTATAGAGCTGAGAACAAGTATCTACTTGTCAAAGATGGAATTGAATACTTTGTAAGAGCTCAAGAATAATTACACTCTCATAAACTCAGGACAGATGAAAAGAATGATAAATTCATGTAAACAATTCTTATTGATGGTTGTAAAGGAAAAGAAACCTGATAAAACCAATGTATTTGAGGGCTGTAATGCTGAACAACAAGCTGACATAGAAAAGGTTGCTTCAGAGTATGATGTCTTGTTTCAAGAACCTAATGTTCTGCCACCCAAAAAGGGAATAGTACATGATATTATTTTGCAGCAAGATGTTCCATTGCCTAACATTAGGATGTACAGGTTGTCTGCTTTAGAGAATGCTGAAATCAAGAAGCAGGTGTAAGAGTTGCTCGAGAAGGGCTTCATCAGCCCTAACACATCACCATGTGGGTCACCAATCGTTTTGGTGAGAAAGAAAGATGGCTCTTGGAGAATGTGCATTGACTACTGAGCATTGAATAAGATAACAATAAAAAATTGTTATCCCCTTCCTCGCATAGATGATATTTTAGATCAATTTAAAGAAGCTATTTATTTCACCAAGCTGGATTTTCATAGTGGATACCATCAAGTCAGAGTTGCAGAGCAAGATCCATGGAAGACTGCTTTCAAAACAAAGCAGGGATTGTATGAATGGCTGGTTATGCCTTTTGGCTTAACTAATGCTCCTGCTGTGGAGTACCAAAAAGGTATGCTTTTGATGATCATTTCAATAGCTTTTCAGTAGAATTTGTAAACCTTTTTGCATCATGAATCTGGAAAACAATAAAGAATTATAACAAAACATGTGAATTAATATGCAAGACTTAATCACTGATAATTGTTATTCTTCTGTGCAGGAAAGGGTGAAAACGAAGAGTTGCCATTCCAAAGGAAAAGATAAAGACGAGATAACTGTTGTCCCTTTGAAGGGAAACCAAATGCAAACAAGGCTAAGCAGATCAAAGCAAATCGGCCCGGAAAAGGAGGAGAAGACACCAGCTCGGCGGAGAAGAAAAGAAAAGATTAAGGATTGATAGTTTGGCGAATCCCTCAGGATCTTTGATCCTGAGGGATCGCTGCTTTATTTATCTTGTTACTTAGACATCTCCGCCGTCACCTTTATATAAAGGGACAGCACTGTTAACCTGAGGGGAATATATACTTTTATGTAATTTTCTGTAAAAGATCAACTTTGATCATCGAGTCTCGTTGAGAACTGGTTCATTGTACTTTTGTCTTATGCGTTAATATAAACTTGGTGATTACCGTATCTCTGCATCTGGATTAACTCAAAGTGGTGTACCCTTGAGGCTAAGGGCCCGGCCCCGGAGGACACTTTCTTCTGTACCACCACAATTTGATTTCTACGTGGTTTGCTTATTGTTGTTATCTGGTAATCTGATATGCTTTATGAATCGCCATTACATGCTCTATTAAGATTAATCCATTAAGGTTTTTACAGATAGAATTGTGTATTGACTCTGCATTATATTACTGATCCTTTCAGAGTTGATTGAATGATTATTAGTCTTGGCCGAATATTATTACTGTCTCATTACAGAGCTCTTGTACTGAACATTTACGTCATAGATTCATTCGAAGTTGTATTCAGAAATAATGTTGTTAAATTAAGATTGATCAGATTACTGTTTCAGAGTGTTACGTGTGTATGATCTATTGGCGCTGTTCCATAACTTATCAATAGTTAGTGCTGTTCCATTAGTGAGTTCTGCTTGATTTGCATTAAGAGTGAGAGATTGATATTTGATTGTGAAGAGTGCATTTGGGCTAATAGATTAAGTTTGGTTATGACTCGCGAGACTTAGTTGTTTGATTGCTGTTCCATTTTATTATTGTTGTTCCATTCCAGATTTTCCGTTCAATTCTTTATTTGCTGTTCCATTTACTTGCATTTGTTATTTTGGTGTGAGAGATGATACAAGGCTGTAGTGAGCCTCGGCATTCACTGCCTCGCTCCCAGACCCGTGATCCATGCTCTAATTTCCTTTCCATCAGTTTCCAAAGGGATGGGCTATTGCTACCGAACCCTTGACTGGTAAGTTGCTTGTTTTTCTGAATGTGTGATTTTCCTTGCTTTTATTCCCTTTCCGTCAGTTTCCAAAGGGATAGGTTATCGTCACCAAACCCTTGACTGATCAGTTGCCTAGTTTTAAGAGTGTGTGATTTAGTCATTTGAAGTAATTTAGTTATAGGCAAGCATCCGTTTACTCTTGTATTTTTAAGAACACTGTACTACTAGCATTACTCTGACAAATAGCCTCGGATTGAGTCACTCTTTGTAATAACCAAATGCTCCCGGATTGACATACTAATGTGAGATAATTAGAGGTGAAAGAGGACCTTTTTATAGCTCCACATTTTGGCGCCATTGCCAGGGAGAAGAGTATAGCCATTTGTTTTTTTCAGAGTAGTGTACGAACCTGCTAGGGAAGAGTTGGATTTTAAAAACGGAAGGTAAGAACCTGCGTGCGGAGCATGTAAAAGCCCTGCTCCACTGTCCGCTTTGCTAACAGATTTGTTTTTGCTTTGTTTGAATAGTAGTTCATTTGAGTGCATGACTAAGTAGAAAAAAATAGAAAAGAATATCAAAACTCCATCCAAATCCGAAAAAGCTAAGGGGCCGGTGACCCTTGGCCGAACGACCTTCATAGATGAAATCTATAAGAAAATAGAATCTCAGCCATCAGTAGGCCCGAGGAAAATCATTTCTAAACAGCCTACTAGTTCCCTTCAGGCCACAGGATCACCATCTGTAGCCTTTGCTGAGGTGCATAGTCAAACTGAAGAACAAGACTTTCAAGAGATTGAAAATTCTGCTCCAGAACTATTGTAGGAAGGGAATTTCAACAACTTTTGTGAAGGAGAAGGAGAAGCAGGGGAAACAGAGGAACCAAAATCTCCTATTGAAACAAATCAGCCATTAAATAGCCCGGATAAGGGGAGTGCTGCAAAAATCATTGTTGAAGGAATCCAATCTCCTCAAACATCAGGTATTCTCATTATCCCAGATAAGGGAAGTGCTATTAAAACTACCCCAACCGTTCCCTCTCAACCTAGGAATACCCTCCTAGATATCCCAGAAGGTTATTGGCATATATTCGATCCTATGGCTCAGAACCAGCCAAATGCTCAAACCTCTACATTACAATATCCTATAGTGGATTCTGCAGCAAATGCGCCCATGAAAGCTATCCCTCTTCAGCATATCCCTACATTTCACGGTCTCACATCAGAAGATCCGGATGCATTTTTATTCGAATTCAATGTGTTATGCAGGGGATATGATTACACCACCGATCCCCAGAAATTGAAACTATTTCCCTCTACATTAAAAAGGGCTGCTTTAAGATGGTTCATGGGATTAGGTGGTGGGGTTATCAACAATTGGGATCAAATGAAAGAATCCTTCCTAAAGAAATATCAGGATTATTGTAGGTCCAGAGAATTAAAAGACGAAATATTTCAAATGACAGCCAAACCGAATGAGACATTAGAGGAATATGTGGAACGCTTTCAGTACAATCTACAAAGATCCCCTTATGCATCACTACCTTTACCTGATAATGTATTAAAAACTGCATTGATAAGGGGTATGAAGGAACAATGGATAGAAACATTAAACATCATGGGAAAAGGGGATATTTATCAAGAGAATTTTGCTGACATCATTGACTTATGTATCAGGAGTTCGAGAGGCAGCACAAGAATAAAATTGGCAGAATATGATCGGTTTGCAAGAGATAACAAAGTATCAACAGAAGGAGTAACACGTGTAGAAATTGGAAATTTATTAGAAAATTTTAAAACTGATATTCTGGGGACACTAACTACACAACTTGATATTGTGCAGGCTAAACAGAAGCAGATGGAGGCAGAACAGAATTTGGCGATCTTCTGCCCCCCATGCAGAAAAAAAACATAGCCACAGAGAATGTCCGTTGGATACAGTCCAAACATGCGCCATCTGTACAAAAGAACACCTTACAGAGAGCTGCCTCTCACTTCCTGGATTGAAAGTGGTATATAAGGAAGCGGAAGAAGAACCAGAATCGGTGTACTTGATCAACCAGCGTCGCCTGTGGCAGCCGAGACAATTTGGTATGTTTCTAGACCCAACCTCTCCTTTTCAGCCTCCACAGTATAATTCTCAACAATATGGTATGTGGCAAAATCAATCTCAACCCCCATTTTCAAACTGGTCACCACAATCGTTTCCTTCTTCAAACCCATGGCTGAATCAGACAAGCCAATCTGGTTGGCCGAATTTTCCTTACACTCCACCATATTGGAAAAATGGCCCATATCCTCCACAATGGACTCCCCCTACTTCACAAAGTTCACCCTGGCAGACAAACTGGCAAAGACCGATGCACCAGCCAGCAGGAACTATTCCGGTCCCTCAACCTACTCTGCCAGCCTTACAACAAAATCCCGAGTCTAATTTGAGACCACAACTCCCAGCTCAACCCAATCCCAATCCAAATAACAGACCGTCCAATCTCTCCAAATCATCGAATCACCAGAAATAGTACCCGATCTGAGGGAGTGCAATGATTTTCAGTTAAGATCCGGACGTATAATTGGAACTGAGGGAGATAAAATAGTTCATATTGAAGATCAGTTACCTAGAGAACAATAGTCACAACAAGAGGATGTAAACAAGCAACAAACTTATAATCAAGCAACCACATCCTCTCCTCCATTCCCAGAACGATTGGTCATCCCTCGACCCATACAATATCCTGACTTTGACATTCTGGGAGAATTACAAAATCTGTACATAAAAATCCCATTCCTCCAAGCCATTCAAGACATTCCTATATATGCAAAAACTATCAAAGAATTGTGCATCAATAAACCGAGGAGGAATACAACAACTAATCCAAGGGTCCAAGTAGTTGGTACTTTATCTGATTTACTGTCCGGGAAAGAAACACCCATTAAATATGAAGACCCAGGAAATCCAATTGTAACTGTTCAAATTTATGGTCAGACTCTGTCTAATGCCTTAGTTGATCTAGGAGCTGCAATTAATATTTTAACAACCGCTACTTGCCAAAAGCTTGGCATTACATCTATAGAACCCACTTCTACTCTGTTAGAACTAGCTGACCGATCTGTGGTGAGACCAGAGGGTACTCTACATGATGTCATGGTCTCTGTAGACTCCTGGGAATATCCAACCGATTTCCTGATAATCAATCCAAAAACCCGACTTGATGGACACCCGCTAATTCTAGGTAGACCTTGGCTCGCCACTGCCGATGCTTACATTGGCTGCCGGCAGGGAAATATGACTATAACCAGAGGACCGAATATAAAAAATTTAGTTTTATATCCTCCAGCGCAGCCAAGTGTCACAATAATCAAAACTAATAAACACCCTGTATCATACCTTATTGATAACATTAGATCTCCATTGACTATACAAGAGGCACTTGATTTTAAAGATCAAACAGAAGATGATGCCATTAATAATTTCATCAGTCAAACTGAATCTAGATCCCGCGCACAGTGTCACATGATAGAAGCAGCATTTGATAATGAATTAGAAGAAGATCCTCTGAAAGATACACATGACCAAACGATACCCGTTACTTCTGTTACAAATAGTAAAATTGTGGAAATTGAACCGGGAAAAACTTTAAACATCAATGCCAATCTCACACCTGAACAAGAAACGAAGCTCATCCATCTGTTAACAAAATATCAAGAAGCATTTGCATGGGATTACCCTGATATGAAAGGAATTGATCCCCAATTATGTACACATCACATTTATATAGAAAAAGATGCCAGACCTGTTCGTCAGCCGCAAAGAAGACTTAATCCTCATCTAAAGGATGTGGTAAAAGCTGAACTTCAAAAACTTTTAGATGTCAATTTTATCTATCCTATTTCTGATAGTAAATGGGTCTCTCTGCTTGTGGTGGTACCAAAAAAGAACGGAAAATGGAGAATTTGTGTGGATTACAGGGAACTAAATAAAGCAACACAAAAAGATCATTTTACTCTCCCATTCATAGACCAAGTATTAGATACTTTAGCAGGAAAGAAATTCTTTTCTTTCCTGGATGGCTTCAGTGGATACAATCAGATTCAGATTGCCCCTGAAGACCAGGACAAAACTACTTTTACTTGTCCTTGGGGAACATTTTCCTATCGAGTTCTACCCTTTGGCCTATGTAATGCTCCTGCCACATTCCAAAGGGCTATCCTTAGCATTTTTGCAGATTTAATAAATGATGGACTTGAAGTATATATGGATGATTTTACACCATATGGAGATGATTTTGATCCAGCACTAGACACTCTAGAAAACGTCCTACAGTGCTGCATTGCTACCATGCTTTGCTTAAGCCACGAAAAATGCTACATGATGATGACCGAAGGACTTATCCTAGGACACTATGTTTCAGCAGCCGACATTCAGGTCGACCGGGCCAAAATTCAAATACTTTTGCTTATTCCCACTCCTACTACTCAAACAGAGGTATGCAGCTTTCTTGGATTTTCTGGTTATTATAGACGATTTATAGAACATTATTCGCACATTGCTGCACCTTTATATGCAATAACTGGTAACGTTGATTTTCTTTGGACAGAAAAATGTGACCGTGCTTTCGAGGACCTAAAGAAACTCGTATCTATAGCCCCAGTCCTTCGAGGACCAAACTGGGATTTACCATTCCAGATATCATCTGATGCCTCAGATACAGCCATTGGTGCAGTCCTTGGGCAGGAAGAGGATAAAAAACCATATGCCATCTATTACATCAGCAAAAATTTATCCCCTGCTGAATTAAATTACACTGTTACTGAAAAAGAATTCCTAGCTGTGATACATGTTGTCAATAAGTTTAGACATTATATTATAGGCTATCCTGTTATTTTATATACAGATCATTTTGCCATTACATATCTAGCAAATAAGCCTGTCACAAATGCCAGAGTAACTAGATGGTTGATTTTATTGCAGGAATTCGACATCACAATCAAGGATCGGCCTGGCAAAGAAAACCCTGTAGCCAATTTCCTCTCAAGAATACCAAAACCAATCGATGCAGCAGCAGTTGAAGATCAATTTCCAGATGAGCACCTGTTTACTGTTGCTGTTCAAACACCCTGGTATGCTGATGTTGCCAATTACCTTGCAGTAGGTAAGCTACCAAAACACTTAACCCCTAATGAGCGCAAGCGGATTGTTCAGAAGAGTACTCGATTTTCGTGGATTGGGGGCTATTTGTTTCACACAGGGGCAGACATGCATATCAGGAGATGTGTTCGAGAAGATGAAATCTTTGACATCCTAAAAGCCTATCATGATGGACCGTGTGGTGGACACTTCGCTAAGCGTAGAACTGGACATAAAGTATTGCAGACAGGATACTACTGGCCCACGATTTTCAAAGATGCAAAGAAATTTGTCCAAGCCTGTGACAGCTGGCAGCGAGAAGGACGACTTGGTCAAGCCAACGAGATGCCTCTGAAGCCACAATTAGTCATTGAACCATTCGAGCGATGGGCTCTTGATTTCGTTCGCCCCATCAACCCATCATCAAATCAGAAAACATATATCTTGGTGGCAACAGAATATGTCACCAAATGGGTTGAGGCAGAAGCATTGCCAAGAGCCACAGAGGACTCTGTAATACAGTTCTTGTTGCATCTATTTGTACGTTATGGCCTTCCAAGGGAAATAATTACAGATGGAGGACCACAATTTATTGGAAATAAATTAGCTACAACACTCAACAATTATCATGTCTAGCATAAAATTACTACTCCATATCATCCACAAGCGAATGGGCAGGTAGAAAGCAGCAATAAGATAATAGAATCAATCCTAACGAAAACCATTGCGTCACATAGGCATGATTGCGCTGCTAGACTACCTGAAGCACTGTGGGCTTACTGAACAACATGGAGAAGCACCACTGGTTACTCACCTTATCAATTAGTGTTTGGAAAACAACCCATTTTTCCCATAGAATTTGAAATCCAAACCTTACGAACCGCACAGGAAGTTGGCCTAGATCTAAGCGAGGCACAAATCAATCGACTACAGCAGATCAACGAATTGGACAAAATTACGCTCTCTGCACTACAAAATACAACACTGATTCAACAGCAGCGGGCTAAATGGCATGATGCGCTCATCAAGAACAAAGTCTTCCATGAGGGAGACTGGGCTTTGTTATACGACTCTCGATTTCAGGACTTCCCTGGGAAGCTCCAGACTCGTTGGTTGGGACCATATGAAATCCAGAAGGTGCATGACAATGGGACCATCACGTTAATCACCATTGACGGTTCTGGATATGCCTTCAAAGTGAATGGCCACCGAGTTCGTCTCTATCGCAAACCACTTACTCGGGAGTCCTTCTGCCAGCAGCTACGTCGAGACACTGATATGGAGATTTTAGGAGAGGAAGAGAAATCTTCCTCACCTGTAATTCATTAAGGAATTCACTCCTTTCCTTTCCTTTTTTTTATATAGTCTGTACATAAGTTCTTTTTTTCAAGATGTTCTTGTATATCTGTTTGAACTCAATGTTTTTTTTGCCTTCTCAAAATTTGGATTTTTGCCATTCCATTTCTAAAGGAATGACATTTGCGTGTTTTGCTGTTCCTTTTCAAAAGGAACAACATTCTGGATTTTTTTTTTTGTTGTTCCTTTTCAAAAGGAACAGCATTCTTGATTTTTTGATTTCTGTTGTTGTTACACTAAAAAATGTCACCATGACTATTTACAGTTAGTATGGCTCAATCAACAGTCATGCTACCCTCTTAGGAAAGTCTTATGCCTCTGCTCTCCATGTAAAACTCTAAAAAGAGAGAAAGTCTTGTATAAATGTATTTATCTCTGGGGACGCAGGTTCTCTCAAACTAACCTGCGGGGACGCTCTCTATGTTCACAAAAGCTGCGTCCAAAGACGCTCTGTATGTAAAGGGACAGGTGCGTCCCCCTGTAAAGGTTAGAATGCGCAAGTTTCATCTTTAAAAAGTTACTTGTGGTCATTTCTAGAGCATTCTAGAAGGTTGTTCGACGTGTATTGGGCGCCTCCAGATGGTTCATGCACTCCTATCAAAGAGGAACTTATCCCATCAATAAGGGAGCTATCCCACCCAAAGAGGGGATTATCCCATTGATGGTGGACCTGATTAACCTCCTCTTGAGCACTATAAATACAGGAATTGGGCCAGAAGGAGGAGAGGTTGAAGCTATACATTTTCTAAGGGTAAATGCTGCAGGAATTAGGACTCCCATTTAGAATCTTGTGAGGAGAGATTGCCATCTTTGCTTGTTCTATTTGGAAGTGGGTGTGCTTTGTCAAAGTAAAGGAGAACTCTTGATGGACCCTGGGAAGGACTTGCACAACACCAAGGCTCAGGTTGTATTTGTTCTTTTTGTTACCTATTAATGCAAATGAGTCCATTCTTCTCAATAAATTGTTGTTTATGAGTTATTTCATGTACTCCTTGGTCTACATGTTGAATATGCTTTGTTTTATGTTATAATCAGGTGCTATTTAATGGTTTGATTGTTGGTGATTGCAGGTTTTGGAGAAAAGGAGGAGCTCATCCAGATCAACAAAGCTTGGACTTCTACAACAGCGTTTGGACAAAGGTAAGAACAAAACACTTGATATCTCATATCATAATGCATGTTTAGAGAAGGATAGATCTTATTTGTCTTGTTTGTCACTAGAGAGTCTTAGGCTCCTAGGGAGGTTGGTTGTGTCCGCACAATCGACTCTTTCCGCCTGACAAATTGGCGACTCCACTGGGGATTCCATTAATGTGAAAAGTCTTTTCCTTTGTATGAACTTTGCTCTGAGAAAATTAGTTTATTTTTCTGGTTTTTGGCTCTGTGACTTTGTCTTTGGGTGGGTTAGCTTAGAGTTAGAATCCTTTTAGTTTTTCTTAAGTTTTTCAGTAGGACGCACCCTCTGAGTATTGCACAGTGCGTCCCTAGACGCACTGTTGCTGTGTGCACAGAGCGGGCCCGTACTTGTTCTAACGGGTCGCCTGCGTCCCCCTGCTAAAGTTTGAGAAAACTCCATTTTTTGCTTTTTTACTCTTAGATTTTGTTTTTTCTTAGTTTTTGCTGCCCAGATTCATTAGTCCCTTGTCAAAGATTTTTACCTGAACTTGTTTCTATAGCATTGAGTGTTTTAGTGGATTTCAAAGAAGTTTAAGCCCTAGGGTTTGATTTTTGATTAGGTCTTGTAGTGACTTTGACGGTGGAAGTTGTCAAGCCTTAGATCTCTCTGGTTTTGTCAACATTCTTAGAAGTCAGACCTGTCATAAAGTCTACCTGTGTGAGCAACTTACCATTGAGTTGTCTCGTTGGCGAATTTCGAAGTGCTTGTTGATTAAGTCTTGAATTCCATTTTACAAAAGAACAAAAATATTTGAGTTTTGTTTTGACTAGTCTTTTGATTTTGCATTAGCTAGTCCTTGATTTGATTTTGGTCAAGTAAAACGTCCTAGAATCATCTTTGTGAGCTTTTGCCTTGTTAGGTTTGCTTAGAGTAATTTAAGTTTTCATAGTTTTTATAGCTTTTAAGATTGATTTTCGTTACAATAGATTTATATGCTTTATTAAAAAGAGAAAATACAAAAATATCTCCTTTGAAAAGTTTTGTTTCAAGTAGCTTTGAAAAGATTTGAAAGAAAAAGAGTTTTTCGTGCACGTAAAGAGTGGTCATGTTTGTATGCTTGAAAAGATAAAGAGAATTGTTTCTTTGATTGTCTTTATTAAGAAAGTTGTTTTCTTTAAAATTTGCATTCTCTCAACTCTCTTAGTTAAGAATTTCATTGAAAAAGGAAAAGTAGCGTAAATCATCTTAGGTGCATCTTTGTAGTGGTTTGAGTCGAGTCTACACACCATTGGTTTCACTTCCGCTACCTTTTGTCTTTAAAGAAAAACCATAAAATTAACGCTTAAAGTAAAATCGACGTAGTAACTTTTATTTACTAGGGCTCTGAAACACCAATTTAGATCAGGTTAGTGTCTTGGAGTAGGTGAGTAATTAACTCTCCAAGACAACAAAACCAAACAAGTAGCTTATCTTGTGATAGATTAAATCCAATTGTCTCATTTGTACTCTGGGAAAGCTCCTCTTAAAGGAGAAGCACAAGCTCGTGTCCGAACCAGTGAGGGGATCAATCCCCCCTCGTTGGGAAAGACGCCAGACACGCACGTATTAAAAACGGTAAACCTCGGATTAACCATTGTCGAGGAGCCAGGGGTCACTTGTCGGTAAACCTTGGATTATTGTCAAGGAGCCGGCAAGGGGATTGAGCTTGATACTCTGCCCTTGCGTGCTGTCGGAGTTTAGACTGTTCCCCCAGGTGCATTTGTTGCGGTTGGTAACCTTAGTGACCATTATCTTTAGGATTCTACCGAGGTGACGGTGGAGGGAAGATCCCACTGTACCTGGAGCAGACGTCGGTTATACTCACTTGGATTTTCTGGGGGGTTTACTTCACTCGAGACGGTTAAAGTGGAGAAACTTGGTCCAGTCTATTCATTAAGCAGGTTGCCGGGGTAACTGTTCCACCCGCCACTTCTGTACTGAATCCGGCGATGTTGGGTTTCATCACCAACTAGCGCTTTCGGTCTGGAAGGCTACTGTTTGTGCTTGGTTTGACACCCTAGATTCTTTAGGCGTATGATTCAAATTTGTTTGGTTCTTTAGAGACTTTAGGTGGTTTGATTTGAAATTTTACTTTGTTTTCGTGTGTAGTAGTTAAAAGTTTTTAGCTGTGGCGGAATTACCGAGACAGTCCCGTAGACTTCGGGGCAAGTCTCCTGAGATTGTTACCGGAATAGATTTGTTAAGAAAACTTCGTAAATCGCGGGGTGAATCTCCTGAAGACATTCCGGGTCAGTGCGAAGGGTTAAAGGTCCTTGTAACTCCTCCTAGTGACAGTAGAGTAGGTTCACCTGAAGAAGGAGAATCTTCCTTGGTAGTCCATCCAGATTACCAAAGTTTAGAGACAGGTTATAATCCCGAAGCTGTTTCATATTCTGAGCTTGTTGGTAGTTTTTCGTCTGCTAGTGATACAGGCGAAGAACCTGAAATATCTGAACCTGTTACTCCGACTTCTAGTGTTCCAGATTCACCGAGAATAGAAAGAATTATCACCGAAAATCTTCCTACTGGTTTGATTGCTATAGAAGAACTTGCTCCAGAGGAGGATATAGGTGTCTCTAACCTTGAAGGTCAACTTACTATTGATCTAAGGGAGCGTGAATCCATCTTTTACAGTCCTCCTAGAAGTACTTCTTGGTACCTTGCGTTAACCAATTTTTTAGACAACTCAGGGGTAGGTTTTTCTACACCTCGTACTCCTTTTCCACCTGGAGGTATTTATACTCCTGTAAATATGTCTGGTCAGTCGTCCGTGTTTACTCAAAGTCCTGAATCTTTCTTACACGGCGGTCCTTCTGTTCCCACTGGGTATCAATCACTTTCTGGTACCTTTGCGGGGGCATCTCCTCAACCCGTTGATCATGGGTTATTTGCTGGAAACAGTGGTAATATACCATTGGGTGTAGGAGACATTTACATGATGTCGGGTTCAGTTCCCGTTTCCCAACCTCAAGGTGGCCAATTACCGCCTGGGGGGCAACCACAGTTAACGCCTGGGGGGCAACCTCAAGGTACACAAATCGTGTCTGGGGGGCAACCTCAAAGTCAGTATGTACCTATGGTTCAATATGTACCCCAGGGTCAACCTCAGTATCAATATCAACCTCAAGGATGGCAGCCTCAAGGATGGCAACCTCAAGGGTATCAACCCCAAGGTTATCAAACTCAAGGGTACCAACCTCAAGGTCAAGGTCAACCCTAGTATCCGTATTTACCTCAAGGTTATCAACCTCAAGGTCAATACTCAAGTCAAGGTTATCAACCGCCTCAAGGTCAGTCATATGTTCCAAGTATGGGAACTGCATCTTACAATTATCAATCCTACCCTCAATCCGGTTATGGATCTCAGTATCCTCAACCTGTTACAGGTCAATACCCTGGAATGTTAGTGTGGGATCCATCACAGGGTCAACAGGTGTTGCAGCCAAGTATACAGATGGTTCCTCAAGCTGGACAACCCGTAGTTTCTGGTCCAACCCAGCAACCGCAACCTGTCCAGTCAAATGTTCAAACTTCTGTAACTTCGGTAGTTACTCAGCCGCCAATTGCACCTAGTACTCCATCTCAAACGACTGCTGCAACTACCGCTACATCTACCATACTTACTTCTGGAGTATCGATGGCTCCAGTTTCTACTGTCCCTGTTACCACACCTCAGACATCTTTACCGTTGTCTGGATCTACGATTCAAACCACGGTCCAGATGCCTGTAGGTCAATCTGGTATAAGTACGGTTGTCACTACTCAACCTCAATTTGTTCAACCCCCGTACCAGGGACAGTACCAACATGGGCAAGCTGTCCAACAACCGGTTTACCAGTATCAACCGTATCCTGGGTACACTTATCAACAACCTCAACAACCCCAGTACGGTCCGGTTAATCCTGGTTTTCCAGGAGGATATAATATCCCAAATGCGACTCTTGTTCCTAGTTATCCTGGATATCCTCCTCCTGGGGCCGGTATTGTGACCCAGAGTTTTAGAGATCCTAACCGGCAGTTACCGTTTATCGCAACTTTGGATTTACCAGACTTGACGCGCCTAACGAATGATCCAATTCAATATCTTCAGTTCTGGCCGCCAATGCCAAATAAGTTGCCCAGTGATATACCCAAGTTCGAAGGTAAGTCTGGAGAGGATCCGTCCAATCACGTGATGACTTACCACCTCTGGTGTGCTTCAAATTCTATCTCGGATGATTCGATCCGCTTACGTCTTTTCCAGCGTACACTCATTGGTCTCGCAGCCAAGTGGTACATTGAGTTACCACGGGCCTCTTTTTACAACTTTAGCCAGTTAGCTACTTCATTCTTAACTCACTTTCAGTTGCCGGTCAGATACGATAACGGCACGAAATTATTAACTTCACTAAAACAATCGACGTCCACGTATATTTCTGATCACATTCATGAGTGGAGACGTCGAAGAAGGCTAGTGAAAGTTTTTATCCCAGACCAAATCTTAGCTGAATGGTTTGTCAAATCATTATTACCGAAGATTACTGAAGATGTAGCTAAGGCCGGAGTAGTTACTGAGGAGCAAGTCATTGCTCAGGCACAATACCTTGACTTAGTTTACACTCAGTCGGGTACGTTACACGAGAAGATTCTGGATCTTCCAAAGTCGAATCAAATCGCTGCTGCTCCTTCGGGATCTCATGCCGCTGATGGTATGATTGGTATCGTGAATACAAAGAGCAAGAAGAAGTCTTCCAAGGCTTCAACTACTCCAATTATCACTTTGCCTGATTCTCCGACAGGAGAGTCTTCTCCTGAACTTACCGCCGATATTCACGCTGTAGAGTCATCTACGGCCAAATCAAAAAACGGTGGAAAGAAGAAAGGAAAGAAGAAGGCTAAAGCAGACAAGGCTCCAAAGGAAAAAACTGAAAAGTCGGAAACCAATGACGAAAAGCGCAAACCTCGATATCCTTGTCTTATTTGTGAAGAGGATCATTTTACGAGAGATTGCCCTCATCGGGCCGAGGTTGTGAAAATAGTCAAAGGTTCTCCCACTCCTGCTGTGTTAAAAAATCCATTTCCAGAGCAGGAGAATAAGATGATAGGTTCTTCTTCGAATGCCAGTGAAGAACCCATTTTGATGATGTCTCATGTGAGGATTGCGACTCGATCGCAAGATTATGGTAGTAAGGCTCCTGTTGATGGTAAGGAAGCAGAATCTTCTCATTCTAACCCATCAACCTCAGCTCCTGGTTCCGATCCACTACAGATCGAAAAACCTAACCCGGACTTAGTAATTAAACCGCCCGCCAAGGGTGTACTTCGAAGGTCTGCTTTCAATCCACATGCGAGAGCTGCCCAGAATTACAACATTGTTGAGGACTTAGCTGTTTCACCCTCAGCAATGTCGGCGTTAGAAGTGCTGCAATCATGTCCAGCACAACGAAAATTACTTTTGTCGGCTATCGGAGCTGTTGATGTTCAGGACCCGAACCTGATAATCTTCGATCTAGAAAATAGTACACCACGTCTCCCCCATCAAATGGCTTTCCAAATTCCAGTGATAGTAAAAAACAGGCCTATTCATCGGACTGTGATTGATGAGGGAGCTTCTACGTGTATTATGTCGATTCAATGTTGGAGATCCCTTGGTTCTCCTTCGTTGAACCAATCCCCCACCATCCTTAAGGCCTTTGATGGCCGTGGGTTCCGTCCGTTTGGTATTCTACAAGAATTGCCTATAGGGGTAGAAGGTAAAACCGTTAGTCTGGATGTGGAAGTGGTTGATGCCCCTCTAGACTACAACCTTCTTTTGGGTCGAAGTTGGTCATATGCTATGACAGCGGTCGTTTCATCGGTCTTCAGAGTAATTAAGTTTCCATATAACGGTAAGATCGTGACTATTGATCAGCTGACATACTTTTCATCCGACCCAGCCTCTTCAGAGAGTATCCAGCATGTCGGTAAGACGACAATCCCTTATAGGGACGTTGGTGTAGGTTTAGTTAAGGATTCCGGTTTACTGGGAACTTTTCCTCTCCCTCCACTCAGCGTAGAACCTTCATTTGCAACAATTCATATGATTACATCAGAAAACATTATTTATGATGATCCTTGGATTGTCCCATCTGACTCTGAGATAGACTCATTCGGTGATGCTATGCCTTTGAGTCCATATGAAATTGCTTATGAAGCTATCATGTCTTTTACCGACTCGCGTTCAACCGAAATCGACCAAATGAATGTGGTCAGTGAAGAATCACTTTTCACCTCAACCTTAGAACGGATAGCGTTTCCCGAAGTCGTGTCATCTGACGAACAACTTCGCGAAATCCTAAGTGTAGACGATCTACCATGGGAGGATCTCCATCACAGATCTTCGTTTTTACCTAAGGATGATGCATTTGAAAATGATTTTTCATCTATCTTTACCGCTGAATATGTCAAAGACGCTCAGGATCCAACGAAACATTCTGATTCAGAGTTGAATTTAGGGAATATTTCTCGTACTATTCCCATTGATATTTCAGTGAAGCCCGAAATTGAGGAAAACATTCATATAGGTGCCGCTTGTACAGAAGATGAAATCCAAACTTACAAGGCCCTATTCCAAGAATTCCGCGATGTGTTTGCCTGGTCTTACGAGGAAATGCCGGGAATCGATCCTGCCATTGTTGTTCATGAAATAAAGACCTACCCGGATGCTAAACCCGTCCCGCAACGGTTGCGTCAGATTCACCCTCGAAAAGCGGCTGCAATTAAAGCAGAAGTCGAAAAGCTGTTGAAAGCAGGTTTCATTTATCCGATCCCGTTAACGGATTGGGTATCGAATATTGTTCCGGTCAACAAGAAACAAGGAACAATAAGAATCTGTATCGACTATAGGGATATAAATCGAGCTTGTCCAAAAGACAACTATCCTACGCCTTATATCGATCAAATTATTGATGATTGTGCCGGAAGTGAAATGTTTTCCTTTATGGATGGTTTTTCGGGCTATAATCAAATCAATATTCTACCTGCCGACCAACCAAAAACGGCATTCATTTGTCCATGGGGGACATTTGCTTATTGCAAATTACCTTTTGGGCTTAAGAATGCCGGAGCCACTTTTCAACGGGCGATGTCTTATGCATTTCATGACATCAAGCACATTGTGCAACCGTATCTCGATGATTTGCCTGCTCATTCTTTACATCGAGCTGATCACCTTGTCCACCTACGAGCAATCTTTATGAGGTGTAGGCATTATCGAATTCGGTTGAATCCCCACAAGTGTGTTTTCTGTATAGAAACAGGTCGATTGCTGGGATTTGTTGTTTCAAAAACCGGCATTCGCGTCGATCCCTCGAAGGTCGAAGCTATCATCAAATTGCCTCCTCCTTCGAGTTTGCGCCAACTCCAAAGTTTGCAAGGGAAAGCGAACTTTTTACGCCGATTCATCCCAAACTACGCCGAGGTCACTAAAGGTTTTACACGGTTGTTGAAACAGAACGCACAATTCTTTTGGGACGAGATTGCCCAACAATCTTTTGATGCACTTAAACACGCGTTGACCCATGCACCGTTGTTGCATCCTCCCAACTACAACCAGGACTACTTCTTATACCTCGCAGCTTCGCATTCCACCATTGGAATGGTGTTAGTTCAAGAAGATGAATTCGGAGCGGAACATGTGATATATTATCTTAGTAGGACCTTAAATCCCACTGAGTTAAAATATTCGCATGTGGAGAAATTGGCCCTGGCAGCCGTTCAAGCTGTCCAGCGTTTCCGTCACTACATTCTTCTCCGTAAAACTACAGTTATTTCGGATTGCAACCCTATGATTTATATTTTGACAAAACAACTGCTAGGGGGCAAGTACTCTAAATGGATCGTTATCCTGCAAGAGTTCGACTTGGAGTTCGAGAAGTCCAAGTCTAAGAAATCCTTAGTTTTTGCGGAATTGATGTGTGATTTCCCGAGTGCTGACACAGAGACTGTGGCAGAGGAGTCCATTGCGGACGAATCTTTGTTTCTTATCAGTACTTTAGATCCGTGGTACGGGGATATAATCATCTATCTCCAAACCCAAACCTTTCGGCCTGAAGCTTCCAAGGCAGAACGTCGAAAAATTCGGTTTCAATCCCAGCAATACAAAATTATTGGAGATACACTTTATCGCCGGGGGGCAGACTTAGTTTTTCGACGTTGTTTAACTCACGAAGAGGCTGAGAAGGTTTTGAATGATTGTCACTCTGGAGCATGTGGCGGTCATATGTCTGGGTATGCCACAGCTCAGAAGGTGTTGCGCGCTGGCTATTTCTGGCCGTCTATGTTTAAAGATTGTATCATTGCCGTCAGGAAGTGCCACAACTGTCAAGTGTTTGATCGCAAGATGCGCGCTCCACCTGCTCCTCTCCACCCTATAATTGCCGTTGGTCCATTCGCCAAATGGGCTATCGACTTTATTACTTGTAACCCTCACTCGGCCGGGGGGCATGCGTATATCATCCTCGCGGTTGATTATTTTACTAAATGGGCCGAGGCGATGCCTACATTCGACGCAAGCGGCAAAACAGCTGCAGTTTTCGTATTCAATCATATCATAACTAGGTTTGGTGTCCCACAAGCAATCATTACTGACCATGGGAGCCATTTTCGAAACATCATGATGACTGAGCTTACAAGCCAGCTTGGTTTGCGCCACGATAGCTCTACTCCTTATTATCCGCAAGCCAACGGTTTGGTTGAGTCTATCAACAAAGTTCTAGTTATCATGATCCGACGAACCATTGGTGTTCATCGGTCGAATTGGCACAACATGTTATTTTCAGCGCTATGGGCATACCGAACCTCAGTGAAAAATTCAACAG
The DNA here is from genome assembly GCA_031772625.1 of Pinus tabuliformis. Taxonomy (NCBI): domain Eukaryota; kingdom Viridiplantae; phylum Streptophyta; class Pinopsida; order Pinales; family Pinaceae; genus Pinus; species Pinus tabuliformis. The sequence continues at coordinate 297,321,184 of CM062806.1, forward strand.
GGTTCACTCCTTTCCAGCTAGTTTATGGCTTGGAAGCTGTGTTACCCATTGAATGCGAAATCCCATCACTTCAAATGGCTGTCGAATTACTTCCAGCTACTTCCGAAGAGGAGAAACGTTTATTGTACTTGGCTAAATTAGATGAGACTCGACGTGACGCTACATTGGCAATCGAGACTCACGCGAAGCGAATGAAAGCTCAGTATGATAGAAATGTGACCCCTCGAAGTTTTTCGGAGGGAGACCTAGTGCTATTATATGATCAAGCTAACGATAAGCTAGGTGCTGGAAAATTCGTTCCTATGTGGCATGGACCCTACATTGTAAAGCGAAAGCTAGCAAAAGGGGCTTATGAGCTGGTTGATTTTGATGGGGACTCTTTGGGTAAACCCAGAAATGGACTTTACCTAAAGAGGTATTATGCTTAAATGGTGGGTATGGAGAAATTTTTAGATAGGTTAGATTTTCTTTCTAGCTAGCGTGTTTGTTAGTCAGTGTGCTTAACTTAGAGAGTGTGTTTTTCGTCGTTATTCTGGCTTATCTTGGTTTTACTCTTGATATTGCAGATGTCGACGCCTCTCCAAACATACATTGGATTTGCTGATGGTGCTTGTCGTAGTACACGGAATATCTCTTCCGCAGCTTGGGTTATCTATTCACCCTCTGACGAGTTAGTTTCTATGCATGGGGTAAGCCTCGGTCAAACAACAAACAACATTGCAGAATACAGTGCAGTGGTTGAATTATTATCCGAATCTATTTCATTTGGAATTCGACGTTTGATAGTGAGGTTAGATTCTGAACTTGTTGTATTACAGCTTAATAGAGTTTATGCCATTAGAAATCCTGTGTTATTAAGGTTTTTTTGAGAGTGCGTCTCTTGGAACGTGAATTTGATTACATTGAATATCAACATATTCCAAGGTCTTTGAATACATTAGCAGATGCAATTGCTTCTCGAATGTTGGACAGACATTTACAATAATCATGCAAGTAAATTTAAAAACATTTCATCACATATGTTAAACAAGATAAGCCGGTAATAGTGATATATATATATATATAGATAGGAGTGTGTCAAAAATATACATCGTCTTCGATCATAGGTTGAAAAACACCTTATGATCGGCAAAAATGATAAGTACAAAAAGCCAAAAATGTCATATGTGTGTACAAAAGTGACTAGTCAATCACTGGTGGTGCTCCCTATACGACACCACTGCACGGGCTACCTTACGCAAAAATCTCCTAAACGGTCCAGGGACTGCGACTACAAAGCGCTGAAGCCTGATAGGAATGTCATCCATAGTAGTCTCAGGCATATCTACCGTCAGACGCTCTAGATCATGCTCCAACTCAGCTAGTACTTCTGCAGCCGCGTCCTGTGGGGCCGGTACCGGTGCAACTGGATGTCTCCTCTCAAAAGGCCGGAGGTTGGCTGGGCGCTGTGGACCAACATCTGCATTTTGAAAATTTTACTGTCAGTTTTGAGACGATATATATAAAAAACAAAAAAAATACATAATTTGAAAACTTGTGAAAAATAAAGTACCTCTGTCATCCCATTGCTCTCCCTGTGGAAGAACCATGTCCGGATCATGTCGAAAATCTACTCCGGCATACGGAAAGTCCTGGATCGAAAAAACCTGGTCCTCTAACCAGTGAAAGTAACTATCAGTGAATCGAACAACCGTCGTGCCCTCGTCAGGATGCCGGGCCATCACCGCAACCCATCGTACCAGCTTTGGCTCCCGAGGACCCAAGATATCAACAGTGAGTTTCTGAGGGATCAGCATCGGAACTCTCTCTAAGGCAAAGCTCATGACTAAAGGCCCATATCCAAAAGTTTTCAGTCGTCCGTTCTTTGCCTTAGTCAGTTGGCTCTTCATATTAGCCGACACAGCATCACACCAGTTGAAAATGGTGCCTTGGTAACAGTCAATTGCCATCCGCATTTGGGACCCAGAAGCAATGTGCAAAGCGGCCGCGCCGCAAATTCTGGTAACCGTGAAAGCAATAACTTTGAGTTCACGCAGAGAGATGTGTTTGATTTCCACGCCTTTCGCATGGTGTGAATTGGGTGTGCACCAATCTTCCCGGAGACTAACAAGGGATTGGCCACCCGGCCTAGTCCCGGCTAGATTGAGTTGCTCACCTCTATTCGGCAAGCCAGTGAGAAAGTATACATCAGAGGGCTCTATCTCGAGCTGGTGCCCTCCGATGTAAAAGCATTGTTCTTGAACGTTCCATCTCTCAACCAGCCATTCTAAGAATCTTACCTGAGCCCTCATGCCCGGTATGGCCCAGTATTTGTATAACCCGCATGCTTTTAGGGCATCCAGGGAAGGTTGGTGTTCTATTGCAGCTTCATCAACCTCTTCGTGCTCTCTTTCTCTCCAATCCAACATGGTGAGTGCCCTACACACCAAGAAATAATGATTAGAATTAATTTGGGGAAATTTGAATGGTTATTTGTGAGGATTGGGGTTTCAATTTCCGCGTTCCACGGAGGACGCACCCCGTGTTTGGAACACAGGGCGTCGGGACGCAGCTGGCTTGAAGGTGGGCTGCTTCCCCCGACCATTTTCCTGTATAGGAAAAAGTCGGGGGACGCAGGTTACCCGAAGGGCACCTGCGTCCACCGAGGAGCGCATTTTGAAACCTAAAACCTCCCAAAAAACAAAACTAAAACCTAAAAAACAATTTTAATCAGATAGAAATGAAGAGTAGGATGTTGTAAAATACCTGGAAGAGACGGCGTTCGATTCTGAGGGTCGGATTTTCCGTAGCGACCACGGGAAGTTTCTTGTCAAAAGCCCTTTGTTCAACCTCAATAGTAAAATGGTAAAAATGACATGGTAAAAAGTCTTTTTATAGGTTTTTTGGATGAATTTGTTCATTTTTTACCATGAAAAGATGTTTTTCGATGTATTTTTGCCTATCTTAAACAGGTATGAGTAATGTATTGCTTTTGTGCAGGACAAAGGGATTTAGAGGGAAAATTGTCATTTTTCACGAACCAAAATGTCAGAGTCATCTTTTAAGCCCTTTTCTGACTCCTAAAATATGAAAAGATTGTCGAGAGTTTCTTTTACACTCGTTAAAACAGAATTAAAAGACGGTCCCCTTATAGCTCTTTTTTGACCGTAAAATCAGGAAAAGATTGCCGGGTTTTTGTCGTTTCAAACTCGATAAGGAAATAAAACGACGTGTCCTTGATCGCTTTTTACTTTTCAGGTCAATGGCACTAATTATGAAAGTACTCCTTGGTCGCAAGATCAAGCGGTTCCCCCAGGTATTATTTTATACTTTTTCGGGCTTGAGGGACACAAATCTACGAAAAAGTTCAACTTGGAGTCTTCTTAAGTTTTTCAGACTCTCTAAAATTGAAAAACACCGAGTTTCTCCTATACTGGGCTCGTTAAACATTTCACAGTAAAGGACCTGTTCAATTACAAACAGGAACGAACCACTCCTTCCTAGGGTTCGAATCAAAACTAGGTTGGACTCATCCGAAGGATGAGCTTATAATCAAGCATATGTTATCCTCCTCAAGCTTGTTAAAAATAAAGAGGTACTTGCCAGAAATGGTGGGGGAAAAGAGAGAAGAATGAACCTGTTTGTTACCTTTTGTCTCAAAAGAAACTTTATTACCACTCTTGAACACGACACTTTTCATTCACTTGGGTTGGAAAATCTTTTACCTCACAGTTGATCAAACCACTTTGAAAGTCTTTAGCTGGGTTCCGGGGATTAACTTTGAGTTATTCGTCACCAAGCCATCTGTCGTGTCGTTATGTTTTCAAGAGGTCTGCAAGCAAAACTTTCATCTGCAAAATACTTGTCTTCCATTTGACCATCCCTGAGTCAGTCCTTACAGCAACATTTCTTCAACTTGAACAATGATTTCGTGTTGCGGGCTTGCCTGCAACGGGTCGCTTTCTGTCGACATCAGCACATTATCTAGAGAGATGACTTAGAAATCGTCAGTACCTTGAAGTCTGCATGCATCAATGGCAGGTTTCTCGCCTTTGACGTCAGTTTACATCATTGACTTTCGATCGAAGGATTCCGTGAAATGTTCGACATCAACTCATTCATTCACATCTCATGGATTGTACTGGGTACTTTGAGAACCATTGACATTACTGGTGGTCTCTCTCACGCTTGTTAACAGTTTACATCATTGACTAGTAATCAAGTGGTTTCTACCATGTTCGACATCAACTCATTTATTCGCATGGTTAGAATCATACCAATTCGGGAAGTAGAAATGAAGACCCTGGATCTAGTTTCCACCATCCAGACTGCGAGGAGTTTTGTATTCATTATCTAAGTAGACTAATCATAAACAGATGGCTGCGTCCATACTGTGTCTACAAAAGTCTATGATTGTAATGTACTGCAAGATCATTCCTGTATCAGAGTAGTTAGTCTGTTAGTTAAAGTTTTAATCTGAGTATGGGAATGCCTACCTCAGTGATGAGATAATCTTATACATGTATTTTGTGTTGAAAATTGCAGGTTCTGACCAGGCTCTCCACGGGATAATCCTTGAAATGATAAAGCACTTCACCCTTCCTAGATATTACAAACCCTAATCTATTCCAGGCTTCGCACTTTAGGGGGCAATCTGTTACACTAAAAAATGTCACCATGACTATTTATAGTTAGTATGGCTCAATGAACAGTCATGCTACCCTCTTAGGCAAGTCTTATGCCTCTGCTCTCCATGTCAAACTCCAAAAAGAGAGAAAGTCTTGTATAAATGTATTTATCTCTGGGGACGCAGGTTCTCTCAAACTAACCTGCGGGGACGCTCTCTATGTTCACAAAAGCTGCGTCCAAAGATGCTCTGTATGTAAAGGGACAGGTGTGTGCCCCTGTAAAGGTTAGAATGCGCAAGTTTCATCTTTAAAAAGTTACTTGTGGTCATTTCTAGAGCATTCTAGAAGGTTGTTCGACGTGTATTGGGCGCCTCCAGATGGTTCATGCACTCCTATCAAAGAGGAACTTATCCCATCAATAAGGGAGCTATCCCACCCAAAGAGGGGATTATCCCATTGATGGTGGACTTGATTAACCTCCTCTTGAGCACTATAAATACAGGCATTGGGCCAGAAGGAGGAGAGGTTGAAGCTATACATTTTCTAAGGGTAAATGCTGCAGGAATTAGGACTCCCATTTAGAAGCTTGTGAGGAGAGATTGCCATCTTTGCTTGTTCTATTTGGAAGTGGGTGTGCTTTGTCAAAGTAAAGGAGAACTCTTGATGGACCCTGGGAAGGACTTGCACAACACCAAGGCTCAGGTTGTATTTGTTCTTTTTGTTACCTATTAATGCAAATGAGTCCATTCTTCTCAATAACTTGTTGTTTATGAGTTATTTCATGTACTCCTTGGTCTACATGTTGAATATGCTTTGTTTTATGTTATAATCAGGTGCTATTTAATGGTTTGACTGTTGGTGATTGCAGGTTTTGGAGAAAAGGAGGAGCTCATCCAGATCAACAAAGCTTGGACTTCTACAACAGTGTTTGGACAAAGGTAAGAACAAAACACTTGATATCTCATATCATAATGCATGTTTAGAGAAGGATAGATCTTATTTGTCTTGTTTGTCACTAGAGAGTCTTAGGCTCCTAGGGAGGTTGGTTGTGTCCGCACAATCGACTCTTTCCGCCTGACAGCTGTTCCTTTTCAAAAGGAACAACACTTTCGATTTCTGCTGTTCCTTTTTCAAAGGAACAACATTTTTGATTTTCTGCTGTTCCTTTTCAAAGGGAACAACACTTTCAATTTTTGTTGTTCCTTTTTCAAAGGAACAACATCTTTGATTTTCTGCTGTTCCTTTTCCAAAGGAACAACATCTTTGATTTTCTGCTGTTCCTTTTCCAAAAAGAACGACTTTGCTTGTTCTGTTGTTCCTTTTCTAAAGGAACAACATTTTGGATTTTTGCTATTCCTTTTTCAAAAGGAATGGCGCTGCGGTGTGTTTGTTGTCCCTTTTCCAAAGGCATAGCATATTTTGGTTTCTGCTGTTCCTTTTCCAAAGGAACAACATTTTTGCCTCTTTTGTTGTTCCTCTTTCAAAGGAACAACATTTTTGGTTGTTGTTGTTCCTTTTTCAAAGGAACGGCATTTTGAGTGTTTTTCTCATACCATTTTTTTTATTTTTGCTGTTCCTTTTTCAAAAGGAACGACATTTTCATTTACATTCTTCGTCTTTTTCCAAGAGGAACACCACTAGCATACTTTTGCTCTCCTTGTGAAACAACTTACTCCTTTTGCTGATTTCGATAAGAGGAAGCTTCTTGCCCATATTCTTTCAAGTCTTTAAAATACAGCTATGCACTTATGCAATGAATATAAAATCACAACATACCGAAATCCGCAAATCATAAATCGCTATATTTATAAGGCTCTGCATTGGTAAGAGGACTAAAGGAAGGATATACTTATTTCTTATCTTTTGTTGTCATTGTTTTACTAATTTTGCTCTGATTGGTTATCTTTATCATGCTGATCCCTTTAACCCTCTTTGATTATTATTTAGGAATAAGAGAAAAGGGCTTATATCTTCCTATTGAGATGATAAGACTTCTTCCACCATTCCTACTCTTAAGGAGTGTTGAACCACCCTTTGTGTATAAATAAGGAAAAGACTCTATGAAAAAGAAAAAATGTGTGTGAACATGATTTATGAGATGTCAAATGCAGGATAGGGGGTCTCATCAAGAGCCATCTTACCATGATCATGAGGATGAAAGTGAAGTGGCATTCCCACTATGGCCACCACACCAGGGATATGGTCCAAAAGGTATATCCAAAAAAAATTGAACCTTGGAACAGGAGGTCTCATCATGAGCCGGCCTGCCCATCTTTCACTCCTTCCTCGTGAATGGCATTATGATTAACTGGCCATCAAGCCAGCATAATGGCCTACACTTTGACATAACAACATTCCTAGGTATACACAAAGGATCATGGTTCCAGGGGCGAAAGAAACAACTCTGCCAAGGTTATGGACACCTGTCGGCAGCAGAGCACTGTTAATGGTATTGAAGTCACATTAGTTATCCCAATGGGTAAGATACTAATACTCTTTTTTCTTATATCCTAAGGAACTAATCATATATTATTTCTTGATTTATACATCGCATGAACATTTATTACCACCAATTATGGCAAAGGAAGTGACAATGACCACTTGAGATTTGGCAAGTACAACAGACGTCCTATCCCCTAGCCTCATATCATATCACAGCAGCCTCTTACGTAATATGCAATCAACTCTTCGTCTCGATTTCGGTAATTCGTTGTCTTTATAAAACATGGCATAATTCCACACGTTGTTCCTTTATGACTTGGTTGCAGATCGGGTGCTGCTCCTTTATTTGACGGCTGGGACAGCCTATCACATTGCGGGGGGGAGGTTAACCTCATTATTCCCTGAACTACGTGTCAGCTCACTATTCAGGAAAGATAGCGTACGACGACATGGCATGGCTTAACGGCATGACATTTCTATGTTTACGCAAGCTGTTGTTCATAATCCATTTTTGTTGCATACTCTGTGTTTTTTTTTCCAAAGCTTGCGATTAGCACCCTCTCTCTGTTTCAAACAGCACAAGCAGTTGTTGTTCCTTTGAGGATCCACAGTGAAACCATGGGAGGAAGGACAATTAGAAGCGAACCTTAAAAGTTGACAGTCTCTGCTGCTGCCCGGGAGATCCTAGAAAGAGCCGAGTGGCTGAATTATCTCAGTCGCTTGCAGGAGTCTAATGAAACAGTAGCGATGGAATTTTTGCAGAACCTGCAGGAGAACCACTCCACAATAAGGGGGAAGCGGATAGCGGTCACCGACGATATAATTGCCGAAGTCTCGGGACTACCAGCCACCGGACCAGTATGGACACTAAAGAAGGAAAGATTACAGAAGATCATGGAAATTTTCCAGGACGAAGGCCAGAGCTTGACAATTAAGGGGAAGGGAGTTCTACCAGAAACCCTTGGAGAACCCTGGATCGAATTAGCAAGAACAGTTCAGAGTTACATTACTTGTGAGGGGAGGAAAGACGTGGTAAGGCCACAACATCTTAAGCTCTTAGCTGTTTTAAAGCAAAAATGCTCTGTAAATCTACCTGCATTTCCAAATTCATTACTGCATGATGCTGCACGAAGCCTAAAAAAGGCACAGCATGCAGAGTCAATCGTCAGTCACCATGGATTAATTCGATTAGTAGTTAGTCATAGTCTTACCCAGCAGCAAAGCAGCTGGGATGAACTGATTGCAATGATTGAAGGGGGAGTGACAGCACCATCCCCAAAACGAAAACATTCTACAAGCACACCAGAATTTCCGGAAAAACGTAGAGAATTGGTAAAACAAAAACATGTTGCTAGTGCATCTAAACAACCAGAAATACACCAGGAATCGGCAAAGCGTAAGCATGTCACCGATACACCCGAACAGCCAGAGAGGCCCAGAAAATCAGCCCGGTTAGCTCGAATAAGAGGAAGGCTGGAAAGGCTCCAGGGGAGCACCAGCCAGCCAGTGGTAATCGAGGACGAGCAACCCTCATGACTAGAAGTAGAGATAGAAAAATCTTAAAAGGAGGCCGAGCAATCTGAAGAGAGGGCTGAGCAATCCGAAAAGGAAAATGAGGAAGCAGCTGAGAATTCCGAAACAGAAACATAAGCTGAGCATTATGAATCTAAGAAAGAGGAGGAAATAGGACAGCAGGAAGGTAACCCGTAGGCTAGATACTGTTATCAAACAGATGGATACCTTGTGTTCTTTATACAATGACATTTTAGCATGTAGGGCCCCTGCCAAAAACTATGCTTTGTTTCTACTAGAACGATATTTACAATTAAAAACAAAAGCTGTTAAAGCAGACGCCCCTATACAAATCAACACTGTCAATGACTTTATAGACTGTTGTAAACATTATGGGGTGAAGGTCCAGAGATTGCTGTGTGAATTTTATCTGCATAACCTCGTGCTAGATCAGGAGACTGAATTGAACCCTGGTCCTTTTGTTAGGGACATTCAGTTGCAAGCATTCATCTCATTCGGGGTTAATCAGATTAAATGGCTCAAAGCCTATAACACTTTCCAGAGGCAGGAAAATGGCCTAGACTTGTGGGTAAGGGCTGAGCCTAGGGACCCAGTGCAGTTATGGAAAGCACATAGAAACCTTATGAGAACTCCAGGTGTCATTGAAACGTTAGGACCTATGCATGAGGCACTCATTTGACAAAGTTTAGAGTATTTTCTTTCTATCAAAGACCTCGCCATTGATGCAGCCAAATTTCGGTACCGAATCTCTAATCCAAACATCCAGCTCAGGGAACCGTTTAAGTATGAGAATTTTGAATTAGGTGCCAACCGTTTGAACCTCTATGGCGAGAGCATTTTGAAAGTAGGGTCATCCTGGTTAGGATATAGATTTCGCAGTCCAATTATTTGGCACCCTGCACACGGATATCAAGCACTGTATGAGATGCCTGAGGGTCAAACAGGTCAGTTCTTTGACTATCTAGTCACTCATCATGGCTGTAGGCCTTCGCATGAGATTCCTTCTCTAGCCTATTCTCTCACTGCCTTGCATGTCAACTACAATGTTTTCATGAGGGCATGAAACAGGGTAAGCAGGGGGGTGTGTGGAGTACCAAAAAGGTATGCTTTTGATGATCATTTCAATAGCTTTTCAGTAGAATTTGTAAACCTTTTTTCATCATGAATATGGAAAACAATAAAGAATTATAACAAAACATGTGAATTAATATGCAAGACTTAATCACTGATAATTTTTATTCTTCTATGCAGGAAAGGGTGAAAACGAAGAGTTGTCGTTCCAAAGGAAAAGATAAAGACGAGATAACTGCTATCCCTTTGAAGGGAAACCAAATGCAAACAAGGCTAAGCAGATCAAAGCAAATTGGCCTGGAAAAGGAGGAGAAGGCACCAGCTCGGTGGAGAAGAAAAGAAAAGATTAAGGATTGATAGTTTGGCGAATCCCTCAGGATCTTTGATCCTGAGGGATCGCTGCTTTATTTATCTTGTTACTTAGACATCTCTGTCGTCACCTTTATATAAAGGGACAACACTGTTAACCTGAGGGGAATATATAATTTTATGTAATTTTCTGTAAAAGATCAACTTTGATCATCGAGTCTCGTTGAGAACTGGTTCATTGTACTTTTATCTTATGCGTTAATATAAACTTGGTGATTACCGTATCTCTGCATCTGGATTAACTCAAAGCGGTGTACCCTTGAGGCTAAGGGCCTGACCCCGGAGGACACTTGCTTCTGTACCACTACAATTTGATTTATGTGTGGTTTGCTTATTGTTGTTATCTGGTAATCTGATATGCTTTATGAATCGCCATTACATGCTCTGTTAAGATTAATCCATTAAGGTTTTTATAGATAGAATTGTGTATTGACTCTGCATTATATTACTGATCCTTTCAGAGTTGATTGAATGATTATTAGTCTTGGCCGAATATTATTGCTGTCTCATTACAGAGCTCTTGTACTGAACATTTACGTCATAGATTCATTCGAAGTTGTATTCAGAAATAATGTTGTTAAATTAAGATTGATCAGATTACTGTTTCAGAGTGTTACGTGTGTATGATCTATTGGCGTTGTTCCATAACTTATCAATAGTTAGTGTTGTTCCATTAGTGAGTTCTGCTTGATTTTCCTTAAGAGTGAGAGATTGATATTTGATTGTGAAGAGTGCATTTGGGTTAATAGATTAAGTTTGGTTATGACTCGCGAGACTTAGTTGTTTGATTGTTGTTCCATTTTATTATTGTTGTTCCATTCCAGATTTGCCGTTCAATTCTTTATTTGTTGTTCCATTTACTTGCATTTGTTATTTTGGTGTGAGAGACGATCCAAGGCTGTAGTGAGCCTCGGCATTCACTGCCTCGCTCCCAGACCTGTGATCCATGCTATACTTTCCTTTCCATCAGTTTCCAAAGGGATGGGCTATTGCTACCGAACCCTTGACTGGTAAGTTGCTTGTTTTTCTGAATGTGTGATTTTCCTTGCTTTTATTCCCTTTCTGTCAGTTTCCAAAGGGATAGGTTATCGTCACCAAACCCTTGACTGATCATTTGCCTAGTTTTAAGAGTGTGTGCTTTAGTCATTTGAAGTAATTTAGTTATAGGCAAGCATCCGTTTACTCTTGTATTTTTAAGAACACTGTACTACTCGCATTACTCTGACAAATAGCCTCGGATTGAGTCACTCTTTGTAATAACCAAACGCTCCCGGATTGACATACTAATGTGAGATAATTAGAGGTGAAAGAGATCCTTTTTATAGCTCCACACCTGCTACTTTCATGAGATTAATGAATGATGTACTCAGAAATTTTCTTGATGATTTTGTTATTGTGTATCTGGATGACATTTCGATTTTTAGTAAAACGTGGGAAGAACATTTAAAGCATGTTAAGCAGACATTATATGTTTTGAAAAGAGAAAAAAATTATGTTAAACTCTCAAAATGTGAATTTGGCAAAACATCTCTAAACTGCTTGGGTCATATAGTAGGGGGAGGTGAATTGAAAATAGATCCCTCTAAAGTGGCAATCATTGTGAACTGGCCTAAACCCAGGTTTGCTACAGAAGTGAGAAGCTTCCTAGGAGTAGCATAATATTGGAGGAAGTTCATTTCTAACTTCTCCTCGATTGCAGCTCCCTTACATGCTTTAACACGATTGAATAAGGTGTTTTAGTGGGGAGGCAAGCATCAGAAAGCCTTCGACACCTTGAAAGAGAAAATTAGTACAACACCTGTGCTAGCACTGCCAGATCTACGAAGACCATTTTAGATCCAAACTGATTCCAGTGACTATGCCATGGGAGCAGTGTTGACACAACACGGCAAACCCATATGTTATCATTCTGAGACTTTTAATCCTGCAGTAGTTAACTATCGTACATGTGATAAAGAATTGTATGCAATAGTTCAGAGTCTGAAAAAGTGGAAACATTACTTAATGGGCAAAGAGACAATTATACATACTGATCATCAGCCACTTCAATATCTACACTCGCAAAGTAAGTTGCAGCAATCAAGACATTACAGATGGACGGGTTTTCTACAACAGTTTCACTTAGTCATCAGATATAAAAAGGGCATACATAACAAGGTTGCAGACATGTTATCTAGACCCATTATAAATGTATCTACCATACTTAAGCATAATTCTGTGCTCCATGAAAGCTACATAGAACAATATGCTCAGGATATGGACTTTAAAGATGTATATGCAACTTTGAGTCAAGGCAAAAGAGTAGAAGAATTGGATTATCATATAAAGGACCGACTCTTATATTATTGTGGGAAACTCTGCATTCCACAAACTAAGAGGATAAAGATAATTAGCAAAGCACACACTTCTCTGATATCAGGTCACTTTGGGGTAAGTAAAATAGTTGCACAGCTGCAAAGATTCTGCTATTGGCTGAAAATGAATGAGACAGTTTCTAGATATGTAAGAGGGTGTGCCATGTGTGCTAAAAGCAAGTCCAACAATAGAAAACTAGGCTTGTACACTCCATTTCCAGTTCCTTCTCACCCTTGGGAAAGTGTGTCCATGGATTTTGTTGGACGTCTGCCTAAATCTAGGAAAGGTCATGATTATCTATATGTTGTTGTGGATAGGTTCAGAAAAATGTGTATTTTTATACCTTGTAGTAAATATATCACAACTGAACAGACTGAAAAATTGTTCTTTGAACATGTATGGGTTCATTTTCGATTGCCCACTTCCATTGGATCTGATCGAGACACCCTATTTGCGGGGAAGTTTTGGTCTAGTCTGTGTGAACTGATGGACACCAAGTTGAAGAAAAGCACATCTTTTCATCCACAAACAGATGGCCATATAGAAGTAGTAAATAGGACAGTGATCCAGTTACTGAGAGGATATTGCAGGAAACATCCTAAGCTTTGGGATGAACACTTGTGTTATGCGCAACATGCTTACAACAGAGCCAAACACTCTTCTACTTAGAGATCTCCTTTTGAGACCTACTTTGGTTTCACACCAAGGTCTCCTTTGGATTTTGTCTTTGGTAAAGATACCATGGTTGATGGACACAGTGATGTGGACAAGGCAACTAGGTTCATTGAACAGATCTAGGAGATCCATCAAGCAGTACAGGAATAGCTGGAAAAGAGCCAAGCTAGGTATAAGACTAGGCATGATAAGCATCGGATGGAGCATAGTTTTCAAGTTAGAGACCAAGTCTGGCTATATATCTGCAAGGATAGGATGCAAGGTGAAGGTAAAAAGCTAAAGCCTATCAGGTATGAACCTTTTTGGATACTTGAGAAAATTGGTGAAAATGCTTTTCACCTTGATTTACCAGCTTACATGCACATCTACTCAGTCGTAAATGCAGATTGCTTGAGATTGTTTGAACCTTCAATGATTGAGGAACCTGATGAGCAAAGTCAATTGCCTTCAATTGATGACCTGCTACCTGAATACCTCAATGAGTTGCAGGAAGACACAATGCTGGACTGGAAGGTGAGGACAATGTGCAGGGGAGAAGTTGAGTACCTCAGGATTGGGCTCAAAGGTTTGAAGCCAAGTAATGTAAAGTGGATTGAGATTGGACAAGAAAAGAAACAATATCCTCACTTAGTCGATGCTTGAAAACCAACTTTTGGTGGTCCAAACGCTTTTTCAGTGGGAAGGCCATGATTCGAATCAGATCCATAGAAGACTGTCAAAGAACCATGACTGTATTAGGTCAAACAAATCTCTAAAGGAATCCAAAATAGCGATCAAAAACACCCTGAACTAGTGGCAATGGTAGCTAACGTGGAACGACGAGGACCTCGGTCAAAGCACGTTGACCAAGGCCCATGGAGACCACGTAGGAGGCCAAAGTAGCCCTTGGGAGCCTGAGCACTTGGTCACGTGGGGGAATTGGAAGACCGCGTGTGGAAAAAGGAAAAAAGCACTAAACAGAAACAGTGGGTCCCGCGCTCTGGAAACTGACGGTTTTGATTGGGGCGTCGTTAAATAGTAAGAGGTTTTGGATAAGAGCGGAGCGATTCCATACATCGTTCGACGTGTGGCAAGTGGAGGTGAGATAAAATTGCCGTTGATTGCATGCTATCGGTTGAGCAAGTCAACCGCGCGAAACATGGGTATGGAGTCAGATCTGGAGGGCCCAGATTGGATGGCTGAGATCTCGCCTGATGGAGGAAAGAAAACCGATAGGGAATTAAGACATGTTTTAAATGGTTTTGGAATCCATTTGACCGCCATGGTGGAGGAAGAATGCATCCACGGAGTAACTGAAGAAATGAACCAATGAAGCATGATGGCGCTGTTTAGAGGAGGAAAAGTGGCCACTTCTTGAGTGCTGATGATGATGCTGAACAGGGAACTCCAAGTGTAGCTGCAGAAGGTGAATCAACATGCGGAAGAGGAATCGAAGAGGCATAGGGGATGAATGGATAAAGCCATGAACAGAGGAAGAAGACAGTTAGTTAAGAGAGACGAAGAAGTGGAACAATGAACCTTGAGAGGAGGACTGAACACAGAGAACAATAAATTAGAGTAGAAAGAGATAGAGGGCCGAGCTGACTAAAGGCAGCATCAAGCACCTGTTGGGTTGTGTTATATTCTTTCCACGCCTAACCCATGTAGTGAACTGGGGGGTTAGAGGGGGGCCGGAGCCCCCCCTTCATTGCGTCGATTGCACAGCGGGGGGGTCACAGGGGGGGCGGTAGCCCCCCCTTTTCGGGGGGTTTGAGGGGGGCAGGTAGCCCCCTCTACGGGGTCTGGGGCAGCGCCTCGGGAAATTTTTTTTTGGACCCTATATTAGGTTGGGTGAACCTACCTATGGTTTTCGGTCCATGGTTTTGGATGCGATGGTTTTTCGTCCATGGTATTGGATTCTTCGGCATGTATAAATATGTATTGTAACATTGAAAGGAATATAATGAAAAATCAAGTTGGTAGTCCTGGTTTTGGGATCCAGGGGAAATCTTTGTGTATATGTGTTTTATGTGTTATGCTCTCGCATTGTTTATTTTCTGTGTTTTAGAATTCGTATGCAGGTAATTTCTGTATAGGGTTAAAAAACTTCATTTGGTATCAGAGTTGTTTTGGCTTCAAGGGGACGCCTTTGTTGCTGAGGGGTTTTGCTTGGGCCTGTGGTAGACCCTGTTCAGTGGGAGATCTGTGAGATTGATTCTGGTGGTGAAAGAAGATGGCGAGCAACGGAAAGATAGAGATCGAGAAGTTCAATGGTCAGAGTTTTGAGTTGTGGAAACTCAAGATGGAGGATCTGTTGGTGGATAAAGATCAGTGGATCGCAGTAGATCCAGGTACTAAACCAACGGGAGTGACCGATGAAGAATGGAAGAAGTTGGATCGGAAGGCAAAGAGCACAATACGATTGTGTGTCTCAGATTCAGTATTGCTAAATGTATCAGGGGAAACTACGGTGAAGGCTTTGTGGGACAAGTTAGGGACTTTGTACCAATCTAAGTCTCTGGTGAATAAACTGTTCCTGCGGAAAAAGCTGTATAACCTGAGGATGAAAGATGGAGACTCAATGATAGAGCATCTGAACGCATTTAATACCGTGGTAAGTCAGTTAGCATCTGTTGATATTAAAATTTCAGATGAAGATAAGTGCATCAGTTTGTTGTGTTCTCTACCAGATTCATCAGATAGTCTGGTTATTGCAATAGGTAGCAATGCAACTGCTTTGCAGTTTGATGAAATAGTCTCAACCTTGCTGACGGCGGAGATGAGACGGAAAAATATGGAGAGCCAGAATGGTGATGCCTTGTCTGTATGAGTACGGTCCCAGAATAGAAACAAAAATAAGTCATCGAGTGGGAGATCTAAATCTAGAGGGAGATCTAAATCTCTAGGAAAACCTGTAAAGGTGGTGTGCTGGAAATGCGGAAAGGAAGGGCACTTCAAAAGGGACTGTAAATCTAAAGCTCTTGATAAAGGAAAGGGATCTGATGATGCTCCTTCTACAGAGGTGAAAACCACCTCAGATGAAGGTGGGGATGTGTACTTGGCTTCTTCAAGTACACATGTAGATCATGAGGCATGGTTGATTGACTCAGGTGCATCCTTTCACTTCACTCCCCATAGAGAGTGGTTCTGCGAGTAAGAGAAATATGATGGTGGTGATTTCTTCTTAGGAGATGATAGGAAGGCTAGAATCATTGGTTATGGAAAAGTAAAGTTGAATTTGCAAGGTGGAAGGGTTAGAACACTTCCGGGTGTTCTGCATATTCCTGCATTGGCCAGAAATCTAATTTCTGTAAGCAAGTTGGATGATGTAGGTGTAAAAACAGTGTTCGAGAAGGATACCTACAAGATGGTTCAAGGAGCACTGGTATTGATGCGGGGAGTTCGGACTGGAACTCTGTACAAGCTGCAAGGTAGCACTGTTGTTGATGGGTGCAACAGTTCTGTGGTTCCTGAACGCGGAGATGGAAATCTAGTGGTCTCTGGAGAGAAGACCATGCTGTGGCATCAAAGGCTTGGACATATTGGAGAGAAGGGCCTTCGAATACTTCATGGTAAAGGTATGGTAGAAGGTATGAGTAATAGCTCTTTGGATTTTGATTTCTGTGAAAATTGTGTATATGGGAAGCAGAATTGGGTGAGTTTCCCCTTTGGTGCTAAGAGGGCGAAACAAATATTAGAGCTTGTGCATAGTGATGTGTTTGGACCTGTGAAAGTTCCATCACTGGGTAAGTCTGTGTACTATGTATCATTTATAGATGACTTCTTAAGGAATACATGGATATATTTCCTTAAGAAGAAATCTGAAGTCTTTGACAGGTTTAAAGAATTTAAGGCTCTGGTGGAAAATCAGACAGAGAAGAAGATAAAGGTGCTGAGGACAGATAATGGTGGAGAGTTTTGCAGCAAGGAATTTGAAGAATTCTGTAAGAAGTGTGGTATAGCATGGCAGAAGACTACTCCATATACACCCCAGCAAAATGGAGTTGCAGAAAGAATGAACAAGACGTTGATGGAAAGGGCAAGAAGCATGCTCAGTGGTGTTGGGTTAGGACAGGAATTCTGGGCAGAGGCGGTGGATACTGCATGTTACTTTGTCAACAGGTCACCTTCATCAGCGTTGGAGGATAAGACTCCATAAGAAGTATGGACTAGTAAGAAACCCTCTCTTTCACATCTGAGGGTATTTGGATGTGATGCATATGTACATGTTCCAAAGGAGAAACGAACCAAGTTGGATAGTAAATCTTAAAAGTGCATCTTTATTGGGTATAAGGATGGTTTAAAGGGTTATAAGCTTTGGAACCCAATCACACGGAAGGTTGTGTACAGCCGAGATGTGGTGTTCAGAGAGGTAAAAGATGTTATTAAACATGAAGTCCAACCAAAGGAACCTGAGAAGATAGAGTTTGAGCTAAAGGAGGAAGAATCAGACTCTGCAGTAGAGGAGGAATCAGAAGATGAAGAGCCACAAACTCCAGCTGTGAGAAGATCAGACCGAGAAAGGAGGCAGCCAGAAAGGTATAGTCCTTATGCTTTCGTTCAAATTTTGCTTTGTCTGTTACTGATGATGATCCCAAAACTGTGAAGGAAGCAGTAGATTCAGAGGATGGAAAACTCTGGAAAGAGGCCATCGTTGATGAAATGGCATCTTTGCACAAAAATGAGGCTTGGGATCTAGTGGAGTTGCCGACTGGAAGGAAACCCATTGGCAACAAATGGGTGTTTAAAAAGAAGACAAACGCAGAAGGGAAGGTGGAGAAATACAAAGCTCGGTTGGTAGCAAAAGGTCATTCCCAGGTGCTGGGAATTGATTTTGGTGACATTTTTTCTCCTATTGCCAAGGTAACTTCTATTAGGTTACTTTTATCTGTTGCTGCTGCTTTTGATTTTGAGGTAGAATAGATGGATGTGAAGACAACATTTCTTCATGGGGATTTGGAAGAGGAAATCTACATGAAGCAACCTGAAGGCTTTGCGGTGAAGGGTAAGAAAGAACTAGTATGCAAGTTAAAGAAGTCTCTGTATGGGTTAAAATAGTCACCAAGGATGTGGTATCAAAAATTTGACACATTTAGACGGGGACTTGGCTTCACCAGAAGCAAAGCAGATCACTGTGTATAGTTTAAATTAATTGGTGACCGTGTTATTTATCTGCTCTTGTATGTGGATGATATGTTGCTGGTTGGAAATGACAAAGAAATTATCCAGGACTTGAAGACCCAATTGTCCTCCAAATTCGACATGAAAGATCTTGGTGCTGCAAACTATATTTTGGGCATGGAAATTAAAAGAGATCGGGCAAAGAGGAAGCTCTGGTTAAACCAGAGGAAGTATGTCGAGACAATACTGTAGAGGTTTAATATGCAGGATAGTAAACCGGTGAAGGTTCCTATTCCTGTAGGTGTGAGGTTATTTTCTGAACAGTGTCCCAAGACACAAGAAGAGGAAGAGGACATGTCCCATGTTCCATATGCGAGTGCAGTCGGTAGCCTGATGTATGCAATGGTCTGTACTAGACCAGACATTGCACATGCAGTGGGAGTATTGAGTAGGTTTATGTCAAAACTAGGGAAGGAGCACTGGACAACAGTGAAGCGGGTTTTCAGGTATTTGCATGGCACTAGTGATTATGGTTTGTGCTACCAAGGAAGACCAGGATTGGACAGAGTGTTGGATATTCGTGGCTTTGTTGATGCAGACTAGGCTGGAGATCTGGATTAGGGAAGATCTACAAGTGGGTATGTGTTTAACCTATTTGGAGGTGCAGTCAGTTGGATGAGTAAGAAACAATCTGTAGTGGCACTATCAACTACAGAGGCAGAATACATGGCAACCACTCATGCAAGAAAGGAAGCAATTTGGTTGCAGAGATTGTGTTCAAGTATGGGGTTAGTATAGGGAGCTATAAGAATAGACTGTGACAGCCAAAGTGAATTTTTCTTGGCAAAGAATCCTGCTTATCATTCAAAGACAAAGCACATTGATGTTCAGTATCACTTTGTGAGGGATATGATAGAAGACAAAAAGGTGTTGCTGGTAAAGGTGGACACTTTGAAGAATACTGCAGATGCATTGAAAAAATCTGTGAGCTCTGAGAAGTTATCTTGGTGTAGAGAAACAATGGGCATTTGAGGGCTGGAAAAATGACTAAGCTCTCCTGTGGCCCCCTGTGGAAAGAAAACAACAAGTGGGAGATTGTTGGGTTGTGCTATATTCTTTCCACGAGTAACCCACGTAGTGAATCGGGGGGTTAGAGGGGGGCCAAAGCCCCCCTTCGTTGCACCGATTGCGCAGTGGGGGGGTCACAGGGGGGTTTGAGGGGGGCGGGTAGCCCCCCTCTACGGGGTCCGGGGTAGTGCCCCGGGAAATTTTTTTTTGGACCCTATATTAGGTTGGGCGAACCTACCTATGGTTTTTGGTCCATGGTTTTGGATGCGATGGTTTTCGGTCCATGGTATTGGATGCTTCGGCATGTATAAATATGTATTGTAACATTGAAAGGAATATAATGAAAAATCAAGCTGGTAGTCCTGGTTTTGGGATCTAGGGGAAATCTCTGTGTATATGTGTTTTATGTGTTATGCTCTCGCATTGTTTATTTTCTGTGTTTTAGAATTCGTATGCAGGTAATTTCTGTACATGGCTAAAAACCTTCAGCACCAGAGAGCTTGAAGATTCAAGCCATCCAATAGAGGAATCTATCCGGACTGAGCATCACATTTGGCTCTTTCCACTGTAGACTAGAAGGTCACAGAGCTGGTAGGAAGAAGAAGAGTTTGTGCACTCCAGTGGCTTCGGGAATCCAAGAACCACCCTGCCAAGCAAGCCTGCTTCAGGAGAACTCACATTGAGCCCCTGTATTGTAAATTCTCTGCCCAAAGGCATAATAAAACAAGGCCACCACTGAAAGCTGGACCGGAGACATAGCCCTGGAGAATAGGGTGAACTCCTTATTAAAATTTCTTGTGTCTTTGTGTTTGCTTACTGTATTTCTTTGTTGTCTTTTTAGTTTTAATGTCTGTGTATTGGTAATATGATTGATCCATTGCTTTAATAACACAGAACACACATTAGCACATGAGTCTGTAATACCTTTGTTTAATAAATCTTTAACTGATGTCACTCATAGGGTGAATATTAGATCATTTCATGATATGATGGCCCATTTAAAGCACAATGGAGCGGGTGGCGGGAAATTAAGGTAGAAGAATAACCACCAAAATCACATTTATGAGTGGCCACAAGGGAAAATAATCGATTTTAAATTTCCAATCATATATAAGCATAGTAAGGGTCACACCCCCACGTCTTACCATCCTGCAAGAAAGTTGCCCTGGGTCAGAAACAAGCGTAAGATGAGTGACAAGCAATTCGAAGAAAGTCCGTGGTTCAAGGCGTTACTGAAGCACTACCAGGAAGCAATCCTCAAAGCACACAACCCTATCACTGATAATCCACATCAAGCTTTGGCGCAAGCAGCCGAGCTCCCTAAATCACCCCGGACGGCGAGGACTAGGAAGGAGGTCACCGCGACACCTGCACTTTGGTAAGTTCACAATGGAGGAAAAGGGTAAAACTGTTACAATTGAAAGTGACGAGGAAGCAGAAGAGTATCCCACATATATCGAAGAAGAAAACCCTAAGGAATATGCCATACAGCCAATGTGACGACCCAAGTATGTGCCTCCAAGCAAGGCGAAGGTGAAGGTACCTGCAAACCTTGATGAAGTCGACACTATAATCGATACCCTGGCTCTACCAAAAGTAGTCCCAGTAGAAAACTCGGTGGTTGGCCGTGTTGCAACAATGAAATTCGAAGATTGGGACCTTGCAGATATAGTAAAATTTCCCCACCTGGTGATGGACACACTGATGGAGCGGAATGTAGAAGGGATGGTGACAACGCTACAGCCAAAGGAGTGGCTGCGAAAGGTGGACGAAGCTGGGTTGCTCTGTCTCTTGTCTATTCCTCACTTCCTCCAGCCTCCTATCACCATGTTGGTCATAAAGCAGTTTCTCTATTTAGTTCATGAGGAAATATTATGGGTCGGCAAACCCATCTGTATCACAGCTGAACTTGTTCATCGGGTCTCGCACCTTCCCTGCGATGGACGAGACCCTTGGGAAATTACTGATAGAAGTAACGATGTCGCAATGATAGAGCGACTGAAAAAGAAGTATCAGCTTGTGAAGGGACAATGAGGGTACATCCTTGATAGTATCTCAGATAACGCCATCCGTGTCGCCACTCTATCGCTGGTAGGGAAAGTAATGAGGAAATTTCGTGGCACTGAGGTTCCAGTAGTAGTTATTGCACTCACTGAGGAATGCGCAGCCGGCATATGGTTCAATTGGTCACAGTTCATTTGTGAAGAATTTTTGACCAATTGCCGCGAAGTGCAAGAGGAAGGCAAGACTTTCCATTATGCGTGGCTACTCCTGTCCATCATGCTGGTCGCCATTGACTTACCCAAAGAAAGCTAGTTTCATGTCTTGGACTCAGAATGGCCGGAAGCTACTCGATATGCTTCGCTTTGGGCGACAAGGGACACGGGACGAATTTGAAACATAAAAATCTTTCGGATATTGATGGACGCAACTGTGTACCAATGGATTAATGAGCTACCTCGCCTATCCAACAAGATCTATGAAAGCATGGAGAATATTGCCGAGTTTAAAGAAGACATGCATCGTATCTACATCAGGGCGTGCAAGGGCCCAGCACGGGCATGGACCTCACTCTGCTTTATTACCATTGATGACATTGTCAACGGGGTTATGGGTACCTAGCCACTGGCATGGTGCGAACCAGAGGAAGTAGAGCGCAATGAGGCCACTATCCAGTGGCAAAAGGAGGAAGCTAAGCATGCTATGCAACAAAAGCGAAATGAATAGCTTGCCACAAAAGTTCAGGAAGCTCGAGAGGCGACATTGGTGGTAGCAGGGAAGACACCACTAGGAGGGGCTACGTCAACAATGGCCAAAAGCAGTCAGAAGCTGCCCACTGAGACGGCCGTGGACGAGCCACTAACAACCGATACAGATTCACCTTTGAAGTAGCTAGCGCAACAAGAATGGTCAAAGCCATGAAAGAATGAAAAGGCATCTAAAATGGACAGTGGAGTGACCACCTTAACTAAGGGGGACCTAAATGATATCGAAAATACTGTTCAGGATGCTGCTCGGGATGCAGTCGACGAGGCCATGTCAGAGTAGTTGATTATGTTGGGCGAAATCTGTACATAGTTATAATATCTTGGAACAAGGATTACGTTGATCGGCACCTGTGCTACTCCGAGGATTCCTGGAATGACAGCCTTTGAACCATTGTTCAAGGCCCAAATGGCTCATTCCATCCCGATTCAAGCAGGAGCATTGATCACTGCCAATGTGGAGGACCATGCGGTGCTAGGACAACTTAAAGGGCTGGGAATAAATGTGGTTGCTCTACCGCGCGAAAGTTTGCAATAGCTCCAGGACAGTGCCACCATGGAGCTCTGTGCCAGGGCCAGCCATGCTGAACAAGTACCCTAGGAACAGAAGATTAATATCGAACAATTGCGCCTCCAACAGGACGAAGCAGTTACATAGAAGCAACAGGTGGAAAAGGTAGTAGCAGAAGCTTGCTCGAGTGCCTGTGAGCTAGCGATTGTGGTGAAATTGCCTATTGAGGCACAAATCCATCAATTGGCTACTGGGTTCCGAGATGCAAAAGAGGAGGCCGCGTGGATCCAGCAGGAGATCAGCTCACAGATCGCGGACTTAAAACTACAGGTTCCACAACCAATGCCACTAGTGATCCTAGAGCAACACAGGAACATTATTACTATGGGGTACACGATGCTCACACGCTCAATGGAAGAATGTACCGAGCTGCTAACTTAGTCGATTGTTATGCTCACTACCCTTTATGAGGATCCAACACTTCGCTGATTGGAAACCGAGGCCTGGGAGCTCTAGCAAGCTTACAATTAGCTCAAAGGAATTGCACAGACCGTTGCTATTACATAGCACTTGGATAAGATGCGTGAGGTGCAGGACCTGAAAATCCAAGCCGATACCACCAGACAAAATGAGGTAGTGGTTAAAGCCTGTCTCTATCCATGGCTGGATGAGGCATTTGCGGTTTCAACCACCCTAGAGCGCAAGCTATCCCACATGCAGGCTGAGTATGCCACTATGGAAACAACAGAGGGCTGAGTATGCCACTATGGAAACAGCAGAGATAGGGACAGAGGTGTCGGTGACACATGTAGAATGGATGCAGCGAATGATAGAAGAATTTGCTGCTAGCACAAGCGACGCATAGAAGATGCTCACTAATCTCTACGAGAAGTTGGCTGAACTAGCTGAGTGACTTGGGACAAATCACGATGATTGTGTTGGGGGACTGTTAGGTAGCGGAAGCCTCGCGCAATGGTCATGAGGTGCGAAGCCTGCATTTTTGGGAAAGGACAACGTAAAGACTCCGCGGGATGCACAGAGCGCGATTTGTCTTGAGTCAAAGTAAAAGGGGCAGTCCACCCAAAAATAATGTAAAGAAATGTAAGTTGATTCAGCCCGCCCATGGATTGCAGTCCATGGAAAGATATAAATAGAGCGAGGCTCTATGGGTAGAGTAGTTATGTTTTTGGTATGATTTTGGGATCTGAGAGGTGATGGGAAAAACATTCTGAAAGCATCTGTAAGTCCAAGTCGAGGGTTTGGGTAGAGGATAGAGGCTCTGTAGCTGTGTACATAGAGGCCTGGAAGAGTCCGCAGATTTGTGCGCAGACCCCTGCAACTGAGTGCGTAGGGCGGATGTGGTTGTACTGGTGATAAGTGGAAATAAAGATAAGTTCATTTTGATAATTATTTGTGATCTCTGAATTATCGTGAATTTGGCATTTTGTATGGTTAATAAGATTGTTTTGATTTATGCGCATTATTGAATACTTGTGAATCTAGGTTTAATCTTAATATGCGAACTGGGTAAATGTGATAAATGTTTGCTTAAAGACCACTCTAAAGTAGATCTGAGCTGCAATACCTCTTCCATTACATTATATCGGTTGATTGCACGAGGTATTCCAGATCCGCGTGAACACAGCACAACGCAAAGCTGCAGAACGGAGAGAGAAACTTCCAAACCACATCTAGACATCCCAAGGGTGTGAAAACCTAGTTCCAGCACCCTCCCCTACTACCTTGGGTGAGACCTCAGTCCGCGCTTCACGGGTTGTTGCCGAAAGGGCTGGCAGTTGCAGGATTTTCTTGGCTAAATAATTCTTCTGAACCTGGGTTAGGCCCATATAAGCCAACATGGGTGCACACTTGACCTTGAGTCACTAAAGATGGTCCTGCTTAGAGGAGTAAGGGAAGATCTTCTGTATACCTTACATTTGTTAGCAGGAGGAGATGTCTACCAATTACCCTATGAGGATATTAATATTGTCTTTAGAAACCATTCTAGGGCAGTCAAGAAAAAGGGTAGGGGTAGTCAACCTATGGCCAGTACATCATCTTCTAACTCATCCATCAAGGGTGAAATTGCTAATATGCTTGAGGATTTCGAAAGTGAGATGCTGCAAACCCTTACCTTGCAATTGGACACCATGAACATCAAAAGGAATTAATAGGAAATAGTGAGAGCCTTGGCCATCTTTTGTCCTAGATGCACAAGGAGGCATCCTAGGAATGAAGGTCCCTTGAACTATATTGACATTTGCTCAGTCTGTGAAGAAAACCACTCCACAGACAAGTGCCCTTCTTTACCCAGACTCCAAGCTGTATATCAAGGAGTTGAAGGGGTCACTGAGCAGCTTTGCTACATCAACCAAAGGAGACCTCCTAGGCCTAGACAATACCAACATGGTATGCGAGGGTCATCCCATGCATATTACAAACCCAACCAAACCATAGATATGCCTTCTTGGGGACCCCCTGCTCATCCTTCCTAGTCTACACCCCCTCCTTGGTCCTATGCATCTCAGTATCATTCCCAACCAGCCAACCAGTCATTTCAACCTTATGTTCAGCCACAACCTCAGTGGAATACCCCACACTAGGGGTGGAGGCCCCAATTCAACAATGTTCTAGCCTTATTTCCTCCACCACCTACCCAACCATAACTCCTGCACTCTGCTCCACCTAAGCAACCCCAGATGCCTACCCAACCAAATCTGAACCCAAACAATAGGCAAGCTCAATAAGTATACAATGGAGAGACATCATACCCAGCTTATGCTGTAGAAATCTAGGAGATCAACCTAAGATCTGGGAGAATTCTCCCTGATAACCAACCTCCCTCTCCACATAGGGAGGTTGAGGAAGAAATAGAGGAAAGCAACCTTAAAGTAAATCCACCGTTTCCTGAGAGATTACCCCAACCACTCCAGCATACCCCAGAAGAAACTAAACTTCTGGGCGAATTGAAAAAAGCCTACCCCAGAAGAAACTAAACTTTTGGGAGAATTGAAAAATCTATGTGTAAAGATCCCCTTCTCCAGGCAATAAAAGATGTTCCCATTTTCAATAAGTTGATTAAGGAGAAATGTTTTGAGCATCCAGGAAGAATAAAAAGGGATGCCCCTACCATTAATGTCATTGGGTAGTTATCTGACTTAATGTTGGGGTAGGTAATATGTCCAAAATATTTGTTCCCTAGAAGCTCTGTAGTAGATGTGCACATCAATGGCACCATTGTCCCAGACACTTTGATTGATCTTGGGGCTGCCATTAATGTGATAACCAAGGACACCATGCTCAAGCTCAACCTCCAAGGGTCATTGAGGAACACCACAATAGTTCTGCAACTTGCAGACCGTACCACAGTCACCCCTGAGGGAATTGTGGAGGATGTGATGGTCTCCATTGACTCATGGGAGTACCCTATAGATTTCCTAGTTCTCCACCCTAAGTCTAAGCTTACTAGTTATCCTCTAATCCTTGGGAGGTGATGGTTGGCCACATCTGATGCTTACATTAGCTGCAGAGCTGAGAATATGACAATCAAGAACAGGTATATGTCGAAACAGTTAGCCTATACCCTCCTGCTCAACCATCCCTATAACATGATTTACCTTTATGGTTGGAGGACAAGGAAGAACATGATGTTTATTATGCCCAACATTATACTTTGGAAGCAACCATAGGAGGAGGACAACAAGATGAGGATGACTTAATTGAACACTTGCTCCAAAGTGCAACTCCTAGTTCATTACCATTAGAAAAGGAAGTAAGGGAAACCCATAACAATCACCCAATTGACTTATGCTTGGTTGATTCCAACCCACTACGTGTCAAAACCATATAATTCAGCTCAGAGAAGACTTTGAAAATTAATCCATCCCTTTCTGCTCTCGAGGAGGAAAAGCTATACAACATGTTGAGAGAAAACATAAAAGCCTTCAGTTGGAGTTACAAGGAAATGAAGGGAGTACACCCCTCAGTGTGTAATCACCACATATACATCAAAGAAGTTTGCAAGCCAGTTAGAAAACCACAAAGGAGGATCAATCCAGCTCTTAAAGACATAGTCAAAGAAGAACTACAAAAACTGCTAGATGCAAGATTCATTTACCATATCTCAGACAGTGAGTGGGTCTCTCCTTTAGTGTGAGTTCCCAAGAAAAATGGTAAGTGGAGGATTTGTGTCAATTATAGGGAGTTGAGCAAAGCCACAAAGAAGGATCATTTTTCCCTACCCTTCATTGACCAAGTGCTAGATGGCCTGGCAGGGAAGAAGTTTTTTTCATTCCTAGATGGATTCAGTGGGTATAACCAAATCCAAATCTGCCCAGAAGACTAGGATAAGACCACATTCACCTGTCCTTGGGGTACTTTTTCTGATAGGGTCCTTCCTTTTCACCTATGCAATGCTATTGCCACCTTGCAAAGAGCAGTCTTTAGTATTTTTGCTGAATTAGTACATAATGCGGTGGAAATTTATATGGACGATTTTACACCGTATGGATGTGATTTCCAAGAATCCCTGACTAACCTAGGTAATGTATTACACAAATGCATTAAAATGAATCTGTCTCTTAGTCTAGAAAAATGTGAATTCTTAATGACTGAAGGGACTGTGCTAGGTCCTTTAATATCTCAGCTGTAGGAATTACAAGGTGAGTTCCTCAGACATAACACCAAAGGACGCCGCTCACAAACAAATCACAAATCAATACACTAGTATTCTTGACGTGGTTAAAACCCTCAAAGAGGGAAGCAGTGCATGGCCTGAGCCAATGCGAACACTTCAAGCAATTTATTAATAAAAGAATGAAAATTTACATAAGCTTCTCTCATGAACGGTTACCCTACAAATGACCCTCCATGCTCTTTAAATAGAGATCATGGACCAATCGGGTGTTAAGCCACAGATCAAGTGTTGGTAATACCGAGGAGAGAATGAACCATCATATCACTACATATCATGACCATCAGATTGTAAGTTACAAAAGTACATAGTAAAGAAACACACTTTACCTAACTCTATACTAGACGAAGTTATACTTAACTATTTCCTATGTGTCGGAATATCCTAACACCCCCCCTTAATAACAACTTGGGATAGGATTGAAGGATGTACACATATGACACAACAGGAGAAGGAAGGAGGAATTAGAACCTATCCCCCCTTAGTGACAACTTACTGAACTCGAACCATAAATCGAAGTTTAGCAAACTTCGCCTCTGTGAGAGCCTTTGTAAATATGTCTACAACTTGATCATATATTGAACAATATTTCACTTCAAGAACATGGTGGTTATAGAGATATTTGGGCACATCAATCCCAAAATCATATGTCGATGTATTAGGGCTCATCAACCACTAAAAGAGTTGTTTCATACCATAAAGGAACTAAGTCATCTAAATACATCATTCCCGAAAAGTTCCATCTCAGAAATCATCCAGAAAGTTCCTAAACTGAACCATACTGACTGTGACACTATCAAAGTGTGATGCATACTGTCTGCCACAATGTCAAAGTGTGATGCATACTGTTTAGGCCTTCTATAGGGTGTGATAGGCAATGATGGACAAATTTCTGGGATAGTTTGTTAGTTGGTTGCTCATGGAATCTTCTAGAAACTTCCCTGATGCCACTTGCCTCTCTGAATTCACCCAAGGATGACCAAGGGAACTAGGGAACCATCTCCAATTCCCCTCTCTTGTGGAACTAATTTCAACAAATGGAATGATATTCATCATCTCCACTGATGACTCATCTTCTTGTAATCATCTATAAAAGGATCTCCCATCCAAGAGATCAGAAGGATGAATTGTGGTGAATTGCAAGTAAGTGTTCTTAGTTTGTGATTGAGGAGAGAGCATTGTATTCTTGTTGGTGTGGTCTTGCTAATTCATGAGGTGAAGAAGGATTGAAGTTGGGATGATGGCACTGGATAAGACAACTGGGTTGTAATTCTCCTTATTATTAATAAATTTCTTCAGGATTTTTCTCAATTGATTGTGTAATCGTGAAATGCTTTCATTTGCTCATTATATATCTGATTCCATAATGTTTATGTTGTAATAGATCACGATGCTTTGACAGTTCCTTGTTGTTGTACTTGTGCAAGTACTCTCCAAGCGTGTTAAGTACGGGGAGGAGTTACTGGATCTACCAAAGGAGAGAGAGAGAAAGAAATGGATCAAGCGAAAGTTCCAGGTTGGTTTTCTACTATCTTTCTCTTATCTGTTACACATAGGAAAGATCATTGAATTGATTTAAAGTGTTGTTTCTAGGGTAGTTGCCGAACCTAGAGGGTTAGTCATTCAAAAAGACACTAATTTTCCCAGAAACAAATTGGTGACTGTGCTGGGGAGACCAGATGTTTGTTTGTTGTTGTTTTTTTTTTTATGTTCAATTTTATAAGCTATAGAAAGATTCTGAAGCCAGTCAATTAGCTTTCGAACTACTCTTGCTCTGCAATTGCATAGTAGATAAATGCCGCTTCAGTCAATCTCTGGTTTAGTTTATGAATTAAACATTTGACTTGCAAACACATCTGGATGCCCTTTTGGTAGCTCAGTAACCTCTTACGACATTCCATCATACTTTTCTTATCATTGTTCATCAAAACCAAGCTTGATTCATTGAAAACTGCCCCACATTTGAGCCAAAACCATTGTCAGTAGCGCTCTCTAGACCATCGCACTGTCTTCCACTATGACTCAGTATGCATCTCACCTCCCGAGTGTGAAAAGTGTGATGCATCTAATTGTCAACAAAGGCCAGGTAGGATTATTGATTGAACTTAATTTCCCATCTAGGAGTTGAGGGTTTTTGACTAGTTTTCAGACTTGTTTTGTTGTTCGCTAAATTTGAGTAATACCTCATCACTAAAGCCAACTTACATCACTTAGATTAGCCTCTATTTACATTAGGATTGGTGAATGTTTTTGTGTGTTTGTCTTTCATTTACAATCCTTTGTCAAAAGTAGTAATAGTCAATTTGTCACTTTCGATAGAAAAAGTGTCGTAAAGTCTTCCATTTTCATCGAAAAAGTGAAGTGTCGCAAAATCATCCTTCATAGCCTATCGATTAAACTATTTTGATGCATTTGATTTGATTTGAGTTTTTTCAAAGTGTCGAAAAGATATTTCTTCAAGTTTGAAAGTGTCGTTTTGAGTCTTCCTTTCCCTCTTTGAAGAAAAGTTGTCGAAAATTGTCATTTTGAGTGAAACATTTTGAGTCATTGCTGCATTTAGTTTTCCTTTTTGAACCATTCACATTAAGGAGAGCTGAAAACAAATACATGCATTTGCATTTTTCATTTTGGTTTGTGTGCAAAAAAGATGATTTAGGGAAATTGTATTAGTGAGTGCTCTTTGTTGTTTGTTTTAAAAGCGCTTCTATGCTCTATCCTTTGTAGTTAGGATTTTCATTGGTTAAATAAATGAAAAGATTGTTTATCATTGTAGATTGCATCTTCAAGAATTTTGGATCATACATCACACGGTGAACCATCAAAGGCAAACTTTTAAGAAAGATCAACTTTAAAATGAACTTCAATGAACTTAACAACACTTTGGAATCTAATGCAACATATTTAGAGGTCTAGGCTAGAGACGTGTTTCGACGTCGTTAAAACTAGTGGCTATCATTTTCATTGAAGGTTGGGTGATTCCTCCTCTTTGATATGACAAGTGCTAGCACGGACTTGTGCTCCCTGTACTGTCGTGTATATATTGGGAGACCACAATAGGCTTAAATCCTTTATCCATAGGAAACCGATTCTACCGCCTTATTGATCGCAATGCACTAAACATAGCATTCAAGAAGATTGACTGCCGTACATAAGTCCTTGGTAATTTCTCTTTAATTTATCACCAAGGTGTATATTGCAGTTTTGCGATTGGTTTGGTAAACCTTTTTGTCTAGATTCTCTAGAGTAGTCACTTTCGTTCCTTTTCGACTCTCTAAAAGAAAAGGTCCATCTGAGAACTTGTCCTTTCAGGCTCATTAAAAATCGAAGGAGACTAGAGTCATCTTTAGCTTTTTCTCGAATCTTTAAAACTGAAAAAGAAAAGTTGTGTCCAAGTGTCGTCAAAATAAATTGACCACGAAATAACATCAATTTCCCTTAGTTGATTTTTAAGTTGATCAAGTAATCCGCAATCATGGAAGAAAGTCAATCAAAACTCCATCGTTCATGGAGAATAGCGAGTCAACCATCTTTGCCTCTGAAAGTGAAACCAATTTGGACAAATCTGTCTCGTTTAACTAAGTCTAGTTCATCTGGGTTATTTGCAACTTTTGTTTCAACATCATCAGAGACTCCGGTTACTCCAATTATTTCTGGTACATCCGCCTTTAAAGAGGAAGTTTCACAATTACTAGATGACATTAGACTTGATCCTAGTGTAATGGTACATACCTCTGAACCTGAAACAAATCCATCTACAGTTGGTCTGAAACCCATCCCAGTTCAAACCGAGGTTACATCTGAACCAGGAGTTGTTCAAGAACCCCCCTTTGAGACTAAATTTCATTTACCTGAACATCTGGATTTTGAATTTCAATATCCAGATGTTGTCACCCCTGCAGCATCTGTAACTGCAGAAACTACACCTTCTTTAGCTCCAAATTTTTTTTATGGACCCGACGGTCAACCTCTTCCACCTGGTCTGATTACTATAGAGGAGATAGTAGAGGATCCTCCATCTAATACCCTGGTTCATTTTGGAGCTGGGATTAATTTGTATCCTGCTACTCCTCAGTTTGCTTCATTTAATCCTGCTTCATCGTGAGTTCCTCTCGAATCATTAGGAGAGCTTTTGGATAAGTTAACTAAGTCTGAACAACCATCAACATCTAGGAATGTATCATTCGATGTAGCTACGATAGAATCTTCTGCTGCTACTCCTTCAATGTTTAGTGGTACACTTGAGTCACATTTATATGATGCATCATATATTCTAGTTGGTTACCAATCACTATTTAGAACCCACTCATGGTTTGCATCAGTACCATGGTCAACTCCCATTTACTCGCCTGGATTTCAATTTGGTCCTTCTCCCATGGAAACTCAACAATTTGATCCTACTTATCAGTATGAATTTGGGCAAACCAGTAATCAACGACCGATATATCCATTAAACATTGGACTGCCCCCATATGGAGAGAAGTATGCCTACTCACCATATGGGGGGAAAATATTCCAAATGGATAGTCATCTTGCAGGAATTTGATCTGGAATTCGTTAAGTCCAAATCAAAGAAATCTCTCGTCTTTTCAGAATTACTTTGTGACCTTCCCTCATCCTCCAATGGTTTAACATCAGAAGCATCAATCGTGGATGAGTTTCTGTTTTTGATATTGTCAAGTGATCCGTGGTATGGAGATATACTGGTCTATCTCCACACCCAAGCTTTTAGGCCTAACACCTCTCGCTCTGAACAGTGACGTATTCAATACCAAGCCAAAGATTATCTAATCGTTGGTGATACACTTTATCATCGTGGTGTCGATACGGTTTTACGAAGGTGCCTCACACATGAGGAGGTTGAAAAAGATTTGAATGAATGTCATTCAAGTGCTTGTGGGGGGCATTTATCTAGTTACGCAATTGCACAAAAAATCTTACGAGCTAGTTACTTCTGGCCAACCATATTCAAAGATTGCATACTTGTAGTTAGAAGTTTCCACACTTGTCAGATTTTCAATCGTAAAACTAGATTACCACCTGCACCACTGCATCTAGTAGTTTCTATTGGCCCATTCGTGAAATGGGGCATTGATTTCATGACATGTAACCCCACCACAGCCGGGGGGCATGGGTATATTATAGTCGTTGTTGACTGCTTTACCAAATGGGTCGAGGCGATGCCTACATTGAACAACAGTGGCAAAACAACTGCTCTTTTTTTTTCAATCATGTAGTTTCTAGATTTTATGTGCCACAGGCTATAGTCACAGATCATGGGTCGCATTTTCGCAATCACATGATGATTGAGTTAACTATCAAATTAGGACTGTCCCATGATAGTTCTATTCCATATTATTTGTAGGCTAACGGACAAGTTGAGGCAATCAACAAAGTCCTTAAGTGCATGCTATAAAGAATGATTGGAGTCCATATGCGGAATTGGCATTTAATCCTGTACTCAGCTCTATGGGCATATCGGACCTCAGTGAGAAATGTGACCATATTTATGCCCTTTCAATTGGTGTATGTTCTAGAAGCAGTCTTACCCATTCAGTGTGGAATTTCATCCTTCAAGCTCGCAATCGACCTGCTACCCGAAACTTCTGAAGAAGAAGCTTATTTCTTGGAATTAATCCATCTGGATGAAACCGGTCATGATGCCGCATTTGCTAATGAAGTACATAACAAATGCATCAAGGCACAATATGACAAAAATGTTAAGCCTCATTTCTTCTCAGAAGCTGACCTAGTCTTGCTTTATGATTAGGATTCTGACAAATTTCACATAAAATCACAAGCATAAATCACAAGCATAATAATTTCACATAAAAACACTCAAATTTACAAAAAGATGATTTCTTCTCATTTCCTTTTAGAAGTAGCTTGAATAAATGCAATTTACCTTT
Source organism: Pinus tabuliformis (assembly GCA_031772625.1). NCBI lineage: Eukaryota > Viridiplantae > Streptophyta > Pinopsida > Pinales > Pinaceae > Pinus > Pinus tabuliformis. Next base: position 297,354,279 of record CM062806.1, read on the forward strand.
TTAGCAATCAATGGCAGGGAAATTTGAACCATTATGGATGGGCCCTTATATCGTTGAACGTGTGTTGACAAAAGGAGCCTACAAGTTAGTCGATTATGATGGGATTCCACTATCGCAGCCCTGAAATGGGTTGTATCTCAAATGTTACAATGCTTGATTAAGTGTAGTGAACTCATTATACATATGCTTTCATTGCAGTTTTTGTGTGCTTTCTTTTAGAGTTGTCATTTTGGTTAGGTAATCCACTTCACATTTGTTGTAGATGTCAAACTTTTTGGAACCATTTGTTTGGTATGCCGACGGAGCTAGTTGTAGCATGCAGAACCTATCTTCTATAGGATGGGCCATCTTCACTCCAAGCGGCGAGTTAGTGAGTTTCAGAGGGATATGTATTGGTCGATCGACAAAAAACATCGTTGAATATAGTGCGTTGATTGAACTCCTCTCTGATGCCATTTCACATGGCATACACCGAATCATTGTTAGGCTAGATTCACAACTTTTCATTCTACAACTTACTGGTGTTTATTCCGTTCGGAATCTAGCTATTCATCACATGTTCCTAAGATTTAGGATTTTGGAAAGACATTTTGATTTCATTCAAAATCAACAGATTTCCAAAGACTTAAACACATAGACTGATTCATTAGCAAACTATGTGTTAAATAAACATTTGTAGCATATATAAAGAAAGCATTTACATCAACATTTGCATTAGGATTTCATCACTTAGCCAAATAAAACTCCGAAAGTCAAAATAGATAGCTGTTTAAAGTTTTCACAAATGTTTTGTGTCCAAGACAAAATTGGTCATCTGACCCAGTAACTCAAAAATGAATGCAGAAAAACATCCTAGACTAGTGTTGTTGATGATAACAGGTCACCGCCTGTGCTATCATGCGCAGGAGCCTAGTCCAATGACTCGGTACACCAATGGTATGGCGCTACAGCCTCATGGGTAACTCATCAGTCCAGACATCTAGAATGCCAAGGGTCAAGCCCTCTACATGATCCTGCAACTGTGCAAGGGTCTCCGCTATATCCAGATCTCTAAGGACTGCCCTCCCTACAGCTTCCCCCGCTGGAGCATCTTCCTCCCATGGGCGTGCCGCTGGTCGTACTGGTCCAATATCTACATGCACATATGAGTTTTTTTAGTCTTGGTAACAATCAAAAACACAAAAACAATAGAAAACAAAAAAAGAAAATGTGGTCAAATCATTTTACCTATAGCACTCCACTGCTCACAAACTGGTAATGCAAAATCTGGATCGCCTCGGAAATCCATCCCTACATATGGATACCCCGCAAACACCATCTCTTGGTAGTCAAACCACTAAAAAAGGCAGTTGAGAAGGAGACCTGTGACTGGCCAGCATGCCTAGCCATAAGTTCCACCCATCTCGACATCCGTGGTTCTCTCGGTGTAGGCAATCCTAGGGAAACGTTTTGAGGTTGCATCAGTGGGATTCTTTCCAAAGAAAAGCAGTCAATATTGATCCATAACCAAAGTTCTTGGTTCCTCCATTCTTTACTTTGGATAGTTGTTCTTTTATGATAGGAAGTATCGCCTCACACCAATTGAACACCTTCGGTTCCAAGCATTCCAAGGCATACTGCAAGTAGGATCTGTTCAGTAAATGTAAGGCCGCACTACCAGCCAATCTAGCAAAGGTAAATAGAATGGTCCTCAAAGGTCTATCATTAACATCCTAGATATTAAGCTTACCATCTCTAGTGGGTTGGGATCCTTCCCTGCTGAACTGACGAATGTAGTCTTTCATCGATTCGCTTCCTCGAGCAAATCCTGATAGTGAAAGAGGGGCACCATGCCTCGACAAACCCATCAGAAAATAAATATCCTCAACCATGAAAGGAATAGATATACCTCTGATCTGGAATACTTGGTCAATAGGATCCCAAGCATGAAGGAGATACCGTAGCAAACTTATCTGTTGTCTCATGCTGGATATGCGGAAAAACATCAGTAAACCACAGTTCCTTAATGCATTCACTGTGCCATGGTCATGTAAAGCAATGATATCCTCCCCTTCATGTTCTCTTTCTTGCCATGTGACGACCATCTTGATCCAACAAATATCTGAAATACAAACATTAGATGAGTTAGGATCCATTTTTGGGCAAAACAAGTAAAAATTGGATGAAAAAACACTACACAAACTTGCCCTTCTGCGCCCATCACACCTAGCCTTTGAGAAAGATGAGATGCATACTATTTTTCCTGTTGGTAGCTCAGTATGCATCGCACTTTTCGATATAGAAAAAGTGCAATGATTAGAGAGCAAATTATTCAAACCCTTGAGGCCCAGAAAAGTGAGAAAACTTGCCCAGAAGTAAAAAAAAAAAAAGATGGAATGAAAATGAAGAGCTTAATGATAGCTCCTACCTGGTCCTGACGGTGAAGGAAATGGTCCACAGGATCTCTCACAATCGACTGGTGAGATTTGAGGGGGAAAACCACTTGAAAGCTCCAAATCCAAAATTTGAAATGACATGGTGAAAATGAAATGTTAAAACTAGTTTTTATGTTTAATTTTCTATGTACTTCAAGTAAATGTTAGTTTTAGTTCATTTTTCATCCATTTATATGTATTTTTAATCAATTTAATGGAGTTTTGAGCAAGTTGAACAACTGTCGACAGAATCTGATGTGCTAAATGGTGAATTGAGCATCTTTGACCACCGAGCAAACTTTTTGTCTTCTTTTCAAGCTTTGATTCAAAATGAAAAGAAAACTATAGAGTCCTCTTTAAACCCTTTTCAGACTCATTAAACATGAAAATACTGTCAAGTGCTTGTCTTTTTCGGCTCGTTAAAGTACTAGAAATGTCATCCCTCCTATATTATTTTATCATTTTTCAGACCTAAAGGATTATTTTATGAAAAGGAACTTATGGGGTTTTCTTTGCGTCCCTTTCCAAACTCTCTAAACATGAAAAGGACTGAGTATCATTGTCGTTAAACTTGTTAAAATAATAGTGATAAAATTGTTCATCTAGACAAGACTAAGTTTCACTGTCGCTAGACTCGTTAAAACATCAAATAGCAACGGGTTCGGGCGAATTATAGAACAAGCATATGTTATACTCCTCAAGCTTGAATGGGGAAAAAGGGGAAAAATCTTGAAGAATTTATGGTAGCAAGTCACTCTTGAACATGACACTTTCACTTCATCTCCATGATTGAGTTAGGTTGGGTTATTCCATTCACTGGTCACCATACCATTGGTCTTTCATACCATTCATCTTTTGGGGTTAACGCTACCAATTCATCTCATTTTCGCCGACATGTTCAAGAGAGGCTATTCAGTTGAGAAGTCATCCACTTAATCTCTCATACACTGCAATACCACCAACCTTCATTTTTCATGACCGCTATTCCTGAACCTTGTATCGTCAATTCATTTTCACTTCCAGAAATCATTTGCTTCGTTTCATGTCGTAGATGTGCGATACATCAAGGCCCTCCTATGATGAGTCACTTCTTGTCGACATCAGCTAATTATCCAAGAAGTTGACTTAGAAACAACCCTTTCAGTGCTTTGAAGCTTGCATACATCAATGGCAAGTTTCTATCTTCCGGTGACAGGTTGACATCAATGGCATTTGACCAAAAGATTTTGTGTGGTGTTCGACATCAGATCATGTATTCACACCATGTCAAATGTACTGTAGTACCTTGAGGATCATTTTCATTATGTGTGATCCCTCTCGCGTCTGTTAACAACTCACATCATTCGCTGCTAATCAGGCGATGTCTTTCCATGTTCAACCTTAGAACATCTCTTCACATGGTTTGACTTATACATCGAGCGAAGATTGAACAAGTTTGAAGACCCCGGATCTAGTTTCATCCATTCGGGTTGCGATATATTCAAGGATACAAAAACATCAAATGTACAAAGGCCCTACATAGATGGTCATCCTAATCATGGATTGCGACTCTATATCTATAGAATCACGAGTCTGTATCTGCAGACGACTATCTGATCTATGTACATGAAATGAAATTTATAAAGCTGAGCATGGGAATGCCTCCCTCAGCTAGTTCATGAAAAATCATATATTATCATGTATTGTATTGTAAATTGATGCAGGTCACCTTCCAGTTCGAAACTTTGGATCCTCATGATAAAGCATTTCACTCGACATGAACATTTACGACCTCATGCTTTAGGGGGAAACTGTTATAGACATATTTGGGCACATCAACCCCAAACTCATATGTTGATATATTAGGGCTCATCAAACCCTAAAAGAGTTGTTGCATACCCTAAAGGAACTAAATCATATGAATACATCATTCTCTAAAAGTTCCATCTCAGAAATCATCCAGAAAGTGCCTAAACTGAACCATACTGACTGCTACACTGTCAAAATGTGGATGCATACTGACTGCCACACTATCAAAGTGTGATGCGTACTGTTTAGGCCTTCTATAGGGTGCGATGGGTGAGGATGGAAAAATTTTCGAGACAGTTTGTTAGTTGGTTGCTCATGGAATCTTTTAGAAACTTCCACTATGCCACTTGCCTCTCTGAATTTGCCCAAGGATGACCAAGGGAAATAGGAAACCATCTCCAATTCCCCTATCTTGTGGAACTAATTTCAACAAATGGAATTACATTCATCATCTCCATTGATGACTCATATTCTTGCAATCATGTATAAAAGGATCTCCCATCCAAGAGATCAGAAGGCTGAATTGTGGTGAATTGCAAGTAAGCGTTGTTATTTTGTGATTGAGGAGAGAGCATTGTATTCTTGTTGGTGTGGTCTTGCTAATCCATGAGGTGAAGAAGGAGCTGGGAGGATGGAACTAGACCAGACAACTGGGTTGTAATTCTCCTTATTATTAATAAAGTTCTTCAGGATTTTCCTCAATTGATTGTGTAATTGTGAAATTCTTTCATTTGTTCATTATATATCTGATTCTATGATGTTTATGTTGTAATAGATCATTATGCTTTGATAGTTCTTTGTTGTTGTACTTGTGCAGGTAGTCTCCAAGCGTGTTAAGTATGGGAAGAAGTTACTAGATCTGCCAAAGGAGAGAGAGAGCAAGCAAGGGATCAAGCAAAAGTTCTAGGTTGGTTTTCTACTATCTTTCTCTTATCTGCTACACATAGGAAAGATCATTCAATTGCTTTAAACTGTTGTTTCTAGGGTAGTTTCCAAACCTAGAGGGTTAGTCGTTCAACAAGACACTAATTTTGCCAGAAACAATGGTCATGAATGAGCTTTCTGATGAAGTGCATGTGCAGTTCAATGTGTTTGCTGCGCTGATGTTGGACTAGATCTTTGCATAGTTGAATGGCACTTTGATTATCACACCAAAGTGTAGTTGGATGCTGCTGCTAAAAGCCAAACTCTGATAGGATATGACGAAGCCACAGGGCTTCCTTACTAGCTTATATGGCACCATGATACTTTGCTTCTGCTAAAGAAAGAGAGATGGAACTTTGTTTCTTGAAAGCCCATGTAATATGTCCTGAACCAATGTTGAACACATAGCCTGCAGTAGACTTCTGATCGTCAAGGTCACCAGCCTAATCGGAATTAGTGAAACCAACCAATAGAGGAGATGCTTCTGCACTGTAATGAATCCCAAATTGAACTGTACCTCCAACATAACTAAGTATTCTGTTAGCTACTTTCCAATGACTTTCATGTGGGTTTTGCATAAACCAAGCAATAAGGCCAACAACAAAGGAAAGGTTAGGACGAGTATGGGTCATATACAAAAGTTTTCCTACAAGTTGACTATATAAGGTAGCATCAACTTCAGGGGAAGAACAAGTGACTAAAAGTTTGGCTCCAGAATAAAAGGGAGAAGGGGCGGGCTTATAGTCTTCCATTGGAAAATGGCGCAGAAGATCAGAGGCATACCTGGATTGGGAAAGGGAAATACCTTACTTGGATTGCAAGACTTGAAGACCAAGAAAATAATGCAAGTATCCTAAGTCTGTCATTTCAAACTTCATTTTAAGGCTTGATTTCACATGGTTTATAAGGTTGGGATCACTACCAGTAAGGATAAGATCATCAACATAAAGAACAAGAATGATAAGAGACTTGCTCACTTTCTTGGTGTAGATAGTATTGTCAGAATGACACCTAGAAAAGCCAGTTTCTAAAAGAAAGCTATCCATTTTGGCATACCAAGCCTGAGGGGCTTGCTTGAGACCATAAAGGGATTTCTTAAGCCGACATACAAGGCTGGATTCTGTTTGTATAAATCTAGTAGGTTGTTCCATATAGATTTCTTCATGAAAGTCCCCATGCAAGAAGGAAGATTTAACATCCATCGGATGGACTTCCCATTTGAAAGAGGCAGCAAGGGAAAGAACAAGGTAGATAGAGTTCATTTTGGCAATAGGGGAGAAGGTTTCAGTATAGTCAATGCCTTCAACTTGTGAAAATCCCTTAGCAACAAGACGCGTTTTATGTTTATCAACATTTCCATCTGGTCCATACTTGGTTCTGTAAACCCATTTGCATCTAACAAGTTTTCGTCCCTTTGGAAGAGGAGAAAAGATCCCATGTATCATTTGCCAATAATGAATGATATTCTTCATTCATAGTTGCATCCCAATCTAGATGGCTTGAAGCTTTTGCAAAGGTGTCAGGATCATAATTCGCTGAAGCTTGAGCCAGTGAAGAAGATGCTCTATCGAACTGAGAACGTGTACGTTGCTGGCAAGAGCACCTGTTGGATCCTGAGTAGCATGGACCCATTTTGGAAGCTAAGGAGTTGAAGGAGGATCCTGAGAAGGTGGGGGAGGATTGTCATCCTTTCTGTCATCATCTGAATAAGAAATCTTTTCAAAAGTAGAAGGGATAGAGAGAGGTAGGACATCTGCCTAACTAGGCTCGTAGGCCGATATATTATCAACAAACTTTACATCTCTTCTAATGACAACATTTTTGGACTTAAGTGGAATAAGTCTATATCCTTTAACATCTTCAGAATATCCAACCAAAATACATTTTTCACTCTTAGGTTCTAAAGCTTTATGTTTCTCATCTAGAATATGGGCCCATGCTTCACTTCCAAAAACAAGAAAGTGACTTACATCTGGTTTAATTGAGCTCCATGCTTCTTCTAGAGTGATATTATTTAAAACCTTAGTAGGAGTGTGATTTACTATGTAAGTTTCATAGTTAATTTCTTCTGCCCAAAAATTAAGACTAAGTCCTTTAGATTGAAGCATACAATTAGCCATTTCCTTAAAGGTGCAATTCTTCCTTTCAGCTACACCATTTTTTTGTGGAGTATATGGAATAGTATGTTGCATTTCAGTTCCATTCTCAATGAAAAAGTTGATGAATTTGTTGTTAACATATTCTCCGCCATTATCAGATCTTTGCTTAAGAATTTGATGTCCAGATTGCTTTTCAACAAAGGCCTTAAAGGCCAAGAACATGTTAAAGACTTCACTCTTGAGTTTGAAGAAGTATACCCAAGTGCGTCTGGAGAAATCATCAATGAAAGTTAAGAAATACTTGTAGCCAGAGAATGAAACAACTAGAAGTGGACCACATAAATCACTATGCACAAGCTATAAAGGGGCTGAGGCGTGCCAAGAGGCACGTTTTTCAAAACTATCTCAATGATGTTTTCCAAGTACACATCTGGAACACACACCATCTCTACAAGATACCATTGGAAGAGTTGTCACCATATTTTCTTTACATAGATTCTAAAGGGAGAGATAGTTTAAGTGACCAAATCGCTCATGCCAAAGTTTGCTCACTTCATCATTATGAGCAACAAATACCGAGGGAAGATTTGATGACCCAAAGTTGTTAAACTTATACAATCTTGTGGAATCATTAGCAATGCCAGTAGCTAAAATCTGTCTAGGATCTCTTAGGTCCTTAATTACAACATCGTGAGGTGAAAATTCAATGGTTTTACCTTCACCTAAATGATTTATCTGATATGCAGATAGAAGGTTGTGGGATAAGCTTGGAACACATAATACATCATTAAATTGTCCATTGGCTAGATGAACAGTTCCAGTCCCTATAACACTAATAGATCTATCATCACCAACATATATATTTTTGGTGTTACAATCATTTAAAGAAGAAAACATGGCTTTGTTTTTGGCCATGTGATAAGAAGCTCTAGAATCAATGAGCCACTCATGAGAATGAGAAGAAGAAGACACATTTATGGCATAACCAGACCCAGATGCTTGACAACCACATGCAGAAAGTGCTATTCCTAAATATGAAGTTGAAGTTGAATAGTGCTCCAAATGGATGTTATGCGTCTTCATTGCTACTTCCAAGGCTTCCATCTTCTTAAAGAATTTGGATTCTAAGTGGCCATCTCGATTACAAAAGTGGAAATGTCTATCAGTCTTCTTCCCTTTGCTTTTATTTGCCTTATCATTTTGTTGAAATGATTCTTCATTTTGAGACTAAAATTTCTTACGACCCTTGTTTGGTTTAGGACCATTCTTTTTAGGATACTACTTCTTAGTATTCTTTGAATTTGGTTGGTGTTTGGTGGCTAAGGCTTTCTTAGAAGAGTTTCCAAGATTAAGAAGACCTAGATATAAGAGCTTTTCTTGTTCTCTTATTAAAGAATCACAAAAGGCATGAAAAGAGGGGGGCTTGTAGTCTTGTCCTTGAGAAATAAAGTCTTCTCTAGTAGAATGGAAGTTGGAAACAAACACAAAGTAGGTTGGTCACAACTTACTAAGAATGGAACAGATAAGGCTACCATCTTCTTTCTTAACCTTAACACCTTCCAAGAGAAGTCTAAGGGTCTTGAACTTGGACAAAAAATCTTCAATGGAGGAAAAACTATTGGGGTCCAATGTAAGAAATTCATTTTTGAGTTGATGAGCTCTAATTTCATTTTTAATTACAAAAACTTTAGTGATTTGTTTCATTGCTTCATTAGGAGTAGCAAGTTCTGCGATATGGAATCTAAGGTCTGGAGAAATAGACATCCCTATCAACCCACGTGCTTGATTTTGCCTATTTTCCCATTTGGCTGCCTTATCTTCATCTTTTGTTTTCGTTACTTGGCCTAAGGCTATTCTGTAAAGACCCTTCTAAGTAAATCCACAATGTATGACCACCATTGGAAGTAGTTGGTGCTGTCAAGAATAACTCAGCATGGAATTTCCATTTTAACAGAAACTGAAGCTGTAGATGATGAAACTAATTGTTCCCTGGAAAGATCTCGAAAAATTAGGCTGCTTAAAGAAAAAACGGCTTCCAGATGAAGAAGTTATGGCTTCTTGAAGAAAAGTTGTTGAAGATGCCGACGAAGTGCATGAATGTGCGGAAATAAATGATAATGTTATATTTTAAAAAAATTTCGCCCCCTTTCCAAACTTAATCTAATTAGCTCACTTTAAAAAAGAATAATGTGACTCATTTTTATAAATAAGTGAAAGTAACTTTTATAATGGTACTTTATGACCTGCCCACTAAATTGTAACTTAAATAAAAGATAAAGAAACTTTAAAATTATAAGTGACTCACTTTTTATAATGGGTGAGAGCACTTTTACATAAAGTAATTTTAAAACATAAGTTATATGTGATTTTTTAAAAAGTAACTCAACAAAAGAAAGACTCGAACTTAAGATCTCTATTCGCATAAAGTAACTTTGGACCAAGTGAGCTAGTTTAAAAGGTTAGTAATTCTTTGAAAAGAGGAAGGGTTTTTTTTTTAGTCATTGAAGCCTCAGGGTGCATGCTTACTTGAAAAAACTCTTTTTTGCCTACAAAAGAAAAACCACAAAACCCAACACATACATACAAAAAAAACAAACCTTACGACTTGAAGTTAGCTTTAGCCAGAAACTAAATATTTTCCTCAATGTTTTTGATTTCCCGAGATCACACTAAGGTGCAGTGGAAAAGAACATACGCATGAGAAAAATCCTTCCTTTCTATTCCTGATTTGCCCAGATCGCACAATGTCACAGGGCAAAGAGAATACGCAAAAATGAAGGGTATATATTCAGTAATAAAAAACAGAGACCTAAATAAACTGAAATAAATAGAGAGATGAATAGCTAGAACTGCAAATAAAGACTGTATACCTCCAAATCTTAAAAATGACATAGCTAGGGCTACCAGAAACTTTTTCTCATGAAACGAAGGGGTTCCTCACTAGAACAGATGCTCCTAACACAATAGAGCAGTCCTCTTGGCCCAAAAGCAATAAGAAACAATAGATCTAGGAAACGATAGTCGCATGCAGTTGTACCAGCTTTAGATTTGGATCACCAACAGATGCAAACCTCAAATAACTCTGATACCATGTAGGAATTTATAGGGTAAGTTCCTCAGATAGAACACCAAAGGACACCACTCACAAACAAATCACAGATCAATACACTAGTATTCTTGATGTGGTTAAAACCCTCAAAGAGGGAAACAGTCCATGGCCTGAGCCAATCCGGCCACTTCAAGCAATTTATTAAAATAATGAAAATTTACATAAGATTCTCTCATGAACGGTTACCCGAAAAATGACCCTCCATGATCTTTCAATATAGATCATGGACCAATCGGGTGTTAAGCCATGGATCAAGTATCGGTAATATCGAGGAGAGAATGAACTGTTGGATCACTACATATCGTGACCGTCACATTGTAAGTTACAAAAGTACATAGTAAAGAAACACACTTTACCTAACTCTATACTAGACCAAGTTATACTTAACTATTTCCTATGTGTCAGAATATCCTAACATCAGCAAGGACTGTAGGTGGACCCAAACAAAATAGCAATCATCCAAAGGGTCCCACCTCCACAAAAGCAGAGAGATGACAGAAGTTTCTTAGGGTTAGCTGGATAGTATTGGACGTTCATAAAGGACTTCAGCAAGTTGGCCTCTCCTTTGTTTGGGTTTTTGGCCAAAGATTTTGAGTTTATATGGTCAAAGAGCTATCGAAAGGCCTTAGACATTCTAAAGGGTAAGTTAACCACCGCACCAATTATTCGAGGCCTAAACTAGGCCCTTCCTTTTCAGATTCATGTTGATGCCTCACACAAAGCCATAGGAGTAGCCTTAGGTCAGGTAGAGGAGAAATTTCCCTATGTAATCTATTTTATCAGTAACAACCTATCAAAGTCTGAGCTAAATTATACTGTGATCGAAAAGGAACTCCTAGTTGTTGTGCATTCATTAAACAAATTTAGGCATTACATTACAGGCTATCAAACATTTGTGCATACTGACCATGCTACAATCAAATATTTAATGAACAAACCAGATGTGAATGCTAGAATTATAAGATGGTTTCTTTTATTACAACAGTTTGATCTAACTATTGTTCATACACCTGGAAAGGAAAATGTCATTGCAGAATTTCTGTCTAGGATGAATCTACATGCAGGTGAAGAAGGAATGGTGGATGACCAGTTACTAGATTAGCATTTGTTTGCTATTTTAGTTCTCTCCATATGGTTTGTTGATATAGCAAACTATTTGGTATCAGCATAGTTCCCACCAAATTTTCCCTCCAAAGAAAAGAGCATGATAGTCAGGAAAAGCACCCCCTTCACTTGGATTGGGGGAAATTTGTTCAAACTTGGCCCAGATCAAATCTTGAGAAGGTGTGTAAGGGAAGAGGAAGTTTTTGACATCCTTCTGACCTGTCATGATGGGCCTTGTGGGGGTCAATTTGTACCAAAGAGGACAAAATTCAATGTGCTGAAAGCAGGCTATTATTGGCCTACTCTTCATCAGGATGTGAAAAAGTACATTATTCAATGTGATCGATGCCAGAGGATGGGAAAGCCTACTCCGAAAGATGAAATTCCCCTACAACCTCAAGTGACTTTCGAGCCATTTGACAAGTGGGACATAGATTTCATTGGGCCTATCAATCCTCCTTCAAAGCAAAAATAATACATTATTGTGTGCACTGTTATTTGACTAAGTGGGCTGAAACCAAGGTGATTAAGGTAGCAACAAAAGAGAAGGTGGATGAGCTCCTAACGGAGAATATATTCTACAAATTTGGGTATCCTAGAGAGCTAGTCACAGACCAAGACAACCAGTTTACCTCCAACATGATTGAAGAACTGCTTAGCCATCACAAAATCAAGCATAGGACCTCCACTCCTTATCATCCACAAGCTAATGGGCAAGTGGAGGTGACCAACAGGGCACTGGAGAGCATCTTAACCAAGGTAGTAAGCAGCAGCATGAAGGATTGGGCAGAGAGACTAGTTGAGGCCACCTGGGCCTATAATACAACATGGAAGACCACCACTAGATTTACACCCTATGAGCTGGTCTATGGGAGAAAGGCTTCGCTATCCATTGAGTTTTAATATAATACATTGAGGATGGCAGCCAAACTAGATTTGGATCTCAGTCATGCACAGATGAAATATTGTTCCATTTGAATGGCTTGGATGAATTCAGGTTGTAGGCCTAGCTACATACAGAGATAGTTCAGCTTCAGAGGAAGATCTGGCATGACAAACATATTAAGGAGAAGCAATTTCAAGAGTGAGATTGGGCATTGTTATATGATTCTAGGTATAAAGACTTCAAGGGCAAGCTAAGGACAATATGACTCAGACATTATGTGGTGGAAATATGCATTGATAATGGTTCAGTGTAAATCAGAACTATATATGAAGAAGCCATTCCATTGCTTGTTAATGGACACCAATTGAAAATGTACAAGAGGCCTTATCAAAACAAGAGTTCATTGAAAATATCAATAAGACAGTGATGATGGTGGAGCAATTTCCACCTCCTCCCTCATCAGGTCACTGAAAAAAGAGAAAAAAGGGTAATGATTCAGGTGAAAACCTTCATGAGGCACTTGAAAACCTCATGAAGTGGTCCAAGGATCAGAAAAAATGAAAAAGAATAAGAAGATCCCTGGTTGAAAACCTTCCTTGAGGTGCCCAGGGCAAATATCTAGGGTGAAAACCTCTCTGAGGCAGCCTAGGTGTTTTCCAAAAAAAAAGGAGAAAAAAGACATAATTGTTATTTGTAGGTGGGTGAGAAAGACAATCAAGGAGCAAAGAGAAGATCCAAAGGGAACCCTGCCTCACATATATTCATCTCCTCGACTCCTTACCATGCATCCCTCCATCAATTCCATTGTTTTTTTACTTCTTTGCTTCAATTTAGTTGTAGATCATGATTTCTATAGGATCCCCTGTATTCCTACAGGATCCCCTGAATGGTCGATTTGTTAGGCCCCCAAAATTCATTCTAGACATGATCTAACCCCTCACCTCATCCATTACTGTCATCCCTACATCCAAACACACTCCTACTCCCTCTGTCCATTCATTGCAGCATCCTCACAACCTGTTGGCTTGTTGGGGCCTAACCCAGGTTCATAAGTGTTTTAGCCAAACAAATCCCGAAACTACCGGCCCTTTCAGTAATAGTCCATGGAGCGCAAACTGAGTTCTCACCCGAGGTAGTATGGGAGGGTGCTGGAACTAGGTTTCCACACCCTAGGGATGTCTTGATGAGGTCTGAAAGGTTCGCGAATCGATCCTACACACTGCACTACTTCCACGTAGCCAACTGTTCAGTGCAGCTAACTTCGTGTGGCTAGGATGATGGGCGCAAACATTCTTTAACCTTTTTCTGCTTAGTATTAGTATAGATCTTGAATTAAATTAAGTAGGCCCAATAATTCAGTTACCAATTAACATAAGCAGACATGCGCGCAATTATAAACCATAAATAGATGCATAAACTGGAATATAAAAATAGATATGCAATATTCCAAAACCAACTTATCTTTATTAATGCCTTTTCCAGTTAGAATCCACTTCCTACCCTGCGCAAATAGCTACAGGGGTCCGTGCACTTAGCTACGGACTCTAATGAGGCCTCCTTGCAGACATCTGTGGAGCCTCTATCCCTAGTTATGACCCAAAACCCAGATTTACAGACTTAGATCTAATACCCATTCAGACACCCATATTACTTCTTACATCACTAAAAGCTACTTTTTACACTTAGAGCCTCACTCTTATTTATACATTCCCATGGTTCGCAGACCATGGGTAGGCTGACACATTCTAGATTAATTTACAATATTTTATGGCGGACTACCCTTAGACTTGACTCATTACAATTTGCCCTCTGCGCACTTCGCAGAGCTTTTACAATACCAATACATAAAAATGTGGGCTTTAAGCCCCAAAACCATCACATGGGGGATCCGCTACCCAACAAGCTCCCAACACAATCATCATGACTCGTCTCGAGTCACTCGTTGGTGCGGCGAGACACATTGCTAAGGCTTTGTAGTCCACCATCTCTGTGAGTGATTCACTACACTTTGTTGCTCCATCCTTGCCTCCTGCAACCATTTTTCAAGCTCCTGCTCCATTTCCCCTACTAATTAGCATAACCGATGATGCTCATTTTGCTCTGCTATATAAACACAAAGCAGCTCCTCATAGGATTTTAGCTCTAGCTGAGGTGTCAATGGCGTGACCTTTTTGTGCAAAAGCAGCAAGCTTGCAAGTTTTGTTCCTGTATGTTCCATGTCTGCTGCAGCTTGTGTTGCATTTTTTCAAGAGGTGCTGTCTGTGAGGTCCCAATCTTCAAGTTTCATCTTGGGCACGTGGCCCAGGGACACACTTTTCAACGGAATTCTATCTTTTATCACAAGATTCACCATCTCGCCCTTATGTTTCATAGATCGCTTACCAGACCCCAGGTTTTGGGGTGACATCCAGATTGGTCTTGCTATCTGTCTAGGAATTTGCAGTATATCTCCCACCACTGGCATTGGGTTCAACATAACGACCTCGGTTGTCGGCATTACACTGTCCCAAAGGTCTTGCGTCTCTTTTGGCAATGTTGCAACCACTGGGTTTTTTCTCAAGGCATCCAAGTTGGATGGGTTCATATCTATCGGATAGCTCAATAAATTAAGTCTGAAGGTGCCATGGTTTGTTCGGTGGATGACCAGTTGTGACGTATAGGCCGACTGATATTCAAATTCGATTGTTCCCTCCTTTTCTAGCTCATTAATGTGATACTGACGAGAGATCGCTTCAAATCCCGTTCTAACTCCATGTCTTAAATGTCCATCATCCACTCCTCGTTGTCTTAGATTGACCATCTTGTCATGAAAAATGACCTCAATGGTCACTTTCCTGCCTTTCCGCACAACAGTGCAGCCCTCTATACGCGACCACGATTCTTGTGATAATCCCACCCTATGCAGAACCCTGTTTCTGCGCAGCTTGCCTGTAGACTCGTTTATAGTCCCACGCCTTCTTTAAACCGCTTCGAACACTCAGACTATACTCCGATCGGTTAGTCAAATAGCCGACCCACTTGTGTAGAGCTTCAGGTGACTGCCATTTACTCTTCTTGGGGAGGGCTCTCCATTAAGCTTGCCAAGCTTGACCACGCCTCCATCTGTGACCTCTTTGACTACATATGGTCCCAACCAATCCATTCAGAGTTTTCTAGGGAATTTCTCAAACTTTCTATCATATAGCAATACTAAATCGTTTACTTTGAATGTGCGTAACTTGATATGGTGATCGTGCCAAGATTTCTCGCGCTGTTTCTGTACCTGCTGATGGAATCCTACTAGAAACCAATCATCCTCTAGTTCTTCCAGTTGCATGAGCCTCTCTTCCAAGGCTTCACAGGCTTCCATGACGGTCATCGCTACTATCCACAAACTTGGTACAATGTATTCCATTAGCATGACAGCTTCCATGCCGTAGAATAACCTGAATAGTGTCTACCCTGTCAATTTCTTGCATGTGGTTCTATATGCTCATAGTACAACAGGTATGCGCAAATCCTAATCGGTTCATTGCGCATTACATACTTTAGTCAACGCAGTCTCCAAAATCTTGTTGAATGCTTCTACGGTCCAATTTTCTTGCAGGTGGTACGGCGTGATTTGCTAATGATACACCTGGAACTCTTTAGTGAGTGCCATGATAGTTTCATTTAGGAAGTGCATCCTGTAGTCACTCATTAAAATTTTCGACATCCAAACCGTATCAAGACATTGTCAAATAAAAATTTCGCAGCTGTAGCGGTCGTGCAATCCTTAACTGGTTGTGCTTCTACCCAACAATTCAAATACTTTGTCGCAGTGATGATGTAGTGCGCACCCGTCTTCCCTTGAGGTGTGATAGGCCCCATAAAGTCTATCACCCATTTTTCGAATGGTTGCAGCATCATCTGTGGATTTAGTGGCAACTCATCCCTTCATGATGGTTTCCGAGTCCATTGACATACGTTAGAGGCCCGATAGTATGCTTTCGAGTCTTGATGTAGGGTTGGCCACCATAGTTTGGCGCGAAGAATCTTCTGTGCTATCACCCGTCCCACATAATGTCCTCCTGCAGTCCCCCCATGGGCTTATGCAAGGAGCTATCCTCATTCAAATTCAGGTACATATCTTCATAATATTTCGTCATTTCCCATTTTGTAGAGGTGCCCCACGATGACAGTAAAATTTGTTGCGCGTACCACCAATTATTTTCTCTACTGAACTGAATATCCCTGCGACGCGGTCCCTGTGGTTAAGATGTGGATTATATCCTCGAAGTGGTCATCCACAATGCGCACTACATAGAGCTGTGCATTAGGTAGTCCTTCCTGCAAATTTGTTGGCTCCTCACTGTTCTCAATTCGATATAGGTGATCTGGGCCTACGTTGAGGCGTCCTGGCTTTACGATGACCTCAAAGTCATATTCTTGAAACAGTAAAAACCATCTACAAATGTGCCCCCCTAACAGAGGCTTGTTCACTAGATATTTCAACGCGGAATGGTCAATATACATTTTGAAGTGCCCACCAAGTAGGTAGCGGCGGTATTTCTAGAGCGCGTATAGCATCGCCAATCCCTCATGCTCAGTAGTGGAGTAGTTCTTTTCGGCTTCGGACAATCGTTGACTTGCGAATGTGATCGGGTGATCAATGCCTTCTGTTCTTTCCTGCATGAGTACAATGCCCAGCGCATTACATGACGCATCAACATGTACATGAAATTCGATGTCCCATTTTGGGAAGACCAAAATGGGAGCGGATGCCATCTTTTCCTTGAGAATCTCTAGACTTTTCTTATAGTCATCATTCCAACAATATGTAACGTCCTTTTTCAACAACTATTCCATTGGTGCTGTGATTTGTGCATAGCCCTTAATGAAATTTTGATAGTATCTAGTGTGCCCTAATGTGGTGTGGAGTTGTTTGACACTTCGTGGCGCTTGTAGATTGAGTATGACATCAATATTCACAGGGTCCACCATTAGGCCTTGTCTGCAAACCACATGGCTAAGAAAATTTCCAAAGGGGACAAGGAAGGTGCACTTCTTAAGATTCAGTGCAATCTGGTGTCATCGGCAAGTATCCAGCATCAACCGTAAGCTCGCTATATGTTTCTTGACTAGCCCAAATACAGTCCAATCGTCAAAATAAACCTCCAAAAACTTATGGATGAATTCCTTGAATGCGACCACTATGACGCGTGAAAATATCGCTGGCGCATTCTTCAACCCAAAGGGCATAATAGTGTACTAAAAACATCCCCATTCGGTCGCGAAGATTGTCTTACTCCTATCTTCCGGCGTGATCTTGATCTGATGGTACCCTGAGAAACCATTCGTGAATTAGTACACTTCCTGTCAGCTAATATTCTCCAAGACTTCATCTATAAATGGTGTCGGGAATGGATCATGAACACAGGCATCATTCAATTTTTGGAGGTCCATGCAGATTCAAAATTTTCCCTTCTGTTTATTATCCTACACTATCAATGACATTCGGGTGATCATTTGAGTGCTTGATATACCATGTTAGTGCGCGATCCGGCAGTGCACTTGCCAATGTGGCCTTGTTAATGTTATCATTTGTAACCCCATGCGCTTCCCACACTGCTCTTACTATGAACAAAAACTGATCTGGATCTTCATTCCCTAATCCTCTAAATATATGCAACTTGATCACACTCACCATGTTAAACTGTTGGTTTGGTGGAGGTGGTGCGGGCGAAGATGGAGGTGAAGGAGGTGATGTAAGTGGTCGCGTTAGTGGAGATGATAGCCGCAGAATATGTTGCATTATCAAACTGACCGCACTACTCGGAGAAACCCAAGCGCACTCTTCCTCACTCATTCGCGGAGGTGAAGTTAAAGGACTATTTCCTAACCTTTCGATCCATTTGTAGACCCTTTCACTTTGCATCGTTCCACTCATTAATGTAGTCACATCACCCATTTTTCACATAACAGCATCTTAATCCAGGTATTCAAAGACTTGATGTACTTACCTCGCGATCCCTTGAGAAAATGTATTTCTTCTTCGCTGTAGTTGATAGTCGTGTCTATCGAAAAATTCAGTGATAAACCCTCCTATTATCCGATCCAGCCAATGGTCTACGGCCTGCACGATCTTATCTCCAGATGCCTCTAACCTGTGCACTAACTTTGGAGTCCACACTATTGGTTGATCGAGCTTGCACCTTCCCTGGCTGTCTGCTAGCCTTGCGATCCAATCATACAGTTCCAAAGAGAAGGTCACAAAGAATATCTCGTGGATTTCTTTATATATGAAGTGATCCAACGACCTCTTCTCAGATATCTGCGGGGTTTTGTTTTCCTGTATTACGAACTCGTGTAGCTTCTGATCCAACGAATCTTCAATTTCTTTCTTCGTAAGGTTCTAGTGTTCCACCATCAGACATCCCTCAGGTAGATCCTAGTCCCAACAAAAAAACCATTTGTTGTCTTGTTGGGGCCTGGCCCATGTTCAGAAGTGTTTTAGCCAAACAAATCCAAAAACTACAGGTCCTTTTGGCAATAGTCTGCGGAGCGTGGAATGAGGTCTCACCCGAGGTAGTATGGGAGGGTTCTGGAACCAGGTTTCCGCACCCTAGGGATGTCTTGATGAGGTCTGGAAGGTTCATGAACCGATCCTATGCACTGCGCTACTTCTGCGCAGCCATCTGTTCAGTGCAACTCCATTCGCATGGCTAGGACGATGGACGCGAGCATTCTTTACCCTTTCTGTGCTTAGTATTAATATAGATCTTCAATTAAATTAAGTAGGCCCGATACTTCAGTTACCAATTAACATAAACAGACATTCGCACAGTTATAAACCATAAACAGATGCATAAATCGGAATATAAAAACAGATACAAAATATTCCAAAACCAACTTATCTTTATTAATGCCTTTTCCAGTTACAATCCACTTCCTACCCTACGCACATAGCTGCAGGGGTCCGCGCACTCAGCCACGGACTCTAACCAGGCCTCCGTGTTCACAACTGCGGAGCATCTACCCCAATTATGATCCAAAACCTAGACTTATAGACTCAAATCTAATACCACATTCAGACACCCATATTACTTCTTACATCAAAAAAAGCTGTTTTTTACACTTAGAGCCTTGGTCTTATTTATACATTCGCATGGTCCATGGACCATGGGTAGGCCGACACATTCTAGATTAATTTACAATATTTTATGGCAGACTACCCTTAGACTTGACTCATTACAATTCACTTTCTGCGCACTTCGCGGAGCTTTTACAATAACAATACCCAAAAATGTGGGCTCTACGCCCAAAAACCATTATGTGGGGGATCCGCTGCCCAACACAACCCCAGCTAGAAACATGACATCAGCTAGAGGACATCCTGTAGGAAATCTCGTGGCAGAATATCCCACAAAATATCAATCATCAGCTACAGGTCTTCACTAGGATGATCCAGCAGCTCCACAGTAGTAGCAACAACATTAGATCTTTAGTCATAGACACCATAAGCAGACAATAGAGGAGGAAGAAGAATGACCATCAGCAACACCTCTGATATTCAACAACTGCAGTGTGGCATCGAGACCACAGGTAATTATCCCGCTCACTCACTCATATGCATCATTTGATCAAAATTTGTAAAGGTTACGAGGTAGTTGGTTTATAAGTGAAAAGGTGGCAAAAAGGAAATTATTTAATAAATCAAAAGAGAACGTAAGAGTCTGAAAACAATGATTTATTATTAATCACATGCAAATCCAATGTAAGGTGGGTCCCTGACCTGTATTAAAGTTTGAGTGGTAGAACAAGCTTTAAGCTAGTGTGGGTTCAAGAGGTAGATAAAGTGCTCTACGGGGGTTCAAGCCTGATGAACATCTCGTACCCTCCGTACCCCCACAGTGGGCTACCACCATCGCTCCACTCCATCTCATCTGCCCCACATCGTCCGCCACCCTCTTTCATTACCGTCCACCTCATTCACAGTCATCCACCACCTTCATTCATCACCGTCCACCTAATTCATCGTACCCCGTCACCTTGTCTGCCATTCCATAGATACAGTATTGTTTATGGCTACCAGTTTAGAATGCTTGAAGAATTAAGATTTGGGGTAGAAACACCAGCTCACCAAAGACTCAGGATACCCTATTTCTTGCTGCAGTTACTCATAGACTCCAGTAGAAAAGTAAAGGAAGGGAATTCCCAACATTTGGATCACCATGAGTTGATCAGGATCCTCATTAAGGATGCCCTCCAAAACCTCAATATCCCTATAACATGGTTAGTCTTTAGAGACTTACCAGCAGAGGATGACATCAAAACCCTCCCCTATGATGTTAGTACTTCTGTCAATGTGGAGGAGGCAAAACAAGAAGAAGAAGATATAGAGCTAGATGGGGATGAGATGGATGAAGAAGAAACTAATACAGAGGAACAAGATTAAGGAGAAGAGAAGGGGAATGATGCTAAAAGAAAGGATGAAACAAAGGAAGAAACTGATGGAGATAAGAGAGGAACAACAAGAGGAAGAAGATAAGAAAAACAAAGAGGAAGAAGGCATTGAAACAGAAGGGGAAGAATAAGGAAAACCAATTAGCATATATGGCTAGCCTCTCCTTGGAGGCCATCTGGTGTAGGATGCCAGCTAAATCCTATGCTCCTTATATCATAGAACAATGGCTATAATTTCATATTAAAACACTGGCACAGAGGGGCACCATGCCATTTCAGACTATAGGCAGTTTATTGATTTTTGTGATCAAAGTGCACTAGAGGATAGGGCCATAATGGTAGAGTTTTACTTGCAGAACATGACCCTCACAGACATGAATGTTTGGGATCCTAATGTAGAGCTAGGAGATCTACAATTAATGGCTTTGGCATCATCAATGAACCATGAGGAGTCAAGGGCTACAGAGATGAAAAGAATATTGGCCAGAGAGAAAAATGAAACTCTTTTCATTAAAGTTGAACAATCAAATCCCATGGCCCTAATAAGCACCCATAATCTAATTGCAAATGATCCTCAACTGGCACCTAGATATCTTGCTGCCTAAGAGCAAGCAATTTCACATTTTGAGGATATGTTTAGGCTATTAAGAGATGATAATATACATGCATGATAAAGGAGATGGAACACACTTCCACACATCTTGAAGATCAGAGAATATCACTCCCCTCAAAGGATGAGAGAGGTACTCAACATGACACCTATGTATAAGAAATCAATGCAAAGGTTGAAGGCCAATTGGATAGGCCTGAAACATAGTCCACCACTACTCCTAGGGATGCTACAAGGGAGAAAAGAAGAATAGGAAAAGAGGTAGTGGGAAGAAGTAGAAAGGAAATCAAGGTTCTATGAACAAGAAGAAGAGACCACAACAGAGGCATGGGATGTCAGAGAGGCTACCAGAGCCATGAAGGACATGGCCATTGACTAAGTTGCTCAGAGGATGAGAAACACTTTTAGTAGGGGGTCATGATGAGCCTCATCATTGAGTAACTATATGAGCCTTAATTCACCTCCTAGCTTAGTCAAACCAACTATTCTCATGAATTATTACATACTTTTGATCATATTTTGTTTATGAGATGAGTTAGAGTTGGATATTTTTATTTGTGGTCTAATGTGCATTTAATGCAGGAATAAAGGATAAAAGCAAGGCACTGTGGCAAAGACTTCGCTAAAAACTCGAATGGAACAATGGAGAGGAATTATAGGAGGTAAATACTCCTCATTTACAACCCCTCCATTTGAATATTCCTCCATCAGCTCGGAGTGCAAACAACCAAATCATGAGTACTAGAAGGTAGTCGAGCAAATGAAAGTGAAAGCACGATTTTATCTGGAGTTGGGAGCTGAGCCTCCCTACTAGAAGGTAGCTGAGCAAGTGAAAGTAAAAGCACAAGTTTATCTTGAGTTAGGAGCCAAGCCTCCCTAATTTTAAGGAAGTTGTTGGAGACTTTAGATGTATAAGTAGAGAGGCTTAGGACCTCGGTAGGATTCGGTTTTTATTGGGATTTTTTATTATAGAACTCTACTTTATTTTCAAGCTGCAAGACCTGTGATAGTTGTTGATGTAATTCCAAGTTTTTATAATAAATACGAGTTTTGTTTTGGGCCATCATTGACTTAACTCAGAGGGCTAAAGCTCTTGGGTTAGTGCCAAACCTGTGCAGCCAATGCTCCTCTTTATTGTACATGTTTGCTGGCATAGATTCCTGGTTTTCTGTTCATTTGCTTCAGTAGTTGTATTTCCATTACAATAGTGTAGTGCATAGCTTCATGGTTTAATCGTTCATTTGCTTCAGTAGCTACATTTCCATTACAACAGTGTAGCACATAGCTTCATGGTTTAATCGTTCATTTTTTTAAGTAGTTTCATTTCGATTATAGTAGTGTAGCGTAGATTGGTTGTGTTACAGATTTCTAGTTATAGCATGAGGTTTGGAGGTTGATGTCTCGATTCAATACTTGGTTCATTTCGTCATTATCATCTTCAACCATTCTATTTCTGTAATAAATCTCACTCATATTCTCATTTCCTTCAGCACGAAATGCTTAAGTGGGAGCCAATAAACCATGTCTTAATCGGATTATGCCTATGGATCTCCCTATCGTCCGATCCACAACAAACCTGACCAATCACCATCCGATTCATTTCAATTCTTGACTTTATGCACCCTAATCTCCAATGTTGATCCATCTCTTGATCAAATTACTCTTGTGTCATCTCAATCCTTTATGTGCTCCAATCTCCACCATCGATCTGTCTAGCTTGATCCGATGTCTATCGCGCAATCTCGCACGGATTCTTGCATGACCATTATCTGGCTGAGAGTGGGCAAGAAAAGTGGTTTTCTCATGCTACGTGTCACCCAATTTGGCTAATCATGTAAAATTTTAGAATACAGCTTAAATCCTTGAGGGTGCACAAGAAACTGCTTACCACCTAGGAAAACCCGCTCCATCATTTCTGCACGTTTCTCCGGCAATAGGATCTCCGCCATTCATCTGTCATTAATCTTGTTCATCCATCCATTCACTTGATCCCCCATGATAATATATCCTTCGCTCATCTCCCGTTCATCTTGTTCGCCCATATATTCACTTAATTCCTCGTGATAAGATCTCCGCCATTCATCCTGTTCATTACCCTATTCGTTCATCTATTCACTAAATTGCCCGCGATAAGATCTCTGCCATTCATCCTGTTCATTAACCCTATTCGTCCATCTATGCACGTAATCTCCTGCGACAAGTTCTCCACCGCTCATCTTTCATTACATCCTCCTTTCACAGATTTCGTCCTCCAATTGCTCTTCCACTTGAAAACAGATTTATCTTAGTTTCCTTACTTACACCTTAGTATAGTTTTATGTTCTTTACTTTCTGTAACTTGGATAGCAGCATTAGCTTAGTGTTGATTTAGCAGTTATGCTTAGCATAGCATTTCATCTTTTTTTCTTCATTATTATAGTTAGAATTGATTTGATTTTCTTCCATCAAAGAATTAAGCTTCTTCTAACCCTATAGAAGTCTAGCTTGGAAACCCTGGGGTCTCTCACTAGATGAGAAGTGACAATAGGCAGGACCTTAACTCCTACTTGTGCATATAGCAATGTCATCATTGTTATAGACATTTTTGGGCACTTCAACCCCAAACATAAAATTTCCATAAACCAAGGGCTCTTAAGTCCCTAAAAGTGTTGTTCCAACCTCTAAAAGAACAAGGTCAACTGATTACATCTTCTCCCAGAAGTTCTCCATGAAAAACTGCTCAGAACTGGTCAAAACAGGTCCATCTCACCTGCTCCATGGTCAAAGTGCGCTGCATCCCACCTAAATACACTCGGGAGGTGCGATGCATCTTGAAAATCCCTTCTATGGGGTGCGATGGGCGAGAGTGGACAAATGGCAGGGTCAATTTGCAAGGTGGAGAATCATGGAATCTTCCAGAAACTTCTCCTGTGACACTTGCCTCTCTGCATTCGCCCAGGGATGAGTAAGAGATCATCAATCTCCAAGTGGATTCAAGAACTATCAGAGAGAGGACACTAATCAAATCTCAAAAGCTGACTCACCCCCCTTGCAAACATCTATATATGGATCCCTCATCCCAAAGATCCAAAGGCTGGAATTTTGTATCTTGTAAGGAAGTGCTGCTGGTTTCTTGGTGCAATATCATAGTGTTGGGTGATCCAAGATTTTCATGAGGTGAAGAAGGGCTCTCTTGCTAGGAGGATGACGCTAGGTCAAAAAAATTGGTTGTAATCCTCTTTGCTCTTTCTTGATTATCAATAAAGCTATTCAAGTTTTCCTCTACATTTTTGTATGATTGTTGATATATGCATTTGTGTGGTCAATATATATCTAGTCCTATATTGTTTATGATAATAGATCTATGTTCTTGGATAGTGTTATGCTACTTTGATTCTACAGGTGCCCTTTGAAGCTGGGTAGAAAAAGAAGCGAGTGGCAAAGATTTACCAGAAGAGAGAGGAATCAATCAAGGAACCAAGCGCAAGACAGAGGTTGGTCTCCTTCATTCCCCTCTTATCTATTTCTCATAAAGGAAAACGAAAGTAGTTTTAGTTTGTTTGTTTCTAAGGTAGCTACCAACCTTAGTGGGACTAGCAGCTCTGCATAGACACTAGTTTTCCCGATAACAACCTCCAAGTTTGTACGAACCCTAGGTTGATAAGTAAAGTTGGTAGCCCAGGAGTTGCAGCATCCTTGCTGCAATAGTGGTGCTCATCAACGAGTATTTGGATGTTCTATTTGAAGGGAAGCCAAATTCAATAGAAGGTCTAGAAGGAAGTGAATAGGGTGTTGCAGCAGATTGTTTTTATGCCCTAGTTAGTCCTACCAAAATTGTATAGAAGTTAGTAGTCCCTGAAGCTTGCTCAGAATGCCAGATTTGTAGCTTTGTTTGAGCCATCTCCTTGTCTAAGAGCAGTGGTATTAGACCTGCACATTTGCAAGTGATTTTGACATTGAATTATTGTATTCTCTCTCTGTTGAAGATTTTATATTAATGATAAGAATAATTGATAAAGGGTTTTCCCCATCTTGGGGTTTTTCCCTGGCGTGAGCCATATCCTTGTGTTCACTTGTCTTGGCTTGTCTTCTAATTCTATCATTAATGTTCTCTCTTCAGTTACCGTTTATATGATAATGAGTTATGTGATTTCTAATGGAATCAAATAGGATTGATTGTAGGTTTTAACCCCATAAAGAAATTACCTACATATGAATTCTAAAATAGAGAAAATAAAAATTCGAGAGCATAACACATAAAATGCATATACACAAAGATTTTCCCGTGGATCCCAAAACCGGGACTACCAGCTTGATTTTTCATTATGTTCCCTTCAATGTTACAATACATATTTATACATTCTAAAGCATCCAATACCATCGACCAAAAAACATCGCGTCCAAAACCATGGACCGAAAACCATCGCATCCAAAACCATGTGCGAAAATCATGCACAAAACCATAGGTCGGTCCACCCAACCTAACATAGGGTCCAAAACAAAAAATTTCTAGGGCGCTACCCCAGACCCCATAGAGTGGGGTTACCTGCACCCCTGAAACCCCCTGTGACCCCGCCGCTACGCAATCGACGCAACGAAGGGGGGAGCTCCGCCCCCCTTCTAACCCCCCTGTTAACTACGTGGGCTAGTTGTGGAAAGAATATAACACAACCCAACATTCTCCCACTTGTTGTTTTCTTTCCACAAGGGGCCACAAGAGAGCTTAGTCATTTATTTAGCCTTGCAATGCCCATTGTTTCTCTACACCATGAGAACTTCTCAGAGTTCACAGATTTTGTCAATGCATCTGCATTATTCTTCAAAGTGTCCACCTTTACCATCAACACCATTTTGTCTTCTATCATATCCCTCACAAAGTGATACTGAACATCAATGTGCTTTATCTTTGAATGATATGCAGGGTTCTTTGCCAAGAAAATTTCACTTTTGCTGTCACAGTCTATCCTTATAGCTCCCTGTACTAACCCCATACTTGATACAATCTCTGCAACCAAACTACTTCCTTGCTTGCATGAGTGGCTTCTATGTATTCTGCCTCTGTAGTTGATAGTGCCACTACAGATTGTTTCTTACTCATCCAACTGACTGCACCTCCAAATAGGTTAAACACATAACCACTTGTAGATCTTCTCTTATCCAGATCTCTAGCCTAGTTTGCATCAACAAAGCCACGAATATCCAACACTCTATCTAATCCTGGTCTTCCTTGGTAGCACAAACCACAATCACTAATGCCACGCAAATACCTAAAAAACCACTTCACTGTTGTCCAATGCTCCTTCCATAAATACAGATATGCAGTGGAAATACTACTTCATTTCATTACTGTAAAATACTAAAAATATGCTTATAAACAGAAATGGAAAGAAGCTAGCTAGGGCGATGGTAGCTTATCTATGAGAAGAGATGTGGTGGCTACATGCCTCTGAACTATGTTACAATGAGGCTCGAAGGCATATTTATTGTTGAGAAACAATGGAAAACCCTAAACATCCAAAAACCTAACCCTAGAAGATGAAACGCCAAACTGTGGGCCCCGTTTGGGTAAATTGGTACATCAACTTCACGAGGCCGTAACATTGGCATACGATCTCCGTTTGATGCGTACAATATCTCGTTAGAAAGATCTATCTGAGAACTACAACTTTTGGAAGAGTAACATATGATCTCCATGGACTGATGTTGCTCCTAGTTTTCCCAAAAAAAACGTTGTTTAGGGCCTCAAAACAGCTCCGGAAGTTCAGGACCCAAAAACTGCTAAAAATAGTAAACTGTGCTACAATTAAGGAAACTGAAAAGCTAAAAGAAACCATGGTGGGGGTCCAATTAGACTTGGTGGGTGGCCACCAATATCCACCTCGATCATTCCTCCCCCCTTAGGAAGCAATGGTCCCCATTGCGTTGAGTTCCTCCATGAGATGAGGAAACTCCTGCTAAACTTGGTCCCTGGTGAGCCACTTGCCATGGGGATGGAGTTGGCCTGCTTTGACAACTTGATACAGTTGGATGTTCTACTAGCGAGTGTTCCTGATCTGTATGTCCATGATCTGATCAGTTACAGCTTGTTCCATGCAATCTGGATTTAACTTTGTGGGTGTGAGCTGTTCTGCAATGTTGGATGTGTCTAGTAATGGTGGAAAGTATGGCCTAAGGCGGTCCACATTGAACACTGGGTGCAGGCCAAGGAATGGGGGAATGCCGAGCTCAAATGCATTGTCTCCCACAGCTTTGGTAATGGTGTAAGGACCATAATGGAGTGGTCTGAGTTTTTGATAGACTCTGGTAAGGTGTTCCTTTTGCAAATGCAACCAGACTTTGTCGCCTATCTGAAACTTGTGTGGAACCTGATGTTGATCATGTCGTTTCTTGTACTTGGCATCTGATTTCTCTAGAATGTCATGGACTTGCTGGCGAATATGTTGGATGTGCTCAATGAAGCTGTTTTCCTTATTTGTTTCAGACTGGACATGAGCCGAATCTACGTGAGTAGCTGTAAATGGCATGGCTACATGGACGGACATAGTGGTTGGAATCCCAAGCCCACTTGAAAAGGTTTGTGGCCAGTCGAGCTATGGAGAGCCCGATTGTAGCTGTGCTGAACATAGGGGAGGCTCGCTTCCCATGTGCGTGGATGCTTTGAGTTGTACATGTGTAGAATGTGTACAATCATCTTATTGACAAGCTCTGTCTGGCCATCAGTTTCAAGATGGAAGGCTGCGGACTTAGTGAGTTTGGTGTCCAACATCGACCAAAGACTAGACCAAAATGTACTAAGGAACCTGTTGTCCTAATTTGAGATGATAGACTGTGGGATCCCAAAGTGTACCCACACTCGTTCAAAGAAGAGTTTAGCAGTGGCTTCTACTGTGATATTCTTCTTGCAAGCTGCCATAATGGCCATCTTCAAGAACTTGTCGATGACCACAAAAACACAGTCGTTTCCATGGTTAGTGGAAGGAAGGCCTGAGATGTAATCCATGGAGATGGATTCCCAAGGTCGAGTAGGAGTTGGAAGCGGGGTATAGAGGCCTTGCTTCTTGACTGTCGGTTTGGTAATGGCGCAGGCAGTTCATGATCTGATGTACTTCTTGACATCCTGTCGAAGATTCGAACAATAGAAATACTTCTATAGTATTGCCACCATTTTCTTGACCCCGAAATGCCCAGTAGCCCGACTGTAGTGTCCTTCCAAAATCATCTTGGCACGCTTGCTTGAAGGAACACAAACGTGGCCTAGGTGGCATAACAAGGCATCCTGGAGGTGAAAATCTAGAACATGTCGATCCTCCAAGAGTGTCTGGTATGTGTGGCCGAATTCTGGGTCGCTTTTGTAGAGAAGTGGTCGACCAGAAGTCTCGTCCCCATAAGAGTTGAGCATGATGGTTAATGACATGATCAGTGGTTAACTGAGGAAATCTGCAACATTATTGGTGCTGCGCTTCTGATACTTGATATTCAAATGGAACTGTTGCAGGTATGTGGACGACTTCTGATGGTGATCATTCTGTAATTTCCCTTGGGTCTGTATGAACTGGAGGGGTCAGTGGTCTATGTGGATGATCGTTTCCTTTCCCAAAATGTAATGTTTCCATTATCGACAGGCCTACACAATGGAATACATTTCTTTGTCATAAGTGGGATACTTCTTGACTGTGTTTGAAAGTGTCTCACTGTGATATGCCACTGGATGCACATGTTGAGTAAGGACTACCCCAATAGCATAGTTAGAGGCATCTATCTTGACCTCAAATGGTTGTTGCAAGTCTGGCAATGCAAGCACTGGTGCCAATCAGAGGAAATCTTTCAACTCTGTGAATGCCTTCTATTGAGATTCAGACCAAAAGAATTTTGCTTTCACTCCTCCTTTGGTGACTTGACTCAAGGGCCAAGTGATATGAGAAAATCCCAACACGAACCTGCGGTAGAAGTTGGCAAGACATAGAAAGCTGCAAAGCACCATTAGAGTGGTTAGAAAGGGCCAATCCTAAATGACTTTGATCTTGGCTAAATGCACATACACCTCTTGTTCATCAATAATGTATCCCAGATACTGAACCTGGGTCATGCCAAAAGTGTATTCCTCCAAATTGGAAAATAAATTGTGTTTCCGAAGTGTTTGGAGAACATGTCAGATGTGATGGAGGTGCTCTTCCCAACTCTGGCTAAAGATCAGGATGTCATCCAAATATACCACTACAAATGAGTTGGTGGATGGTCTTAAGATGTCACCCATCAGCCTCATGAAGGTTGAAGGAGCATTCGTCAATTTGAAAGGCATAACGAACCATTCGAAAAGGCACTCCTTGGCTTTGAAGGTAGTCTTCCACACATCAGAGAGTTCGATTGGTACCTAGTGATATCTTGATTTCAAATTGATATTTCTAAAATATTTTGTGCCCTTCAGTTGGTCTAGGAGGTCATCAATCTGTGGGATCATGTACCTATTAAGGACAGTGATCTTGTTCAGCACTTGATAGTCAATATAGAGTCTCCAAGTCCCATCTTTCTTCTGTACCAACACGATTGGGCTTCCCCAGGGCTATGAACTCGGACGAATGTGACCTTTCTGCATTAGCTCCTGAATCTGCCTCTTGATTTCATTCTTCTCTATAATGGAGTGCCAATAGATTGGTCCACTAGGCAGCGGTGCACCTGGAGTCAGATCGATGGACTGCTTGACCTGAGAGTGCAGAGGAACCCCTGCGGGGGAGGTGAAGATGTCATCATACTCCTCCATGACCTTGTCCATCTGTAGTTGTCGTGTAGAGGGGCCTTGTCTGGAGGTCGTGGCCACCGTCTTATTCTTTCCATGAAGGTGTATCACCAGGAAAACAAATTCCCCGGTTTTGGAAATGAGCTTACTGCATTGTTTTGCAGTAACCAAAGAGATGGCGGTAGGTGGTGCTACCTCCGGTATCCTGTACAACTTATTTCCCAAAGTAATAATAACAGCATGGGGCCTTTATTCATACACAGCATGTCGCTTCCACAAGTATGGTTGTCCTAATAGTACATCACAAAATTAAAGGGGTGCAATGTCACACAATACCTCATCCGTGAAGGGCTTGATGTTGTATGGAAGGCGGCACTATTGGCTCACGCGAACATCCCGTCTTTGGTAAAGTCACCCGATGGTGTACAGTTATGGATGTGCCGTAGTCGGTAAGCCTAGCTGCTTCACGGCCTCTACTGAAATGAGGTTTTTTTGGCTCCCGCTGTCTACAAAGCACTGTAGTAGGGATCCCTTGACCCACATTTGGGAGTGGAAGAGACGCTCCTCCTCCTCTAGATTTTCAGGTTCCTCCTTCTGGATCTTTGTGGTGGCAATGGTGGCATTGGGCTCCACATCAATAATCTGCTTCCCTTTGTCATTCCCCTTGTTGGGTTCTGACTTAGAGTTGGAACATGCATTTGATTCTGAAAACTTTAGATCAGC
This sequence comes from Pinus tabuliformis, assembly GCA_031772625.1. Lineage (NCBI taxonomy): Eukaryota > Viridiplantae > Streptophyta > Pinopsida > Pinales > Pinaceae > Pinus > Pinus tabuliformis. The sequence continues at coordinate 297,385,073 of CM062806.1, forward strand.
CACGAGTGACTACTTGGCCTGACACTCACTTGTGTTGTGAGTGGAGCTCTTTTGGAACTCACACCATTTTTTGGTGTCCTTTTTCGGCTTTGCGACACTGTTCTTTGCTTGCAGCTTTGGCAGGTTGTGCTGGGCCGCCTCGCCTTGGCTTTATCCTTTGTTCTACGGTTTGGAGGCACCTTTCGCTTGCTTTAGATTTGTAGATCGAAAGTCTCGCTTCTTCTGTTTAAACTTTTGCTCAACCTTGACAGCATATCGGTATGCCGTGCCGAGTGAGGAGATGTTTAGGAATTCTATTTCTTCCTGGATGTACTTGTGCAAGCTACCACGGTATTTGAGTATCAAATGCTTCCTCAAATCCTTGATACCCAACTTTGTGTGAAGGGTATGGAAAATATTGGTAAACTCCATCACATCTTGGTCCCTTCCCTCCTACAGTGTGTTCCACTTTATGTATTGATCCTCATAGCTTTCGACAGGGTAGTACTGCTCCTTGATGGCATCCCAGAATGAATTCCAGGTGGGTGCGGCTGAAAATAGTGAGCCGGTATTTTCATCCTTCTGCTCACAGTAGGTTTCCCACCATTCCTTCACGTGGGGGGATGCTTTGAGAAGAGCGAAAGCAATCTTTTCACGACTCGAAAATTCATGAATAGAAAAATAACCCTCTAGCAGATTTAACCATTTATCTACGGCATCTACATCTATCTGACCCTCGAATATGGGGATTTTAAAATTAACTTGTATCTTAAAGGGTGTGGCATTTCCAGAGTAGCTGTTGGAAGCTGATGTGTCGCCTCTGGGTAGCCACTGAAGGATCTGCGCAAAGTTGTCCATCCTTGCATTTCTTTGTTACTTTGGGATTCTTTGAGAAAGATTTTTATAGGATCTCCTACCCCCTCGTCTTTCTTCTCATCCACCATGGGAGGCCATCGGGATTTGTGAGGCTAGTCTTGCAAAGGTTCGCCCAGTTCAAGCCCTAACTCCTTATATCCCGACCTCGTTGGGGACATGCAAAGAAAAACAGAGAAGAAGTAGACCACTCTGATACCACTGATCCGGATTTAAACTGGAACGCAACAAATTCTAGAGATAACCATAAATACAGATATGCAGCAGAAATAATATTTCATTTCATTACTGTAAAATACTGAAAAAATGCTTACAAACAAAAATGGAAAGAAACTAGCTAGGGTGATGGTAGCTTATCTCTTAGAAGAGATTTGGTAGCTACATGACTCTGAACTGTGTTACAATGAGCCTCAAAGGCCTATTTATTGTTGAGAAACAATGGAAAGCCCTAAACATCCAAGAACCTAACCCTAGAAGATGAAACGCCAAACTATGGGCCCCATTTGGGTAAATTTGTACATCAACTTCTCGGGGTCGTAACTTTGTCATACGATCTCCATTTGATGTGTACAATATCTCGTTAGAAATATATATCCAAGAACTACAACTTTGGGAAGAGCAACATCAGTCCATGGACCCATGTTGCTCCCAATTTTCCCAAAAAACGTTGTTTAGGGCCTTAAAACGGCTCCGGAAGTTCGGGACCCAAAAGACTGCTAAAAATAGTAAACTGTGCTACAATTAAGGAAACTGAAACGCTGAAAGAAACCATGGTGGGGGTCCAAGTGGACTTGGTAGGTGGCCACCAATATCCACCTGGATCAACTATCCTACATATTAAACCTCTGCAGTATTGTTTCCACATACTTCCTCTGGTTTAACTAGAGCTTCCTCTTTTCCAGGTCTCTTTTAATTTCCATGCCCAAAATATAGTTTGCAGCACCAAGATCATTCATGTCGAATTTGGAGGACAATTGGGTCTTCAAATCCTAGATAATTTCTTTGTCATTTCCAACCAGTAACATATCATCCACATACAAGACCAGATAAATAACAGGACCACCAATTAATTTAAAATACACACAGTGATCTACTTTGCTTCTGGTGAAGCCAGGTCCCCGTATAAATGTATCAAATTTTTGATACCACATCCTTGGTGACTGTTTTAACCCATACAAAGACTTGTTTAACTTGCATACCGGTTCTTTCTTACCATTCACCGCAAAGCCTTCAGGTTGCTTCATGTAGATTTCCTCTTCCAGATCCCCATGAAAAAATCTTGTCTTCACATCCATCTGCTCTACATCGAAATCAAAAGCAGCAGCAACAAATAAAAGTAACCTAATAGAAGTTACCTTGGCAACAGAAGAAAAAATATCACCAAAATCAATTCAGGGCACTTGGGAATAACCTTTTGCTACCAACCGAGCTTTGTATTTCTCCAACTTTCTGTTATAGACATTTTTGGGCACTGCAACCCCAATCATACATGTCCATAAACCAAGGGCTTCTGAGTCCCTAAAAGTGTTGTTTCATGCCCTAAAAGAACAAGGTCAGCTGATTACATCATCTCCCAGAAGTTCTCCACAGAAAATTGCTCAGAACTGGTCAAAACTGGACCATACAGGTTTCTCAGTGCTAAGGTTGCGATGCATCTCACCTGCCCAGTGTAAAAGGTGTGATGCATACTGGAAATCCCTTCTGTAGGGTGCGATGGTTGTGAATGGACAAATGGAAGAGACAGTTTGCGAGGTGGATGATCATGGAATCTTCCAGAAACTTCTCCGGTGACACTTGCCTCTCTGAATTCGCCCAGGGATGAGTAAGAGATCATCAATCTCCAACTGGAATCAAGAACTATCAAAGAGAATACACTAATCAAAATCCCAGAAGCTGACTCACCTCCTTGCAGTCATCTATATATGGATCCCTCATCCCAGAGATCCACAGGCTAGAATTTTGTATCTTGTAAGGAAGTGCTGATGGTTTCCTGGTGGAATATCATAGTATTGAGTGATCTAAGCTTTTCATGAGGTGAAGAAGGGATTTCATTCTGGGAGGATGATGCTGGGTCAGATCAATGGGTTATAATCCCCTCTTGTAATCTTTATATCAATAAAGCTATTCATGTTTTCCTCCACATTCTTGTATGTATGATAATATATGCATTTGTGTGGTTAATATATATATGGTCCTATATTGCTTATGATTGTACATCTCTACACTTTGAAGGTATTATGCTGCTTTGAATTTACAAGTACTCTTTGAAGCAGAGTGGTCAAGGGAGAAGTGGCAAAAGACCTATCAGTGAGGAGAAGGAACAAGCAAAGAACTAAGCGAAAGATTGAGGTTGGTATTCTTTGATCCTCTCCTACCTACTTCTCATAAAGGAAAATGCAAGTAACTTTAATCTGTTTGTTTCTAAGATAGGTACCTGTCTTAGCGGGACTAGTAGCTCTGCATAGACACTAGATTTCCCGATAACAAAATGGCGACAACATTAGGGAGCGAATAGCTTGTTTGCTTGTCTATACTTGTTTGCTTTATAAACTTACAGATGGAGCCTGAAGTTAAGCCAGCTAGCCTTCGAACTGCATTTGCTATGCAAGTGAAAAGTAGATCAATGTCGCTTCAGTCTATCTCTGGGTTTTGTTTATAAACTGAACAATTGATTTGCAAACATCCTAATTGCCCTAGTGGTGGCTCTAGTAACCTCCTTAGATCAGCCCCTGTGATTTCTATTTACTGACTATCATTAGCTTGGCATAAATCCCTGAACTAAGCTCCAAACTGTGACCAAGAACCAAGTTGAAGTCTTGTCCCTGGACCATCATACCTTCTCCTCTTGGGAATCTGGATGCATCGCACCTTCCGTGTGCAGTAGGTGCGTTGCATCACACTTTCCCTGTGTTGCAGGTGCGCTAATCAGATAAGACCTCTTTTACTTCCAGATTTTGGTTTCTTTGTTCACTCTCTTTAGCTTTATTTAGGAGTTTTTCTGTCTGTGATTAGTATACCACTATGGAAACTCCATTCCTTTGCATTATTCCGCCTCCATAGTACAAAGAATTGTGAATTTTTTTATGTACTGTGCACCATTTACAGTTCTCTTTTACAAAAAGTATCATAATAAAATTGTCGTCTTTTGATTTGGAAGTGTCGCAAGTTTCGTTTTTAGTCAAAGAAAAAAATCCTATCGTTCTTGATGGTCGATTATACAATTACTCTTGTATTTGATTTGAATTAGTAGTTTTTCAAGTGTCGAAAGTAGTTTTCAATTCAAAGTTACAAAGTGTCGTCATTATCTTCCTTTTGTTTTTTAAGAGAAATTTGTTAGTATTGTCGCTTTGAAAAGATAATTCAGATTTGTACTCAGCATTCTTTATGTCATTTACACATTAAGAAAGAAGAAAACAAATACATGCATGTGCATTTGCATTTAGACTGCTTGTTGGTTTGATTTAGGACAGTGCATCTAGTGTGTGCTCTCTGCTCTATGTTTAAAGAATATCATCTCTCTTTCTTTAGTAGCTAGGATTTTCATTGCAAAAAGAAGATTAAATGATTGTTTATCATCTTAGATTGCATTTTAGGAATTGTATACCTACATCATGCGGTGAACCTGAAAGGAAAATTTCTTAAGAAAGATCAACTTTAAAATAAATTCAATGAACATAAAAACCTTTTGGAACCTAACGCACAACATTTAGAAGTCTAGGCAAGAGACGTATTCTGGCATCGTAAAGCCTGGTAACTATCGCTTTCATCGTAGGTTGGGTGATTCCTCCTCCTTGAGACGACAAGTGCCAGTACGGACTTGTGCTCCCATGTATCATCGAGTATATATTGGAAGACCACAATAGGCTATATCCTATATCCATAGGAAGCCGTGTCTACTACCCTATCGATCGCAATGCACTGAACATAGCATTCAGGAAGATTGACTTCCGTATTGTAAAAAGTATTCTGCAGTTTTGCGATTGGTTTGGTAATCCCTCTATCTAGATTTCCAGAGTAGTCTCTTTCGTTCCTTTTCAGACTCCTTAAAGGAAAAGGTCCATATGAGCACTTGTCACTTTAGGCTCATTAAAAATCGAAGGCAACTAGAGTCATCTTTTTTTTTCTCGACTCTTAAAAAATGTAAAAGCAAGTTGTGTCAAAGCGTCTAAAATTCATTTAATTAAGAAACGTTTTCCCCTTTATTTTTAGCTGATCGAGTAATCCACAATCGTGGAGGAAAGTCAATCAAAACCTCGTCGTTCGTGGAGATTTACGAGTCAACCATCTTTGTCTCTAGAAACAAAACTATTATGGACAAAGAAGACTTGTTTAACCGGATCAAAGTCCCCTAGTTTGGTTGGAACGACTATTCTGACACCCTCAGAGACTCCGATTAATCCAAACATTTCTGGTATCCCTGCCTCTATAGAAGAAGTTCCGCAACCACAAGAGGACAGTAGAACTGATCCTAGTGTGACGGTAAACACTTCTATTCCTAAACCAACTCCATCTACAGTTGATTTGGAAGGTGTTATTCCCCGAACATCTGTCACTGCAGAATCTATACCTTCTTTGGCATCGGAAATATTTTACGGACCTCACGGTCTCCCTCTTCCACCTGGATTGATTGCTATAGAAGAGATTGTGGAGGATCCTCCATCTAGTACTCCATCTCATTTTGGAGTTGGGATCACCATGTATCCTTCTTCATCAGAAATTAGTCTCCCGTCATCGGAAGTTCTTGTAGAATCGCTAGGAAATCTTTTGGATAGACTAGATATGTCTTAACAACGTCGACATCTAGGACTATGTCATCTGACATAGCAGTGGGAGAACCTCCTGCTGTTATTCCAACAATGTTCGTCGGTGTACCGTCTGTCTCAACTAGCTCTCAATTGCTGGATGGAATCCATCCAGGAGCTATTTCAACAGTATGGTCTGTTCCCATTTGTTCGTTCAGAATAATATCTGGAATCTCTTATGTTGAGTCTCAGCAAATTGATCCTTCGTAGTGTCAATTTGGGTAGTCCAGTCCTCAAAGGCAAATCATTCCTTTGAGCATTGGATTACCGTCGTATGGGGGGCAGTATACCCTTTCATTGTCTCCTCCGGGAGAACAAACATACGAGACTTCACAACAGAATTCAAGTTATGCTGGAATTACATCCAGTGGTTAGGTGCCAATACTGCCTCAACAACCAAGAGTTTTATATTCAATGCAACAAAGTCTGGCTATGTCAAATATCCCCACTACACCAGCTATTGTGACAGTGTCACAAGTACAAGCATTGCTTGTTGTCTGCCAACCTCAAGTCTCTCAGGTCGCAATTCAATAGCTTCTTGTCTCTACGACGCCACCACAATCATCGATTAGTGGCTCCTTAACTTGAGTGACCCAGGCTTAAATGGGTACCATCACCCATCATCTTGGTCAAACAGCCAGTATTGGACAATAGAAAATGGTTTCACAACCATGGCTGGTGCAATATCAACAACCGCAATTCCAACAAGTTTACCATGGATCTGAGCACCAAATATTTGCAAGTAATGGGTAGCCGTATATTCAAAACGGTCAACATCAACCATTTCATAGTGGTTATGCCCATCAACCTTACCAAAGTTATCAGCATCAAATGCACTATGCTGGTATGCAAACACCCATTGCTCAGGCAATCCCATATCTTAGGTATGCTTCGTCGAACCTGAATCAACAGTTTCCCTTCGTGGAAACTTTAGAGTTACTAGAACTAAATCGGCTGACAAATGATCCAATTGCTTACGCCCCTTGGTGGCCAGCGATTCCACATAAACTTCCATTGGATATTCCTAAATTTAATTGAAATCTGGGTGAAGACCCGTCGAATCATGTGATGACCTTTCATCTATGGTGTTCATCTAACACTCTAAATGATGATTCGATTAGGCTTCGCCTTTTACAGCGAACGTTAACTAGTCCAGCAGCAAAATGGTATATCGAATTCCCTAGATCTTCATTCGATAACTTCAACACCCTAGCCACAACCTTTTTAACCCATTTTTAGTTACCCATAAGGTACAAAATAGGAATAGAGCTTCTTACCAATTTCAAACAGATAACGGCCACTCACATATCTGATCATATTCATGAGTGGCAACGTCGTCGTAGAATGGTAAAAACATATGTTCCTGATCAGCTGCTAGCTGAATGGTTTATTAAGTCATTATTACCTTCTATTACAGAAGATGTGGCAAAGGGAGGAGTCATCACTGAAGAGCAAGTCATTGCTCGTGCACAATATCTAGACTTGATATATACTCAGTCTGGCACGCTCTACGATAAAATCCCTGATGCTCCTAGACCAGAATTCTCCGTTCCTCCCCCTCCTAAATCAAGCAAAGACTCTCATGCCAGTGATGGCGTGATAGGTGTGACTAGCATGAAAACCGTAAAAGCTACATCAAAGAAGGCTCGTACAGTTTCAAGTCAAAATGCAAATGAGGAGCTTCTCACCTCAGAGGTAAATGCCATGTCGACTGACAAAGGCAAAGAACCAAAGAAACCAGGTGGCAAGAAGAAAAAGAAAGGGAAGAAGAAAAAACAAGAGGAGTCATCTCTTAAAAATCTTTTGCAAACCCTCCTGGAGATAGGAAACCAAGTCATCCATGCTTCATATGTGATGAGGATCATTGGATGAAAGATTGTCCACATAAAGCCGAGCCCAGAAAATTCTTTAAGAATTCAAAAACCTCGGTGGTACTAACTGATCCGTTTCTGAATCCAGGAACAAATCTGGTTGCTAGTGACAATGCTCCCCCATCCCAAGTGCTAATGTTGTCTATTTTGAAGCAGCAAAATGATGCTTTGATATCGAAAAGGAATAAAGATTACGGGAATCCACAACTGTCGGACAACAAGGCTAATGATCAACCTAGTAATTCGACAACAACTTTGACCAAAGTTGTGACACCCATCATTCCTGAACTAACGGTAAAGCCGCTGAAGGGAGTAGTACACAAATCGACATTTAATCCTCGTGCCAGAGTAGCACAGCATTATAATATAGTGGAGGATCTGGGCCAATCGCTGTCTGCTATGTCGACACTTGAGGTACTACAAAATTTCCCCTCCCAAAAGTAGGATTTATTATCAGCAATAGGTGGGATTGACCCAACGGATTCCAATCTTGTGGCATTTAATCAGAAAGGATATGACCCTCAGTTACCAACTCAACTAGCTTTCCTTATTCAAGTGAAAGCCCTCAATAAAACTGTTCATTGGACAATTATTGATGAGGGGGCATCTACATGTATTATGTCGATGAGTTGCTAGAAAACGTTAGGATCTCTACCCTTGTCGCGATCTTTGACGACATTAAAAGCATTTGATGGATGAACATACACCCCATATGGGATTTTATGTAACTTGCAAGTCAAACTGGGGGGAAAAACAGTAGAAATTGATGTTGAAGTGATCAATGGAAACCTTGATTACAACATCCTACTAGGAAGGCCTTGGATATATGCTATGGCTGACATTGTGTCAACCTACTTTAGGAAGATTGCATTTCCCTTCCAAGGAGGTATTACAATCGTTGACTAGCAAACATTTCTCCCCAATAGTTCACAAGTTACGGGAAGCGTTCCGATGATCCATGGAAGCCCTCATTCGCTTCAAAATATCGGAGTAGGCCTACTAAAAGACCCTATATTAATGGGGACTTTTTCCCTACCACCTCTAGTTAATCTGGCAGAAGTGGCAGCGGTGGGAACCTGCAATATGATATCTTATATTAAAAAGATGTCTGAAAATGATATTAGCATGGAACATCTGCAGGTATTTCCTCCAAGCCCAATAGAAATATTGTAGGAATCAATGTTTTCAGCATGGGAGGCAAACCCAAATGAATGCTCATCAAGCGTTTGGATAGATAGGTCTAAGGAATATGGCACCCCTTCAGATCCTTGGTCGGAAGTACATTCTACAGAAGAAGGAATTGTTCAGTCAATAATGATTGACGGGGCACCATGGGAAGATTACTACCATTGTTCCCATCTTCCGGATTACAAGGAAGATAGTTCCAGTGAACTTCATCATCCCTCAGTTTTTGATTTTCTATCAAATACTGTAAACATGGTGGATTCCAAACGAAACATGTCTAATATTGAAGAGACTATCGCCATAAATTTCTCGACCAAAAGAGAAGTTGTAGAGAATATTCATGTCGGAAAATCTTGTTCTTCTTCAGAACTGGAAATATATCACGCTCTTTTTCGCGAGTTCAGAGATGTCTTTGCTTGGTCATATGATGAAATGCCAAGCATTGACTCGAGCATAATTGAACACAAAATTAAGATGTGTCTAGATGTCAAACCAATACGACAACAGCGACGGCAGGTGCACCTGAAGAAAGCCGCTGCCATCAAGGTAGAAATTGAAAAACTTCTCCATGCTGGTTTTATTTACCCGGTTCCTCTAACCGATTGGGTATCGAATATTGTTCCTGTAATGAAAAAAAGGAACGATTAGAGTGTGTGTCGATTATAGGGATGTAAATCAAGCTTGTCCGAAAGACAACTACCCTACACCCTTCATTGACCAGATAATTGATGAATGCGCCGGATGTGAAATTTTTTCATTTATGGATGGATTTTCTGGGTATAATCAAATTAACATCCGCCCATAGGACTAGTCAAAGACTGCATTTATTTGTCCATGGGGCACATTCGCATATCGCAAGCTACCCTTTGGTTTAAAGAATGCAGGGGAAACATTTCAGAGGGCAATGAGTTATGCCTTCCATGAATAAAGAAAATCGTTCAACCATATCTCGACAATCTCCCACTCATTCGAAAAAGTGGACCGATCATCTGCAACATTTGAGAGCGATATTTCTACGTTTCCGACACTACAAGATACGACTCAATCCACACAAATGTGTGTTTTGCGTTAGTTCTCATCGTTTACTTGGCTTTGTGGTATCAAAGGACGGGATTCGTCTCGACCCGTGTAAGGTTCAGGAAATCATTGATTTGCCTCCACCTTCAAATTTTCTTCAGATTCAGAAACTCCAAGGGAAAGCAAACTTTCTGAGGAGGTTCATTCCAAATTACGCCAAACTTGCTAAAGGTTATACTTGTCTATTGAAAAAAGAAGTACCCTTCATCTGGGATTAGGTCATGCAAGCTTCCTTTGATGCTTAAAGAAATCCCTAATAAAAGCATCATTAATGTATGCTCCTGATTATCAAAAAGACTTAAACCTGTATCTGGCTAGAGCAGATACAACCATCGTAATGGTTTTAGTTCAAGAAGACAATGGAATTAAGCATCCTATATATTATTTGAGTAGAAACTTAAATGATACGGAAAGAAAATACTCCTATGTTGAAAAGCTAGCTCTCGCAGCTGTTCAAGCGATACAGAGATTTCGACACTATGTCCTCTTTCGAAAAACTACCATTTTGTCAGATTGCAACCCCATGACTTATATATTGTCACGACAGTTTCTGGGGGGAAAATATTCAAAATGGATAGCAATTTTACAAGAGTTTTATCTGGAATTCATAAAATCCAAATCGAAGAAAGCCCTGGTTTTCACAGAGTTACTATGCGATCTCCCATCGTCGTCTAATGATGCAACATAAGAAGAAGCAATCGCGGATGAATCTTTGTTTTTGATATCTTCAAGCAATCCGTGGTATGGAGACATAATAATCTATCTCCAAACCCAAACATATAGGTCTAATACCTTCCACTTGGAACAATGACGCATTCGATACAAAGTGAAAGACTACATGATCGTCGGTGATACGCTTTACGTCGTGGTGTCGATACAGTTCTGCGGAGGTGCCTCACCCACGAGGAGGCCGAAAAAGTCCTGAATGATTGCGATTCAGGCGTGTGTGGGGTGCATCAATCTGGTTACGCTACGGCACAAAAGATTTTACGAGCAGGATACTTTTGGCCAACAATATTCAATGATTGCATAACAACAGTCAGAAGTTGCCATGCCTGTCAAATCTTTGATCACAAAACCAGAATACCACCCGCACCTCTACAAACAGTAGTTGTTGTTGGGCCATTCACCAAATGGGGAATAGATTTCATGACATGTAACCCCACCTCGTCTGGGGGGCATGGGTATATCATAGTCGCAGTAGACTATTTTACCAAATGGGTTGAGGCAATGCCTACATTAAACAACAACAACAAAACGACTGCCCTTTTCTTTTTCAATCATGTAGTCTCTAGATTCGACATTCCACAGGCCATAGTTACAGATCATGGATTGCATTTTCAAAATCACATGATGATTGAGTTGGCTTCCAAATTAGGACTGTCCCACGACAGCTCTACTCCATATTATCCGCAAGCTAATGGACAAGTTGAGGAAATCAACAAGGTCCTGAAGCCCATGCTGCAAAGGATGATCAGAATCCATAAACAAAGTTGGCACCTGATCCTGTACACGGCCTTGTGGGCATACCGAACGTCGGTGAGGAATGCAACTGGGTTTACACCCTTTCAAATAGTGTATGGCCTAGAAGCGATCTTACCAGTTCAGTGCGAAATCTCGTCCCTCAAGCTCACAGTCGACCTTCTCCCCGTAACTTCAGAAGAGGAGGCTCGCTTCTTGGAACTAATCCGATTGGATGAAACCCATCATGATGCCACTTTCGCTAAGGAAGCCCATAAGAAACGAGTCAAGGTGAATTTTGACAAGAAAGTCCCATGTCTTCTCAGAAGGTGACCTGGTCTTACTTTATGACCAAGAGTCCGATAAATTGGGAGCAGGTAAGTTCAAGTCTTTATGGATGGGCCCCTATATTTTTAAGCGTGTACTAGCAAAAGGATCCTACGAGTTAGTGGATTATGATGGGGTTCCACTGGCGCAACCCCGCAATGGGTTGTACCTTAAGCGTTACTATGCTTGACTCAAGATAGTAACCCCTATGCTTTTGTTACATTTCTGTTTTCGCTAAGGGTAATTGTTTTGGTTAGGTGATCCAATTTTTCATTTGTTGTAGATGTCGAACCTATTGGAATCATTTGCTGGATATGCCAATGGAGTGAGTCATAGTTCGCCGAACCTATCTTCTGCGGCCTAGGCCATCTTTGATCCAAGTGGCGAGTTATTGAGTTTCAGAGGGGTATGTATTGGTCGATCAACGAACAACATTGTTGAATACAGCGCGTTGATAGAACTCCTCTCTAACGCCATCACACATGGAATACGCCAACTTGTCGTTAGGCTAGACTCACAACTCGTCATTCTACAACTAACTGGTATCTATTCCGTACGGAATCTAGCTATCTATCGCATGTTACTAAGGGTCAAGATTTTGGAAGGGCAGTTTGATTCTATTCAATATCAGCATGTTCCTAAAAACTTAAACACATTAACAAAATCATTGGCAAATTATGTGTTAGATAGACATTTGCAACATTTATAAAAGAAGCATTTCATCAATATTTGCATCAAGATCATGTAACTTAACCAAAATAAAACTCCGAAAATCAAAAATATATATATAACTGTTTATGGTTTATACATAATGTTTGGTAACCAAGACAAAAACGGTCAAATGACCCAAAACTCAAAATGCTAGGGGGCACCCTAGTCTAATGATGTTGGTGATAACAAGTCACCGTCTGTGCAATCATGCGTAAAATCCTATTCCATCGACTCGGCATGCCAGTAGTATGTCACTGCAACCTCAGAGGGAGCTCGTCAGTCCTCATATTCAGAATACCAAGAGTGAGACCTTTGACCTAATCCTGTAATGCTAAAAGAGTCTCAACCACATCAAGGACGCGAAGGATAGCCCTCCCGGCAGCCTCTCCTGCTGGAACGACAGCTGGTGCTCTTAGACGTACTGCTGACCGAACTAGTCCAATATCTACATGAGCGCATGAGTTTTGAACAGTATTGATAGATGAAAGCACGAGAGCATTATAAAAAACAATAAAGAGAGATATGGTCAGAGATTTTACTTATAGCACCCCACTGCTCACCAACTGGCAGCACCAAATCCGGGTCACCTCAGAAATCCATACCAGCATATGGACACTCGGAAAAAACCATCTCCTGACGGTTGAACCATTCAAAGAAGGTATTAGAGAAAGAAACCTGGGACTGACCAACATGCCAGGCCATGAGGTCAACCCATCTCTGCATCCGTGGCTCAGTCGATGGAGGTAAACCAAGTGAAATGTACTGTGGTTGCATCAGTGGGATCTTTTCCAAGGCAAAAGCAGTCAAAATAGAACCATAGCCAAAATTCTTGGATCTTCCACTTTTTACCTTGGTCAGTTGTTCTTTCATCACAGGGAGTACCGTGTCACACCAGTTGAACACCTTTGGTTAGAGGCATTCCAAGGCGTACTACATATAGGACCTGTTAGCCACGTGAAGAGCCACACTACTAGCCAGTCTAGCAAAAGTGAACAGAATGGTCCTCAAGGATTGGTCAGTGATGTCTTGGATGTTGATCTTGCCATCCCTACTCGGCTGAGATCCCTCTCTATAGTATCGTTGAATGTAATCTCTCACGGATTCTCCCCCATGGGCGGAACCTGATAATGAGAGAGGGGCACCACGCCTCGATAAACCATTCAAAAAATAGATGTCCACGATAGTCAAGGGGATGGATTTGCCTCTGGTCTAGAACACCTGGTTGGTAGGGTCCCAAGCATCAAGGAAATATTGCAACAAGTTGATTTGTTGCCTCATGCTAGAGATGCAGAAAAACTTGAGCAGGCCACAGTTCCGCAATGCAGTTACCGTACCTGGATCATGTAAAGCAACCATGTCCTCTTCTTCATGCTTGCGTTCTCGCCATGTAACAAACATTTTGCTCCGATGAATCTCTGCAAAACATACCAGAGAAAAGTCAAGGTCCTAATTTGGCAAAAAATAAGAAAAAATTCCATGAGAAAACAGTGCAAAAGTTTCCTTTCTCGCGCCCATCGCACCCCAGCAGTGTACTGGGTGAGATGCATACTGACTGGCCAATGGCCAGGCCAGTATGCATTGCACCTTTCGATATAGGAAGGGTGCGATGGAGCCAGGGCGAATTTTCTAAACTCGAGAGGCTTAGAAAAACAAGGAAACATGCTCAGAATTCAAAAAGGAAAGAATGCAACCGAAGGGCTCAAGTTTAGCTCTTACGTGGTCTAGATGGCACTGAGAATCGTCCACAGAATCTCCCAGAATTAGCTAGTGAAAATCAAGGGGCAAGGCACCTCCATAGCTCCAACAAACCAAAGTTCAAATGAAATGGTAAAATGAGGGGTAAAAACCACTTTTAAATTACTTTTCATGTAATTTGATTAAGGTATTAGTGTTTTAACTCATTTTTCAAGCATGTATTGTTCATTTCTAATCAGTTTGATGAAGCAATTGAACAGGCAGTACAACCATTGAAAGAACAAAGTGTTAGCATTTAAATCAAATAATCAATGACCATTATCATGAGCAGTTTTTATGTGAAGTTCAAGATCGTTAAAAATTAAACCTAAGCAATGAACAAACGTTCCCCCCAGAGTTTAAGCTCATTAAAAAATGAACCAATTTCCAGTAAATAACCATTGTGAATGCATTATCATCAGCTCTTGAGCCTTGGTCGTGTTCTCATCATCACCTCCACTCTGTTTTAGCCGATCATTCACCTCCATTTGATTGTTTACCCCTTTTGAGGAACAACTGTGAAGAGTGATTCTGTTAGCCATCCTTGTGACACTGCCATGAATAGAAAATTCCAAACCTTACTTGGAATCAGTTGCTACCTGAAATTATCACTCATTCCTCAAAAAAAAAAGTCTCCTTTAAGCTCTTTTCATCTGACTCATAAAATATGAAAAGATTGCCGAGCAGTTAGACTCGCCAGCTTGTTAAAGCTATCGGGAGTGCTATCCCTCCTCTAGATTTTAATATTTTTGGACCTGAGGGATTATTACACAAAAAGATCGAGCGCTTGTCTTGTTCGGCTCGTTAAAACTATCGAAAATTCATCCCTTTTGTATTATTTTATACTTTTTTGGACTTAAGGGATTACATGACGAAAAAGGATCACTGGAGTTTCCTTTCTGTCCCTTTTCAGACTCTCTAAAATTGAAAAAGGACTGAGTTGTCTTTGTCATTAAACTCGTTAAAACCAATAGCGACAAACTTGTCCATACAAACAAGAACGAGTTTCACTGTCGCTAGGCTCGTTAAAACATAGCGACGGGTTTGCTCGAAGGGAAAATTATAGAACAAGCATATGTTATCCTCCTCAAGCTTGATAAAAATAAGGAGGTACTGGTGACCAATGATTGGGGAAAAATTGGGAAGAAAACTTGAAGAAACTTTATTGGTAGCGAGTCGCTCTTGAACATGACACTTTCACTCCATCACCATGATTGAGTTAGGTTGGGTTATTCCGTTCACCAGTCATATTACCATTGGTCCTCCGTACCATCCATCTTTGGGGTTAACGCTACCAATCCATTTCAGTGTCACCGATATGTTCAAGAGAAGTCAATCAGAGAATTCACCAACCCATCTTGTGTCTCATCTGCTGCAATACCTTTACGCTTCATTCTTTCATGACTGCAACCCTGAACCCTGTATCATCAGATCATTGTCACCTCCAAAAGTCATTTGCTCTGTTCCATGTCATAGATGTGGGATTCATTAAGGCCCTCCTACGATGGGTCACTTCTTGTCGACATCAACCCATTATCCAAGAAGTCAAGAAGTGACCCATCTTTCGACTCCAAGTCCCATTTTTACACCACACGAATTGTATTGTTGTACCTTAAGGGTCATCATCATTATCGGTGATTCCTCTCGCGCTTGTTAACAACTTACATCATTGGCTGGTAATCAGGCGATGTCTTTCCATGTTTGACCCCAGAACATTTTTCACATGGATCGACTTGTACTTCGACTGAAGATTGGATGAGTTTGAAGACCCCTGATCTAGTTTCATCCATCCGGGCTGCGATATATTCAGGAAAATAAAGACATCAAATGTACATCATTGCTGCACAGATGATCATCCGAATCAGAGGATGATGACTCTATCAGAATCATCAGTCTGCCACACAGACGGTTGTCTGTCCCATGTACATGAGAATGAATTTATAAAGCTGAGCATGGGAATTCCCGCCTTAGCTAGATCATGAAAATATTATGAAGATAATGTATTGTATTGTATCTTATTACAGGTCACCTTCTGGTTCGAAAAACCTCGGATCCTCATGATAAAGCATTTCATTCGACATCAAAAGATTAATAACCTCATGCTTTAGGGGGCAACTGTTATAGACATTTTTGGGCACTGCAACCCCAATCATACATGTCCATAAACTAAGGACTTCTGAGTCCCTAAAAGTGTTGTTTCATGCCATAAAGGAACAAGGTTAGCTGATTACATCATCTCCCAGAAGTTCTCCACAGAAAATTGCTCAGAACTGGTATAAACTGGACCATACAGGTTGCTCAGTGCTAAGGGTGCGATGCGTCTCACCTACCTAGTGTAAAAGGTGCGATGCATACTGGAAAGCCCTTCTGTAGGGTGCGATGGGTGAGAATGGACAAATGGCAGAGACAATTTTTGAGGTGGATGATCATGGAATCTTCCATAAACTTCTCCTGTGACACTTGCCTCTCTGAATTTTCCCAGCGATGAGTAAGAGATCATCAATCTCTAAGAGGAATCATGAACTATCAGAGAGAAGACACTAATCAAAATCCTAGAAGCTGACACACCTCCCTGCAATCATCTATATATGGATCCCTCATCCCAGAGATCCAGAGGCTGGAATTTTGTATCTTGTAAGGAAGTCTGGTTGGTTTCCTGGTGGAATATCATAGTGTTGGGTGATCTAAGATATTCATGAGATGAAGAAGGGCTTTCATCCTGGGAGGACGACATTGGGTTAGATCAATGGGTTGTAATCCTCTCTTCTAATCTTTATATCAATAAAGATATTCAAGTTTACCTCCACATTCTCGTATGTCTGATAATATATGAATTTGTGTGGTTAATATATATCTGGTCCTATATTGCTTATGATTGTAGATCTCTGCACTTTGAAGGTATTATGCTACTTCGACTTTACAGGTACTCTTTGAAGCGCATTGGTCAAGGGAGAAGCGGCAAAGACCTGTCAGTGAGGAGAAGGAACAAGTAAAGAACCGAGCGAAAGATCGAGGTTGGTATTCTTTGATCCTCTCCTATCTACTTCTCATAAAGGAAAATGAAAGTAACTTTAATCTATTTGTTTCTAAGATAGCTACCCGTCTTAGTGGGACTAGCAGCTCTGCATAGACACTAGATTTCCTGATAACACTTTCCTTCTGCATTTGTCTTCTTCTTGAACACCCATTTGCTGCCAATGGGTTTCCTTCCAATTGGCAATTCTACTAGATCCCAAGCCTCATTTCTGTGCAAATATGCCATTTCATCAACCATGGTCTCTTTCCAGAGTTTTCCATCCTCTGAATCTACTGCTTCCTTCATAGTTCTGGGATCATCATCAGTAATAGATAAAGCAAAATTTGAACAGAAAGCAGATGAACTATACCTTTCTAGCTACCTTCTTTCTCGAACTGATCTTCACACACCTAGAGTTTGTGGCTCTTCATCTTCTGATTCCTCCTCTGTTGTAGAGTCTGATTCTTCCTCCTTTATATCGAACTCTATCTTCTCAGGTTCCTTTGGTTGGACTTCATGTTTAATAACATATTTCACCTCTCTGAACACCACATCTCAGTTGTACACAACCTTCCTTATTACAGGGTTCCAAAGCTTGTAACCCTTTAACCCATCCTTATACCCAATAAAGATGCATTTTTTATATTTACTATCCAACTTGGTTCGTTTCTCCTTTGGAACATGTACATATGCATCACATCCAAATACCCTCAGATGGGAAAGAGAGGATTTTTTACCAGTCCATACCTCTTGTGGAGTCTTATCCTCCAATGCTGATGAAGGTGATCTGTTGACAAGGTAACACGTTCTCTCCACTACCTTTGCCCAGAATTCTTGTCCTAACCTGGCACCACTAAGCATGCTTCTTGCCCTTTCCATCAACGTCTTGTTCATTCTTTCTGCAACTCCATTTTCCTGAGGTGTATATGGAGTAGTCTTTTGCCGTGCTATACCACACTTCTTACATAATTCTTCAAATTCCTTACTGCAAAACTCTCCACTGTTATCTATCCTCAACACCTTTATCTTCTTCTTTGTCTGGTTTTCCACTAGATCCTTAAATTCTTTAAACCTGTCAAAGACTTTAGATTTCTTCTTAAGGAAATATATCCATGTATTCCTTGAGAAGTCATCTATAAATGATACATAGTACACAGACTTACCCAATGATGGAACCTTCATAGGTCCAAACACATCACTGTGCATAAGCTCTAATATCTGTTTCGCCCTCTTACCACTATAGGGGAAACTTAATCGATACTGCTTCCCATATACACAATCTTCACAGAAATCAAAATCCAAAGCGCTATTATTCATACCTTCTACCATATCTTTACCATGAATTATTCGAAGGCCCTTTTCTCCAATATGTCCAAGCCTTTGATGCCACAACATGGTCTTTTCTCCAGAGATCAATAGATTTTTTGCTCCACTCTTAGGAACCACAGAACTATTGCACCCATCAACAATAGTGCTACCTTGCAGCTTGTACAGAGTTCCAATTCGAACTCCCACCATCAATACCAGTGCCCCCCGAACCATCTTGTAGGTATCCTTCTCAAACACTGTTTTTACACTTGCATCATCCAACTTGCTTACAGAAATTAGATTTCTAGCTAATGCAGGAATATGCGGAACACCCGGAAGTGTTCTAACCCTTTCACATTGTAACGTCAACTTTACTTTTTCATGATCAATGATTCTAGCCTTCCTGTCATCCCCCAAGAAGACATCACCACCATCATATTTCTCATACTTGTAGAAGCACGCTCTATGGGGAGTGAAGTGAAAGGATGCACCTGAGTCAATCAACCATGCCTCATGATCTACATGTGTACTTGAAGAAGCCAAGTACACATCCCCACCTTCATCTAAGGTAGTTTTCACCTCTGCAGAAGTAGCATCATCAGATCCCTTTCCTTTATCAGGAACATTACATTTACAGTCCCTTTTGTAGTGCCCTCCTTTCTGCATTTCCAGCACACCACCTTTACAGGTTTTCCTGGAGATTTAGATCTCCCACTCGATAACTTATTTTTTTTTTGTTCTAGGACTGTCCTCGTACAGACAAGCCATCACCATTCTGGCTCTCCATATTTTTCCATCTCATCTTCTCCATCAGCAAGGATGAGACTATTTCATCAAACTGCAAGGAAGTTGCATTGCTACCTATTGCAACAACCAAACTATCCCATGAATCTGGTAGAGAACACAACAAACTGATGCACCTATCTTCATTTGAAATTTTAATATCAACAGATAATAACTAACTTACCATAGTATTAAATGCATTTAGATGCTCTGTCACCGAGTCTCCATATTTCATCCTCAGGTTATATAGCTTTTTCTGTAGGAACAATTTATTCACTAGAGACTTAGATTGGTAGAAATTCCCTAATTTGTCCCACAAAGCCTTAGCCATAGCTTCCCCTGATACATTCAACAATATTGAATCTGAGACACACAATTGTATTGTGCTATTTGCCTTCTGATCCAACTTCTTCTATTCTCCATTAGACACTCCCATTGGTTTAGTACGCAGATCTACCATGATCCACTGATCTTTATCCACCAATAGATCCTCCATCTCGAGTTTCCACAACTCAAAACTCTGACCATTAAATTTCTCGATCTCTATCTTTCCACTGCTTGCCATCTTCTTTCACCACTAGAATTGATCCCGTAGATCTCCCATTGAACAGGTTCTACGATAGGCCCGAGCGAAACCCCTCAGCAACAAAGGCATCCCCTTGAAGCCAAAACTACTCTCATACCAAATGTAGGTTTTAACCCCATACAGAAATTACCTACATACGAATTCTAAAACACAGAAAATAAAAATGTGAAAGCATAACACATAAAACACATATACACAGAGATTTTTCCCTGGATCCCAAAACTGGGACTACCAAATTGATTTTTCATTATGTTCCTTTCAATGTTACAATAAATATTTATACATGCTGAAGTATCCAATAACATGGACTGAAAACCATCGCGTCCAAAACCATGGACCGAAAACCATGTGCGAAAATCATGCACAAAACCATAGGTGGGTCTGCCCAACCTAACATAGGGTCTAAGACCAAAATTTTTCAGGGTGCTGCCCCAGATCCCATAGAGTAGGGTTACTTGCACCCCTCAAACCCCCTGTGACCCCCCGTCTGCTACGCAATCGGTGCAACGAATGAGGGGGCTCCGCCCACCTTCTAAACCCCCGGTTAACTGTGTGGGCTAGTTGTGGAAAGAATATAACACAACCCAACATTGATAAATGGGCTAATATGGTTTAGTGAAGTAACTAAGTAGAGAACATGTCCCAAATTTAACAAAATTTGTTGATCTTCTAGTCCCACAGAATTCCTGTGTTTGAATCAAATACCATTCCCCTCAGTGAAATATTAATTGCAAAGTTGCAAGAAATGTTACATAAGGGTCCATTTCTGACCAAAAACAAAACGAAAATGAGGAAACTCATACCGTATGGCTTGCAAACTTGTTTACATCTTGCAAACTCATTTACGACCGAACTGGCCCATTTCCTGCTGAGGCAACGTGGCTAGTACATCCAGAAACGAGTCTCCAGGCCATATGACGGAGTTTCCAGTTGTAACTTGACTTTTTATTTTATTTTATTTTTTATTTCATTGCTTCTAATTTTTTATTGGGTGATTAAAGTATCTTTTTCATGCTTGTAGATGCCTTTATCAAGTTATAAAAAAGACTCTCACCTCATTCTCTCATCACACAATTGAGCAAGTCGTTTCTCTTAGAGATTGACGATTTTGGAAAAGTAGAAGAGAGGAAGAGAGCAGTGGTTTCAGCTAGGGTGTTTTCAACAGTGAGCAAAGGAGATTTCAGTAGTAAGAGAAAGAGATTTCAACAGCAACAGAAAGAGATTTCAGCAGCAGATTTGGAGTGCAGAGTTTCCGGCTACGACATTGTTGGATTTTGGCTCAGCTATAACCATATTTCTCTTCTCTTTTTTGGCATTTTGGGGTAGCTTCAGCTACAACAAATTAATTTGGGTAAGAAGCATTCATTTTCTTATTTTTTTTCTACTCTTTCTTCAATTTTTTGTGGGTTTATGCTACCAAAAATATGAAAAACGTTTTCTATCTACAGATTCGTTTTCTTATTTTTTTTTAACAACAACCTCTAACCAAGTTGCAGTTAAAACTTCAAGCCCTAGGGACAATCTAAGTGCTGAATACTATCCTCTTTGGTGTCATGTTTAGAAGCTTAAAAAATGTGGAGGTGGTGTCTCATGGGAATGACGATGTAATCTTTGCAATAATTTGTACAAGGGCTCCTACCCAACAGTGAAGGAACATCTTTGGTATGGAGGAGGACAGGGGATTGCAGGTTGAAACAAAAAAGAACCATTGGCAAGAAAGGCATATCAAAGATAGCAAGATGAGGTAGATGGAATTAAGAGAAGGCATGATGAGCTTAGCAAAGCTACTCCTGAAGCTCCATCTAACATTGAGCCAAGGATTGTAGCTGAAGAAAGAAAGATGAGAGCCAAGGCCACTAAAAAACATGAATAAGCAACACCCAAAAATAACAGAGGGGCATCACCTTCAGTTCAAGATAGAAGAATTGCTAAATCGGTGAATGTGCAAGAGAGAGAAGAAATTGACTCCAGAGTGGCTAGGTGCATTTATACATGCGTTATCCCATTCAATGTTGTTCTCTTTCCTTACTGGAAGGATAGGATAAGGTAAACTAACAAATCTCCTCAAGGGTACAAGGGGCCCAACTATGAGAAATTCAGAACTCATCTTCTCAAAAATGAGAAGGAGCTTGTCGAGGATATTTTATCACCAATTCATTCTTCTTCGAGTAGCTCTAAGGTTACCATAGTCTCAGATGGATGGACAGATACAAGGTGCAGACCATTGATAAATATCATTGCCACTTCCCCCAAAGGAGAAATGTTTATCAAGGAAAAAGACTACTCAAGAGAGGTAAAATATGCATAGTTCATTGTTAAGTTTATTATAAAAACTATTGAACAAATAGGGCCTAACAAGGTGGTGGAAGTTATCATGGATAATGGACCTGTTTGCAAAGCTACATGTTTAATTATTGATGGGAGGTATGATCACATCTTTTGGACACCATGCATTGTCCATAATATGAATCTAATCTTAGAGGAGATTTGCAACAAAGTTCCATGGATAAAGGAAATCACAGGGGAAGAAAGGGAGATTGTTAAATTCTCACCAACCACCACCAATCTCAGGAAATATTTCGAGAGTACTCCAAATTGGAGTTGTTAAAAGTTGTTGAGACAAGATATGCCTCAAACTTCTTGATGTTCCATCGCCTTGTTGAGGTTAAGCATGCAATAGTTTCTATGGTGGTTATTCAAGTTTGTATTGAGTGGAGACAAGAAGATTCAGAACGGGGATATATGGTGCGTAGATTGTGCCTTGATGAGGATTGGTGGAGCAAGATAAATTTCTTGCTAATGTTTACAACCCTTGCATTTGAGCTTCTTCAGAATGTTGACATTGACCAACATTTCTTAGAAGAAGTATATGATGGCATGGATTCCATGGTTGAGAAAACTGTGGAAACCATTTAACAAGAGTCTCCACAAATTTTTTTTGTTGATGATGATTTTGCAGATTTAGTCAAAAAACTCATTGTTGATAGGTGGAACAATTTCAACACTTCATTCCAAACTTTAGCACATGGCTTGAACCCAAAATTTTATGATGAGGAGTTTATTGCTCAAAGAGATGAGAAGAGGAAGGAACCCCATAAGGATATAGAGGTGGCTAATGGGGTGAAAAAATCCCTTATGAGAATATTTTCATCTCATCTACACAGGGAGGTAAAGGAAGAATTTGCAGATATATCAGATTTGGAGGAGAGAATCACCATGAAGTCAATTAGGTGGTGGATTTTTCATGGGGCAGAAAATGTACATTTGAAAAACCTTGCCATTTGTATTATTACATAAGTGGCAAGCCCTTCATCAGTAGAAAGGAATTGGAGCACCTATGTTTTTATTCATTTTGTGAAGTGCAATAGGTAGGGCTCATAGAAGGTAAAGGATATTCTTTATGTGCATTCCAACCTTCTCCTTGCATCTCGTAGGGGCACAAAATACAATAGTGGTCCTTCTAAAGAATGGGATGTGGATACAGAAAGTCATGATTTGGATCTCTATCTTGCTGCCCTGAATAATGAGGTCCATCCTGGTAGTGGAATTGGCCCATCATCTTCTTCAGCATGACCATCCACTATTGAGCATGCTTCTACTTCTATTTTTTATGACGATTATGATGATGAGTACTAGTATTTTGTCTTTATAGTTATTGTAGCCTTATACTCTTTATTGTACTTGCAACATCATATATATAATAAAGGTTGATTTTGAGATTTGGATATATAATAAAGGTTGATTTTGGATATTCCGATATTGTTATTTTCATTGTCTGATCATTCATGAATAATGTGATGGAAATTTAATCATAATTTTTAAAATTTAAATGTAATAAATTATAATGTATCATGTATGCTTCATGATTGCACATAACTTTTCTTAAATGTAATAAATTGATCCGAATTGGATCCATAGAAATACTGTCAAGAACCATGACTGAATTAGGTCGAACAAATCTATAATGAAATCCAAAATAGTATCAAAAAAACCATGAACCAGTGGCCATGGTAGCCGATGTGGAATGACGAGACCTCAGTCAAGGCACAGTGACCGAGGCCCATGGAAACCACGCAGGAGGCCAAAGTAGCCCCTGGGAGCCCTGTAATGGAGAAAGAACTAGGTTTTTGAAAGCGAACAGGGCAAAAATGGGAAATCCCAAGCACTCGGTTGCATGGGGGAACTAGAGGACTGCAGGTGGGAAAAGGTAAAAGTGCTAAACTATAAAGACGGGACCCGCGCTCTGGAAACCGGTGGTTTTGATCAGGGTGCCCTTGAATGGTAAGAGGTTTTGGATAGGAGCAGAGTGATTCCATACATTGATCGACGCATGGCAGGCAAAGGTGAGAGAAAACCGTCGTTGATCGCCCGCTATCAATCGAGCAAGTCAACCGTGCGAAACATGCGTATGGTGTCAGATCTGGAGGGCCCAGATTGGACGGTTGAGATTGTGCCTGATGGAAAGAAGCGGAATCAACAGGGAATTAAGCTGCGTTCTAAAGGTATTTGGAATCCATTTGACTGCCAAGGTGGAGGAAGAATGCATCCACCACATAACTGAAGAAACGAACCGTTGAAGCATGATGGCACCATTTAGAGGAGGACAAGTTGCCACTCCCTAAGCATTCATAATGACACTGAATGCAGGGAACTCCAAGCATAGCTGCAGAAGGTGAATCGACACAGGTAGAAGAGGAACTGAACAGGCATAGGGATCGAATGGCTAAAGCCATGAACAGAGACAGTTGAACTAGCAAGAGTTGATTTGGAATCAAAATTGAGAAGAATCCAAGTGACCAAGAGAGACAGTGAACAGTGAACCCTGAGAGGAGGATTGAACACAGAGAACAGTAAAGCAAGGTAGAAGAGACAGAGGGTCGGGCTGACCATAGGTAGCATCGAGCACTAGAGAGCTTGAAGATTCAAGCCTTCCCATAGAGGAATCTGTCCGGACTGAGCATCACATTTGGCTATTTCCACTATAGACCAAGGGTCACAGAGCTGGTAGGAAAAGGAAGAGTCTGTGTAATCTGAGTGGCTTGGGAATCCAAGAATCACCCTGCCAAGCAAATCTACTTCAGGAGAACTCATATTGAGTCCCTGTATTGTAATTTCTCTACTGAAAGACACAATAAAACAAGGCCACCACTGAAGCTGGACTAGAGATGTAGCCCTAGAGAATAGCGTGAATTCCTTATTAAAAACTGTTTGTGTCTTTGTGTTGCTTACTGTATTTCTCTATTGTCTTTCAATTCCATTTTCTGCGTATTGGCAATCTGATCGATCCATTGTTTCAATAACATAGAACACACACAACAACATGAGTTTGTAATACCTTTAGTTTAATAAATCTTTAACTGATGACAATCATAGGGTGAATATCAGATCAAGTGGTATCAGAGCAGTAAGGTTGTAAAGGTAGACAAGCTTGTGTTGGTATAGATGTGAATGCTCACAAGATCAAAGCTCAAATTAGGAGAAGGAGAGTTGGTGGAAACTAATGCTGAAATTGGGAGAATCTTTCCTCGAAAGATCATGACATAAGAAAGTTCTATGGGGCCAGACCCTCAATTCATAGAGAGTTTCCTAGCTATGAAGTCCATGGTTTAAGAAATGTACCGAGACTTTAGAAAGCAAAAGGTGGAAGATGCATCGGGCTCTGAGCAAGAGAAAGAAGAAGATGAGTCTCACTTCCATGACAACTCCAAAGGAAAAGGGAAAGAGGAAAACTTTCTCACACCTCCTAATAGCCCTGTACATAATAAAAAATCATATTTGATTAAGTTAGATGTTAAATTTGATTTTCCTATATATGAGGGAGAGCTAAATGCTAAAAAAATGGACAATTGGATTAGACAAATTGATGTGTATTGCAGGGTACAGAACATAAACTCAGACAAGAGTAAGATTTAGCTGGCAAGCCTACACCTAGGAGGCATTGCCTTGGTTTGGTGGGAAGGTAGAACCCAAGCTAATATGAAAAGCCATGGTAAGACCATCTCTATCTGGAGTAACTTCTTTTCTACAATCAGGAAACAGTGCTATCCATTGGCCTACATGTAGCAGGCCATGATGAGTTGGCAAACTCTTCAGCAGTTGAAGGGGCAAAGTGTACAAGGGTATACTCAAGAGTTCAAAATGAGAGCATTGACGTTGGGTATCTCACTAGACTCACGAGAGACTCTTTTTAAGTACATTGGTGGTCTACAAAGCTACATGAGGCATACCATCCTCATGTTTAATCCCACTAGTATAGGTGAGGTGTCTGTACAAGCTACTCATCTAGAGGCTAGAGGAAAGAATGGAAATCTAGAAGTTGGGGGACCATCCCAACCCACTGTAAGCAAGAGAAAGGAGAAAAGAAAACAGAAGTGGAAATCAAGGAAGGCTAACACTGCACAGAAAGCAAAAGCTTCATGCACTCACTGTAAAAATAAGGGGCATGATGATGAGCATTGCTGGATTCTACATCCAGAGCTGAGACCTAAGAAGTCCGAGGGCAAGAAGAAGAAGATAGATGCAGCTATTCGGAGAGATATGGGGTCAGACTCGGGAGATGCAACAACCATAGCAGCCACAGGTATAAAAGGTAAGAATTCTGAAGCATCTACTAGTAATTCTGCTCAATTTGTTATTGATGAAGAAAATGAGAGAAAAAGACATGAGCTTTTCCATATTCGAGTTATTTCCAAAAATCAAAAGATTGATACTTTGTTTGATAGTGGCTCTCAAGTAAATTTGATTTCTGAAGAAATTGTAAAGAAATTTGGATTAGCAACTACACCTCACAAGAAACCATACCCATTAGGATGGTTGAACGATAAAGCACAACTACAAGTGACTAGAGAATGCAAACTCAAGTTTTCTATTGGATTAGCATTTGTAGATGAGGTTGAGTTAGACATAATTCCTTTGGATATATGTGGAATTGTTTTAGGAAGTCCTTACTTGTACGATAGAAAGGCTATTTTCTATAGAGCTGAGAACAAATATCTACTGGTTAAAGATGGAATCGAATACTTTGTAAGAGCTCATAAGCTCAAGAATAATTGTACTCTCATAAACTCAGGACAGATGAAAAGAATGATTAATTCATGCAAAAAATTCTTACTGATGGTTGTAAAGGAAAAGAAACCTGATAAAACCAATGTATTTGAGGGTTGTAATGCTGAACAGCAAGCTGATATAGAAAATGTTGTTTCAGAGTATGATGTCTTGTTTCAAGAACCTAAAGGTCTACCACCCAAAAAGGGAATAGTACATGATATTATTTTGCAGCAAGATGTTCCATTGCCTAACATTGGGATGTACAGGTTGTCTGCTTTAGAGAATGCTGAAATCAAGAAGCAGGTGTAGGAGTTTCTCGAGAAGGGCTTCATCAGGCCTAGCACATCACCATGTGGGTCACCAATCGTTTTGGTGAGAAAGAAAGATGGCTCGTGGAGAATGTGCATTGATTACCGAGCACTGAATAATATAACAATCAAGAATTGTTATCCCCTTCCTCGCATAGATGATCTCTTAGATCAATTAAAAGAAGTTGTTTATTTCACCAAGGTGGATTTGCATAGTGGATACCATCAGGTCAGATTTGCATAGCAAGATGGATGGAAGACTGATTTCAAGACAAAGCAAGGATTGAATGAATGGCTAGTTATGCCTTTGGCTTATCTAATGCTCTTGCTACTTTGATGAGATTAATGAATGGTGTATTAAGACCTTTTCTTGATGATTTTTGTTATTATGTATCTGGATGACATTCTGATTTTTAGTAAAACGTGGGAAGAATATTTAAAGCATGTTAAGCAGACATTAGATGTTTTGAAAAGAGAAAAACTTTATGTTAAACTCTCAAAATGTGAATTTGGCAAAACATCTCTAAACTACTTGGGTCACATAGTAAGGGGAGGTGAATTGAAAATAGATCCCTCCAAAGTGCCAGTCATTGTAAACTTGCCTAAACCTAGGTTAGCTACAGAAGTGAGAAACTTTTTAGGAGCAACACAATATTGGAGGAAGTTCATCTCTAACTTCTCCACGATTGCAACTCCCTTACATGCTTTAACAGGATTGAATAAGGTGTTTTAGTGGGGAGGCAAACATCAGAAAGCCTTTGACACCTTGAAAGAAAAAATAAGTATAGCACCTGTACTAGCACTGCCAGATTTGCAAAGACCATGTGAGATCCAAACTGATGCCAGTGACTATGCCATGGGAGCAGTGTTGACACAGCACAACAAACCCATATGCTATCATTCTGAGACTTTTAATCCTACAGTAGTTAACTATCCTACATATGATAAAGAATTGTATGCATTAGTTCAGAGTGTGAAAAGGTGGAAACATTACTTAATGGGCAAAGAGACAGTAATACATACTGATCATCAACCACTTCAATATCTACACTCCCAAACTAAGTTGCAACAATCAAGACATTACAGGTGGATGGGTTTTCTACAACAGTTTCACTTAGTCATCAGATATAAAAAGGGCATACATAACAAGGTTGCAGACATGTTATCTAGACCCATTATAAATGCATCTACCATACTTAAGCATAATTTTGTACTACATGAAAGCTACATAGAACAATATGCTCAGGATATGGATTTTAAAGATGTATATGCAACTTTGAGTCAAGGCAAAAGAGTAGAAGAATTGGACTATCATATAAAGGACCGACTCTTATACCATTGTGGGAAACTTTGCATTCCACAAACTGAGAGGATAAAGATAATTAGGGAAGCACACACTTCTCTGATATGAGGTCACTTTGGGATAAGAAAAACAGTTGCACAGCTAAAAAGATTCTGCTATTGGTCGAAAATGAATGAGACAGTTTCTAGATATGTAAGAGGGTGTGCCATGTGTGCTAAAAGCAAGCCCAACAATAGAAAACTAGGCTTGTACACTCCATTGCCAGTTCCTTCTCACCCTTGGGAAAGCATTTCCATGGATTTTGTAGGAGGACTGCCTAAATCTAGGAAAGGTCATGATTATCTATACATTGTTGTGGATAGGTTCAGCAAAATGTGCATTTTGATACCTTGTAGTAAACAGGTCACAACTAAACAGACTGCAAAATTGTTCTTTGAACATGTATGGGTTGATTTTGGATTACCCACTTCCATTGTATCTAATCGAGACACCTGATTTGTGGGGAAGTTTTGGTCTAGTTTGTGGGAACTGATGGACACCAAGTTAAAGAAAAGCATAACTTTTCATCCACAAACAGATGGCTAGACAGAAGTAGTAAACAGGATTGTGATCTAGTTACTGAGAGGATATTGCAGTAAACATCCTAAGCTCTGGGATGAACACTTGTGTTATGTGCAGAATGCTTACAACAGAGCCAAACACTCTTCTGCACAGAGATCTCCTTTTGAGACCTGCTTTGGTTTCACACCAAGGTCTCCTCTGGATTTTTCCTTTGGTAAAGACACCATGGTTGATGGGCACAATGATGTGGATAATGCAACCAGGTTCATTGAACAGATCTAGGAGATCCATCAAGCAGTACAAGAACAACTGGAAAAGAGCTAGGCCAAGTATAAGGCTAGGCATGATAAGCATCGGATGGAGAATAGTTTTCAAGTTGGAGACCAAGTTTGGCTGTATATCAGTAAGGACAGGATGCAAGGTGAAGGTAAAAAGCTAAAGCCTATCAGATATGGACCTTTCAGGATACTTGAGAAGATTGGTGAGAATGTGTTTCACCTTGATCTACCAGCTTACATGCACATCTACTCAGTCGTAAATGCAGATTGTTTGAGATTGTTTGAGCCTTCAATGATTGAGGACCCTGAAGAGCAAAGTCAATTGCCTTCTATTGATGACCTGCTACCTGAATACCTCAATGAGTTGCAGGAAGACACAGGACTGGACAGGAAGGTGAGGACAACACGCAGGGGAGAAGTTGAGTACCTCAGGATTGGGCTGAAAGGTTTAAAGCTGAGTAGCAAAAAGTGGATAGAGATTGGACAAGTGAAGAAACAGTATCCTCACATAGTTGATGCTTGAAAACCAACTTTTGGTGGTCCAAAATCTTTTTCAGCAGGGAGGTCGTGATCTGAATTGGATCCATATAAATACTGTCAAGAACCATGACTAAATCAAGTTGAACAAATCTCTAATGAAATCCAAAACAGTATCAAAAACACTCTAAACTAGTGGCCATGGCAGCCGACATGGAACGACGAGGACCTAGGTCAAAGCGCACTAACCGAGGCCCATGGAGACTGCGTAGGAGGCCAAAGTAGCCCTTGGGAGCCTCGAAATGGAGAAAGGGCGAGGTTTTTGATGCGCTATTAGCGCTTAACGCTAAGCGAATAGGGCCAAAATGGGAAAGCCTGAGCACTCGGTCACGTGGGGGGAACTGGAGGACCACGGGAGGGAAAAGGTAAAGTGCTAAAGTACAAAGGTGGGACCCACGCTCTGGAAACTGGTGGTTTTGATCGGGGTGCACTTGAACGGAAAGAGGTTTTGTACAGAAGCGGAGTGATTCCATACACCAATTGATGCATGGCAGGTGGAGGTGAGAGAAAACCATAGTTGATCGCATGCTATTGGTCGAGCAAGTAAACCACACAAAACATGCGTATGGTGTCAGATCTGGAGGGTCTAGATTGGACAACTGAGATTGCACCCGATGGAAAGAAGCAGAATCAACATTGAATTAAGCCGTGTTCTAAAGGGATTTGGAATCTGTTTGACCACCAAGGTGGAGGAAGAAAACATCCACGACATAACTAAAGAATTGAACCGATGAAGCATGCTGACACCATTTAGAGGAGGACAAGTGGCCACTCCCTGAGCGTTCATGATGACGCCGAATACAGGGAACTCCAAGCGTAGCTGCAGAAGGTGAATCGACGCAGGAAAAAGAGGAACTGAACAGGCATAGGGATCAAATGGATAAAGCCATGAACAGGGACAGTCGAACCAGTAAGAGTTGATTTGGAATTAGAATTGAGAAGAGTCCAAGCAACCAAGAGAGACAATGAACAATGAATCCTGAGAGGAGGACTGAACATGGAGAACAGTAAAGCCAAGCAGAAGGGACAGAGGGTCGAGCTGACCACAGGTAGCATTGAGCACCAGAGAGCTTGAAGATTCAAGCCTTCCCATAGAGGAATCTGTCCGGACTGAGCATCACATTTGGCTCCTTCCACTATAGACCAAGGGTCACAGAGCTGGTAGGAAAATGAAGAGTCTGTGTACTCCGAGTGGCTTGGGGAATCCAAGAACCACCTTGCCAAGCAAAATCTACTTCAAGAGAACTCATATTGAGTCCATGTATTGTAATTTCTCTATTGAAAGACACAATAAAACAAGGCCACCACTAAAGCTGGACCGGAGACATAGCCCTGGAGAATAGGGTGAGATCCTTATTAGAAATTGTTTGTGTCTTTGTGTTGCTTACTGTATTTCTCTGTTGTCTTTCCATTCCATTTTCTGTATATTGTCAATCTAATCGATCCATTGTTTCAATAACACAGAACACACACAACGACACGAGTCTGTAATACCTTTAGTTTAATAAATCTTTACCTGATGGCACTCATAGGGTGAATATTAGATCATAAATTCTAATATATATATATATATATATATATATATATATATATATATATATATATATATATATATATATATATATATATATATATATATATATATATATCATGTTTCCCCATTTCCAAAATTTTGGGGGTCACATTTCGTACCCGTGCTCGTTTTGTAAACTCGTACCCATTTCCCTGTTTCATGCAACTTAGCTTTATTGGTTGGTTAACATATTTAACCTCATTGAGTATTGGATGAGGAGTTCAATTTGGCCATGTTCGATCATTTAAGCAACAATTAAGGTCATTTGGGAGGTTCCCAAAATCACCTAGTATGCCTATTATCTCTTCCTACCGAGTTCCTTCTTTAACAAGCCTTAATCCAATTGTTCACATATAAAGCCTCTCTGTAATCCTGGTGTGCAACAAATGTTCCCTTTATTGCTTCCAATGCCTTTGTATCCATATGTGTTAAAATTGGCAACTAGGTCCAAATTGCACCTTGGGAAAGCTGATTTGATGGAGATGATGATTGCATTGGATTCCTCTTTCTGAGAGGTCCAAGATTGATATAAATATCATCTCATTCAAACAAGTAGAAGTTTGATTTTGAATTTATTACCACACATGTGAAAATTGTTCACGTCGGCCTCAACTAAATGTAGGCTCAAGAAGCCCAATGGAGGTGTCTCTTCACCGGCAACGAAGTGTTTAAATATAAGAGACCTCACACCTCATTTAGACATCAATCACTCATACATTCTTCTCTCTCTCTTCATTAGATTGGTTCGTACAACTTGGGTAGTCTCTCTCTCTCACACACATGTGGCAAGGAGGTCAATTTTCTGGGTAGAAAATTACAGGGTGAATTTCAAACTCCAAGAATTTTGTTGAATAAGGAGATTTTGACTTGTTTTGACTGCAGTTTTCAGTACAGAATTTCGGTTTTTTTAGGCTACATTGACTGGCAAATAAATAGAGGATTTTGGAGTTGTTTGATTTGTGTTGACTGCAGACCTGTTTGATTGTAGGTTGATCGCGTTTGTCCAAAGTTTTTGTGACTATTTTTGGTTGACTTTGACCACTGTTGGAGGCTGAATTTGACTGCCTTTGACAGAGCTTCAAAGGAGGTGTTTTACTATTGGTTTGACTAAAGTTGAATTTCTGGTTAGGGTGGAAGTTTGACTGCAGTTGACTATAGAATTTGACACAGTTGATTTGATTTTGTATTGGGCTAGTCTATTTGACTTTTGTACTCTATCTCTTTGCTGAACTATTGAATACTAAGAAGAAGATTTTATCAAAGGGTTTTCCCCACATTGGGGTTTTACCATGTCATCCACCATATCTGGTGTCCTCTTGTCTTGGATTGTCTTCTACATTTGTTTTACATTCTATCTGCATTTACTATCAATGTCATTAACGGTTAATATGATTGCTACTCGAAATAATTGGAAGTTGTTATTGGGTTGCTAAAGGAAAATTCAAGTAAATTGTGCTAAGCATAGAACATACCATTGTTATCTAAAATTAACAAGATGACTCTACATTATTGATGTTATAGCCACACGTTTTGAAAATGATCTTCTCATGTTTCCCATGAATTGTGTCTCAGAATGGCTATTAGATGCAAGTATCTTAAGCGTAACCACATCTTGAGATGGCATTTTATTAATGTTTAGCTTCCTGTCAATCCCTATAGTATGGGGAACATAGCATGCCTCTTTATTCAAAGCAATATTCCCAAGAGTTTTTGAATCTAAATCTTGGTCATTAGCTATTGTTTTATCTTCGGGTCTAAAACTTCCCTTTCTCTTTGCTACTTCTGAGGATACCAATGCTTCCATTTTCTTTATCACTTTTGCGAAGGTTTTGTTATAATCTTCAAATTTCTGAGAAAATTATACCTGTCTTAAGAAAAAAATTTCCTAGTTACCTTAAGCCTTTTCATTTCGGTTTGATATTACTTGGTTTTAATCCTACAGCCAACCAAGGCCATGGATCTGATACCACTAATATTCCATCTCAAAATTTCTTCCAAATGTCATTGTGTCTTCTAACTTTGTCGGTTTTTCTTTAGTAAGTGTCTTTGTCAAAACATTTGAGAGTAGATTGATGTAGGGGTATTTTCTTGTTTATCACACATTGATAAGGAGAAAGGAATAAGAAACTAATTACATTAATAACCTAGATCATAAATAGAAATTATAGGGAACCCAACATATTACTTTTTCGCTAAGAGATGCATGCTACAACCCTTTAAAGCCTTATTCCTCCATTAATGAAAACCCAAAAAGACATAACAGGAAGATATAAACAAGAGCATAGTGCATAGGTAATATAGAGGAACCTGGAAGGAAGTGGTTGCTAATGCAAATGTCAACACAAAATCATTTTATAAGAATACTCCAGCTCTAGATCACATAAATACGTTTCCCAGGCACACAAATAATACTCAGTCGTGTAAATTAGGTCAAATAAAATACATATTAGTCTAGAAATGAAGAAATTGATGACCCTGGGGGTAAATATAGTGCCTGGACAATCAATGTTTGAGATCTTTGCTTGGCAAATGAATTCTAGGAAGTTAGTAGCATGGAATTGTAGCTTCATATCAGCTCCTTTCACAAGGGATTCAACCCACTAGCTGGAATAAATATGGCCTCAATGTTCAGTCCCAAATTCTGAAGATGATTTTTGGCACTAATCCCTAGAATTGCAAGATAGCTCGACCCTCCTGTAAGTTAAGAAAATCAACCCTTAGCACCACAAATCTCCTTCGTACCTTACCTATAAATCAGATATGGGAATAGTAAGAAACTTCTTCCTTGATTGCACAACTCGTCCCTTGGAGATACTATAACCCTCCTACCAGAATTATCATCATGATATCGAAGCTTCCTACAAACAAATACTATTAGATCTTCAAGAAATAAAAAAACAAATACTATTATATTTATGGGCAAGAAAAAGAGACAAAGTAGATATTTACCCAATAAAACTAGAAGAAGATCGTAACACCTAGACAATGAGGAGATTGGGCACTAAAGGTAATACCCAATTTTTCAAATGGTCTTGCCACAAAAGGAGTCTGGAGCATCATGTCCAGAGAAGGGATTAGCCAATTAGTTATGATAAAGAAATATATTGATCCTGAGTATATTGGGCCTGAAAATGATTCCAAACTTGTCTAAATCATAGTAAGTTGCACTAGTGTGCATCATTTCCATAGCACATCATGCAAATTCCAAATGTCATGGGCCAAATGGATCCCTTCCTCACCGAATTCACAAGTTCATCGAGCTTCGATATCACATACTCCATTGGCTCAAAATCCATGTTGCTGAAGGGTTGTATGGAATCGACGCAGACAATGGTACTAGTTTCCAAATCCTTGTGGCCGAAGGGTTGTATTGGATCGATGCAGAAAATGAGGATGAACTCGTCACTTTAGCCATAGACAATTCAAATGTTTGCATCAAAGCCATAGGTGTTGTATGGAACCGACACAAACACTGAGGATGAACTAGTTGCTTCAGCCATAGTCGATGCAAATGAATGTATCAAAGTCATAGTTATGCAAGCACTAGGAATTAATGTCATTGTAAATCTATTATTTATCACTATGAAAATTCTACTTGGGAATAAGCACTCAATTAAATTAAACTGGGGAATAAGGGCTCAATTAAATTAGACTTTGGACATTTAAAATTTTCAGATTTCACAAAAGCTATATGCCTTTAAACAATATCTTCAACATTTTTCTCTTTTGATTATACTAATAATAATAATATATTTCTATTCTAATAACAATAATAATATATTTTTTATTCTAATAATAATAATATATAATAAGAGGGTTTTATGGCCTTTACAATGGAAAACAAAATCCTTAGTCTCTAAACAAAATTTCTCAATTTGCATGAATAAGGTTTCAAACCACCACACATATTTTATCTAAAATATATTTAACCTTTAGGTATGTTATGGGTGCTATTTGAATAAGGCTTCAAACTAGGACACATATTTTATCTAAAATATATTTAACCTTTAGGCATGTTAGGTGTGCTATTTGAAGGTTTTGTATGTCATAGTTGGGTCTTAGGCCTCTAATTTAGCCTCAATATCATTAGGAGGATTTTTTCACCATCTATGGCACTTGGGGCCTTAACCATGGTCAAGGAAGCATCATAAGATGTTTGGGTCATATTTTAATCTTCCATCATCAATCTTCTTGAACAAGTCTTTGAATTCCCACACATGACATCTCTAGGGAATAGTTGGCCTCTATGGGAGATCTTTGTCTCCATTGGGTATGGTTTACATGATAAGAATGGGTCTTGGGGAATTTACTATCTCAAGGGGAGGAGAAAATGGGGCCTTCTGCCCCAAATAAAGCTTCTATAGTTCAAGGATCATGAAGTAACTCTCAAACAACCACATAGATAATCTCTAAGGGATATTTGGATTTCAACTTTTATTTGGGAGCCATGACATGTTATTCTACATAAAGAGCCACAAGAATTGTTAGTGTTTATGTTTTTCTAATAATAGTGTGTGCACATTATAAAAATGTGAATGTGCTATTAGATTTTGTGCACATTTTTGTAATTCATGTATTTTTAGAATTATTTATAAAATAATATGGAATTAGAGTAATTTACATTTATATTAATTAACTAAGTTTAAATGAACATACATTGAATTCAAATTAATAAAATAATTTTCTTTATGAATCTAGTGAAATAATCAACCATCGTATGTAACAACACCGCAAAAAGACCACAACAAATACTGTCTCTCTAAGAATATGTGAGGAACAACTTCCTACTAAGACTTAAAACCCTTCTATATCAGTGACTCTCTTTCTTGTCCCACCTTATAAAGGGAGTATAAAACTATTATATAAAACTCATACTCTATATTGTATAAATTTGTTATAATTTTAACATTATAGATGGATTCATAGACCCATTTAAGGGAGTCATTGAATCCATCTACCTAAATTTTAACATTGCAAATGGATTTCTAAATTTTAACACTATAGATGGCTTCAAAGACCCCTTTTCTGTTAAATTTCAACACTGTAGATGGATTTAGAGACCCCCTTCTCTGAATCCATCTACAATGTTAAAATTTAGTGAAATCTAGTGCACTTCATAAGCAGAATTGCAATTTTCCATTTTCGGAGTGACACAATTGAAAATGACTAGCATAAATTACTAATACATATACATGTTGTACTTATTATTTGGTCATATTTTTATTCTTGGACTATAGTATTCATTTACGTTAATCATTTTATATTTTTTTACTTATTATCTACTCATATATTTTAGACATGGACTAAATTAGTCATTTAAGTTAGTTGTTTTTAGTTTGGTCACTTATTATCTAGTCTTATATTTTATCCCTAGATTAAATTAGTCATTTAAGTTAGCAATTTTTAGTTAGGTCACCTAAAATTGCTCAAATTTAGTAGTAATTCACTTGAAATAATTGTGGTCACTAACTTTTTTAGTCGCGTAGTCACTAATATCTCATTTTGTACTAGTGTCCAAAGCTCAATAATTTAGTTTCATAGGAGAGATTGATAGTTTTACCGTGAACCTCTTTCCTTGCTTGGTGCCCCCTTTCCTAGTGTGGTGTACTCATCACCCGAAGCTCAAAATGTATGCCACTTGTCAGATATACATAGGAAGGGGGAAGGGTCTATTGGTCTGAGGGTCCAAGCTTCTCCAAGAAATTCCTGTTATACGGGTATGCTCTTTTGGCCTCCAAGGTGGCATGAATAAAATATTAATGAGTGGAAATGTCAACATCTAGATAGTTATTACATCCTTCGATGTGAGCCATGTCCAAAAAACAAGGTCAATGTGGCATCTAGCTAAGTGAAAAGCCCCAATGAATATTCGCTATGTAGATTCCAAAAAAATAAAAAAGAAATCAGGCCCAACCTTCGTATATGCCCGAAAAGGAAATAAGAACACCTCCTAATGGGGCAAGATGTCACTTCATAGGAAAAATAGGCGCATAATAAATAAAGTAATGTTAGGGAGTAATCACAAACTCCCCCGTCTAAGAATTAACATTGAAAATATATTGCTCCCTATAGAGACAGATCATTCCAACCACCTTTAGTACATGTCACCATGAAAAAATAAATGAGTAAATGCCCACCGAATGTGCAGGTTGGAAAGTGCACAGTCAATTCCCAAATGATAGTCTAGATGGAGTATTAGTAGGTCAGAAAGATATGTGAGATATATATAGAAATACTTGTGCACACTACTCCAGGAAACCACCTTGATCACGAATCCCACCTACTTGGGCCATATGTATATTATATATCAGAACACCTCCAAGTGTTATGAAAATGTACCTTCAAAACTAATGTTTCAACCTACAAAAGGAAATTGCCCTAGAACTCTGATGCCTCTAACACCCCCAAATACTTGTTAGAAAATTATATATTACAAAGCAATGGCACACATAAAATATATTGTAGAAATGTAAACACAAAAAACACATAAAACAAGAGAGACATAGATATATGTGGTTCACCCAATTTGGGCCACGTCCACAGAGAAAAAGTCAGTCCTTCCTTTTATATTATCCAACAAACTGAAGAGATACAACCTACAACATATCAGCTGTAATTCCCTCTTCTCTCTCATACAATCTCCTCTCACTTCTTCACTCAGAATATAGATCTACATAGACGCAATAAAATTCCCTCATATATAGTGAGGGGTTTCCTTTAGGGCAAAAAACACTAAATTAGACATAACTTCTACCGTAAGATCTCTGCCTAATGAACGACTGAGATTGACTACGAAATTACAACATTTTACAAGGTAATTTTACATCTATTTTTAGCTTCGGGGGGGCTGCCCCCACTGGACCCCCCTTGCAGCGCAAATATTACAGGCGGTGTTACCGCCACATTACAAATTGGGGTCCAATGCGGTGATACCTCTGAAGAGTGTTACTTGGGAGCGGGAGCGAAAGAGGGGAGCAGGAGCGAAAATGAGTGCGGGAGGAACATTTTCAGAAGTTCCCGGTTTGGGAGTGAATCTAGGAGCATTTTTTTATAATATATATATATATATATATATATATATATATATATATATATATATATATATATATATATATATATATTAGATTTTGATACATATATGTCAACAAAAACATGTAGAATCATGAATTAGATATAAAAAACATAAAAAAACATAGATTGAACCATATAACAATAATCATCTAGAAGTTATAAT
Organism: Pinus tabuliformis; assembly: GCA_031772625.1. Classification (NCBI taxonomy): domain Eukaryota; kingdom Viridiplantae; phylum Streptophyta; class Pinopsida; order Pinales; family Pinaceae; genus Pinus; species Pinus tabuliformis. The sequence continues at coordinate 297,423,627 of CM062806.1, forward strand.
CTTCATCACCCACGTCCAAAAGTTAGTAACATAGTAACATACAACACATTGAGTCTCATGATTCATCAATCTTAAAGTTTCAAGCTCCCAAAATTCAATATATAACACTTATCATCATTGATCACCAAAGTTGTACTTGTAAACTAAGTGTAACCATTACAACAAATAATATCTAACATGAAATGAAACTGTAACTTTCAACTTTCATGAAGCATCATATTCATAATTCATTACTAACGAGATATAATTTCCAACTTCAAACTTAAATTGTCATATATTGTTTAAAAATATATCATAATACATATGAAAGAGTAGATAGTTATAAAAAAGACTGGAAACTAGAAAAGACAAGTAAATCTATTATCTATTGCTTATGCTTCGGCCTCTTTCCACCACGAGAAATGTCTAATTTTTTAGTCTTGTTGGAAAATCAGGATCTTTGTCATTAATATCACCATCTAAGAATTATCATAAGATAGAAAAGGCAAAGCATGTCAAGTCAAGTTTTTTGTTTGAGTGATGCATACATTTTTAGGAGGGTCATGATAGACGAGTTTGACAACCAATGTCACTAACATCAAGCTACATAGAGGGATTGGTGCTCTTGATTAAATACGAGTTCCATACCCTAATACATGACAAAATTCAATGGAAACATTGCAATCCCCCAATCTTGAAATCCTAAAAAGCTGATAAGTCTACTGCATTTTGAACGAAATCTAAAATTCTACTTTCTCCATATGAAATCCAATGAGGTCGGAACCACTCTGAAACATCCTGAGTCATTTCATGGTAATGTTAAAAATTTCATTAAAAGGAAGAAAATGAAGATTAAGGATAATTCTTAAACATTACCATGAATCACATATCAATACTAGGGCCATAGGCTTGATCATTAAGCTGCCCCACTCAAAAATTATTTGTTTCTTTGAAAAAAATTTCATTTGGAACATTACTGCAAAACCAAACTTTCAAAAGAGGCCAAATGCTGCCAAAAAGGCAGGGAGCATTTTTTTTAGGGAGCACACTCTCGAGGCGCTTCGGAGTTGCTCGCGCTTGTAGCGTGAATTGGGAGAGGCAGCGGGGGGGGGTTCCCCTGCAAGGCTGCCTATGAATAAAGAAGATAATCAGGCTCCACACCCAACAATCTCCCACTTCGAGACTAATTATAGCGAATCCGCCACTGCTTCATTTGATGGACAATGACTCCACTTTGGACCGGGTTGTTTCTCATCTTTATCATCATACCTGAAGACCAATTTAAACAGAGCAAAATCTTAGTTTCTTGCTAGTTGCAACCTTTTTTAACATATCTATAGGATTCTGGCTAGTGTGTATCTTTTCCAGCTTCAACTTTCCATCTTCCAACATTGACGGTATGAAATGATACTTTAGCTATATATGTTTAGTCTTGGAATGAAATGCAGAGTTCTTTGCAAGATGTATGGCACTTTGGCTGTCACTGTATAACCTGCCAAATTTCTGCTTCTTACCCAATTCATCAAGAAAATTTTGTAACCAAATCATTTCTTTACTAGCCTTTGTAGTAGCAACATACTCTGCTTCTGTTGTTGAGAGTGAAACAACACTTTGCAGTTTTGAAACCCAACTAACAATTGTTCCACCTACAGAGAACACATACCCTGTTGTGCTCCTCCTGTTATTTCTATCACCTGCCATATTTGCATCAACATATCCTTGTAGAGCAATGTTTGAACCACCAAAGCATAATGCATGATTTGTGGTACCTCTCAAAAACCTGAAAATCCACTTAACCGCCATCCAGTGTTCTTTTCCTGGATTGTTCATGTACCTTCTTACCAACTCCCACTACAAGTGAAATATCAAGCCTTGTGCATACCATTGCATACATTAAGCTTCCAATTGCTTATGCATATGGTACTTTAGACATATAAGCCATTTCTTCCCAGGTATTGGGACACACCTCCTTACTTAGTTTGAAATGGCTAGCCAAAGGTATACTAACTAGTTTTTCATTCTGCATATTAAATATTTCAACACCTTTTCTGTGTAATCAATTTGAAACAATGTTAATTTTCGATTCTTCCTATCTCTAGTTATTCTCATACCAAGGATTTGTTTTGCAAAACCCAAATCCTTCATTTTAAATGAGTTTTCCAATTTTCTTTTGAGCACATTTATTTCCTGCATGTTAGAACCTCCAACAAGTATGTTAACTACATAAAATAACAATATAATATAGCCGCCATCATTTTTCCTTTTGAGATAAACACAATGATTAGAGTGACATCTAGTATAACCCTGTTCAGACATAAATCTATCAAATTTTAGATACCACTACCTTGGAGCCTATTTTAAACCATACAAGCTCTTCTTCAGCCTGCACACTAGTTTCTCCTTCCCTTTTACCTCATATCCTTGTGGCTGCTTCATATATATCTTTTCCTCCAAATCCCCATGGAGAAATGTTGTCTTTACATCTAGCTACTCAAGATGAAAATCTTCAGCTGCTACTAAACTTAAAATAGTTCTGACTAAAGTCATTTTAGCAACAGGAGAAAATATCTCATCAAAATCTATACCCTTCTTCTGTGTAAACCCCTTCACCACAAGTTTAGCTTTATATATGTTTCTACCTCCATATTCTTCCTTCATCCTGTAAACCGATTTATTCTGTAATGTTGTTTTACATGCAGGCAACTTGACTAGGTCCCAAGTCTGTTTATGTGCTAAGGAGTCCATCTCTTCTTTAATGGCTTGCTCCCACTTCTTCTTGGTTTTTACCTACACCGCTTCTTCATAACATTCTGGTTCACCATAATCAGTCAACAATACATAATATAATAAAGGAGAGTATCATTTAGGGGGTCTACTTATCCTGGTAGATCTTCTAACACCACTTTCAGGTGTTTGAGGTGCTTCTTGTTGTTGTTGTTATGGCTATTGATCATTATGGTTTTGAAGCACCTTCAATTTTTTTGTGATCTCATCAAGCATTGTGTATTCTCTGCTTTTTCTTTCCTGTTTCCTTTCTTGCAACTGATCCTTATACAAAACCTTTTCATTAAAGATAACATCTCTGCTCCTAATGATTTTGTTTTTTACATAATCATAAAAGCGATAACCAAAATCATTAACACCATATCCAACAAAGGTACATTTCTTTGATTTTGCCTCAATCTTTGTTCTATTTTGTTTATTAATGTGGACAAAGGCTTCACAACCAAAAGTATTTAAACATGAGTAGTTTACCTTTTTACCTGTTCATGCCTCCTCTGGAATACCACCATCCAAGTAACTTGAGGGCCCTCTGTTTATTAGATAAAAAAAAATATCTACAACATTTGCCCAAAATTGTAAAGGCAATCCTGCATGCAATCTCATTCACCTTGCACGCTCCATGATTGTCCATTCATCCTTTTTGAGACACCATTTTCTTGTGGTGTTTCTAGAACTGTCTTCTCTCTGCGAATTCCATTCTTTGAACAATACCTATCAAATTATTTGCTGCAATATTCACCTCCATTGTCTGATCTGAGACACTTCAACCTTTTTCATGTCTCACTTTAACCAAATATTTCCATTTCTTCAAAGTATCAAATACATTAGATTTATTTTGAATACAATAAATCTAGTTTTTTCTAGTTGCATTATCAATAAAAGTAACATAATAGCGAGAGCCACCAAGAGATGATACCTCAGCAGGTCCCCATACATATGTATGCACAAGCTATAATTTTTTGCTCTTCTTTTCTTTCCCAACTCCGAGGAATTTGATTCTATTCTGTTTTCCATAAACAAAATTCTCACAGAATTTTAAATAACATGCTTCAAATGTGGCAACAAATTTCTTGAGTGAAGAATCTGCATCGCCTTCTCACACATGTGCCCAAGACTATGATGCCACAATGCTATATCTTTTTCTGTAGAGGTTAAAGCATCAACAAAATTAGAAGTACCATTTCATAAATACAATGTACCAACCTTTTCTCCTTTTTCTACTACCAGGACTCCTTTAGTGACCTTCCAAGTTTTATCTGTAAAAGTAGTTACACAGGCTTCACCTCCCAACTGCCCTGTTGAAATTAGATTTATTCAGATCTAGAACATGCATCATCTCCTTTAATAGCCATTGATTTCCATTCTGTTGTTTTATGAAAACTGTACCCATTCTAATGATTTTATAGGGTTTATCATCACCCAATCGAACTTATCCAAAATCTCCTTGAACATAATCATGAAAATGTTTCCTATCAGGTGTGGCATGGAATGATGCCCTTGAATCTACCACCCAAGAATCAATAATATTTTTTAATGAAAGAATCAAATCCTCTTGCAACACATCACCTACCACATTTTCTTCATGATTGTTTTCTTGCTGCACCTCTCCTTATTTTCCTTTCCGAGACTTGCAATTTTTCTTCAGGTGTCCTTTCTTCCTGCATTTCCAGCACACTATCCCTGATCTAGACTTGGGTCTTCCTTTCTTTGACTTACTGTGATATCCTTGGCTCTTTCTTCTTTCCATTTGTATTTCCTTAGTCTTTGTAGTCAAAGCGTTACCTGATGTTTCACTGAAGCTTTTCCGTCGCATTTCCTCACTAAGGATTACACCGCAAACACCACTAAACTTTAAAGTACTAGATCCAAAGATAGAGTTACTAATGGCCATAACTAAACCATTCCAACTTTCTGGAAATGAGCATAGAAATAAAAGATCCATAACTTCATCATCAAAAGTTACCCCTATAGAACTTAACTGACTAGTAACTGTATTAAATTCATTTAAATGATCAACAACAGATCCACCTTCTAACATCTTCATATTAAATAAACACTTCATAACAAATACCTTATTTGAGGCTTTTTCATATAGTTTGGAAAATGCCTTCATTAAACCCTATGTTGTCGTTTCCTTTGAAATATTAAAGGCTAACGATGCCGCTAGGCACAACTGTATTGTTCCAAGTGCCTTTCTGTCGATAATATCTCATTATGTGTCTGTCATACTCGTAGACTTATTTTGCTTTTCACTCAATGGTAGGTACAAATATTTCTAATACAGATAATCTTCCATCTGCGTCTTCTATAGCTGTTAGTTTTGTCTGATAATTTTTTCAACCCTAAACCTACCATCTTCTACCATTGCTCCCACTCAAACTAGGAACCCTTCTCTCGTGCAAGTTTATCAGCCAAATAGACCCTCGGATTTGATACCAGTTGTTAGAAAATTATATATTACAGAGATATGGAACACATAAAATATATTGTAGAAATATAAACACATAAAACACATAAAACAAGAGAGACAGATATACATGGTTCACCCAATTTGGGCTACGTCCACAGAGAAATAACCAGTCCTTCCTTTCATATCATCCAGAAAACTGAATAGATACAACCTACAATGGATCTGATGTAGTTCCCTCTTTTCTCTCACACAATCTCCTCTTTATTCCTCACTCAGAATACAGATCTACATAGATGCAATACAATTCCCTCATATATATTGAGGGGTTTCCTTTTAGGGCAAAAAACACTAAATTAAACATAACTTCTACCGTCAGATCTCCACCTAATGAACGACACACATTGACTATGAAATTACAACATTTTACAAGGTAACTTTACATCCATTTTTAGCTTCGGGGCCACTACCCTCGATCCCCCGCCAAGGGGGGGCTCATAAAGATCGTTCCCCACCCCGCCCCTCTGAACCCCCCTTGCAGAACAAATATTATGGGCAGTTTTGCCGCCACATTATGAACTGGGGTCCGATGCGGTGATACCTCTTAACAGTGTTACCTGGGAGTGGGAGTGAAAGTGGGGAGAGGGAGTGAAAACGGGTGCGGGAGTGAAATTTTTAGAAGCTCCCAGTTTGGGAGCAAATCCCAAAGCATTTTTTTGTAATATATATATTTTTTATATTTTGATACATACATGTCAACAAAAACATGTAGAATGGTGAATTAGATATAAAGAAAAATTAAAAAACCTAGATTGAACCATATAACAATAATCATCTAGAAGTTATAATCTTCATCACCCACATCCACAAGTTATTAACATAGTAACATACAACACATTGAGTCTCATGATTCATCAATCTTAAAGTTTCAAGCTCCGAAAATTCAATATATAACATTTATCATCATTGATCACCAAAGTTGTACATGTAAGCTCAGTGTAACCATTACAACAAATAATATCTAACATGAAATGTAATGTTATAAAATGAAATGAAATGAAACAACTTTCAACTTTCACGAAGTATCATATTCATAATTCATTACTAATGAGTTATAATTGCCAACTTCAAACTTAAATTGTCATATATTGTTTAAAAAAATATCATAATAAATATGAAATAGTCAATAGTTATGAAAACTACTAGAAACTAGAAAAGACAACTAAATCTATTATCTATTACTTATGCTTGGGCCTCTTGCCACCACGAGAAATGTCTAATTTTTTAGTCTTGTTGGAAAATCAAGATCTTTGTCATTAATATCACCCTCTAAGCATTAACATAAGATAGAAAAGCATAGCATGTCAAGACAAGATTTTTGTTCGAGTGATGTGTACATTGTTAGGAGGGTTATGATAGAGGAGTTTTACAACCAATGTCACTACTATCAAGGTACATAAAAGGATTGATGCTCTTGATTAAATACGAGTTCCATACCTTAATACATTACAAATTTCAATGGAAACATTGCAATCTCTAAATCCTGAAATCCTGAAAAACTGATAAGTACTGGATTTTGAATGAAATCTAAAATTCTACTTTTTCCATATGAAATCCAATGAGGTCGGAACCACTCTCAAATATCCTGAGTCATTTCATGGTAATGTTAAAAATTTAAGTAAAAGGATGAAAATGAAGATTAAGGAGAATGCCACTTTTACTTTAAGAATTTAACATTACCATGAATTGGATATCAATACTAGGACCATAGGCTTGATCATTAAGCTACCTCACTCAAAACTTATTTGTTTCTTTGAAAAGAATTGCATTTGGAACATTACTATGAAAACAAAATTGCAAAAAAAACTAAATGCTCCCGAAAAGGCAGAGAGTGTGTTTTTTTTAGGGAACACGCTCTCGAGGCACTCTGGAGCCGTTCCCACTTGGAGCGCGAATTGGGAGCGGTAACAAGAGGGGGATGGCACTCCCATGCAACCCTCCCTCTGAATAAATAAGATAATAATGCTCCATACCCAACAATCTCCCACTTGGACACTAATTGTAGCAACTCCACCCCTGCTTTATTTGTTGGACAATGACTCCACTTTGGACATGGTTGTTTCTCATCTTCATCATCATACTTGAATAATAATTGAAACCGAGAAAAATCTAAACTTCTACCTAGTTACAAATTTTTTTAACATATCTGCAGGATTCTGGCTAGTGTGTATCTTTTCCAGCTTCAACTGTCAATCTTCCAACACTGACCGTATGAAATGATACTTGAGTTGTATATGATTTATCTTGGAATGAAATGTAGAGTTCTTTTCAATATGCACAACACTCTAGTTGTAATTGTATAACTTGTACAACTCCTGCTTCTTAACCAATTCATCATGAAACCTTTGTAACCAGATCATTTTTTTACTAGCCTCTGTAGCAGCAACATACTCTACTTCCATTGTTGAAAGTGAAACAATATTTAGAAGTTTTCAAACCCAGCTAACCACTGTTCCACCTATAGTAAACACATATCATGTTGTGTTCCTCCTGTTATCTCCATCACCCGCCATATCTGCATCAACATATCCCTGTAGAGCAATGTTTGAACCACCAAAGCATAATGCTTGATTTGCGGTACTTCTCAAATACTTGAGAATACACTTCACCGCCATCCAATGTTCTTTTCCTGAATTGTTCATGTACCTGCTTACATCTCCCACTGCAAGTGCAATATTAGGCCTTGTGCAGACCATTGCATACATTAAGCTTCTAAGTGTCGATGCATATGGAACTTTAGACATATAAGCCATTTCCTTCAGAGTATCAGGACACACCTCTTTACTTAGTTTGAAATGGATACCCAAAGGTATACTAACTAGTTTTTCATTTTACATATTAAATATTTTCAACAACTTTTCTATGTACTCACTCTGAAACAATGTTAATTTTCGATTCTTCCTGTCTCTAGTTATTCTCATACCAATGATTTGTTTTGTAGCAACCAAATCCTTCATTGCAAATGAATTTGCCAATTTTCTTTTGAGCACATTTATTTCCTGCATGTTAGAACTTGCAACAAGCATGTCATTTACATACAATAACAATATAATATAACTGCCATCATTTTTCCTTTTGAGATAAACACAATGATTAGAGTGACATCTAGTATAACCTTGTTCAGACATAAACCTGTAAAATTTTAGATACCATTGCTTTGGAGCCTGTTTTAAGCCATACAAGCTCTTCTTCAACATGCACACTAGTTTCTCCTTCCCTTTTACCTCATATCCTTGTGGCTGCTGCATATATATCTCTTCCTCCAAATCCCCATGGAGAAAGGTTGTCTTTACATCTAGCTACTCAATATGCAAACCTTCAGGTGCTACTAGACTTAAAATAGTTCTGATTGAAGTCATTTTAACAATAGGAGAAAATATCTCATCAAGGTATATACCCTTTTTTTGTGCAAACCCCTTCACCAGTAGTCTAGCTTTTTACATTTTTCTTCATCCTGTAAACCCATTTATTGTGCAATGTTGTTTTACATGCAGGCAACCTGACTAAGTCCGAAGTCTGTTTATGTGCTAAGGAGTCCATCTCTTCTTTCATGGATTGCTGCCACTTCTTCTTAGTTTCTACCTACACTGCATCTTCATAACATTCTGGTTCACCAGAATCAATCAACAATACATAATATAATGGAGAGTATCGTTCAAGAGGTCTACTTATCCTGGTAGAACTTCTAACACCACTTTAGGTGTTTTAGGTTCTTGTTGTTCTTGTTCTCGCTATTGATCATTATGGTTTTCAAGCATCTTCACTTTTCTGTGATCTCATCAAGCACTGTGTATTCTCTGTTTTCTTTTTCCTATAGCTGATCCTTATACAAAACCTTTTCATTGAATATGACAACTCTACTCCAAATGATTTTGTGTTTTTCATAATCATAAAAGCGATAACCAAAATCATTAACACCATATCCAATAAAGGTACATTTCTTTGATTTTTCCTCGATCTTTGTTATATTTTTTTTATTAATGTGGACAAAGACTTCACAACCAAAAGTTTTTAAAAATGAGTAGTTTACCTTTTTACCTGTCCACGCCTCCTTTAGAATACCACCATCCAAGAAACTTGAAGGTCCTCTGTTTATTAGATTAGCAATAGTATCTACAACATTTTCCCAAAATTGTAAAGGAAATCTCACATGCAATCTCATTCACCTTGCATGCTCCATAATTGTCCTGTTCATCCTTTTTGACACACCATTTTCTTGTAGTGTTCCTAGAACTGTCTTCTCTCTACGAATTCCATTCTCTGAACAGTACCTATCAAAATATTTTTTGTAATATTCAACTCTATTATCTGATTTGAGACACTTAAACGTTTTTCCTATATTATTTTCAACCAAAGCTTTCAATTTCTTGAAAGTATCAAGTGCATCAGATTTGTTTCAAATACAATAAATTGGGGTCTTTTTAGTTGCATCGTTAATAAAAGTAACATAATAGTGAGAGCCACCGAGAGATGATACCTAAGCAGGTCCCCATATATATGTATGCATAAGCACTAATTTCTCGCATTTCTTTTCTTTCTCAACTCTGAGGAATCTGACTCTATTCTGTTTTCCGTAAACACAATTCTCATCGAATTTTAAATCAACATGCTTCAAACCTGGCAACAAATTTCTTCAGTGAAGAATCTGCATCTCCTTCTCACTCATGTTCCCAAGCCTATGATACCATAATTCCATATCTTCTACTGTAGAGGTTAAAGCATTAAGAGAATTAGAAATACCATTATATAAATACAATGTACCAACCTTTTCTCCTTTTTCTATTACCAGGGTTCCTTCAGTGACTTTCTGAGTTTTATCTGTAAAATTAGTTACACAACCTTCACCTCCCAACGGCCCTATTGAAATTAAATTTTTCTTCAGATGTAGAATATGTCTTACCTCCTTCAATAGCCATTGATTTCCATTCTGCTATTTTATGAAAAATGTACCTATTCCAATGATTTTACAGGTTTTATCATCACCCAATCGAAACTATCCAAAATCTCCTTGAACATAATCATGAAAATGTTTCCTATTAGGTGTGGCATGGAATGAGGCCCCTAAATCTACCACCCAAGCATCAATAATATTTTCTAATGAAATAATCAAACCATCTTGCAACACATCACATATCACATTCGCTTCATAATTGTTTTCTTACTGCGCGTCTCCTTCTTTTTCCTTCCGAGATTTGCAGTCTTTCCTGAGGTGTCCTTTCTTCCTACATTTCCAGCACACTATCCCCGATCTAGACTTGGATCTACCTTTCCTTGACATACTGCGATATGTTGGGCTCTTTCCTCTTTCCAGTTTTCTTCCCCTAGTCTATGAAGTCAAAGCATTATCTCATGTCTCACCAGAGCTTTTTTGTCGCATTTCTCGTTAAGGATTGTACCGACAACATCATCAAACTTTAAAGTACTATATCTAGAGACATATTTACTAATGGCCATAACTAAACCATTCAAACTTTCTCGAAATGAGCATAGAAATAACAGAGCCCTAACTTCATCATCAAAAGTCACCTCTACAAAACTTAACTGATTGGTAACTATATTAAATTCATTTAAATGATCAACAACAGATCCACCTTCTGACATCTTGATATTAAATAAATACCTCATAAGAAATACCGTATTTGAGGATGAGGGTTTTTCATATAGTTTGGCCAATGCCTTCATTAAACACTCTGTTGTCGTTTCCTTTGAAATATTAAAGGCTACCGATGCTACGAAGTACAACCGTATTGTTCCAAGTGTCTTTCTGTTGAGAATATCCCATTATGCGTCTATCATACTCATCGACTTCTTTGTCTTTCTGCTCAATGGTAGGTACAAATCTTTCTGATATAGATAATCTTCCATCTGCATTTTCCATATCTAGTAGTTTCTTCTGTTAAATCTTTCGACCCTAAACCTACCATCTTCCACCATTGCTTCCACTCGAACTAGTAACCCTTTTATCCTGCGAGTTTATCACCCAAATAGACCTTCGGCTCTGATACCAGTGGTTAGAAAATTATATATTACAAAGCAATGGAACACATAAAATATATTGTAGAAATATAAACACAAAATACACATAAAACTAAAGAGACATAGATATACATGGTTCACCTAATTTAGGCTGCGTCCACGGAGAAACATCCAGTCCCTCCTTTTATATTATCCAGCAAACTGAAGAGATACAACCTACAGTAGATTCACTCTAATTCTCTCTTTGCTCTCACACAATCTCCTCTCTTCCTCACTCAGAATACAGATCTACATAGACACAATACAATTATCTCATATATAGTGAGGGGTTTCCATCTAGGGAAAAATCTCTGAATTAAACATAACTTTTACCGTCAGATCTCTGCCTAATAAACAGACCAAATTGACTACAAAATTACAATATTTTACAAGGAAATTTTACATCTATTTTTAGCTTCAGTGGTGCTACCCCTGATCCCCCGCTAGGCGGGCTTCTAAAAATCATTGTCACCCTGGACCCCCGTTGCAGCGCAAATATTACGGGCATTGCTGCCACATTATGAACTGAGGTCCAATGAAGTGATACCTCTGAATAAAGAAGATAATCAGGATCCCCACCCAACAAGACTAAGTGGATTATATCACGAGGATGTGCAATCCAACCATCTAAACTAGATAGCAATAGAGTGAATCGTACACCAAATAAATATTCCAATACCATTAAGATAATTATCGTGGGAAAGGGTCCACCATGGAAATTTCTACCCAGGGGACACCATAAACGAGTAATATAGATTTCACTTACGAGCCTATAATGAGCAAAATACTAGAGAACCAATGTAATTTCCACATTAATATCAACCATCTAGAGCCAAAGTATAAACCAATGAATCAATGATACATGGTGGCAACCTATACAACAACCGCAAGCCATAGAATTCATATAGCTATATCTGCACTCACACAAACCTCAAAAAGTAAAACGAAAGTGTCTAGCAACACCCGTAACACCAACATGCCAAAAACCTCTATCATCGATGGCAACATCTAATACGAAATTCATTTAATGGACGCGAGATATTCGATGATGCAAATCATTCCTTCCAAAGAGAGGATTTTTGCTTGGTCCTGTTGCGCCACAGACTTAATATCAGTGTGTGACATTACCACACTACATATGCACTTCCAAATGAACATGGGGTCTTCTCCGGTGTCCACAGATGTTCTATGAATATCGGGTAGAGAATATAAACTGCACAAAAAAATAACAATACAATATATATTAACCCATGAATCGAGAAGGGTAGTGTCCTTATAGAATATATGAAGTAACAAAAACCCAGTCCAAACATGAAAAGGAAATTCAATTGGCCAAAAGTCTCACTATCACGAAGGTAATCCCTGAGGAATATAATAGATTGAATTATTCCCTTTAACACTGTCAAAGATAAATACCCAAATTCCACCAACAACCTACCATGTGATAGTATATGTCACATATCTCACTCACATAATGAAGTATATAGATAAAAAAAAAAATTTAATACGGTGACTACAACTTCATTTATATATAACTCTTGGAATTATATGGTGTTACAATTTCAATAACCTATACTCTTGGATTGATTTATTCGGTGCTAGTCACGTTTATAAGTTCTATTGCTTAACCTTAAGTGGCACTTTTCTACCCATGAATGATATACCATGATTAATTTTGTTGCGTTGGCTTGAGCATACTAAGGCAGTCCTGTGTTTCACTTGCTGGCGCCACCTACGGTGGACACCTGGCCCTGGCATTAAACCCCGCCGGCCTGTTCACGTGAATGGGGCATGGCTCCAGGTTGGAAACTTTCCCGCTCTTCATTTTTTTGGTGTTGCCGCCTTAATCAACGGCGTGAAGGCTCCGGGTAAAATCGAGGGTGGAGGTAACTCCACGTCTCCACTACTGGAATTCCACATATATAATTTGGCCTTTCCTGAATCATTGAGGTTTTGCTGGCATTATTCAGCGCTCCACGGCTCTCCGCTCCATTTCGCCACAGCAGGGAGACTATTCCATAGCTCCGTGTCGAGGCACAACCGCCATCTCTGTCAACATGCATCCTCACCGCTGCGCTTCTGCCCAAGGTTATAAATCATCGAACCGGCTTTGGTAAGGATTACAGTCGGTTTAACGTTTCGATGTTTTCTAAGTTTATCTTTTAAGAAGGCAGAATTAATGATATCCTCTATTGTATGACAGGTTGCAGATGTCTGCTTCCGGGGTTTTACGGCAGTGTGAACTTTCCCCAGGTCCGCCGAGGTTACCACAGGTACATATATTTGGCACTCCCTTACGTTCCAGGTGAATAATCTCTGTTGAAACTCTTTTGTCTTACCATTAGTCGCCAGAGGGTTACCCTCTGCGCCTAAATGAGACCCCAACCTTACTCTTTCGCGGTTGGACGCAGATGGCGACGGACGGTTTGTTATGTTCCGGTCCCATACGTTTTGGGTCTGTTTTATGAGTACTGGGTTAACCCCTTCGCTTTCAGCGGTTTTGGGTTGGAAGCCTCCAGTTCATGAGGCTGTAATTTTCGCCTGTTGTTTATTGAAGCAACTGTGTATCATTTTGTTTCGATTGAACTGTATTCATGACTCTGCTAAAGGCATTTGTTGGGAATCCGGCTCATTTGGTATTGGTCTGGACCAACATAGACTTGCGGCCGTTTAATTAATACAAACCCTTGTTCATATTTTACTGTCATTTTCTAGCATGCATTTATCAAAGTTTTTCTTTCCATGAATAACGAAGTTTGAGCATTACCCAGATTTTGTATGGTAATTCTCGCTCTGGAAATGTGCGTATTGTTTACGGCATTAGATAAGGTTTTATATTTGAATTCATTTTCCCAACAGGTCTTTATGGGATACATTGGAATATCGCACCTGCATCTTGTTACAATAGGTGTATGGTCGATTCAATCTTGGGTTCTCTGTATGTAAGAAACCGTTTGGTTCCGAAAGTTAAGCCACGAATACGAACTATGATTTGTTCCTTAGTTTGACAATATTTGGACAATACTCTGTGGCTTACTATATAGATGCATGTTCTGTAAATCGTTCGATATGTATATATTGGTTACGCTGTTCATTATTCAAATGCCCATTACGGCGCTTGCTGCATGTCTCTCTATATTCTGTAAAGAGGGTTCTTTCGTATATTAATTGCTGTTATTACAGAAGTCCGTTCCCGGTCTGACTGTTCAGATTTCTTAATTATTAATCTAAAGATAATTTGTAAGGTTTGATTTCTTTGCTTGAGTTTTGTTTGTTTTCCAAAAGTACGAACCGAGGTTCAGGCTATCGCCTGGCGCAAAGTAATCTCCAGAACCCACACATACCGCGGATTCAACCCGTTTCGAGGGTTATGAGTTCACTAATCTTCTTCTTGTCTTCTTTTAATTACCGTATCTTAAGCAATACCTGGGCAGGTCCCACTTGAGGTTTATAAGGTACGTGGTAAAGGATGTTTCTGTTTGCTGTATGCGTTATAAGTTAAGGTATTATTCCTACTACCGGGTTTCTGTTCCTTTCATACGCTACCCAGTTCCTTGGTTCGGAGTCATAATCGCTGCAAGCCTATTTATGCAGCAGTGATAATGTTTGCAAATTCCAAGAATCTCTGCCTAATACATATTACACCGATATTTACAGATGCACTGCTTCATAAATGTTACACAGATAACTACAGATGCACTGTTTTATAAATGTTACACAGATAACTACAGATGCACTGTTTTATAAATGTTACACAGATAACTACAGATGCATTGTTTTATAAATGTTACACAGATAACTGCAGATGCATTAGGGTTCAGTTACTTACCTGGTCACTGCCGGTACTGTAACTCCTTAGTAAGTCTCCTGCAGATTTCCGTGTAAAGCTTGTTATTCACCCATCCGTGAGACTTGTCCTCCGGGAACTGAGTCTCCCCCCAAGCTTCTTCTTACCAGATCGCTATCCTCAGTAAGACAACACTTTGTGCTCGACTATCTGGTCCTTACCAGACTTAGTCCATACAGGGTTTTCTTCCCTTTTTTCTTTCTCTGCCTGTCTCCACAGCCCAGAGTTCTGTCAACCAACCTCCCCTTTTCCCTGGAGACCCTTCCAGTTAGGGAAGGTGGTTATTTCCAGTTTTTCTAACTAAGTTTCTTTTTCCAGTTCCCTTTTGGGAGCTCCAATACTTTTATGAGTAATTCTTTTAAACATTTTAGTGCACATGTAAAATTAACAGAATACTCTTTAAAAGAAAAATAAGTCTTTCAATGTCATTCTAATTCAGTTTTTACCGTAGTAAACTTAAATAATTACATTTCACGGGGTCATCACAACTCCCCCTCCTGAGATTGGACATCGTTCCGATGTCTAATGTCCCCAAACAGATCCGGATAAGCTTTCCTAAAAAGCTCTTCGTCTTCCCAAGTGGCCTCATCAGGCCCGTAGTGCTGCCATTGCACTTTAATTTGGGTAATAACCCGCTTCCGTAGCTGTACTTCTCTTCGGTTGAGAATGCTCAGCGGCTCGACCAGGACCTCTCCTTCCGGTTCGACCTGCAACCAATAACAGTATCAGTCCTTTGTCTCCAGATACATTTCCAATTAGTTCAATTGAAAGCAACTCTTACATGTATATCTTGCCACTTGATCACATCCTTAGGGTCATAAATATACTTTTTAAGCATGGATACGTGAAAGACATTATGAATTCTAATGTGGCTTGGTAAATCTAGCTGGTAAGCTACTGGCCCAACTCTTGCCAAGACTTGAAAAGGTCCAAAATAATGAGGCGCAAGTTTAGCGCAACTGCTCCATTGCAGGGTACTTTTCCTGGCTTGTATTCTTATGTAAACGTGGTCGCCCACCTGATACTCCTTGAACCTTCTTTTCCGATCTGCAAAATTCTTTTGCCGATCTTGAGCGGCCTTCAGGTTAGCTCGCACCTTTTTGACCATGTCCTCCATCTCCTTGAGCATTTCTGGTCCCAACCTTAATTTGTCCTCCGGGCCACTCCAATTTGAGGGCGTCCGACATTTTCGTCCGTACAAGACTTCAAATGGAGACATTTGGATTGACGTGTGATATCCATTGTTGTAAGCGAATTCCACCAAGTGTAAATAGTCTTCCCACTATGTCGGTTTTTGCATTACACATGCTCTCAACATGTCCTCCACCATCTGATTTACTCTCTCCGTCTGTCCATCAGTCTGGGGATGGTAAGCCGTACTAAAATTCAGCTGTGTACCCAATTCTGCAAATAGCGCTTTCCAAAAGGCGGATGTAAACTTTACATCCCGGTCTGATATTATAGTCTTTGGAAGCCCATGTAGTCTGAACACGTTTTGCATAAAAATGTGTGCAATCTGCACTGCCCTGTAGGTAGATTGCACTGGTATAAAGTGTGCTGCCTTACTCAACTTATCCACTACCACCATAATAGAGTCATTGTTCCTCTTTGTTCTAGGCAGCCCAGTTATAAAATCCATAGATATAATTTCCCATTTCCATTCTGGAATTGGAAAGGGTTGCAATAACCCAGCCGGATGCTGGTGTTCTGTCTTGATCTACTGACACTCCAAACATCGCGCTAAATATTCAGCCACATGCTTTTTCATTCCCGGCCAGTAGTATTCCTTCTCAAGTGCAGTAAGTATTTTCTGGTATCCGGGATGACCTACGTAGTGACTGGTATGAAATTCATTCAAAATTAAATTTCTAAGGCTATTGTCATTTGGTACAAACAATTGTTTTTTGTAAAGCAGCATTCCATCCCCGCTTACTTCATACTCCTGCTGACTTTCCTTGCTGAAAAGTGGCATTTGCTGCTTCATTTGCTGATATTCGGCATCCTGGTTTGCTACTGTTTTTATCATTTTCTGCAAGGAATTTTCCCATTTACTGAGCGTAACTTCATATAAACATTGTACCTTTCAACTTAGGGCGTCTGCTACGTGGTTTTCCTTTCCTTTCAGATGTTTAATATCGAAATCGAATCCACTTAAGAAATCTGCCCAACGGGCTTGCCTTGCATTCAGGGTGGGCTGACTAAAGTAGTTTTTCAAGCTGTGATGGTCTGTAAACAACAGAAATTTCCTTCCCAGAAGATAGTGCCGCCATATTTTAAGTGCATGTATGATGGCTGCCAACTCCAAGTCATAGGCAGAATACTTCTGCTCATGTTCCTTCAACTTTCTCGATTCATAGGCGATCACTTTCCCTTCTTGCATTAACACACCTTCGACGCCTTCTCGACTAGCATCGGTACATACCACATAATCCTTATCAGGATCAGCTATACTTAGAACGGGAGCCGAAGTGAGTAAATGCTTAAGTCGTTCAAAACTTTGTTGACATTCTGAATTCCATTTGAATGTCCTCCCTTTCTTTTGCAAAGACGTGATAGGATATGCCACCTTTGAAAAGCCTTCCACAAATCTTCTATAATACCCAGCCAATCCCATGAACGACCTGATATCCGCCACATCTTTAGGCACGGGCCAATCCATTATGGTTTTTATTTTCTCAGGATCCACTGCAATCCCTTGCTTTGTGATCACATGGCCTAAATACTGAATCTCCTCTTTATAGAAATCGCATTCGCTGAGTTTAGCATACAACTGATGCTCTCGCAAAGTTTGCAGCACCACCCGGAGGTGTTCCTCGTGCTCCTCCTTGGAACGAGAATAAATCAGAATATCATCAATGAATATTAGTACAAATTTGTCTAAAAATTGATGGAACACGCTGTTCATTAAGCACATGAATGTGGCGGGTGCATTAGTCAATCCGAAAGGTAGCACTACAAACTCGTAGTGTCCATACCAGGTTCGGAAGGCTGTTTTAGCAATATCCTCTTCTTTAATTCTGATTTGATGTTAACCAGATCGCAGATCAATTTTAGAAAATACTGTCGCTCCCTTGACTTGATCAAAAAGCTCATCGATCCGAGGTAAGGGGTATTTATTTTTAATTGTGAGCTTGTTCAGCTGTCGGTAATCGATACACATTCGAAGAGTTCCATCTTTCTTCCTGACGAATAGCACCGGAGCTCCCCATGGAGATACACTAGGGCGGATATAATTTTTATCCAGCAATTCTTGTAATTGCATTTTCAACTCAGTCAACTTAGGTACACTCATTCTATAAGGTGTCCGCGAAACTGGGGCAGCTCCTGGTATTAACTCAATGGTGAAGTCAATATCCCTTTTTGGAGGTAATCCAGGGATTTCCTCCGGAAACACATCCGCGAATTCTTTTATTACCGGAAGGTGGTCTAGCGTGCTCGTTTTATTCTTGGTTTCTGCATAACCCACCTGAATGGCATACACCTGGCATCTTTTCTGGATGCATTTCGCTAGCTGGGATGCAGTGATTGGCCGGATCTGCACTGGTCATTTAATTCCCTGCATTTCTTGTTCCATTCCAGAATCATCCTTGTACCGTATGATCTTCGTTTTGCAGTTCACTAAATCCCAATGCTTTTCTAGCCAATCCATCCCAATTAGGACGTCATAGGATCCAAGTGGAAGCATGTTCAGATCTGCTACCACTCGCTGTCCTGCTATTATTATAGGGCAGTTTTTGATTTTCGCCATTACTCGTCTTTTAGCCCCTGTAGCTAGCTGTACTAGCCAAGGGTTCCTGAATTTTTCAGGCTGTAATTTACACTGTTCAACTATCTTTGGACTAATATAACTTAAAGTAGCTCCTGGATCAATTAGAACAGTGATAGAAAAGTCTAAAATTTTACCTTCAAATTCTACCATGGTGGGCTGGTATTCTGCCTGGCGATCGTCCAAGGCTGCGTTAATTCTTGGCACACTTCGTCCCACGTCGCCAACGGTTGATGCCTCATGAATCTGGGATATCTGATCAGTTCCCTTCCGTTGCGGACAGTTCTTGACGTAGTGCGGTCCGCCACAACCCCAGCACTGCACTGGGGGTCTGGTTATTCCCTCACTGTCCAACTTGGCGGATTGTTCGCCCATTCTGGTTTCACTGATGGGCTTGGGTCTGAATGATCCTCTTGGTGCTGTTCTACTGTTCTGGCCTTTACTGCTTCATTTAATTCCACCGCCCCAGCCTCCTCTATTGTTTCCAGCAACTTTACTATTCTTTTTCTCACTCCATTTTCTGTTAGAACTGTCCCCTTTCTGTTTGCTCTGCTGATAGCAGATTTTGGCTTTGCGAATAGCTTCATCCATGGTTCTAGGATTGTCAAATTCAATCCTTTCTCTCATGTACATGGGTAAACTGCTAAAAAACCTTTGCACCTTGGCTTTTTCTTCTTTAAGGTAGGGTACATAACGGAGCAAGGATGTGAAATGATTGATAAACTAATCCATAGTCTGCTGTCCCAATCGCAGATTGTGGAATTCCTTTGCCTTTTCATCATAAAAGTGTTCTGTCAAGTATCTCTTCTTAAAATATTTCTGGAATTTTTCCCACGTTATGGTTCGTTCGCTTACCCCTTTAACGATTTTAACTTCCTCCCACCACAGTGTGGCTTTCCCTTGCAACTGAAAAATAGCCAATCGTGGCTTCAGGTTACGGTCATACTCATATAGCTGGAAATATTTATTCATATTGATTAGCCATGCTTCAGCCACTTCCTCTTGTTCCCCATCGTAGTGTGGGGGTTTAATTTTCCGGAATTATCCCTGTAATTCCACCTTTTGACGCTTTGAGGTCTGCTGTTCTGATGCATTATCAGACTGATCCTCTCCTTCTTCTGGAAGTTCAGGTTCTACTTGGTAACGTTGCTCCTCCGTCATTCTCTGTTGCTCTGCACTGGGGTTGGCTAGTGGCGGGTTCTGTTTGTCAGACAAACTTTTTAAAATCCTTTCTTGCTCCATCGTCAATCGTGCATTATCCTCCCGCAACCGAGCCATTTCATTTTTCAGCGCCTGAATTGTTTCTAATATGGCTAGATTCGTGCTACGTGTCTCCTCACCCAGCTGCACCCACAACTCTGGATTGTCTCCAGGATTTGTTGCAGGCCCCCGATCGGCTGCGGGCCTGTGCGGTGCGCTGCCAGCTCTCTGCATGCTAACTGTTACTATTCAGTACCTTTTGTTGCTCTCTTTCTTCTCCCTTGTCTAGCCTGGTCTGGTCTAGTCTAAAATCAGGAAACATTTAACACCGTGAGTTTCCGGGCACAATTTTGTTACCCAAAGAAAAGAAGGAAATATCAATACTATGATGACCTTCTCAACTTTTAACACGTTAATCACATCCCAGAGGCCACAGTATGGGCATCCTGGGCTCTGATACCAATTTGTCACGTATCTCACTCACATAATGAAGTATATAGATAAAAAAAAAAAATAATACGGTGACTACAACTTCATTAATATATAACTCTTGGAATTATATGGTGTTACAATTTCAATAACATATACTCTTGGATTGATTTATTCGGTGCTAGTCACGTTTATAAGTTCTATTGCTTAACCTTAAGTGGCGCTTCTCTACCCATGAATAATATACCATGATTAATTTTGTTGCGTTGGCTTGAGCGTACTAAGGCAGTCCTGTGTTTCACTTGCTGGCGCCACCTACGCTGGACACCTGGCCCTGGCATTAAACCCCGCCGGCCTGTTCACGTGAATGGGGCATGGCTTCAGGTTGGAAACTTTCCCGCTTTTCGTTTTTTGGTGTTACCGCCTTAATCAACGGCGTGAAGGCTCCGGGTAAAATCGAGGGTGGAGGTAACTCCACGTCTCCACTGCTGGAATTCAACATATATAATTTGGCCTTTCCTGAATCTTCGAGGTTTTGCTGGCATTATTCGGCGCTCCACGGCTCTCCGCTCCATTTCGCCACAGTAGGGAGACTATTCCATAGCTCCGCGCCGAGGCACATCCGCCATCTCTGTCAACATGCATCCTCACCGCTGCGCTTCTGCCCAAGGTTATAAATCATCGAACCGGCTTTGGTAAGGATTACAGTCGGTTTAACGTTTCGATTTTTTCCAAGTTTATCTTTTAAGAAGGCAGAATTAATGATATCCTCTATTGTATGACAGGTTGCAGTTGTCTGCTTACGGGGTTTTACGGCAGTGTGAACTTTCCCCAGGTCCGCCGAGGTTACCACAGGCACATATATTTGGCACTCCCTTACGTTCCAGGTGAATAATCTCTGTTGAAACTCTTCTGTCTTACCATTAGTCGCCAGAGGGTTACCCTCTGCGCCTAAATGAGACCCCAACCTTACTCTTGCGCGGTTGGATGCAGATGGCGATGGACGGTTTGGTTATGTTTCGGTCCCATACGTTTTGGGTCTGTTTTATGAGTACTGGGTTAACCCCTTCGCTTTCAGCGGTTTTGGGTTGGAAGCCTCCAGTTCATGAGGCTGTAATTTTCGCCCATTGTTTACTGAAGCAACTGTGTATCATTTTGTTTCGATTGAACTGTATTCATGACTCTGCTAAAGGCATTTGTTGGGAATCCGGCTCATTTGGTTTTGGTCTGGACCAACATAGACTTGCGGTTGTTTAATTAATACAAACCCTTGTTCATATTTTACTGTCATTTTCTAGCATGCATTTATCAAAGTTTTTCTTTCCATGAATAACGAAGTTTTGAGCATTACCCAGATTTTGTATGGTAATTCTCGCTCTGGAAATGTGCGTATTGTTTACGGCATTAGATAAGGTTTTATATTTGAATTCATTTTTCCAACAGGTCTTTATGAAATACATTGGAATATCGCACTTGCATCTTGTTACAATAGATGTATGGTTGATTCAATCTTGGGTTCTCTATATGTAAGAAACCGTTTGGTTCCGAAAGTTAAGCCACGAATACGAACTATGATTTGTTCCTTAGTTTGAAAATATTTTGACAATACTTTGTGGCTTACTATATAGATGCATGGTCTGTAAATCGTTCGATATGTATATATTGGTTACGCTGTTCATTATTCAAATGCCCAATACGGCGCTTGCTGCATGTCTCTCTATATTCTGTAAAGAGGGTTCTTTCGTATATTAATTGCTGTTATTACAGAAGTCCGTTTCCGGTCTCACTTTTCAGATTTCTTAATTATTAATCTAAATATAATTTATAAGGTTTGATTTCTTTGCTTGAGTTTTGTTTGTTTTTCAAAAGTACGAACCGAGGTTCAGGCTATCGCCTGGAGCAGAGTAATCTCCAGAACCCACACATACCACGGATTCAACTCATTTCGAGGGTTATGAGTTCACTAATCTTCTTCTTGTCTTCTTTTAAATACCGTATCTTAAGCAATACCCGGGCAGGTCCCACTTCAGGTTCATAAGGTACGTGGTAAAGGATGTTTCTGTTTGCTATATGCATTATAAGTTAAGGTATTATTCCTACTACCGGGTTTCTGTTCCTTTCATACGCTACCCAGTTCCTTGGTTCGGAGCCATAATCGCTGCAAGCCTATTTATGCAGCAGTGATAATGTTTACAAATTCCAAGAATCTCTGCCTAATACATATTACACCGATATTTACATATGCACTGCTTCATAAATGTTACACAGATAACTACAGATGCACTGTTTTATAAATGTTACACTCATAACTACAGATGCACTGTTTTATAAATGTTACACAGATAACTACAGATGCACTGTTTTATAAATGTTACACAAATAACTGTAGATGCATTAGGGTTCAGTTACTTACCTGGTCACTGCCGGTACTGTATCTCCTTAGTAAGTCTCCTGCAGATTTCCGTGTAAAGCTTGTTATCCACCCATCCGTGAGACTTGTCCTCCGGGACCTGAGTCTCCCCCCAAGCTTCTTCTTACCGGATCGCTATCCTCAGTAAGACAGCACTTTGTGCTCGACTATCTGGTCCTTACCAGACTTAGTCCATACAGGGTTTTCTTCCCTTTTTGCTTTCTCTGCCTGTCTCCACAGCCCAGAGTTCTGTCAACCAACCTCCCCTTTTCCCTGGAGACCCTTCCAGTTAGGGAAGGTGGTTATTTCCAGTTTTGCTAACTAACTTTCTTTTTCCAATTCCCTTTTGGGAGCTCCAATACCTTTATGAGTAATTCTTTTAAACATTTTAGTGCACATGTAAAATTAACAGAATACTCTTTAAAAGAAAAATAAGTCTTTCAATGTCATTCTAATTCAATTTTTACCGTAGTAAACTTAAATAATTACATTTCACAGGGTCATCACAGTATAAGTGAAAAAAGATAGCAGAGAAGAAAACGTTGACCCCAAAATATACGACAAACTCTGAAATAGTGAACACCCAACGTCACCAAAATTCCTTTACTTGGTATTGTGCTCTAGTCCTACGAAGAAACGAAAATTTGTGTGTGAAATTCAATGACTTCTATCCTTGAAACTATCGGGCAAATTTTTATTTACAACTACATGAGGGATACCCAGTTTTAACTTCTAGTACATAGGAGTTAGACGTCATTATCCTTTTTATAACCATTTTAATTAAAACATGTATATATAATTATATTTATTTTTATCGCTGCCGAACCAGCCTATATTGATTTTGTTTTTAGTCATAAATGCTCGATTTTCAATTAGTTTTGAAATTTTTAAATAGATTTGGTAAAGTTTATTAAATTTTTGAAAAAAATTAAATATTAAACTAAATATTTTATAAATAAAAAATAAATCTTAATTTTTTTTAAAGTTTGAATTTCTATTTGGATTATTTATGACTAGTTTTATGGTAATTAAAATTGAATTGTTAGGAAAAAGAATTATTTAAAAAAAATAAAATCTTATATGCAACCAAGTAGTAACATTTAATAAAGAGTACACTTATCAAATCTATTTTAATATTTATTTTTACTATATAATTTTAATTAAAATATACAAGAATCTATTTTAATATTTATTTTTACCATATAATTTTATTAATAAATATATACAAGAGAATAAATATAGTCATACATATATTGTATTATATTATTTTTAATTTGATAATTTTTAAGTTTTATATCTTGTTACAATATTCATTTAAATTAATTTATTTTTATTTTTAATTTTGTTCCTTTTTATATTTCATAAAAGTTTCATATTTCATAAAATTTAGTAAGTAAAAGATTTGTTGACATGACAAATAGATACAAATTTTCTATTTTATTCCTCTAACCCATTCTCAATAATAAGTTTGTGTTTTCTTATGTAAAACATATATCTAACTCAATGAGATGTTTATTTACACCAATGGTGTGTAAAGTGCATTTAAGTGGTTTAAGTAAATTTGAAATTAAATTAAATTGTTTTTATTTTTATTTTTAATGTATTCATATTTATATTAAAGTATAATTAGTAGGAAATTTATTTTAAGTCTATTACAAGGTAAACCATTTATAAAACCATTAAAAATTTTAAATTATTATGGTGTGCTTATATCCATTTATATTTTGTGTATGTTTAAAAAATTTGGTAAACTTTAATAATAACATATATTCTAGGTACCATCAAAGTTTATAGAGATTAACTAAATCAAAATGCATCATAAAAATGTACAAAAACAAATTTAGAAAAGCTATAAAAGACACTGTATGAAAACTATTGATGTTCCATTTCAAAATTTATATATTTATCATTTTTAACACAATTTTTTTAGATGAAAATATTCGAAAAATTAATTACTATGTAAAATACTTTATATATACATGATTTTGGAGGTTTTTAACTTTATAAACATTTAAATTAATCTAAAATAGTTATCAATTATTTTTTACATAACAAAATATGTATTAAGTAACCATATATTACACATGTTATTAAACACATGTTATTAAATAGCTTTAGATTCGTTATTGCATGAATATGAATCTGATTGGAGTTATTAGTTTTTATAAATGAAAAAGGTTTATGGTTTTTATTGAAATAATATAAAATTATTTAAAAAAAATTGTGATTCCAAAAAATGAGGTATAAAAGAGGATAGTGGAGAAGCACTGGTAAGAATCTGATAATCAAATCAATTTAATGTTTGAGATTCTTGTTTTTCATAGTTTTTCATAATGATATTTGAGATTTTTCCATATAGATTGTATGGAAAGATTTTGAAATTGATGTTGAGTTTTTTTGAAGTTTTTTTATTTTTATTTTGTCGATCCAATTTGAAAATGTGTTGATACAATTTATTTTCAAAAATCTTAAACAAGTTCAATTCGATAATTATTTACAAAGAATAACAATATTTTAAAACAAAATATTTTCCTCTGAATAATAGTATTAAAATACAAAATATTCTCCTCTGAATAATAGTATTTTAAAACAAATCCAGAAATTGAGAAATAACAGAATATTTAATAAATTTTAATGAATTAACGATGAAGAAAAACATTCAGGAGAATTCAGGAGAAGAAATACGTCTTTCTTTATAAAGAAATAACATAGAAGCACTTATTTAACCTGAAAATTGAAATAATTTACCAAACTCGTTAAATTTGACAACAAAAATGAAAATAGAATATACAATTATATTAAAGAACTCAACGAACCATTCAAAATTCAAATCTAGAATTCCTTTTCTAAAACTTTGAAGGAATCGAAAATATAGAATTCCTTTTCCAAAAATCTGAAGGAATGCAAAAAATTTCGCCATTTTCAGTCTCTCCTACCAGACTGTAAAAGTTGCGGAGGTCCTCACCCCGATGTGGAAGCGATGCAACTGCTGAAGGCTTAAGATCGCAGCCATTATTGACCTGCCTGGAGGCGTAGGTAACAGTGAGATTGATGACTGGCATGAACATATCCATAACAGCTGCAATCACTCTTCCAACCACCTGTGGCTCCGGTCTCAATAATAACCCCGACCGCGGCAATTAGGGTTCCTTCCAAACAATTTGCCTGTCGCCAAGCTGGCCTCTCTGATTTTCCGCCTTTCCCAGTGCGGCATAATCTCTCACATTCAGGCAGAGAAGAAGCTGAAGCCGCTGCGATACAGCTGTATTTGGATCTACTATTCTTCCAAAATATAGAAGCCATATATCATTCCAAAAACCAAGAGAGGCTAACATTGAAACAAAATCAAATGACCTAATTCCAATCAGTTTAATGGTTGCCGCCAGATTAACCGTTGCATAAATAAATTATATTTAAATTTAATAGGTTATTGTTTTATAAATAAATTATATTTAAGGTTACTTTAACATTTGAAACTATAAACATTTTCAAATACTTTTCATATATTTATTAATAACTTTAAGAGCATAAATAATAAGGGTAGTCTAATGATTATGTTTTTTGCCTCGAAAGATATGGAAATTCTAGTTATATTTTGAAAAAATATGGCAGTGATTTTTATGAATCCAATTAAAAGTTGTCAAACATCATAATTTTAGGTGCTCTAGAAGTTTTTGATAGTGCTGAATCTATTTCCAACATCAAAAACATGATTCAAACATGGTGCTGAATTTTTTTTCCTAGATTTCCGCCAGCGGACCATCCGCCTTTGTTCTCTGTAAACTACTCCTATATATTCTACCCCTAGCATAGTTTTGAACATGTGACCTTTTAGAAATAAACACATGCTCTTAACCATTAAGCCCACACTTAATCCATTCAATGATGTGTTAGACAAATCATATTCTTTTAAAATTAAATTTTGACTACTCATTTATCTAAAAATAAAAAATTCTCAATTACAATATAAACGAGGCCATGTGACTTTTTAAGAAAAAATACATGCTCTTAACCATTAAACCCACTCTTAATCCATTCAATGATGTATTAGACAAAGCATATTCCTTTATAATTAAAATGTGACCATTCATTTATTTAAAAAAAATCAATTGCAATATATACCAAACCTAACTCACAAAAATTTAACTCACAAAAATTGTATTGATTAAGAAAAATACAGCCGGCCATTAAAAATAATATAAAATTTTAAAAATCGAGACAATAACTCTTATTATTCAAGGGATGAAAATATAATTGAATAAGTGGGCTGAAACCAAAAATATCACTTTTTCATCAAAATTTTATATAAAAAAATTAATAATATCTATTCCACAATCATTCCTTTTAAATTAATGTGAAAATTCATATCATTTTTTTATATCTATTAAATTATTCATATAAATAAAATTTAACACCTAATATGTAAAAATTACACATCATTATTATTTCAATAATATTTTTAATTTAAACGTGTATATATATATATATATATATAAAATTGGATTTTTGGTCATTTAAATATGAATACGATGGAGTTATCATCTTTTACAAATTAAAAATGTTGATTTTTTTATTAAAATCAAGAAAAATTATTAAAAAAAATTCAAAGTAATTTTCAGTCCAAAAATTAAGTATAAAAGAGGGCAAAAGAGAAACAGTAGTAAAAATTTGATATTACTAGCGCAACCATATTAAAAACATTGATGTGGTTGCTTCAATTATTAACAAAAAAAAACAAAACTATGGGAACAAATCTATTATTATTAACCCTTAAGAATCCCAAGCATGATAAAAAAATACAAGTGTTGAAGAGTTTTTATCCTTTACAAACAAGATATAATATAATGCTTCTAAAATTAGGTATGTTTTGAAAATCCCTAGGAAATTGGTGGGATGAACCTAAAATATTATTATTAACTATTGCAACAAAAACATAATTTTTAACCGTTGAGAATCCCAAGTCATGATAAAAAACAGAAGTCTTGAAGAGTTTATGTCCTTTACAACCAAGAGATAAGGTAGTTTTTATGCTTTGAAATTCCCTAAGAAATTGGTATGCACTCGCACAAATCTAATTTTTTATTTATGAAAAGTCAATGCAACCTAACAAAGTCCTTAACACAATATTAAAAATCAATGCAACCTAACAAACTCCGTAACACAATACATATAACCGTTAATAATCATTTAGATGAAGCATGTGTTTAGGATATTCCTTTGAGAATCTATTTAGCCCATCAATTAGGCAAATAAAAAAGCAACCAATAATCATCCAAAACCTTAAACTGAAATAGAAAGCTTTAAGCTAAAAATCAATTTAATATTTAAGAATCTTGATTTTCACAGTTATTCATAATGATATTTTATAATGGTATTTAAGATTTTTAAATATAAATTACATGCAAATATTTTGAAGGAATTCAAATCTAGAATTTTTTTCTAAAGCATTGAAGGAATCGAAAATCTAGAGTTCCCTCTCCAAAACTTTGAAGGAAGTAAAAAAAAATCCGCATTTTCAATGTCTTACCAGAGTGTAAAAGTTGCGGAGGTCCTCAACCACGATCTAGACGCAAGAAAGTGATGCAATGTTTACGGCTTTTCAGTCTGTCTTACCAGAGTGTAAAATTGGCGGAGGTCCTCAACCCCGATGTCGACGCAAGGAAGTGATGCAATGTTGAGGGCTTAAGCTCGCAGCCATTATTGACCTTCCTGGAGGCATAGGTAACAGCGACATCGACGCCTGGCATGAACAAATCCAAAACATCTCCGATCACACTGCCCACCACCAGTGGCTCCATGAAGCGAGACATCATATTTAAGCTGAGATCTTCTCAAAGAAAAAGATAGAGATCTTCGATCTCAATAAGAACCCCAACCTTGACAATTAAGGTTTCTTCTAAACGATTCATTCTTGGCCAAGCTAGCCTGTCTGACTTTCTGCCTTTCCCTATGCCGCGCAATATCTGCCCATTTAGGCATAGCCGAAGCTGAAGCCGCTGCGAATCAGCGGTGTTTCGACTACGTGCTCA
Source organism: Pinus tabuliformis (assembly GCA_031772625.1). Classification (NCBI taxonomy): domain Eukaryota; kingdom Viridiplantae; phylum Streptophyta; class Pinopsida; order Pinales; family Pinaceae; genus Pinus; species Pinus tabuliformis. The sequence goes on from CM062806.1 coordinate 297,452,553, forward strand.
GCAAAAACATAGAAGCAATACATCAGTCCAAAAGATTGAAAGGAAATCAAATAATCAATTACATTAATAAATGGTTATCATTGGAACGAAATCAAATAATCCACCACAATAATAAATGGTTACATTGAAATGAAACCATATTATATAGGATTCCAATCAGGTTAATGTTGGGGTAACATGCTGATAAATAAATCATATTTAAATTTAATAAGTTATTTTTGAGTATTTTTCATATCGTTAATTAGATAATGTATTAAAGGAAAAATATTCTTTTGAAATAAAATTTTGTTCACTTATTTATTTAAAAATCAGAATTTCTCAAACTCATTTCCAATATAGACCACGGCTACAAAGTAATAAAATTAAACCAAGGGATAAAATAAGATTAATTTTAATTTGGCTTTTTGCTCTTGGCAAGTGAATATCTAAACCATCATCCTTGTATTTAAATTGAAAATCTAAACAAAATTTTATTTAAAATTAAAATTGAAAGGGGGTCTTAGATAGAGGGTGATCGGGTGCTCTCTTAAGGCACTCGTTGATGTGAAGTCAGTTGTTCAATTGCCCGTGCTGATTAGGGTGATATATTGGACATGATGAAGATGTAGTACAAGATGAAAATTTAATCAAATTTAATATTTAAAGTGAAATATATTGGACATGATGAAGATGTAGTACAAAATGAAAATTTAATCAAATTTAATGTTTAAAGTGAAATACAATTTAAGAAGTTTACAAATGTCAATTTAAATTTATATTAAAGTCTAAAATGTTTAGCAAACTTAAATTGAAATTCTATACCAAATTCAAATTTAAATTTGATATATTTTCAAATTAATTTTAGAAAAGTGCAATCCCTAAATGGTGTGTTTTCAAAGGGGGTTGACTTTGGAAATGGTAGTACACCCTTGTGATAATATTAATATCACTGTACTGGAGCATGGAATCTATCATACAAATCAACATGTAGTCGGACCCTTGTGGCATTTCAAATTCCAATAGTCATTAAGTTATTCATTTGTGCTATCTAGTAGAGGAAACATTTATCCATGGGCTTCGGGATTTCTTTCCAGTTCATATTTAGCATTATTGTGCTCGATGAGAATTGTAAATTACATTTGGAGACAGTTGGGAATGGCAAAATTTCTACCAACAGCTTGTCTTTATTTTGTTCCTCGACATTGTGGTTTAGGAAATAATGATTTTCCCAACTAGTATTTCTGCTATATTCGAGAACATGTTCACACGTAGTTTCAATTGCACCATAATGCAGATGGTATCTTTCTTACCTATTTTATTTGATTTCATTCCTTAGGTAATGTTTCTTTTATAGTTTAATAAAGCTTCAAGCCACATCTAATCTTGGGGATTTCTACTATCTATGGCTTCATCCACGTCACAGTAAGTGGCTGTTGGGAATTCTCTTGTTGGAAACCTCTTGTAGCTCTTCACTCTTTTCACCTTCTAAACTCCTTTTGAGCTTCATTAGCTCCCTTTCCTCTTACACGTGACTCTCATATACCATCTTTCACTGTGTCCCCCATAGGCCCCTTTGCAACACACAACCTTACCAACCATTGTCATACTAAGGTAGAATCAGGAAAATTACTATGCTAAATTGAACTCCAATGTCTTATTATGGAAATGGGGTATAAATTTTTCAACATTGTCAACTTCCTTGAAGCTTGGAATTTATGAAAGCATGGCATTCATCTCATTGAGAAATTTCCAACAATATACAATTTTCGTCAATCCGACTCCCAAATCAAATGATATGGCCATTCAAAACTTGGCCTACTAGATAGTGCCACGTCACTTTGGCCTACCATGTGACACCTCCGAGGTCCCCACATGGTGCATAGTTGGACATCCATGTGAAAACCCACATGGAAGCTACCAACCTATTCATATCCGATGTCACATATGTAGACGGTTCCCATTTTGGTGGTGAACAAAGGCACCAAGGACCTACCACACCCCCTTTTCATATCTGATGTCTCGAGGTTTCCATGCCAATGGGCCCCACAAGCCACGTCACCCCGTCAGTAAAATAATAGGCGGGTTACGAATGGTTCCATATGAAATATCTTCAGAAAAACCTCTAGGGTCATTCAATGGTAGATAAATTCTCCTGGTGTTCAATGGCCATTATTTTCTTGCACTTCAACATTTAATTAGAGTGCCTTCCCTTATGGACCTCTAAATATTGAAACCCACTTCTTCAAAATCCTCTAGACTTCCAACTCTATCTATTCTATAGGGAAAATCTATATGGCTAGACTTTTAACCAAGGCTCCAACACATTCCTCCTATTCTTATCAACGAGTCTTAGTAATGCATAGGTGTCCAAATTACACAAACACACATATAGCTACCCCTACTAAGATTATAATTTTTAAACAAGGCCTGAGAGCCAAATTATTAATGCAATCATTCAATTGAATTAACATAGATTGTCTTTCTTTTGGGATGCACAGGAATTTAGACCAATCTACATGCTCAAAATAGAGACAAAAATAAACTTGTTTACTGAGAAAATAATCAAGGAGTCAACCTCCCATTTTCACAAAGAAGAATGACATCCCTCTCTATAGATATAAGCAAATTATCAACACATCAAACACAGACAAGATACCCACATGCATTATAAAGAAACTTCAGAAATTTAACTTACAAATGCATCGCATAAATTATAAGAAACAATATACAAAATTCAAGCATTTCATTCAATAAACCTCATGCACCAACATCCTATAGCCATGTAACATTTCTCGAAGCCAGATATTGAATTCCACAAGGGAAATTTTTAATTTCATAAATCTCAATTAAATGCATTCATTTACAATAAAACAAATGGCCAAACTAAAATTTGTACTTCGATTTTGCACCCAAAAATAGACTCACTACAATAAAAATCACTTGCAGTAGTCACCCCTGAGCCAGATACATGATCTAATGGGAATTTGTATTCAATAATTTTCAGTGGGAGGTCATAGTTGAGGATAGGGATCACTTATACAATCATGTGGTTTATCAGATTTTTAGAAATCACCTTGAGTGGTTTTTTAGCCAATTCATAGAAATCACTCATTCCCATTTTCCTCAAAATTTATTGAGTTTCTTGAGGCCTGGAAACAATGTCCATAATTACATTTCTTAGGTAATCCCCTTCCCTCAACCTTAGATGCATTTCTAACACTTCTCATATGCTTCTCCAAGAGGAAACTAAAATCCTAGTATTCCTTTGCAAATTCCTTTTTATAATTTATCAAGGGTGCCTCTCCTTTCTCCTCTTGGACTCTTTATCTCATGTTGGAATATTATACTATTTTTCTTGATAATTTTCACCATAAATTAAACGGTGATTCCAACTAGGTCCACATAGTTTTTTTCCTCCTCCTCCTTAGATCATGGATATGTGGTCCCACTCTTTAGGCCTATTCATAAAAATATATTCATTTATAACTTATAGTATCATTACATTACAAAAATCAAGGGAAACTGTTACTAGGAAAGCCAAAATCCCACCGCCTTAAACAAAACACCATCATCGGTGTTCCAATACCAACAACTAATTAAACATAAAAAAAATTACGGAATCAACCACTTTTATGGCTCCCTTGTAGTTTCTCGATGCTCTTGCTACATCATGTCTAGCTTGATGGCTTTGTATTTTTCTAGAGTGTTGCATGCATACATGTCCATCATTGTTTTCATTTGCTCTCCTTGTTCCATTAATCAATAGTTCCCAACCCATTTCTTCCTAGGACATATGAATGATATTTTGATTCCAATCGTCCATGCTCATGAACCTTTAAAAACCAATATTATTTTCTGGAATCCTTTCTCTGCTTCCCTATGCCTCCAAGGATCGAATCCTCCTTTGATTCATTCACTCACCTTCCAAATTTAGGCATCTCCTTCTATAATTCTCAGTCCCTTGAGTGATCCATTCCTTGATAAGGATTCCTTGCATCGAAAAGGTTTCATAACCAAAGCAAGTCCCTACCTCAATACCTTCATACCATTCATAGTATGTTTCACATCAATCAATAGATAACATTGAGTGCTAGTGTCTCACAATGGCTATGTTCCTGAAATCTTTAATCAGTATGTTGTTGCACACTCTAATATCTTCAATATTTTATTATTCATCTTGTAGGCATGTCCATCCACTGAAACTGGGCAATTCCATGATTTCCTAAATCATGACACATAAATCTCCATGAGTTTCGTCATAATAAATTGCAATCATTTAAATCATACCTCATTAATAAATTATTCATTATGTGAACCTTATAATTTCTTATTCCTCCCATCATAAAAAATCAAATTAGCTCATAAACCAACTATCATAAATCATAATATCAATTCATATTCATAATTTAGAAATCAATAAAAATCAAGGAAATATTGATACTTATCTTTGGATTTCTCTTTAAGCTACACTCACTAGATTGGTTTCCAACCTAGCAAACATATGGTGTCTTCTCTTCTGTTTGACTTCTCACAGACTGGATTTGTTGCCCCACTCTGGTAAGCACTAGTGATGGATGTATACATATATATTCCCATTCGCTACCCTATGAATATGGGCAATTCCAATCTCAGTATTCTTCTCTCAATAGGAATATAAGTCTATCCCACACCTTCATAGGCCTAGGAAGTCCCATACCTACATGTCCCAACATATTACATAGCACATGAGTCGTAACAATCCCACACCTGTCTATCCCAAAACATTACGCAATACATAAATCGATACATAATGTACAACCCAACATATACAAATGGTACAACAAAAGGAAGAAAAATGGTACAACATGGCATAGTACAACATGTACAAAACAATATGTAAACTATAGGGACCACATTGTCTCTATCCACAAACAGTAGGAAACACTGCCTCTATTGTCTTTCCCATGCTTTACCAAGTGCATCCACAAGCCAAATCTCAATTCTATGTTTTCTTCAATTACCCATGCTTGTCCTAGAACAGCGCAGATCATAGTGATTTTATTCTACTGATATATCCTTCAACATTCATGCTCATTATGCAAACATGGGAAGTATATAAGAATCATATTGACATGATATTCAAATAATAATCAATAGGCATTTCTTCCTACTCAATCGATTCCTCATTCATCTAGGAATCTCACTAGATAACTTCATTATGTTATCCCATCAAGGCATTGACAAGTCATCAATTGAATTTTATATCGTCATTCTTTCACAAGAATGACACCTAACAAAACTTGTTAGTCACAATTTCTTAACACACCTTTAGTAATAAACCATGTTCATCAATATATATATATATATATATATATATATATATATATATATATATATATAGATATATATATATCAAGTAAGGTCAATTTGTAGAGAACCTTCGTTGTGTCATTTTCATGTCTATCATTTCATTGTCCATCGTTCGCATAGACCTAACCAGGGCACTAGGATGTCACATTACTTAATCATGGTCACAAAAAATATTGGTTTATGTCAAATAAATATAGGGTTTAGATAATTCAGTAAGTATAATCAAACATACACTGGTTAATGGAATTATTTTCTAGAATTCCTTTGTTTACCTTTTATTTTCACCTTGTTATTATATAGCAATTTCTAGCCACTTACTTTTTCATTTCTGCAGGCTATCCTGTTTATGCCAATTTTCCCAATATCATTCCATACTACCATTTTACTCAACATGTTATTATCCATGCAAATCCTGTGTTGCCCCTTTCTCAGGAATATGTGGCTTTCCTACAACCCCAACCAACTTGTTTCAAGGCCCCAAAATATGGAAATCAAAATACAATTATAAAATTGACAGGCAATGGAACAGGCAAAACAAAGGGTGCCATTGTAAACATGGAATCCACAACAACCATCATAAATGAAAATAAAAAATCAAATATCATGGGCATGTGCAAGTAAGTTATCACAGAAATAAATAATCCACAATTCCAACATATTTAAAACATAGCACCTAATAATTAAAATAGAGAAGTCACAAAAATTGGCTCGATTCACATAAGTCTCATAGTTCAGTGCATGCTTCATATATATATATATAGTAGTTCAAGACATTTCCCATGGTTCTTAGCAACCTTATAGTCTCAATGACCTTCAAGTAACTCACAAAAAAATCATTTTTCAACATATGTATCCATATATTATGGTGCTTGAGGGGATGCCTCATCCTCGTTTTCAGCATCTTGCATTACTAAATCATGTCCCTATGGCTCACAGGGGTTGACCTCCATCTTTTTCTACCAACAGGGATAGTTTGTTCCTAATTTTTCCTCCCCATAGAACCAGCATGAGGTGGGCTTCTTTTACTTCTTAGAATCATGGGGCCTCTTCCTTCAGATATAGTTTTCCCATTTTAAGGATTTAGTTCAATATTTCAATTCCTACAAATGTATTTTTTATTTAGGGTTCCAATTGGATAGCTCTTCTATTGGGCGTGGAGCCTGATTATCTTCTATATTCAAAGGTATCGCCGCATTGGACCCCGGTTTGTAATGGGGTGGCAAATCCACCTGTCAAATGTATGCTGCAGGGGGGGTCCAAGGTGGGGCGGCTATGACCTTTGGGAGCCCTCGGAGCTAAAAATAGATGCAAAATTTCCTTGTAAAATGTTGTAATTTCGTAGTCAATCTGGGCCATTCATTAGGCAGATATCTAATGGTAGAATTTATGTTTAATTTAGGGTTTTTTTTGCCTAGAAGGAAACCCCTCGCTATATATGAGGGAATTGTATTGCGTCTAGGTATATCTGTACTCTGAGCGATAAAAGAGATGAGATAGAGCGAGAGAGAAGAGAGAATTACAATGGATCTAGTGTAGGTTGTATCTCTTCAGTTTGCTGGATAATATAGAAGGAAGGATTGGATGTTTCTCCCTGGACGTAGCCCAAATTAGGTTAACCACGTATATCTGTGTCTCTCTTGTTTTATGTGTTTCTGTGTTTATATTTCTATAATATTTTATGTGTTCCATTGCTATGTAATATATAATTTTCTAATATCTTCCTAATTCCTAGAGAGATTCCTAATTTCTTCCTGGCATATCTTTAGCTCGGATTCCAAGTCCATAAGGTCAAACTTCCCATCCTTGAAGGCTCCTACTCTCTGAGGAAGCTTCCCCTATCTGGTTCATGCCAAGCTCCACTGGTCATGTTTTCCCTTTCTTGGCCATTGTGTCTTCCCATGTGCTACCACATACAATTCATCTATTAGTGCCTTAATGAAATATAAACATTTATACCAGTCGACATATTGCAATGCTAAGCCAAGCATGTTACCCTCCATTTTTTTACACATCTCAACATTTTCATCACACACATGTCTCAAACTAGAAAATAATTTAAGATATACATCAACTTGGCTTCAAAATTCAATTTTTCATATATATATATATGAATTTTCGTCTCAACATCATTACCATCATGGAAATAAGTTTAGCCTCCTTAACAAGGCCAACTATCATGCATATGCAATCTTGAGAAGTTAGTTAAAAGTCATACGCTACATTGACATTTTTCATCTTCCTAATTTTACATTTATCACATTTATAAATGTATCATAAATATGCATAAAATCCTCTATCAACACCAAAACCTCTCAATCACATTTCTTCACGCAACACCCACTTGCATAAGAAAACAATTAACACACAATAGTATAACTACTAGTACTTGTAGGAAATCATCAAAATACATTTCTCTTAAATAGAGTAACAAAATGGCATGTCTCCAATCCTAGTGAGGTTCTCAGTCGTATAACCTACAAAACATTGACCTCTCATTTCCAATTACCATCTACATAAATATATAAATTTAATTAGAAACAACTATAACAATCCTGGTGAAAATTCCATGTAAAATTATATAAATACCACGGATGATGGGACACGTATTCCAAGCTAAATGGTTGGGAAAACATCCTAGTGGGCATTGATTCGGTTTATTATGGCTAAGGAAATTGGCAAAGGAAATGGCTAAGGCTTTGGAAAGGCATGAGGCATTAATTGGCATTTATTTATGAAAATAATGGAAATTAAGAGAAAAGGAAGGTGAAATATCACAGGTTGCATGTGAGGAGGAAAATGAAGGAAAATAATGGAAAATTAAGAAAATAAAGACCTCATTAATAAAAAGGCTTATGAGGATCAGTGGGAAAGACTTGGTTAGTTCAGTTTTGGAGCTCTCTCGTTATTCTCTCTCTCTCTCATACTCTTGGATACTTATAGTTTTCTTGGAGCACTCTTGGAGGGGTGGAATACATGGATTCTTTGATCAAGAAAGAAAAGGAAAAGCAAGAAAGCACAAAAAGGGATTGGCATCAGCAGCTGCATCATATTTTCTTGTAGCCACTAAGTTTCATGTATGATTTCTTCACTAGTTTTGGCATGCATGGCATATGCATGTGGTTTCTTGGTTGTTATTTGTCATTGCCATGGAGGACTGTGTGGATCGATAATGGATTGCTTAGCCTTGCAATTTCATAGATAGCCATGGTCATTGTGGGTTTATTTCAATTGTTGTGTTTTATTTGGTTCTCATGTTTCCTTTAGCTTGGGTTGAGTTATTAGTAGTTGGATTCTTGGTTAGACAAATGCTCTGGAGCCCTATAATAGCTTGGGTTGAGTTATTAGTCTTGGAGCCTTGGTTGGAAAAAGCGCTCTGGATCCCTTGGTGGGTTGAGTTACTAGTCCCGAAACCTTGGTTGGACAAACAATTTGGAGCTTTGTATAAGATATAGGTTGAGTTACTAGTCTTGAAGCCTTGGTTGGACAAACACTCTATAGCTCGGTAAAAGTTGTGGGTTGAGTTACTAGTTGTTAGGTCCCTATACTACTAGTGTAAACCCTTATTGTTATTAGTGCAACCCCCTTATTGTATTATTGTTCCCATATAGTCTCCATGTTGTTATTATTGTACCCCATAGAATCCCACTATTTTTATTGTTGTGCCCCTACAATATTATTGTTATGTAGGCTCTGATTGTATTGGAACCGGTTAGACTCCTATATATAGAAAGGGGGTCTTGTCATTTGTATCATCCAATAATTTTTAATTTTTGTAATGTAAAGGAGGTTTCCCCCTCGAAGAGGCTGATTTCTAAGTCGTTGATCTATCTTTTCTATCTTTTTGTGAGCTGGTTTCATAACATTTGGTATCAAAGGTTTGGATTCTAGGGTTTTGCTGCTCCAAAATAGGTCATCGTGGAATTTGTGCTATAACTTTTTTCTGCAACATTTCAGAAGCTAAAAGAAAAATACATTTGACCCAAAATATTGATGATGCTCGGGTCTAAATTTAAAATCTTGTCTCGCTATATTTTCAGAGATATGATCTTAGGAAGTTAGGGTTTTTGCAAGCTCCACAATTCCATCTCAAATAGGTCATTGTGGAATTTTCGCTATAATTTTTTTTCTACGAAGGTTAAGACACTAAAATTAAAACCCATTTGAGATGATATCTTAATTAAGCTTGGGCCTGAATTTCAGATCTTTTTCTGCTATATGTTCAGACATATGGTTAAAGACATTTATGGTTTTGTAGGCTCCCAAATTACATCCCAAACAGGTGATCCTGGTAAAATAGTCATACCTTTCACTCTGAGTATCAAATTGAAATTTCGTAAGAATTTATAGAAATAGGATGGACTGTAGTTTTTTGAGCATTGTTTTCAGGGCCAAAGGTTGAAACAGTGAGACGTGGCACGTTGTACATGTTCGCTCTACTGAAAAACTGTATAATCAAGACATCTTGGGAGATTGGGCATAACACTTTCTTTGATAATCCAATTTCAATCAGAATGGTGGCATTGGAAATAGGACTCATAGGGCTACCAATTTTCGCAATTTTAGACCTTGGAGATCTGAAATTTCAAAGGTACATCAGATTCAATATCGATCTCCTACAATGTGAAAAAAGGTGTGTAGTTTTTTTGAATTTTGCATAAGTCTGGTTTGAAAAATTAGTTAGGAGGAATTCAAAGGGAATAGTGAAGCATAATTATCATTAATTGATGCCCCAAAGAAATAAAATCGAAACAACTAGTAAGAAACCTGAACGCTCTATCATGACCCATCAAGAAGAGGAAGAAATGCAACATGACATATCAAAATTATGAGACCAAGTGCAACAAATTTCACTCTCACAAAAATTAACAGAAGCTAAGATGGATGGTTTAAAGAAAGGTGTGGAAGATAAGATGGATTCTTTAAATAAAGGCATGGAAGCTAAGATGGATGGTATGAAATATAACATTGAAGATTGGAAGAAGGACATTGAAAGTTGGAAGGAAGGTTTGACAAAGTTACTACAAGAAAGGTTTCCTAATGGTGAAAATGTAGTAGAGAAAACTCAGAATGAGAACAAAATAAATGTTAATCATGGTTCAAGATTTGAAGAAAGACATGGAAGGTTTGAAGGAAGGTTCGACAAAGTTGTTACAAGAAAGGCTTCCTAATTCGAAAACGGTAGTAGAGATAACTCATGATGAAAACAAAAGAAATGTTAATCATGATTTCATAGAATCTAACATTGGAATAAATACCCACCACATTCCAAAGATCGATATGAGGAAGTTTGATGGTAAGGATCCTATAACATGGAGACTACAGATGGAACAATATTTCGATCTCCATGATGTGAAAAACACACAAAAGGTACGCATTGGAACTTTATATTTGGAACCCAATCAGTTTGTATGGTATCTATCGCTTTGCTCCCATAAACAAATTGTCACTTGGTAAATTTTTACAGACGAAATGATAGCACATTATGAGGATACAAAGAGAAACACCTTCTTTAGCAAATTGATAAATATCAAACAAAAGGTTCCAATGGGAGAGATTATCGAGGACTTCCAAAAATTGAATATAAGGGTAAATGATATTACAAAGAAGCATAGATTGATGTCTTCATAGGGACTTTAAAGGATAACATTCAACATGAGGTTCATCTTTGGGAACCTGATTCATTGGAGAAGGCATTCAGGTTGGAAAAAAAAATGGAAAGAAAAATTATGGCAACAAGGAAGCCTACCACTCACAACTATAAATATGGAAGTGTTGTTACTCCTAGCCTTCCACAACGTACAAGGTTGAAACCACAACAATTGGAAGAAAAATGAGCAAAAGGTCTTTTTTATAGTTGTGATAGAAAATACATTAAAGGTCATAAGTATGATGAGAAGAAATTATTTTACATATATTGTGAAGAGGAGGAAGAAAAGGAACAAGAAAGGTCAAAATAAGAGGATATACAAAAAAAAACCCTAGAGAAAGAAGAAATGAATCTAACCATATCTTGTAATGCATTGGCCAGAATTACCACACCTCAAACTATGAAGATAGAAGCACATATCAAGAAGAAAAAGGTAATAGTGTTGATTGATTTGGGCAGTACCAATAATTTTATTCATTGTAAGATAGCCAAGGAATTGAATTTCTTCCTATATCTAGAACCAAAGTGTCAAGTGACGGTTGCAAGTGGAGGAACCATAAATTTCTCTAGAAAGTTCCATAATATCAAGATATCCATGGGAGAATATGTATTGAATAGCCCAATGCTTTCCATGCCAATTGGTGTTGTTGATGTTGTACTAGGAGTCCAATGGCTACAATCCTTGGGTACAATAGCTTTTAATTTTCAAGAACTTTTCATGAATTTTTTTTTGGAAGGAAAGGAAGTTGAACTAAGGGGTATCACATGTTAACTGGGAAAGATAATCAACTCTAACAAAATGACAAATCTTCCAAAGAAAGAACAATGAGGCATAATTGCACAATTACGTTTGCTAGAGGTTCCCACATCGAAATCATATATTTCTCCAGATCTCCAAAAAGCATTGGACAATCATTCCAAGGAAGTGATCATGATCATGATCATGCTATTCATTTGATTCCAGGAAGTGTTCCTCCAAACTTCACACCTTACCTAATGGGAAGACACTTCAAGGTAAAAATGGATCATGATTGTCTTAAATAATTTTTAGAACAAAGATTATCTTCAAAAGAATAACAAAAGTGGGTTACAAAGATGTTGGGTTATGACTTTGAAATCATCTACAAAAAAGAGAAGAAAAATGTTGTTGCAGATGCACTCTCAAGAAAGGATGAGGATGTAGAAGCATTTTTTTGTGCCATTTCTATTATCCAACTAGATTGGATAAACAAAGCAGTCATAGGACTTGACGAAGAAGGAAAAATCATATTAGAAACCGAAGCAGTCACAGAAACAAGAAATCAACAGCGACGAAATCGATCAATTTTAGAGTATCTCATCAAGTGGAAGAACTTACCTGCTGAAGATTCCACATTGAAGGATGAGAATTGTATACAAAAGCATCTAGAACTACTCCAACTTTGAGGACAACACTTTTTGAAGGAGAGGGGCATGATAGGCCCCTATACTACTAGTGTAAACCATTATTGTTATTAGTGCATCCCCCTTATTGTATTATTGTGCCCATATAGTCCCCATGTTGTTATTATTGTACCTCATAGAAGGCCACTATTTTTATTGTTGTGCCCCTACAATATTATTGTTATGTAGGCTTTTATTGTATTGGGACCACTTAGACTCCAATATATAGAAAGGAGGTCTTGTCATTTGTATCATCCAAGAATTGTTCATGTGTGTAATGTAAAGGAGGTTGCCCCTTCGAAGAGGATGATTTCTAAGTCATTGATCTATATTTTATATCTTTTTGTGAGATGGTTTCATAACAATAGTCTTGGAAGTCGTGTTGGAACAAGTACTTTGGAGCTCGAGAACGTTGGGATAGAGACCGATCTAATGTTGGTTTTGTGATGTCCGACCATGAGGTGGAATCATTGTTTGATGAGTTGATGTGGATGGCCTCTGGAAGCCCTGAATGAACTTTGATCCATGTGTTCTATGAGATCCCACATTCATGCTTGGAATATGGCAAGGGGGTGAATGACTGAAGAGAGATTTGGCTCAACCAATCTACGACCGAGTGGAACATGGATGTCCCATTCCAGGATTGGATTTTGCATCATTAATGAAAGGTTATTCCTCCTCATATCTCTATGAGTATTATGATGGATTATATCTGGTTTATATGGCTATGATTTCATTGGTATATTTTTCCCTATTATGCTAGTTATATGTATATTTTATGACAACAATTATGTATATCTATCAACATGTTTTTACTTGTATATGAATGGATAATGTGTCTATTACCTAACAAATGAATATGCAGCAAATGGCATGAGGGAACAATGGTTCATAATGATTCTCAGCTAAGTATGAGACCCCTACACTTAATTATGTTGTTTACATTTGTAGGTTACATGTCAATGATATGTTTGGTGAAATGCCCGTCATGGATAGTAGGGGTCTAGTTAAGGTCTTGTTGAGGTTATTTCTTTTGGATCATTATTTCCATGTACTTTACTTGATTCTGAGATTTCATTCCTTTTTGGGTAGTGGCCTGGGCTCTGGGCCTAAAAAGTGGCTTAAATCATAGGGTCGCTAGCACAACGCTGACAATTTTGGTCCACAGTAGTTGGCAGGCAGGCTTGTGAGAGTGACTTTAGGTTTCCGGTTGCTCCGTTTTCCATAGCATGAGAGTGACTATGCCCCAAGGGAACTAATTTAAACAAAAATGGGACCCAGGGACAGGTTGTCTAAGTGGTTGACTTGTCCTCTGAGGGTTTTGTTGATGATGTTGGATGTTTCTATGGTGTGTTGATGTTAGTTCCACTTCCCTAATGTGACTTGGGAGGTTGAATCATATCATAGTAGCCTCTCGTCACATGTTTACCCCAGCTGGTTAGTTGCTTGGGTAGATGTGGGAGGAGGGTGTTATAGAGTGGTATCAGAGCATGGTTGCACTCTCCTTGGGTTGTGTTTTGATCATGCTTTCATGTTGGTTGCATATGTGTTTCTTATGCATGTATTCCATGTGCTTGTTGCATTTTCATGGTGTTGATCATGGCTGTAGTGATGTTGCCATGTCAAGGTTGAAGTATTTTTCATGGAGTATGTCTTCATGTGTGCATGGATGACTTATGCATCGTTATGCATTTCAATGTTCACATGTTACAAAGTGGGCCTGAGGTGGTTGTTGTTGTCATGAATGAGGTCATGGTTTGTGAGATCATGCTAGAATGGTGTGTATATGGTTTTTCACTCATGTGTTATATGTCTATATGTAGTTGTTATGCATGTCTGGTCTTGGTTGTAGTTATACATGAACATTAGGTCAATTATGCTTTGTGAAGTCATTGTATGTAATTTAGGTCTTCATGATTCTATTGGTTCTTACGATGTTAATGTGTTGGCTGAGATAGAGTAGGAGATGCAGACTATCAAAGTGAGGTTGCAGCATTAGACTTTTGTGTAAGAGAAAACCTCCATATAGGTATTTTAGACTCCCAAAGGTCTCCCACCTATGCATGATCATGATCATGCTATTCATCTGATTCCAGGAAGTGTTCCTCCAAACATCAGGCCGTACAAATATCCCTATGTCCAAAAAAGTGAAATTGAACGTATGGTTGCAGAAATGTTAGAGGCTGGTATAATTCAACCAAGTCAAAGTTCTTTCCCTGCTCCAGTAGTATTGGTGCACAAGAAGGATGGATCATGGCGCATGTTTCTAGATTATAGGGAGCTCAACAAGCTCACTATTAAAGATAAGTTCCCCATTCTTGTCATTGATGAATTACTAGATGAATTGCATGGATCAATTTACTTCACCAAGTTGGATCTTCGTTCGGGATATCATCAAATCAGAATGAAGATTGAAGACATTCCGAAAATGGAATTTAGAACTCATGAGGGCCATTATGAATTTTTGGTCATGCCTTTTGGCCTTACTAATGCACCTTCAACATTTCAAGGTTTGATGAATTCAATTTTCAAACCATTCCTTAGAAAATTTGTGTTAGTATTTTTTGATGATATACTAATCTACAGCAAGTCTTGGAAGGATCATGTTGAACATGTTGACAAGGTGCTACAACTATTGGAGGAGAAACAATTATTTGCAAAAAGGTCCAAATGTTTCTTTGGAGTCCAGGAGGTGGAATATTTGGGTCATATTGTATCTCATGAAGGAGTTAAGGTAGACCCTAGCAAAATTAAAGCCATTAAGGAATGGAAAATCCCCACATCCATAAAGCATCTGCGAGGATTTCTTGGGTTGACAGGGTATTATCGCAAATTTGTTAAGAATTATGGGAGAATAGCAGCACCTCTAACAACATTATTGAAGAAAGATGCATTTTCATGGACTCCGGAAGCAACAAAGGCCTTTGAACATCTTAAAGAGGCAATGTGCCAAGCACCGGTCTTAGCTACACCAGACTTCACAAAAACCTTTATTGTGGAATGTGATGCTTCAGGAAATGGAATTGGTGATGTTCTAATGCAAGATGAAAGACCCATTTCTTTTGAAAGTCGTCCAATCAAGGGAAAGTTTTTGAGCAAAGCTATTTATGAAAAGGAAATGTTGGCAATACTCCATGCACTTAAGAAATGGCGACCCTACCTAATGGGAAGACACTTCAAGGTAAAAACGGATCATGATAGCCTTAAATACTTTTTAGAACAAAGATTATCCTCTGAAGAGCAACAAAAGTGGGTCACAAAGATGTTGGGTTATGACTTCGAAATCATCTACAAAAAAGGGAAGCAAAATGTGGTGGCAGATGCACTCTCAAGAAAGGATGAGGATGTGGAAGCATTGTTGTGCACCATTTCTATTATCCAACCAGATTGGATAAATGAAGCAAGGGAGGAATGGAAGAATGATGAAGAAGTGTGGGCACTTATTCGAAAGCTACAACAAGATTCCAGTACGTCTGATACATTTAGCTGGAAAAACAATTCGTTATGGTACAAAGATCGCTTATACCTCTGTAAGAATTCCCAGCTAAAACAAAAAATTCTTATGGAATTGCACACTTCTCCTTTAGGAGGGCATTCAGGGTTTTTAAAAACTTACCACAGGGTTAAGAAGGAATTTTTTTGGGATGGCCTTAAATCAAATATTCAAAATTTTGTGGCGAAATGTTTGGTTTTCCAACAAAATAAAGTTGAAACAATTAAGACACCGGGTCTATTACAACATTTATCCATTCCAAGCCAACGTTGGGAGGAGGTTTCAATGGATTTTATCACAGGTTTACCCAAGTCTGATGGAAAGAGTGTAATCATGGTGGTAGTTGACAAACTTACCAAGTATGCACACTTTTGTGCATTATCACATCCATTTAAAGCTAGTACAGTTTCTACTACATTTATGGAAACAATTCAAAAGCTACATGGAAACCCAAAGATTATTGTAAGTGACAGAGATCCCATTTTTACTGGAAATTTTTGGACAGAATTATTTTCTTGTCTTGGTACTCAGTTAGCTCATAGCTCATCTTATCATCCTCAATCTGATGGGCAAACTGAGATAGTAAACAAATGTTTGGAAGGATATCTTCGTTGCTTTGTATCTGATAAACAGACACAATGGGTCAAATGGTTGCCTCTGGCTGAATGGTGGTATAACACTTCCTTCCATACAGCAACAAAAATGACCCCATTTATGGCACTTATGGGTATCAACCACCATCCATCACATCATATTTAAGAGAAAATTCTAAGGTTCAGGCAGTGGAACATCACATTGAACATCAAAAACAAGTCCTCCAACTCTTAAAGGATAACCTCGTGTTGGCACAAAATAGAATGAAACAACAGGCAGATCAACATCGCAGTGAAAGAAGTTTTGATGTAGGTGATTGGGTATTCCTACGGCTACAACCATATAAGCAAATGTCCCTAAAGCAAGCTAAGAAGGATAATAAATTATCACCAAAGTATTATGGTCCATACAAGGTGTTGCAAAAGATTGGTACTATGGCATACAAATTGGAACTTCCTGCAGCTTCTCGTTTGCACCCAGTTCTCCATGTTTCATGTTTAAAGAAGGTTATAGGCGACAAGCTCCCAGTTCAAACAATATTGCCAGAACTTGACGAGGAAGGAAAAATTATATTGGAACCGGAAGCAGTCACAGAAACAAGAACTCGACAGCTACGAAATCGATCAATTTTAGAGTATCTTATCAAGTGGAAGAACTTATCCGCTGAAGATTCCACATGGGAGGATGCGAATTTTATGCAGAAGTATCCAGAACTACTCAAGCGTTGAGGACAACACTTTTTTGAAGGAGAGGGGCATGTTGGGTTCCTATAATATTAGTGATTACCCCATTACTATTGTAGTTATACCACTTATTTATATTGTTGTGCCCCTATTACCCCCATGTTGTTATTTCTGTGCCCCAAAGAATCCCTCTTTTGTTATTTTTGTGGCTTTATATTATTATTGTTAGGTCGGCTGGATTATATTGTGACTCCTTAGACTCCTATATATAGAAAGGAGGTTTTGTCATTTGTATCATCCAAGAATTGTTCATTTATGTAATGTAAAGGAGGTTTCCCCCTCGAAGAGGCTGAATTCTAAGGCGTTGATCTATCTTTTCTATCTTTTTTTGTGCTGGTTTCATAGCAGAGAGACTGGCCATACATGCTAGCGGGTTTTCCTGTTCTTCCCCTTCTGTTTCAATGCCTTCTTCCTCTCTGTTTCAGCATCATCATCCTTCTCTTCCACTTCATCATGTTCCTCTGTGTTATTTTCTTCTTCAACCATCTCATCATTCCCATCTAGCTCTATATC
Source organism: Pinus tabuliformis (assembly GCA_031772625.1). NCBI lineage: Eukaryota > Viridiplantae > Streptophyta > Pinopsida > Pinales > Pinaceae > Pinus > Pinus tabuliformis. Next base: position 297,470,293 of record CM062806.1, read on the forward strand.
TTCTTCTTCTTGTTTTCCCTCCTCCTTATTGATAGAAGGAATAACATCATAGATGAGGGTTTTGATGTCATCCTCTACTGGTAAGTATCTGAAGACTGACCATGTTATAGGTATCCTGAGGTTTTTGAGGGTATCCTCAATGAGGATCCTGATCAACCCATGGTGAGCCAACTGTTGGGAATTCCCTTTCTTTACTTTGTTGTTGGAGTCCATGAGTGATTGCATCAGAAAATAGGGTATACTGAGTCTTTGGTGAAATGGTGTTTCTACCCCAAATCTTAATTCTTCAAGCATCCTAAAATGGTAGCCATAAACAATATTGTATCTACCCTCACATGAGATATACTTGATGAGTTGGTAAATTACCTCACTCCATGGGTATGGCATATTATCCCTCCTTAGTCCATTTTCATCCTCTGTGGGTTCTTCACCTTCTGAAAAGAATTCCCTTTTTGCCACCGTTTCACTTATAAAACAACTACCTCGTAACCTTTACAACTTTTGATCAAATGATGCATATCAGTGAGTGAGAGGGATACTTATCTATGGTCTCAATGCCATGCCGTAGTTGTCAAAGGATCAAAGGTGTTGTTGATGGTCATTATTCTTCCTCCTCTGCTGTTTGTTGATGGTTTGTTGGATTTTGCACTGTAACTGAAGATCTGATGTTGTTGTTGTTGTGGAGCTCCTGGATTACCACATGGTAATGTTTGGTGTCTCCCTTAGAAATTTTTCTTGATCATGTTGTTGGTTGGTGCTGTGAGGATGTTGTAATGAATGGACAAGGGGAGTAGGAGTGTGTGTTGATGCAAGGATGATGGTAATGGATGAGGTGAGGGTTTAGATCATGTCTAGAATGAATTTTGAGGACATAACCAACCTACCATTCAAGGGATCCTGTAGGAAACACAATCTTCACCTGAATTGAAGTAATGAAGTGAAAAACAATGGAATTGATGGAGGTATGCATGGTAAGGAGTGGAGGAGATGAATATATGTGAGGCAGGGTTCCATTTGGATCTTTTATTTTCTCCTTCATTGTCTTTGTCACCCACCTGCAAATAACAATTATGTTTTTTTCTTTGTTTATTATTTTTTTTTGAAAAACACCTAGGCTGCCTCAGAGAGGTTTTCACCCAAGATATTTTCCCTAGGCGCCCCAAGGAAGGTTTTCACCCAGGGATCTTCTTAGTATTTTTCATTTCTTTCTCATTCTTGGGCCGCCTCACGAGGTTTTCAACCCAAAGATGGGACTCAGGTGCGTCATGGAGGTTTTCACCTGAATCCTTATTCTTTTTTCTCTTTTTTAGTGACTCGATGAGAGAGGAGCTGGAACTTCCTCCACCATCATCACTGTCTTATTAATGTCGTCAATGAACTATTGTTTTTATAAAGGCCTCTTGTACATTTTCAATCGGTGTCCATTAGCAAGCAATGGAATGGCTTCTTCATCTATAGTTCTGATTTGCACTGAACCATTGTCATGGCATCTTTCCACCATATAAGGTCCGAGCCATCTTGTCCTTAGCTTGCCCTTGAATTCTTTATACCTAGAATCATATAAAAATGCCCAGTCTACCTCTTGAAATTACTTATCCTTAATATTTTTGTCATGCCATATCTTCCCTTGAAGCTGAACTATCTCCGTATGTAGGAGGGACTGCATCCAGAATTCATCCAATCCATTCAAATGGAACAATATTTCTTTATGTGCATGACTAAGATCCAAATCTAGCTGGGCTACCATCCCCAATGTGTTATATTCAAACTCAATGGACAAAAAATCCTTTTTCCCACAGACCAACTCAAGGGGGTAAATCCAGTGGCGGTCTTCCATGTTGTATTATAGGCACAGGTGGCCTCAACTAGTCTCTCTACCCAATCCTTCCTACTGTTGCTCACAATTTGTTAAGATGTTCTCTAGTGCCCTGTTGGTCACCTCCACTTGCTCATTAGCTTGTGGATGTTAAGGAGTGGAGGTCCTATGCTTGATTTTGTGATGGATGAGCAGTTCTTCAATCATGTTGGAGGTAAACTAGCTACCTTGGTTTGTGACTAGCTCTCGAGGGTACCCAAATTTGTAGAATACATTCTCCCTTAGGAACTCAGCCACCTTCTCTTTCATTGCCACCGTAATTGCCTTGGTATCAACCCACTTAGTCAAATAATTAGTGCACACAATGATGTACTGTCTTTTCTTTGAAGGAGGTTTGATAGGCCCAATGAAGTCCATGCCCCACTTGTCAAATGGTTCAAAAGTCACTTGAGGTTGTAGGGGCATTTCATCTCTTGGAGTAGTCTTTCCCATCCTCTGGCACCGATCACACTGACTAATGTACTTTTTCACATTCAGATGAAGAGTACGCCAATAATAGTTTGCTTGCAGCACTTTGAATCTTGTCCTCTTTGCTACAAAGTGACCTCCACAAGCTCCATCATGACAGGTCAGAAGGATGTCAAAATCTTCCTCCTACCTTATACACCTTTTGATCTGGGCCAAGTTTGAATAGATTTCCCCCAATCCAGGTGAAGGGGGCACTTTTCCTGACTATCTTGCTCTTTTCTTTGGAGGGCAAGCTTGGTGGGAGCTGTGCTGATACCAGATAGTTTGCTATATCAACAAACGACAGGGAGATAACTAAAATAGAAAACAAATGGTCATCTGGTAACTGATCATCCACCATTACTTCTTCACCTGCAGGAAGATTCATCCTAGATAGAAAGTCTGCAACAACATTTTCCCTACCAGGCTTATCAACAATAGTTAGATCAAACTGTTGTAATAAAAGCAACCATCCTATAATTCTAGCATTCACATCTGGTTTGTTCATTAAATATTTGATTGTAGCATAATGTGTATGCAGAGATGTTTGATAGCCTATAATGTAATGCCTAAATTTGTTTAATGAATGCACGACAACCAAGAGTTATTTTTCGGTCACAGTATAATTTAGCTCAGCCCTTGACAAGTTCTTACTGATAGAATAGATGGCATAGTGCATTTTCTCCTCTACCTGACCTAAGGTTGCTCCTACGGCTTTGTGTGAGGCATCAACATGAATATGAAAAGGGAGGGCCTAGTTTGGGCCTCTGAGAATTGGTGCAGTGGTTAACTTACCCTTTAGAATGTCTAAGGCCTCTTGACAACTCTTTGACCATATAAACTCATAATCTTTGGCCAACAACCAAAACAAAGGAGAGGCCAACTTGCTGAAGTCATTTATGAACCTTCGGTAGTATCCATCTAACACTAAGTGACTCCTGACATCTCTCTGCTTTTGTGGACGTGGCACCCTTTGGATGATTGCTATTTTGTTTGGTTCCACTTGCAATCCTTGCTGAGATATTGAATGACCTAGCATAGTCTGTTCAATAATTAAGAATTCACATTTTTCTGGATTGAGAGACAGATTCATTTCAATGCATTTGTGTAATACTTTGCCTAGGTTAGTTATGGCTTCTTGGAGATCACAACCATAAGGTGTAAAATCATCCATATAGATTTCCACAACATCATGTACTAATTCAACAAAAATACTCAAGATTTCTCTCTGGAAAGTGGCAGGGGCATTGCATAGGCCAAAAGGAAGGACCCTATAGGCCAAAGTACCCCAAGGACAGGTGAATGTGGTCTTATCCTGGTCTTCTAGGCAGATTTTTATTTGGTTGTACCCACTGAATCCATCTAGGAAAGAAAAGAACTTCTTCCCTGCTAGGCTATCTATCACTTGGTCAATGAAGGGTAAGGGAAAATGATCCTTCTTTGTGGCTTTGTTCAACTCCCTGTAATCAACAAAAATCCTCCACTTACCATTTTTCTTGGGAACTAACACTAAAGGAGAGACCCACTCACTATCTGAGATAGGGTAAATGAATCCTGCATCTAGCATTTTTTGCAGTTCTTCTTTGACTATGTCTTTGAGAGCTGGATTCATCCTCCTTTGTGGTTGCCTGATTGGCTTGCAACCTTCCTTGATGTATATGTGATGAGTGCACACTGAGGGGTGTACTCCCTTCATTTCCTTGTAACTCCAAGCGAAGGCTTCTAAGTTTTCTCTCAACATATTGCATAACTTTTCCTCTTCTAAAGTAGAAAGAGATGGATTGATTTTCAAAGTTTTCTTTGGGCCGAATTCTATGGTTTTGACACGAAGTGGGTTGGAATCATCCAAGCATAAGCCAACGGGATGATTGTTTTGAGTTTCCCTTACTTCTTCTTCTAATGGTAATGAAGTAGGAGCTGGACTATGGAGAAGGTGTTCAATTAAGTCATCTTCATCTTGTTTTCCTCCTCCTATGGTTGCTTCCAAAGCATAAAGTTGGGTAGAATAAACCTCATATTCTTCCTCCTCCTCCAACCATAAAGGTAAATCATGCTCTAGAGAAGGTTGAGCAGGAGGGTATAGGACTAACTGTTTTGACATATGCCCATTTTTGATGGTCATATTCCCAGCTCTGCAGGTAATGTAAGCATCAATCGTGGCCAACCATGGCCTCCCAAGGATGAGAGGGTAACCAGTAAGCTTAGCCTTAGGCCGGAGAACTAGGAAATATGTAGGGTACTCCAAGGAATCAATGGAGACCATCACATCCTCCACAATTCCCTCAGGCGTGACTATAGAAGGGTCTGTAAGTTGCAGCACTATTGTGGTCTTCGTCAATGACCCTTGGATGTTGAGCTTAAGCATGGTGTCCTTGGTCATCGCATTAATGGCATCCATAAGATCAATCAGAGTGTATGGGACAATGGTGCCATTGATGTGCACATCTACTATAGTGCTTCCACGGTCTAAATATTTTGGACATATTACCTGCCCCAACATTAAGTCAGAAAAATTCCCAATGACATTAATGGTAGGGGCATCACTTTTTCTTCTTCCTGGATTCTTAAAGAACTTCTTCTTAATAAACTTATTGTAAATGGGCATATCTCTTATTGCCTGGAGAAGGGGGATCTTTACACAGATTTTTCACTTCTCCTAGAAGTTCAATTCCTTCTAGGGTAGGTTGGAGTGGTTGGGCTAATCTCTCAGGAAAGGGTGGATTTACTTTAAGGTTTCTTTCCTCTCCTTCTTCCTCAACCTCCCTATGTGGAGAGGGAGGCTGGTTATCAGGGAGTATTCTCCAAGATCTTAGGTTGATCTCCCGTATTTCTACAGCATAAGTTGGGTATGATGTCTCTCCACTGTATACTTGTTGATGCTACCTTTTGTCTGAGTTCAGATTTGGCTAGCTAGGCATCTGGGGTTGCTTAGGTGGAGTAAAGTGCAGGAGTTATCATTGGGCAGGTGGTGGAGCAAAAAGGGCTAGAACATTGTTGAATTGGTGCCTCTACCCCTGGAGTGGGGTATTCCACTGACGTTGTGGTTGAACATAAGGTTGAAATGACTGGCTGGCTGTTGGGAATGATACTGAGATGCATAGGACCAAAGAGGGTGTGTATACTAGGAAGGATGAGCAGGGGGTCCCTAAGAATGTATAATTGTGGTTGGGTTGGGTTGTAATATGCATGGGATGAACCTTGCATACCTTGCTGGTATGGTCTAGGCCTAGGAGGTCTCGTTTGGTTGATGTAGCAAAGATGATCAGTGACCCCTTCAACTCCTTGATATACAGCTTTGAGTCCAGGTAAAGAAGGGAACTTGTCTGTGGAGTGGTTTTCCTCACAGAGTGAGCAAATCTCAATACAGTTTAATGGACATCCGTTCCTAGGATACCTCCTGGTGCATCTAGGACAAAAGATGGCCAAGGCTCTCTCTCCTTCCTCTTGCTTTCCTTTGACGTTCATGGTGTCAAATTGCAAGGCAAGGGTTTGCAACATCTCACTTTTCAAATCTTCTAGCATATTTCCAATTTCACCCTTGATAGATGAGTTGGAGGATGATGTACTGCCCATAGGTTGACTACCCCTACCCTTTTCCCTGGCTACCCTAGAATGGCTTCTAGAGACAGTATTGATATTCTCATAGGGTAATTGGTAGATATCTCCTCCTGCTAACATATGTAAGGTATCTAGAAGATCTTCCCTTACTCCTCTGAGAAGGACCGGGTTCAGTGACTCAGGGTCAAGTGTGCACCTGACCCTTTTGTAACTAAGCTAAAATCTTTCTTCATAGTGTTCTAAGGATTCATCCTGGCCTATGGCCATCCTGGAAATCTCTTCTTTAGTATCCTTTGACCTACAGTAGTCCCTATATTTGTTGTTAAAATCCTATTACATCTAAGCCCAAGTTGTAATGTTATCTCCAGGTAAGCCCATGAACCAGTGCAATGTTGCATCCTTGAGGGTAGATGGAAACAATTTTAACTTTTTCTCATCATATGTATAGTCATAGGTTCAACATATAACAACAAACTCAAATAGAAAAGTGTCAGGGTCCTTTGTGGTCAGGCCATGGAAATGAGGTAGTGCAGAGGGTCGTATATTCTTCATCTTAGTGTTCCCATTGGTTTTCCTGATGGGGAAGGCACCCTCAATTCTCTCTATATTCCCTCTGTCATTTTGGTTTTCAGCCATTGCTTTAGTAGAAATGGGTTCTTCCTCTTCTTCTTCCCCTATAGGTTCTTCAAAGATGTCACGTTGCTCATCTAAAGGTTCTTCCAATTCACAGTCACCGAAGAAGAGAGAAAGTTAACTGTTGGATGTGGTGGGGGTATTTGGAAATAATTTCCCTAAATTGTCCCTACTCCTACGAGGCATGAAAGGAAACGTTTTTTTGGGTTGATTTTTGGAATATTTTTTTTTTTTTAAAGCAAGAATGTACTTTGCAAAATTGAAATTGCTGATTGAATGAAAGCTACTAACAGAGAAAAAAACTACTTACTAAATTGAAATTCTACTTGCAGAATGGAAAGGAAAGTTGATTAAATGAAAACCACTAAGAAAAAAACTAGTTGCTAGATTGCAATTCTACTTGCAGAATGGAAAGGAAAGTAGGTAATGAAAAATGAAAGAAAGGAAGCTAGTAGATTACTTTTGCAGAAATAAACTAATGAAAGAAAATTGAAGATTGGAAATAGAAGAAAGCAGTAATCACATTCTACTTTGACACCTCCTTGGAAACGGCGCCTTAAAGTGATGAGCCTAGGTATTGCAACAAGAATGCTACAACTCCCTGGGATACCAACTTTACTTATCAACCCAGGGTTCGTACAAACTTGGAGGTGACAGTGCTATATGCACAAGTAGAAGTGAAGGTCCTGCCTGTTGTCACTGTTCATCTGGCAAGAGACCCCAGGGTTTCTAAGCCAGACTTTTATAGGGTCAAAAGAAGCTTGATTTTGATGGAAGAAGAGAAAATATATTCTAAGGGAGGGCTACTCTACTATAGTAATGAAGAAAAAAACATGTAATACTAGCTCACACTAGACCCTAAGTAACCATTTAAACAACTATGCTAAGCAGAATTGCTAAAACAATCACTAACCTAATGCTGCTATCTAAGTTGTAGAAGTAAAGAGCATCAAACTATACTAAGGTGCAAACAAAGAAACTAGCTCAATCTATTTTCAAGCGGAAGAGCAGTCAAAGATCGGAATTGGGGGAAGGAGGTCGCAAAAAAGCAGCAATGCATAAGAATCGTTGGATCAGTAGGGTTAACAGAGGATGAATGGTGGAAGATGAGCACAGGAGGTTACGTAAATAGATGGATAGATCGATCAACGAACAGGGTTAACAAATCGGTTGAATGGTGGAGATCTTATCGTGAGGAATTAAGTCAAGAGATGGACGGACAAGATTGATCGGAGGATGGACAACGGAGATCGTATCACGAGAAGAAAACGTGCGAAAATGATGGAGTAGGTTTCGAAGGCAGTAAGTATTTTCTTGCACTCTCTGAAAGCTATAAGATGTATTGTGAAATTTCGTACGATTAGCCTAACTGAGCTACATGTAGCACGAGAAAACCACTTTTCTCGCGTGCTTTCAGGCGGATAATGGTCATGCAAGAATCCATGTGAGATTGCGCGATAGCCATTGGATCAGGAGGGATTAATCAACGATGGAGATTGGCCAAGCTAGTTGGCGAGCGAGTGATGCGATAGCCATTGAGTCAGGCAAGGTGGATCAACAGTGGAGATCGTATCGCAGGGAAAGAATGTGCGAAAATGATGGAGTGGGTTTTCAAAGGTGATACGCAGTTTCTCACATGCCCAAAAAGATGTAAGCTGTATTTATAAATTTCACGTGATTAGCCTAACTCGGCAACACACAACATGGGAAAACTACTTTTCTCATGTGCTCTCGGGAGGATAACGGTCAGGCAAAGGTCCGCATGAGATTAAGGGATAGCTGTTGCATCAGGCAGGGCTGATCAACGGTGGAGATTGGCCAAGCTAGTTAGCAAGCGGGTACACGATAGCTGTTGGATCAGGCAAGGTAGATCGACGGTGGGGATTTAAAGTGAATAAAGTCAAGTGTTGAAACTAATGTGGATGGTGATTGGTCAGGTTTTGCTGTGAAAGGCAATCTACGGGCATAATCAGATTAAAACGTGATTTGTCAGCTTCCACCTAAACATTTCGTGTTGAAGGAGAATTGCATGTGAGTGAGAACTTAGAAAGAGAGCGATGGAAGATGATGACAATAAAATGAACCGAATGCTGAATCCAGACAATAAACTTCATGCGAAAACTAAAACTCTGTGTTTTTGGGGTTTTTGAAGGGTCTCTTCCTCAAGTCATGGTCCCAGAGGGAGGAGGTGAGACCGCGACACCTGCTGACAACAGTATGGATCTTTTCTTTGCTAACCTACTAATTGAATGAAAGATCAAATGGAAACAAGATAAAGCACAACCAATCTACTATACCCTACTGTAATGGAAATGCAGCTACTTAAATAGATAAATAATTAAACCATGAATCATCTACTGTATATTGTTGTAATGGAAGTGCAACTACTTAAGAAAATAAACAACTAAACCATGAATCTATGCTAGCATAACAGTACAATAAAGAGGAGCTTTGGCTGGTCGGGTTGGGCTCTAACGCAAGAGCTTCAGCCCTCTTAGTTAACTCATTGTTGGCTCAGAAAAAAACGCATCTTCATTATAAAAACCATGAATTACATCAAAACCTATCACAAGTCTTGTAGCTCGAAAACATAGTAGAGTTTAACAACAAAAGTCTGAATAAGAACTAAATCCTGTTGAGGTCCTAAGGCTCTTTACTTATACATTTGAAGTCTCCAACGACTTCCTTAAAAGTAGGGAGGCTCGGCTCCCAACCCAAGATAAACTCATCCTTTCACTTTCACTAGCTCAGTTGCCTTCCAGTAGGGAGGCTCGACTCCCAACTCAAGATAACTTGTTTGTACTTTCACTTGCTTGACTGCCTTCTAGTACTCCTGATTTGGCTGTTTGCACTTTCACTTGCTTGGTTGCCTTCTAGTACGGAGCCTATTTGTACTCCAAGTTGATGGAGGAATATTTGAATGGATGGGTAGTAAATGAGGAGGATTTACCTCCTCTAATTCCTCTCCCTTGTCCCATTCAAGTTTTTACCAAGGTATTTTCCACAGTTACTTTCTTTTATCCTTTATTCCTACATTTTTCCTTTTTTCATCCTTTATTCCTGCATCAAATGCACATTAGACCACAAAGAAAAATATCCAACTCTAACTCATCTCATAAACAAAATATGATCAAAAGCATGCAATAAGTTGTGAGAATAGTTGGTTTGACTAAGCTCGGAGGTGAATTAAGGCCCATATAATTACTCAATGATGAGGCTCATCACTTAGCATCAATATGTTACTATTGATCAACATGAGGATGTTGAGCAGTTGAAGTTCTATAGTTGTCTAAGTCAGAGTGATGTCTAGTTTGGCTTGCTCAAGCCATTGTGTTCACACAGGTAAATGTGCATTGTAATGTTGAGTCATGTCAAGTGTAAGTCAAGTGTCAATAGTGAATGTAACAGTCATAAAGTAGGAAAACAGTCATGAGCGTAGTTGAATAGCCACAAAGGGGAATGTCAAGGGCCACCCCACCCTTTGCTATAAATAGTCCCTCATAACTCACGGTACAAGCTTTTGGTTAGCCAAGCTTCTGTTAAGACTATGTTGAAAAAATCTTGGACAGTATTGTAATGCACCTTGGCTTCTCCACTGCATGGTGCTAGTACATCTCTTTCGAGGAGCAGACATATGTGGCTATAACGTTTCACTATAGGAGCTAGCAGGTTTACATGGATGTATTATATGATTGGAAATTACACTTCTTTATATAATAAGAGACACCACATCTTCATGCATATGTTGTTATTGTAGTTGGACTGCTCCGGTTGCTTTAATGATGTATGTTTTTTAACTTACGTATTTGTGTATGAACTGATTCGTATGAAATTATATGAATCGTGTTGCAGATATGTTTTTGGTTTAACCATCACTTTGGATTGTTGACTGATCTGCTTTCCAGCTTGTGATGCATCTTCGCTCGTGTATTCCCTTCCCAGCTGAGTATTGATATAGGTTGTCAAGGGGTGCACTCAACCCAACACTCTTGTGTTTGAACCTCTCATTCACCTTCCTTGACTCACTGCATCAGTTGAACCCTTGCTACTGACAAAGTTATCTTACTTGCCTCTGTGCAACATCGCGGTCAAGGCATTACCTTATGACCCATTGCTGGGTCTCCTACACCAAATGGTCTGAGGCCTAATTGGGATCCCCTTGACATGTTGGCGGGTCCAACACTGTCAATAGGTCCTTGTTTCAAGAGGTTTATGTGATATTTGGGATGTTGTTGGTGGATCGTTTCACTAAGCCCGTGACAATGAGGTGGGGAAAAATCTGTCTAATTGGGGTAATGCTTAGAGTCCTATTGTATACTACTGTCTCTCTTCAACAAGGGCAAATCCTCATTGAATTTTTTGTGACCATATGCTAGGCATACTTCTTGTGTGTTGGTATCCACTTAGGACGTGGAACTGAGCGATAACGGTCTTAGCATTTGAGTGTTTGTATCTATCTCATCTTTGTGGTCTACAACTTTATCTTATGGATCAACCTTCATCGACCAGAGGGGAAAAGGCATGGGGAGGTTGTGGATGGAGTCAGGGTCATGGATAGGGAAGTGGTAGACACCAATACCAACCATGACCAGCCAGGGGACAGGGTCATCGAAATACTAAGGACGTAACTCAGGAGGAAGCCTAGATGTTAGGACTTTCAGTTGGGAATTCCCAACAGAGTTGAAAAACCAAAGTCATAGTATGGGCATGCACATCATGTGCAACAGTTACACACGTTCAGTTAAAGAAGACTCGAGTGGAAACATTTGGTTAAAGGTGACCTAGAGGTGAACGTTCAAATAAGTGTGATCCCATCATCGGTTAGTGACTAAGGTGTAGGGGTTGGTTAAATGCAATGGATGGGTGAGCATGTGTAGCAAGTGCATCGTGATGGGTGAGGGCCCGCCCAACAAGAAAAATGACTGAAGTGTGGAGGCAACATGAGCGACATGAGTCAAGCGCTCGGGGTGGGAGAGCACCTCGGTTGGTGAGTCAGCAAGTGGTGCAACGGGTCAACCTAGTGAGTCATGTAGCAAATGGATGATCGACTCAGTTTCAAGATTTGATGAATGGGTGTGTGTACAAGGATGGACAGGTTGGATGCATATTCGTGGGCTGACCTATGTGTCAACCAACGAACGCATAGGTTGATGGTGGAATACATTCGATGGAGGGTGTATATACTAGTTGTGGGTGCCAACCACTTGAGTCATCCAACAAGAATTCATTCAATACACATAACAGTGCGAAGGGAGAGTTACCATAACTGTAGAGCAAACGAAAGTTCACGCAAATAGGCATGGTAGTAAGGCAGGAGTGCTAAAGTTCTGGTTCATGTAGACGAAAGTTCAGGTGGTGCTAGATTGTTAGATGGGCATGGTAAGGCGTGGCTAGGTCGAGTGCAAAAAGCACTACAACTGGGGAATGCACCAGCCCTACGGGAAGAATTGTGGACATTGCACGAAGTATTTTGGTAGACCGAATATTGGGGTTTCCAATGACAGCTTAGTTTGGTGCAGACATTTCAGTGTAGATGGGTGGCAGTGACAGTGCATCTGGGACAACTTGTAGGATTAGGGAAAACTATCGTGGAACTTGGGAAAAGTGTGTAGGTTGATTTTGGAAGGTTGCACGATTTTGTAAACACTTATATTTTGTAAAGTATTTGTAGAATTTAGATATTATTGGAAAAACTTGTTAGGGAGTTTCCCCTCCCATTGTAAATATGTTTATACTTGTGTTGATGATGAATTTTATTCCATTGTATGATTGAAGAAGATAATTAAACAACATAATTGAAGTGAAGTTATTTCTGTTGAATTATGAACACTTGAGTAGTGGTGAAATGAAAAATTTCGACGATGCTCCATCTGCCTATGTGTCTTTGGAAGACACCACTTATGTAGGGGCATGACAGCTGGTATTAGAGCTTGGTTCAGGGTGGATTGAGTTGATTTGAAACTGTGAAGCAATGATACAACCGCCACTATGTGACAGTTTGTATTAGATCTTGGTTCAAGGTGAGCTGAGTTTTTTTTCTAAGTATGAATACGATGGCGATGGTTACATTTGGTACTGAAGCTGGATCACTTTGTAATGGGTCGCAGTGCTGCATTAGGAGGTTGAGCAAGGGAAAAGCAGTGGACTAGGGCCAAGATGAATAAAGGAAGCTTGAAGAAATGACAAATTATTGGAATAATAGGAGGAAACAACACTATAAAGTTCTTGTGCAAGAGTGGGAAATCTTGGGGCACATTGGAGATGGAAAAGTGGATGTGTAGAAGGTCTTGAAAAATATTCATGAGAGGTCTGCTGAACTTGAGGAACTTAACAAGAAGATACAACAGGGAAATTGCAGACTCCAAGAACTCATAGATGAATGAGTTTGCTTAAGGGAGAGAAGTGCCAAGTTATAGGGAAAAGCCAAGGAGCTTAAGGAAGAGATCAAGAAGCACTTTCTTGATCATAAACCTATTGTTATATAAGAAGTTTAGATTGATTATATTGGTAGACTTGGAGCTTACTATCATCCAATGAAGGATGATTTGTGATCAGTGGGAGATCTCTGGGTGGAAGAGGTTGATGTATGCCAGGTAGGTGTAGTTGAGAATTATGCAAAGGAGGAGAATCTTGATGCAATTCAATATAGACTAGGTTTGAATTGCTCGAATGAACTGAAAGGGGAAGTTTCATATCTTAAGAGGGAATTCATGTCGACGCATGAGTTGAAAGGAAACTCTGAGTTGGAATTATTAAAGAAGGTTTTTTTGAGATAAGATGCAAGATGAATCCTATGGAGGATGGAGATGCCTTGAGGTTGAGTTTTGCACAATCGATCGTATGTGGGAAGATGTTTGCTACATTGGATGACATAGGAGCTACATATATTTTCCTTAATAGGAAGGTGGAAACATCTTTGGAGAAAAAAGATGAAGTGGAAAGGGATTTGTGTGCTTACAAAGCTATTAACTCAACCATGAAATTTGTGACAAGTGTTTTTAACAACACACAAGTAAGAGTGGGTTCCTGATTTGGAAAGTTGGATTTGAGGGTGATTGAGATGGATGATCATGCTATGGTCTTGGGGCAGGATTTATTGGTAGTTTCATAAGTCATACCAATGGTGGACCGTGACATAATATTGACTGCAGTTGGTGGAAACACCATGATCGTGTCGATGACAAGGAAGAGTCGCTTGCAATATCGACCAAGGATTTCTTTGATGAATTTATATGAGAAGGACCAAAATGTAAAACACGAGTATGTGGAGCAAAGGGGAGTTGGATGTGTGACTCAAGTTGTAGGAATTTACAGGGTAAGTTCCTCAGACAAAACACCAAAGGACACTGCTCACAAACAGATCACAGATCAATACACCAGTATTTTGACGTGGTTAAAACCCTCAAAGAGGGAAACAGTCCACGGCCTGAGCCAACGTGGCCACTTCAGGAAATTTATTAATAAAAGAATGAAAATTTACATAAGCTTCTCTCATGGATGGTTACCCTACAAATGAACCTCCATGCTCTTTAAATAGAGATCATGGACTAATCGGGACAATTAGCCACGGATCAAGTGTCGGTAATACCAACGAGAGAATGAACCGTCGGATCACTACATATCGTGACCATTAGATTGTAAGTTACAAAATGTACATAGTAAAGAAACACACTTTACCTAACTCTATACTAGACCAAGTTATACTTAACTATTTCCTATGTGTCGGAATATCCTAACATCCTCCCTTAAGAACAACTTGGGATAGGATTGAAGGATTTACAATTATGAAACAATAGGAGAAGGAATGAGGCACTAGAGCCTATCCCCTCTTAGTGACAACTTCCTAAACTCCAACCATAAATCGAAGTTTAGTAAACTTTGCCTCTGTGAGAGCCTTTGTAAAGATGTCTGCAACTTGATCATCTGTTGAACAATATTGCACTTCAAGAACATGGTCATGAATGAGCTTTCTGATGAAGTGCATGTGCAGTTCAATGTGTTTGTTGCGTTGATGTTGGACTGGATCTTTGCATAGTTGAATAGCACTTTGATTATCACACCAAAGTGTAGTCGGATGCTGCTGCTGAAAGCCAAACTCTTACAGGATCTGACGAAGCCACAAGGCTTCCTTACTAGCTTCGATGGCACCACGATACTCTGCTTCTGCTGAAGAAAGAGAAATGGCACCTTGTTTCTTGCAAGCCCATGTAATAGCTCCTGAACCAAGAGTGAACACATAACCTGTAGTAGACTTCTGATCATCAGGGTCAGTAGCCCAATCGGAATTAGTGAAACCAACCAATAGAGGAGCTGCTTTGGCACTGTAATGAATCCCAAACTAAATTGTACCTCAAACATAACGAAGTATTCTTTTAGATTCTTTCTAATGACTTTCATGTGGGTTTTGCATAAACCGAGCAACAAGGCCAACAACAAAGGAAAGGTCAGGACGAGCATGGGTTAGATACAAAAGTTTTCCTACAAGTTGACGGTATAAGGTAGCATCAACTTCAGGAGAAGTACAAGTGACTGAAGTTTGACTCCAGACTGAAAGGGAGAAGGGGCTGGCTTACAGTCTTCCATGTGAAAATGGCGTAGAATATCACAGGCATACTTGGACTGGGAAAGGGAAATACCTTCCTTGGATTGCAAGACTTGAAGACCAAGAAAATAATGTAAGTGTCCTAAGTCTGTCATTTCAAACTTCCTTTTAAGGCTAGACTTCACATGGTTTATAAGATTGGGATCACTACCAATCAGGATAAGATCATCAACATAAAAAACAAGAATGATAAGAGACTTGCCCACTTTCTTGGTGTAGACAGTATTGTCAGAATGACACCTAGAAAAGCCATTTTCTAAAAGGAAGTTATCCATTTTGGCATACCAAGCTCGAGGAGCTTGCTTGAGACCATAAAGGGATTTCTTAAGCCGACATACAAGACTGGAGTCTGTTTGTATAAAGCCAATCGGTTGTTCCATATAGATTTCTTCATGCAAGTCCCCATGAGAGAAGTCAGATTTAACATCCATCTGATGGACTTCCCATTTGAAATAGGCAGCAAGGAAAAGAACAAGGCGGATAGAGTTCATTTTGGCAACAGGGGAGAAGGTTTCAGTGTAGTCAATGCCTTCAACTTGTGAAAAACCCTTAGCAACAAGACGAGCTTTATGTTTATCAACTTTCCCATCTGGTCCATACTTGGTTCTGTAAACCCATTTGCATCTAACAAGTTTTCGTCCATTTGGTAGAGGAACAAGATCCCATGTATCATTTGCCAATAATGAATGATATTCTTCATTCATAGCTGCTTCCCAATCTGGATGGCCTGAAGCTTCTTCAAAGGTGTCAGGATCATAATTCGTTGAAGCTTGAGCCAGTAAAGAAGAGGCTCTATCGAACTGAGAACGTGTACGTCACTGATCCGTAGGATCACCGGCAAGATCACCTGCTGCATCCCGAGTAGCACGAACCCATTTTGTAAGCTGAGGAGCTGAAGGAGGATCCTGAGAAGGTGGGGGAGGATTTTCATCCTCGCTTTCATCATCTGAAGAAGAAATATTTTCAAAAGTAGAAGAGACAGGGAGAGTTGGCACATCCGCCGAACTAGGCTCGTAGGCCGATATATTTTCAGCAAACTTTACATCTCTTCTAATGATAACATTTTTGGACTTAAGTGGAATAAGTCTATATCCTTTGACATCTTCAGAATATCCAACAAAAATACATTTTTCACTCTTAGGTTCTAAAGCTTTATGTTTCTCATCTCGAATATGGGCCCATACTTCACTTCCAAAAATGTGAAAGTGACTTACATCTGGTTTAATTGAGCTCCATGCTTCTTCTAGAGTGATATTCTCTAAAAACTTAGTAGGAGTGCGATTTATTATGTAATTTTCACAGTTAATTGCTTCTGCCCAAAAATTAAGACCAAGTCCTTTAGATTGAAGCATACAATTAGCCATTTCCTTTAAGGTGCGATTCTTCCTTTCACCTATACCATTTTGTTGTGGAGTATATGAAACAATATGTTGCATTTGAATTCCATTCTCAGTGCAAAAGTTGCCATTATCAGATCCTAGCTTAAGAATTTGAAGTCCAGATTGTTTTTCAACAAAGGCCTTAAAGGCTAAGAACATGTTAAATACTTCACTCTTGAGTTTTAAGAAGTATACCCAAGTGCGTCTGGAGAAATCATCAATGAATGTTAAGAGATACTTGTAGCCAAAGAATGAAACAACTGGAAGTGGAGCACATAAATCACTATGCACAAGCTATAAAGGGGTTAAGGCGTGCCAAGAGGCACGTTTTTCAAAACTATCCCGATGATGTTTTTCAAGTACACATCCAGAACAAACACCATCTCTGCAAGATACCATTGGAAGACCTGTCACCATATTTTCTTTACATAGTTTCGGAAGGGAGTGATAGTTTAAGTGACCAAATCGCTCATGCCAAAGTTTTCTCACTTCATCGTTATGAGCAACAAATACCGAGGGAAGATTTGACGACTCAAAGTTGTGAAACTTATACAACCTTGTAGAATCATCAGCAATGCCAGTAGATAAAATCTGTCTAGGATCTCTTAGGTCCTTAATTACAACATCGTGAGGTGAAAATTCAACGATTTTACCTTCACCTGAATGAGTTATCTGATATATAGATAGAAGGTTGCAGGATAAGGTTGGAACACATAATACATCATTAAATTGACCATTGTCTATATGAACAGTTCCAGTCCCTACAACACTAAGAGATCTATCATCACCAACATATATATTTTTGGTGTTACAATCATTTAAAGAAGAAAACATGGCTTTGTTTTTGGCCATGTGATAAGAAGCTCCAGAATCAATGAGTCATTCATGAGAATGAGAAGAAGATACATTTAGTGCATAGACAGACCGAGATGCTTGACAACCACATGCAAAAAGTGCTATTGCTAAAGATGAAGTTGAAGTTGAAGAGTGCTCCAAATGGATGTTATGCTTCTTCATTATTGCTTCCAAGGCTTCCATCTTCTTAAAGCATTTGGATTCTAAGTGGCCATCTCGATTACAAAAGTTGCAATGTCTATGAGTCTTCTTCCCTTTGTTTTTATTTGTCTTATCATTTTGTTTAAATGATTTTTCATTTTGAGGCTGAAATTGCTTAGGACCCTTGTTTGGTTTAGAACCATTCCTTTTAGGATACAACTTCTTAGGATTCTTCGAATTTGGTTGCTGCTGGGTGGCTAACGCTTTCTTAGAAGAGTTTCCAAGATTAAGAAGACCAAGGTGTAAGAGTTTTTCTTGTTCTCTTATTAAAGAATCACAAAAGGAATCAAAGGAAGGGGACTTGTAGGCTTTTCCCTGAGAAATGAAAGCTTCTCTTGTAGAATGGAAGGTGGAAACAAACACGGAATAGGCTAGTCCCAACTTAGTAAGAATGGAATAGATAAGGCTACTATCTTCTTTTTTAACCTTAACACCTTCCAAGAGAAGTCTAAGGGTCTTTAACTTGGACAAAAAATCTTCAATGCAAGAAAAATTATTGGGGTCCAATGTAAGCAACTCATTTTCGAGTTGATGGGCTTTAAGTTAATTTTTAATTCCAAAAACTTTAGTGATCTGTTTCAATGCTTCTTCAGGAGTATCAAGTTCTGCAATATGGAATCTAAGATCTGGAGAGATAGACATCCCTATCAACCCTCGTGCTTGATCTTGCCTATTTTCCCATTTAGCTGCCTTATATTCATCTTTCGGTTTGGTTTCTTGGCCTGAGGCTAATCTGTAGAGACCTTTACTTCTAAGTAACTCCACAATGTAGGACCACCATTGGAAGTAGTTGGTGTTGTCAAGAATAACTTGGCATGGACTTTCTATTTTAATAGAAACTGAAGCTATAGATGCTGAAACTAAGTGTTCCAATGGAAAGATCTCGAAAAATTAGGCTGGTTCAAAAAAAACGGCTCTGAAAACGACTTCCGGATGAAGAAGTTATGGCTTTTTGAAGAAATTTGATGAAGATGCCGACGAAGTGCGGGAATGTGCGGAATTGAATGATAATGTTAAAAAAAAATCCGCCCCCTTTCCAAACTTAATATAATTAGCTCAACAAAAAGAAGACTTGAACTCAAGATCTCTACTCTCATAAAGTAGCTTTGGAGAAAGTGAGCTAAACTAAAAGTTTAGTAATTTTTGGAAAAGAAGAAGGGGTTTTTTTTTTTTTTTTTAGTCGCTGAAGCTTTGGGTTGCGTGCTTACTTTGAGAAAGATCTTTTTCCCTACAAAACAAAAAACACAAAAACCAACATGGACATACAAAAAAAAACGAACGTTACGGCTCGAAGTTAGCTTTAGCCGGAAACTAAATATTTTCCTCAATGTTTCTGATTTTCCGAGATCACTCTAAGGTGTAGCGGAAAAGAGCATACGCATGAGAAAAATCCTTCCTTTCTGTTTCTGATTTGCCTAAATCACACAGAGTCGCGGGGCAAAGAGCATACGCAGAAATGAAAGGTATAGATCCGGTAATAAAAAAAACAAAAAGCTAAATAGACTGAAACCGAAATAAATAGAGAGAAAATAACTGTAAACTGCAAATAAACACTGTATACCTCCAGATCTTAAAAATGACGTAGCTAGGGCTACCAGAAACATTTTCGCATGAAACGAAAGGGGTTCCTCACTGGAACAGATGCTCCCAACATAATAGAGCAGTCCTCTCGGCCCGAAAGTAGTCAGAAATAGTAGATCTAGGAAACGACAATCAGATGCAGTTCTACCGGCTTTAGATTTGGATCACCAATGGATGCGGCCCTCAAATAGCTCTGATACCATGTAGGAATTTACAGGTTAAGTTCCTCAGATAGAACACCAAAGGACACCACTCACAAATAGATCACAGATCAATACACCAGTATTTTGACGTGGTTAAAACCCTCAAAGAGGGAAACAGTCCACGGCCTGAGCCAACGCGGACACTTCAGGCAATTTATTAATAAAAGAATGAAAATTTACATAAGCTTCTCTCATGGACGGTTACCCTACAAATGACCATCCATGCTCTTTAAATAGAGATCATGGACCAATTAGGTGTTAAGCCACGGATCAAGTGTCGGTAATACCAAGGAGAGAATGAACCGTCGGATCACTACATATCGTGACCATCGGATTGTAAGTTACAAAATGTACATAGTAAAGAAACACACTTTACCTAACTCTATACTAGCCCAAGTTATACTTAACTATTTCCTATGTGTCAGAATATCCTAACACAAGTAACATAGGAGAAGAGGATGACTGAAGCATATTCCATGACTTCCTCAGACTGAACTGCTGGGGTCCATTGCTAAAGACCTAACACCCATAAACTCGTTTGATGAGTAATATTTTGATCTACATAGTTTGGTTTTTTAATTTTTTTATATGTATAAATGGCTGGTTGAAAAGCTTTGTTTTTTTGTTGTAGATATATAGTTAATAGGAAAATTAAAGACAATTAAGCGTATATATCTTTGCTAGACATTATTAGACTCTTGATATTTTGGATGACATACAATGTGATGAGATGGCCAACAAACCTAGTTTCCCCGTGGGCAGGTTCAGGCCACTTGATCATGTTTGATATTGATGTAAAACCTGCCTATTTTTTTTTGGAAATGGAATAGAAAGGAATTGTCAAGCTTACAAAAAAAAAATCATTATATTTATAAATTTATAAATTAATAAACCAAACCATAATTAATTTCAGATGGTTTAAATAATTTAGACATAAATCTTATGTCCTTCTTAAATCGTTGTAATAAAATTTGTATTTGTGCGTGTGTGTGACAACTATCCTCTTTAATTAATATTTATGATGATGGTTAACACCCACTAAGATCAATATGCTGTATTATACCTTAAGAAAGTAAGATATTAATTTAGAGTCTTTATGGCTTTATTTCTACGATAAAAAAGAAGAGAGAAAAGCTTTCCTATATCAGTGTTTGCTAACTTAACAAGTCCAGAGGTTTGGTAGTGTGGCAAAGGTTTTCTAAGCGAAATTGGATGTGAGTAAGAGCTTGACAATCCAATAGAAAAAAAATTTCATCTCCAACCCTCTTAGTATTGTAAAGGTGATGGACTCTTTTGTCCCAAGGTGTTATGGGAATAGACTAATCCCTGGTTTCACTTATAAGCTCATGAAAATTAGTTCTTATCTTCACAATGTTCATTTTCTTCGTAGTACTGGTCAAGATATAAATATAATTATGATTAGCAAGATTGGTGTTGACCACCTACTTATAATACCTTAACTTTTTTTTCCCTCTAACTCCTTACCATCCCACAACTTATTATTAAATTTAGAAATAATAATATTTTTAGTATTATCCTTATTCTTCTAGATGATCTCCCCCTTCTCCCCAAATAGTAGAAATAATAGTATTTTTAATATTATCGTTATTTTCCTAAATAATCTCCCTTTTCTCCCTAAATAAAATAATAAAAAACCTAAAAAAAATAAATAAAAAACATCACCCATTACTTTTAATGGAACCCGCTAGAGGTAATAGGGGAGCTTTTAGCCAAGACTTCAGTTGAATCTCTGGCACCATGTAGGCATGCTAAGTGCTTTTCGGTAGTCAATTCGGCTGGCCATATCTATCTATGAGTTTGGAACTATTCAGGGTGCGAAGCCGCCATAGAAGAAATAGGAGGGGCAAGGTTGTTTTACAGGAAGGCCAGTGGCAATAGCATCTTCTTCATATTAGTGGATTTCCTTTCGCTGCTTATATAGGAGTCAAGGTAGTGGGTAGTTTAGGCTTTCCAACATACTTAGGATTGGTATGATCCTTTCCATCCTTCTTGAAGTATCTTTGCCATGTTTTCTCCTGCGGCACCATGTGGATACCTCACGAGAGGCGATGATTAAAAAGACATCAATCATTCCTTTTAGCATTCATCAACCATCTTTTTAATGAATATATGCCAACCTCACGAGAGGCGATGGTTAAAAAGACATCAACCATTCCTTATAACATTCATCAACCATCTTTTTAATGAATATTAAAAAGATATTTGTAAGGAATTTAAACAAAATATTACACTTTTTATTTGCAATAATTATTCTTTCAGAATTTTCATATATTAAAAAGGTGAAGGCTAAACATAAGTCAA